>JAXCHB010000184.1:180000-1380000 GCA_036926305.1 Uropetala carovei
TCGAGAACAAAAAAGGCGATGCAACTGCATCGGACCCAGAGACTTGAAATTTGGCACGGTTATAGAAATTTCATTGCAACCTAAGATAAAACTATAAAATTGCAAAAATTCCAATTTTTAATGGGTGGTTTTGCCCCTTTTCTGCCCCATATCAGTGTGATAATTATAAGGCACTTATTAATGAGATGATGGGAAGTAATTTTAAAATGTAAATATAAAAACCTCTGCACCAATTTACATGCTTTCTTATGGGCAAAAAATGGGGCAATAAGGGGCCAAAATAGCCCCTCAAAATATGAATTTTGCCAGTTTCGGATTTTTTCCTTCAGTTGTGACCAAAAACCTATAATCCTACCAAATTTCAAGTTTCTGGCACCTCTGGAAGTGCCTCATAATTTTGTATCCTCCTATATATATATATATATATATGATATATATATATATATATACTAGTTAATGTGTGCTTGCATTCTGCAAGCATTTTTAGCATTTCAAATTATTCCAATCAATTTTGAACAAAATCATGTAACTGCATCAAATTTCAACTTTGTAGCTCATTTAGAAGTGCATTATAATTTTATTCGTTGCATAGGGCAATTATGTGGCAAAACAGTCACTAAGATTTTGCATTATTACGATATCGGATTTCGTCTTTCTGTTGTAACTAAAAACCCATAATTCTGCCAAATTTCATGTTTGTATCTTATTAAGAATTGCCGTATAATTTTCACATTGGTGTGGGGCATAAATAGGGCAAAACCAACCTTAAAATTTGAAAAATTCTCTGTATTTTATTTTATCTTCGGTTGCAATGAAATTTTTATAATGATGCCAAATTTCAAGTTTCTAGGTCATATGGAGCTGCCTCATCTTTTTTGTTCCCGTTTGGAGCAATACTGGGGTAAAAACCCCCAAAAATGAGGATTATTATTACAGTATCGGTTTTCCTTCATTAGGCATAGTTTAACATTAATGGCTTTAAAATATAAGCTTCTGATTCCCATTAAAAGCTTACCCATATGAAAGCATTAAGCCTTTTGTTGCCTAGGAAGCCTATTGTTAGACCCAGAAAAATTACCACTTTTTTGCGTCATCATCCACTCTTTCCTCCTCCACCTCTTCACTTTCTGAGCATGTATTTCCAAATCCTGCTTTCCGAAAGCAATTTCTTATAACTTCAGGAGGCACTGTGTCCCAAGATGCCTCCAGGAAAGATACTGCTTCCAACGAGGACAATTTGTTTTTGTTTATATTGCCGCTTAAATTGCGGAATAGCTTATACACAAGGTGCTTTCGAAATCTTTCTTTTAAGGCTTTTATAATGCCTTGGTCCAAGGGCTGAAATACAGATGTGGAGTTGGCTGGAAGAAATTCTAAATGCACATTTTTCAGATGGTGAACATCCTTAGGATGAGCTGCACATTGATCTACAAATAAAACAATTTTTCGGTTCCTTGATGCCATTTTTCTATCTAAACATGTCATAAATTCTTCAAAGATTTTACATGTCATCCATGCAGATTTAGTATGCCGATAGGTGCATGGGAGGGACTTAACATTTTTGAAACATCTTGGATTTTTAGACTTTCCAATGACTGCTAGTGGCAGCTTTTCAGATCCATCCATATTGGTACACACTAGAACTGTCACTCTTTCTTTGCTTCGTTTTCCCCCATGGCAATTTACTCTTTTAAAAGCAAACGTTTTCTCTGGGAGCAAATTAAAAAATAACCCAAATTCATCTGCATTAAATGTATCTTTCTTGTTGTACTTCTCCATTAGTCTAGGAAGTACAGCAGCCTTCCATACTTCAACTTTTTCAGTATTTACACTTTTTGACTCACCACTAATTGTCTTATAAACGAGTCCTGCACGTTTTTTGAACCGGTCAATCCATCCATTCGATGCAGTGAATTCCAAATTCATTTTAAGAGCTATCTCTTCCGCTTTTTCTCGTATAACAGTTCCACCAATAGGAAGGTTTAACGCATGCGTTTGTTTAAACAATTCCAACAACACTCTTTCCAGTTTCTCGTTTTTTGCAGATTTCATCTTCTTTCGACTTGGTTGCGGAACAAGGGAATCGTTCAGTATTTTTTTCCGATTAGCCATGATGTTATTGAGCATAGATACGGGAATATTAAGTCATGTTGCCATCATCACAGTTTCGATTGGCATCTACTTTACTTATAATCTCCAGTTTTTCATTTAGTGAAAGTGGTTTTCTTTTAATTCCCTTTTTAGATGACATCCCTATTCAAAAATAATATACTTAGGTTAATAAACAGAATTTAAAAAAGGAAATCTACGACACAGCCACAAACACAGAGAACACTATGAATACTTCGAACACGCTATCGTAACTGAATGGTCAGAGCCGAAAACTACAATAACATAGGAAATTACAATACTGACCGGAATATAAGTTGATGGTTTTTTTGTAATTATTTGAAACATCGCGTCCAGTGTTTTCCCTCTTTAAAATTTTACCGCTTCGTAAGTTAGCCTCTTGCGCTTGTCGCTTCGAGTTTGTCAGCTGTTTCGTCTGTTCTGCGCCGTCACTTGGCATAATGTGTTCAATGTAATGTTATTTCATAGAAACAATATTAGGTGGCAAGGTGTTCCATTCCAAAATGAATGAATGACTGGGATATTAGATTTCTTTTTATAGAAAAGTTTTTAAAATATTTAGAGAAAAATTACATTTCGACTAATACGGAAAATGCACACGGGAATGTGAAAATTGCATTCATTTTTTATGTAAGAAATGAAATTAAAGTTTCTGGCATATGTATACTTGAAGCATTTTGGTGGACGAGTCATGTAAAATGTAGTCAAAAACATATAAAACAGGTACATTTCCATTTTTTAAGGTTCGTTATGACCATCTTAGGCGGGAAAACATTTTAAACAGAAACATATTAAACGGGAAAAAATTACATTGTTCTTATGAGGAAATTTTTGGGACCGAAAGATTTGAACATCTTAGGCAGGAAAACATCTTAAGCGAGAACATCTTAAACGGGTTCCACTGTATATAGGATATATATAGGATATAGGAGGATACTAATGTCTGGCCCAAACTACTATACTTGGAGAGCTGCAATTTAATACCGAGGTGAACAAAGAAAAATAATCGGAGGAATAATTGCAAAATTGTAACAATGTGCATTATTTTGGCCGCTAAAAATTATAAACAATTTTACTAACATTTCGTGGTTTAGGTATTTCTAAATGTGCTATCGAGCTGAAATTTTTTCTACCTGTAGAATTTGCCAAATAATGAAAACGGGAATATAGAAATTTGAAATTTTTTATTCGTTCGGCCGTAATAAATTCTCAAATGTTTAACAAACTGACTAATGTTTATGTACTTTCTGTAGATCCAGGAAGCTGAAAATTTTAACAGGGTTAGGAAATAATGTCCCGGTGGTAAATAACATTGAAAATTTTAGAAATATTTATTGCTGTGGCTGTTAAAAATTAAAAAAGTTTAAACAATGAAATTCATAAAAATGCACTCTTAGAGGTGCTGCATGGATGAAATTTCGCATAAATGTGAGGTATTCACAGCAAATGAAAAAAACCTATAAATGTATTATAATTATAAATTTTAGGGGTTGTTTTTACCCCAATATTTTCGAAACAGAAAAACACGTAATTCGGAGCCGAGATGCGTACTTATGCATTGAAAGTAATTTTAGGCTTTTATTTTTACTTTAAGGTTAGAGAAAATGCTTGCAGAATGCAAGCACAAGTTCACTAGTATATTATAGATATCATAGATATAGGAGGATACAAAATTATGAGGCACTTCCAGATGTGGTAGAAAGTTGAAATTTGGTAGGATTATAGGTTTTTAGTCAAAACCACAGGAAAAAATCCGAAACTCTCGAAATTCCTATTTTGAGGGACTTTTTTGGCACCTTTTTCCCCCATTTTTTGCCCATAAGAAAGCATGTACATTGGTGTAGAGGTTTTTATATTTACATTTTAAAATTACTTCCCATCAAGATACGAACTCGAGACTTAAACTGTCGGATAGGATATAAATTGTAGTTTCTTATTTTTGAAGACAGAATTCAAATCGGATTGGAATTAACGTAATTTTACAGTTTTTATTGCAAAAAAAATATCTAATTTTTCTGGGTCTAACAATAGGCGTCCTTGGTAACAAGCTTTATCCTTTCATATGGGTAAGCTTTTAATGGGAATCAGAGGCTTATATTTTAATGCTGTTAATGTTAAACTACAGCTAATGAAGGAAATCTGATATTGATATTATCCTAATTTTTGGGCCTGTTTTGCCCCATTACTGCCCCATTCGAGAACAAAAAAGACGATGCAGCTGCATAGGAGCCAGAGAGTTGAAATTTGGCACGGTTATAGAATTTTCATGGCAAACTAAGATAAAATTCTAAAATTGCAAAAATTACAATTTTTAATGGGTGGTTTTGCCCCTTTTCGGCCCCATGCGAGTGTGATAATTATAAGGCACTTCTTAATGAGATACAAACTTGAAATTTGTCGACCATTATCATTGTTAGGTTCAATACGAGAGAGAGAGAGAGAAAGGAAGGGGAGAGATTGGCGTGTTTTGTGGAAAATAAGTATATTAACGTAAATATAAAAAATTTAAGTATCAACAGTGTCATTTTGGAAAAATTGAAAATAAAAAGCATTCTTAAATTAAATTCTTTGTAAACCATACGTGCTTACGAATTTATATTGTTATTCCTCGAATTAATTGTGTAACAACGGCCGAAGTTTGGAAACGAATATAAATTAAAATTCAATTAAAATTAAAAGGACATTTAAAACCGTTAACGCAATTTTCGAAGAAACAACAGTGGATCTTTTAATGAATTGATTCATTTTTATAAAAGGAATTTCTGTGCTTATTTAATACAGAGTAAGTTCTAAGGCTTATTATCCATTTAAATCTAATATCAGTGGCTATTATAGTTTAAAGAAAGAACTTCATTTATTCACTTTACAGAATGAATTAATTTTAGGCTAGCATTGTCTATTATAAAAGGAGTTACTTTGGAATTTACAGTATGTAAAGTGGAAGTTGTACTGAATTGACTCAAGTATTTTGGGTAGTTTCCTGTTAATGGGAATACCTCAGAAAATAAATTCATATTGTTGTGATATGTTACGACGAATTTGTTTATTAGCAACGCGTAACAACGGGGGAATTACTTAAAAATCACACTTTTTTGAAAGTTATTTATTAATAAAAGTATAATAATTACTAATATAATCTAAATTTATGTTACTAGGGTCCAATATGTCTTTATGGCATTAAAATAGCTGGAAATATGTCGATTTCTTTGTTATGTTGTCGCCACATGAATTCTTCTGCTGACAAGCTTTCGTGTTGCATTTCCAAAATATTCTGTCGCAGAAGTAAAGTTTTATAATATGATACTTCTTGCACATTCACCCTTTAGATAAAATACCATGGTCTTTAAGCAAAGATACAGCTTCTTCTTCACTCCTCGGCAAGCTCCACAAATTCATCATTAAGGGATCAACGTAAATATCTTAACGAGATTTGTCACGCATTGTTAACAAACAAAATATCACAACATAACAGAACAATATGTGTTTATTTTTTTAGGTATTCCCGTTAACAGGAAAGTACCATTTCAAAGCAAAAATTAATTTAAAACTATTGAAAGTTATTGTTTCGGAAACTGAGAAGTCCAGAGTGGTGAGCGGACGCTAAAGGATATTAAGGTACATTTTATTCCAAAATCTATTTAAAGTATTATCAGAGGCAATTGAAGATTGAACACATTTTTTTGTTACCGGAATTCTGCTTATTTCATGAAATTGAAATTCTAATGCATTAATCCATTAAAATCTGTTAAGAGTGGCTATTTTAGTTGAAAGAAATATATGTACATGGTACTTTTATTCACTTTTCAGAATGAATGTATTCTAGGTTAACATTGCATATTATAAAAGAATTTTCTTTTGAATAAGAAGTTTGTTATGTGGTTATTTTAACTGAATTGAATCAAGTTCTCTTCCACGTTTGAAATTCATTTAAAACTGGTGAAAGTGGTTGTTTTGGAAAATGAGAAGGCAAGAGTACTGAGAAGACGATAAACGATATTGAGGTACATTATATTCCTAAATCTATTTAAAGTATTATCAGAGGCAATTGAAGATTGAACCAATTTTTTGGAACCGGAATTCTGCTTATTAAATGAGATTGAAATCCTAACGCTATAATCAATGTAAAACTAATAACAATGGCTATTTTAGTAGAAAGAAAGGTATTATTTTATTCACAAGGAATTTCTGTGAGATTTTAGTTAAATAATTAAAACAGACTTATAATATAGAAATATTCGATGGTTATTACAGTGCACAATTCTATTCTTGCGATTTTTACATGTTGCATTAATGAAAATTTAGATTCATTAAACCCGTCGAAATTCAACGGGCTCTTATGCTAGTTAACCCGTCAGCGTCGTCATGCGTACTGGGAACGTCGGACGGAAACCCCACATGCGGTCGTCATGCGTACTGGGAACGTCGCGGAGGTCGCTAGCTTTCTTTATTTTTTTGACACAGTAAATTTTCTTAGATATGGATAACCTTTATATATTTTAAAAGAGGAACCTTTGGCCTTCCTATTGTGCTGAATTCTGTAATTTTTACTCTCCTTCTTTTTACTTTTATTATACGCTAAGTTTTGTGATTAAATTTTCACGTAGATAGGAGAATTGGGGAATTTTGGCTTCTAAAAAAGCCCCTATTCAAGAAATCTTTGCACGAAAGCAACTGTGAGGTGTAAGAAGAGGGTATAGGCCCCATTTGTCTGCTATCAGACATCTATCCCGCTCTTGAGACATGTTTTTATATTGTGTCATCACTTCGGGAGGGAGAGAGAGGAGGAGGTCTGGGCCATGTGCTTGGTTTAATATTTCATGAGGGAATATAGCTAGAGTGAGAGACTAGAGGATCATATTTTGTATTTATCTTTTGTATTTCCAAGATATTTGCGATGTGGAAAGCCTGGGAAATATGCTGGCGCTTGTATCGCGCGGAAAATGTTCTCTCGTCGCTCTGAAAAAATCAGTCTGAGTGAAACCTTGCACTGTGCGGAAGCAGGTTTCATTCGCCTTTCTTTACTGTGGTAAATTTTATGTTTACTTGCTTACTTATTTTCAAAATACTAGGAGTAATCATGTGCTCAACCAGTGAAAATAGTCAAGCAATACCGAGTGCTGACAAGGAGATGGAAGTCCTACTTGGAAGTGATACGGAAGAAAGCGTGAGTTCGGACAGTGATAGAATCATTTGGATGAACGTACTCAAATTGATTCACTGACACATAATGATAGTGATCATGAGGAGGATAATGTAGAAAACTACTTCTGGGAGGGCACGGAGAGTTACGTAGGACGAAAGGAGAATTTCATTGGTGGTTACGGCCCTCAAAAGGCAGCTAAGGGTTTGACTGACATTGTAGGTACTTTTCAATTGTTTTTCGAAAAGGAATTTGTTAGTGCCATAGTAAATGAAACCAACCGATATTCTGACCAATACATCAAAGCAAGTGAGCATACATTTTCGATGAAATCAAGAGTTTTATCGTGGAAACCAGTTACCGTGGAGGAAATGTACACTGTTTTGGGAATTTTTATGTTGATGGGAATTGTGCAGAAGCCCACGCTTCGTTCCTATTTTTCGACGAAAAGAGTTCTATCCACACCAGGCTTCGGCGATGTCATCACTAGGGATCGATTTGAGCTTATTTGCTAATTTTTGCATTTCAATAATAACGAAGAAAAGAATAATTACCGTGGTCTTCCAAAGCTACAAAAAATATTTCCGATTACTGAACATCTGAATGAAAAATTCAAGGAATTTTTTTACCGAAACGGGAAATTTCAATAGACGAGTCCCTAACATTGTGGAAGGGCCGTCTATCTTTCAAGCAGTATCTCCCTCTGAAGTCCTCCAAGTTCGGAATCAAGACCTTCGAGCTCTGTGATTTGACTGGCTACTTATGGTCATTTCTTGTATACACGGGGAAGGATACTGTGTTTCATTCGCCCCTTGTCTCAGCTAATGTAAACAAGACCACGGCAATAGTTTTGAATAGGTAGGCCAAAGGTTCCTCTTTTAAAATTATGAAGGTTACCCATATTTAAGAAAATTTACTGTGTCAAAAAAATAAAGAAAGCTAGCAATCTCCGCGGCGTACCCAGTACACAGGACGGCGCTGAGGGGTAAGAATCCTTATTTGAAGGTTTTTTTTCTGAAAAACTTACGGGGAAGAAGTTGAAATCCAAGATAAAACAGTAGATGTGAAGTACTCCGTAAACTTTGAATAAAGAAAAACTGAGTAAATGGCTTCCGTGATTGAGTGAAAGAATTCATAGAGGTATTTCACGCGAATAATAAAAACTAAGACGGTGTGAAAAACATAGGTAAATATACATAGTTTTACGTAAAACCTCAAAAAATTTCAGTCAAATTCCATTAATATCTAATAAGTTACGAATTTTTATATGATTTCGCGCAAAAACTGCGAATTTCCCTAAATCTCTTCCGACCTGCGTGACGTATTATAGTTAAATGTCCTGCGCGCTTGAGGGGTTAATAATATTTACCATATTTAATAAATTGTAAGTCGACCCTTTTTTACCTCTTTACCTCCTTAAAAATCACTACTTGGCTTAGAATCGAGCCTTAAAAAAATCAATGAATGAATAAGTAAAGTAATCAATGCATTATAACTCTAGAAATAATTATTAATGTATAAGTAAACTATCTACTTTAAATGTATGTCAAAAGAATCACAGTGACTGAACAGAAATAAATAAATATTTCGATAAATTCACTCCCAAGACATCTCTAATATGCTCGTAATTTTTGGATTCCCCAATCCAATCTAGTATGCACGTGTGTAATCCTAGGATTCCCCGAGCCAATTTCCTCGTGCCTTTGCAAGCATAAACTTTTGTCATTTACTTTGGCAAGTTTTTAAGTTTTTTTAAAATAATCCAATGGGATGACCACATTATTCTGCAGACTTGAAGAGCAAAGTGATAGCATATGTAGAAGAAACATCAAATCTTGCTGCACAACGGTGCCACAGGATTGATGAATCGAAATTTAGTCGTCACTGGGTACGGCTCTTTATGAAACATTGGGGATTTACCCTTCACCGTCGTACATCGATTGCCCAAAAACTGCCAGCTGACTACGAAGGAAAGCTGATCTCATTTCAATGGTTTGTTATGAAATTGAGATACAAGTAGCACTACCTGCTTGGTCATATTGAAAATGCTGACCAAACTCCAGTGTATTTTGACATTCCCATTCTGTTGAACAGAAAGGCTGCAAAGAGGTTAAAATACTTACTACTGGATGCAAAAAACAATGAATGACAGTTATGCTGACTGCCATGACAGATGGTCATAAACCTCCACCATACATTGTATTTAAACATAAGACTTTACCAAAAAATGAAACATTTCTGAGAAACATGATAGTACAGGGAAATGAAAAAGTTGGATAACAGGGGATAGGACAAAAGAGTGGACAGATATTGTTTGACAGCATCACCCAGGAGTGTTGTTATGGCAACCCAAGGATGGCACAAAGAAAATGTTGTGTGATGAAGTGACGCCTGATGAAGAATCAGTTCTTCTGGAGAGTAGTGGCACTGTCGGCCAACTTGGGAGTGTAATTTGTGAATGAGAGCGAAAGGAGTGCACAGAAGAAAATGAAGTACTTGTGTAATATTATTCTGTCCAGATTTGTTTGGTGAGAAGCCGGGATATTTTTGTTGCGAGATTAAAAATCTGGAACATTTTGTATTGAATTCTTGAATATAACGTAATTTTTGTTGTCATAATTTTAGTTAATACCTTTTATATTTATTGGTTGTGATTGGAAACCTTCAATCATGCCAAATTTCAAGCCTCTTGGTCATTTGGAAGTTAGTCATAATTGTTATCCTCATATGGGGCAATAATGGGTAAAAACCATCCTTAAAAATAGCAATTATAATAATTTTATATTTTTTCCAATGGTTGTTACAAATGTCACACATTTTTGCCAAATTTTAATGATGTAGCACATCTAGAAATGCATTTATATTCATTTAATTGTTTAAACTTTATGAATTTTTAACGGTCACAATAACAAACTTCACTGTAATTATCAATGTTAATTGCCACTGTAATACCAAGCTCTAACTTTCAGAAACAATTCAGCTACCTAGCTTAACCAAAAGTACCGTCTTTGACCGAATATAGCCCCCCTCCGAATATAGCCCCACTACCCATTTTTCTCACACAAATCTAGAAAATATTTTAATACCCTGAAAGGACATGATCATTTTTAGGACTTTAATGTCATGAAACATGCTGTATAATTTGAAGATATATCAAACTTGCACTCATTTAATAAAAAAGTACCAATTAGCGAGTGATAAAACGCCATGCTAATTGGAATTTTAAAGTTTTCCGATTTGTACCTCAGAATTCTGAGGGTATACTAACGAAAAAGAGATTTGACAAGGAAATGAACAAAAATACATTTTTAGGGAGTAAAAATAAACTTTAAAAAGTCGAAATAACATACTAATTAATGCAGGAATATTAGCAAGTCGAAATAACATACCAATTTATGCAGCAATACAAATTCGCACTTTGCTCAGATTTCGATGCGCAATGCTAATCCATCTTTCGTTTGTGTAATTAACAATTCAAGCTTAGCCAGGCAATTAGTTCATTCTCGGGTAAGGTTAATTTTATTGGTATTACCGTATTTGCTAGTGTAAGCTGCACACCTTTTTTCCCAAAACGCCGGTGGAAAAAAGGGGGTGCATCTTACACGAATTCTTTTATTTGCCGCTCACCTTTTTTCCCAAAATGTCGTGTCGGTAAACAAATATACGTTAAGCTAGCACCCATGCCGCATCTATTATTCTATTTCTAAATTTCGGTGTATTTAGTCATTTTCATTCATTGTATAAAAATTTTAAATGAGTTTTAAGTTTATTAACGGGTGCTCCCCAAACTCGATGGCTCTCTGCTGCAATCGTCACGGAGGCCACGGCACATGCGCGACCAGTTTGGGTTGGTGGGGGTTTTGTTCTCACAGCAGACGATGCCTACCATGTTCAGATACGGAATGCTTCCTTTATTCTATGATATGTCTATAAAAGTCATAGCCACCGTGGTGATCATTGAATGATCACTGATCATAATTTTAGTTCGCCAAAAAAATGACGACTGCTACGGTAGGGATCAGTGACCATATGGCTGGAAAATTACGTACAGCAGAATGATCGCTACCGGAGCGATTTCTGCCGAACATGACCAATATGACGACAAAAACAGTTAAGTGTTTAACAAAAGAGGACTACCGAGGAGATTTCTGCTAGTACCGATATAAAGAGATCACCCAATAAATTCGTCACGTAGGAGTGTGAAGATGCTTAACTTGAGCGTAGCACTTTTGAAAAATAAGAATTTGTGATTTAAAAAACCCTTTTTCGGCTCAAATAAATTTTTTTCCCTAGAGCTGGCCCAAAAACCGGGGTGCGCGGGATACACGGGGGCGCGGCTTACACGAGCAAATACGGTAAAACTTGCAATTTGACGATAATGAGAGCGATCAGGTAATTGAAAAATCCTTCCTATATGGTGACGTCAATCAGCCTTGCAAATAAATATTCGCAACCCGAGTAGTTTAGTCTTACAATGGATAGAAACACTTACTGACTCGAATGAAATTCATCATTATTGAAGCTTTGCACACTTGTTTGTACCCACCTAATTTTTAGTGCCCGAAAATAGCCTCCCCGCTCAACTTTTGCACTTCACTTTTGGCCAAAAACAGGGGGGCTATATTCGGTCAAATACGGTACATAAACATTTGTGGCTTTGATTAGAGGTCTGCACGGGCTCGAGCCTGGCCCTCGGCCCGAAGGGCGGGTTCGGGTCGGGTAACAGAGTTCATCTTCTGGCTCAGACCGGGTTCGGGCCTTATCCAAATGATATTATGCCAACACTAAATACATAATATTGGGCTTGATTGGGACTTTCATTTTTCACAAACAAAATTTTATTCATTTCATTTTCATGTGCTCTCAACGGAATGAATCTGGCGTTAACCCCTCCAGCGTGTGCGACGCACCCTTTGTGTCCGCTATTTTCCATGCCTCAAGCGTGTGCGACACCCCATCTGCGTCCCAAATTTTCATTAAGAATTCTTATCGTTTTGACTCTGATTTATGTGCTTTCAGAGAGTAAACATGTAAGCCGATGAGGTGTGCTTTCCTTCTGTGGTTCTTTGTTGTCTGTGTTTATGTGTTCGTATTTTTAAAAAATTTTTTTCTAACTCGGGCCTGACCATAGTAGTTCTTACTCACGTTTCTATCTTTCGTGCGTTGCGTCTCGGACTTTCATAATTGCTGTCATCTTCCTGGATCTTATTTACGATGTTTCAAACTGACGATCGAGGTTTCTTGGTGCCTGTGTTTGCATCGAGGGCTTTTTTATATTTTTTCTATCTTGGGTCCATCCTTTAGCTGAACCTCTATTTAGCTTAGCTGGGAATCGCTAGTCTTCTTTCAATTTTTAGAGAGGGAAGTTCAGCCGAAACTACCAGTGCGAATGTACCTAACTAAAGTCGCGAGTGTTTCTGTTTGGGTGTTAAAACGAAAATACTTTTGGTTTTATAAGTGTATTAAAGTGATTTAAATGCTTTTAAAAGTGATTTTCGGAAAAAGTTATTTAAAAAATTATAGTTACTTTTTAACATTGTTTTGAAAGTGATTTAAAAATTTGGATTCGTTTATAATTAATATAACGACTTACAATATATAGCCATTAAAATGGATGTAGACAACATCAGAGAAAAACTGAAAAATGGAGAATATATCTTGAAGGAGAAAGGACAGGCTAAAAGTGAGGTGTGGAAATTATTTCGCGAGGTGTACGATTCAGCCACTAAGGAGAAAATTGGTGCTGTTCAGTGCGTAAAATGTCAAACAGTGTTAAGGTACTCGGCCTCAAAAACTGGATCTTCTCACCTTAGTCGCCATTCCTGTAAGGTTAGTGTTGCCGAAAGTAATATTTTGAAATATTTGCAACCATCATCTTCACGAATACCTCAAAGAGTGAAGGAGGAAGTGACTAAAGCATGCGTCAGATTGTGCTGCAAGGACATAAGACCGTTTGACATAGTGAGTGGTTCTGGTTTCTTAGACTATTCTCAAACCTTGATAAAAATAGGGTCTTTGGATGGAAATTTAAGCATCAAAGATTTGTTACCACATCTAACAACAGTTTCCCACAATACGCAAAAGGATGCTGAAGAGTCACGGAATTCACTTATCGCTACTATTAAATCATTAATTGAATTACGACAATGCAGCGCATCTACAGACATGTGGACGGATGACTACAGAAAGATATCCTATACAACGCTAACTTTGCACTGGAACTGGAAACTATGTAGTAAAGTACTGTTTACTTGTGAATTCCCTGACAATCGTAAAACTGCGATTAATATAAGAACAGAACTGAACCGTAAACTTGTAAAATTAGGATTTAAGGATGACATTTTTTCAAATTTGGTTTTTGCAACTGATCAAGGAGCAAACATTATGTGCGCCCTACAGCAGTGCATCAGGCTAAACTGCAGTTCCCATATGATCAACACTATACTAAGAAATACTTTCAAGAAAGAGTTTTTAGAAGCTAACTTCCCACATATTTCCTTATTAACACTCAAAGTTAAAACCGTAGTGACATACTTAAAACAATCTGGACATGTACAACGCCTAAAAAAGACTGTTCATCAAGAATGTGAGACACGTTGGTACAGTAGACTAGACATGTATCAATCTTTTGATGCCAATTTTAACGATATTGAAAATCTTCTAGTAGAACTTCGAAATGAAGAAAAGATGGCTCACATTCACCGTGAAACCCTAAAAATGCTAACTAATTTCCTCACACCATTCAAAGAAGCATCTTTACAGCTCGAGGGAGACACATATGCAACACTTCCACTTGTTCTACTAATAAGATTTAACTTGCTGTGTCATTTGAATGTTTCGCCTTCTGATTCTCAAGATTTTGCTGAATTAAAGAATCATGCTCGAAGAATTCTTGACGAAAAATTTTTAGTGCATAAATTGCACAGGATAGCTACATTCCTTTGGCCAAATTTCTGAAAATTAAGAATGCTTTCAATGCAAGAACAAGAGGAAACAGTGAAAGATGTGAGAGATATAATAAACGCGTTTAAACGTGATGAATTGAATCCTAAATCACAAGAACAGATTGCAATTACAACGTCAGCAAATCTCAGCGAAACAAGCCTGTGTGATAACTCCAACAATCATAATTCTTCAAAGAAACTGAAAATTATGGATTTCAGTGTTCTCGAGGACAGAGTTGAAGTGCAAACAAATGAAGATGATGAAATAGAGAAATATTTACATTTTAACGTGGGTCACCTTGAACTTAAGGACTTATCAGACCGGTGGAAAAACCATGAGGAGGAACTCAAATATTTAGCAAAAGTAGCAAGAAGCATACTTTGTGTACCTGCTACCAGTGCAAGCAGCGAGCGGAATTTCAGCGCAGCCGGTTTAGTCGTGCAGGAACGTCGAACCAGCTTAAAGAGCGAAAGTGTGGATTCAATCTTGTTTTTGCACAACAACATGCAATAAGAGGGCAACATGGATTAAAAACAGAAAGACACACAGGATGTCTGTTGGGAGCGGGAAAAACTTCACATTTCGGTGAGTACATTTTTTGTGCCTTTTTGTGCCTGGATTGCGAGTTAGTCACGTCTTAACTAATATAACCCCATAGAATGAAGCATCATGATGGAAAATAAATTAAAATCTTGCTTAATTAGGAATAAAATTTTCGTTCAAGTAAACCTTTTTCTCTTTGCTTATTTATTGTATGGAATCTATTGCTATATTTTAGTCTCAGCCTTTCTATAGTATCATTTTATTTCGTTACGGTATCTACTTTTCCTATATGTCATAGCTTTACTTTTCCCGAGGTTAATTTTTCATGCATAAAATATTCTTTTTTACCCTCCGATTAACTTTTTTTCCTCCGTTTAACGTTAAAAAGATTTATTTTCAACTCGTTGTTATATATTAATAAAATTTTAAGACTTAATTTGGCTCAAGTCCATTTTTTGCCCCTAAATTCTTTTATTAAATATGATATATTAAAAAAATTTAAACCTGGCTGCGTTTTTCCCATTGAATTTGGCTTCGTTGATTAAATATTTAAATTTATCGAATTTGATATAAAAATTATTTAATTTAAGGGCAAAAAATGGACTTGATCCCTTAATGTTGATTGATAGAAAACAAAATGCCTATATTTTTCGTTTCATGTTACGTAGCCAATTGTTAATTCATTTACTAAAACGCTGCTATATATATATTTCTTCAAAATAAATATTTATGTGCTTAAATTAAAAAAAATACTTTTACGTTTGAGAAGGATGTCATAATATCTTCATCTTGTTCAATTTTAGTTTTTGAATAAAATTTTATTTTGAATCGGAGCATCTTTGTACATTTCAAGTAAGGTTAATGAAATTATTTAATTAATTAATTAAATTTAATTAATGAAAAAAGTTAATAAAGAGGGCAAATAAATTCGAATGTTTAAAAATGTACGGCCGAATCTGGTCCGATTTAGAAAAGTTCGGGTCTCGGGCCGGGCTTAGGAGCGCAAACTGTGATTCAGCACTCGGGCCAGGCCGGGCCTCGGGTTCACTTATGAACGGGTCGGGCCGGGCCTGGACCAGAAATTTCGGCCCGTGCAGACCTCTAGCTTTGATTAAGTTTTATGAATTTGTCATGGCCAAGTAAATAAACAATTAAGTTTCTGTAATGCCTATTTGATTATTTAGCAAATTCTACTGTTACAAAAAAATCCAGCATTGTAGCACATTTAGAAATGAAATATTTGTTGAAATTTTGGAATTTTTTAATGGCCAAAAAAATAAACAATTTTTCGAGTTTTTCATTGGTTGTGCCACTTGCCCTACCTACATGCCAAATTTCAAATGTCTAGAATATCTGGAAGTGCCTCATATTTTTGTGTACTCCTATATATACAGTGAAACCCCTAATATACACTTTTCTGGGGATTGGACAAAAATGTTGTAAATGGAGGGAAAATGTAAATCGGGTGAAATGAAATTTGTAGAATAATACTCATGTTATATAGAATGCATACATATTTTCATGCAAGAAAATAATGAGATTAAAAGGAGATGAATATAAAAAAACAAATTTATTTTAAAATATCAGAACAATTTAATTTTTTTCTAAGGTCTGACACCTTAGTTTGCTTAGTGTTTTTTATTTGACATTTTTGTATCTCATTTTCTATTTCGTAAAGACTTTTTAATAAATGTTCACCTACAAAACTTCCTGAAATAAAACGTTTTAAATTTTCGATTGACACCATCACATCCGCGTAGGATGGAAAAGGAATCTCTTCATCATCATCCAATGTATTACTTTTGCTTTCCACTAGATGTTGATTAATTACAGTGGAACCCGTTTAAGATGTTCCCGTTTAAGATGTTCCGTTTAAGATGTTCCCGTTTAAGATGTTCCCATTTAAGATGTTCCCGTTTAAGATGTTCCCGTTTAAGATGTTCCCGTTTAAGATGTTCAAATCTTTCGGTCCCAAAATTTTTCTCATAAGAATAATGTAATTTTTCCTGTTTAATATGTTCCTGTTTTAAATGTTTTCCCACATAAGATGGTCATTACGAACCTTAAAAAATGAAAATTTACCCGTTTTATGTTTTCCACTACCACTTACATGCTAAAAAGAATATCAACCATTTTTATCATCAATTTTGTTTTCTAATATGTCTTTTTCATGTTTGTGCATTTTTTATTCAATGCAAAAAATATCAAACATTATTTTTATCATCGATACTATTTCTAATATGCCTTTTTTACCTGTTTATGTTTTTTATTCAATGCAAAAAAGAATATTAACCATTCTTTTTATCGTCGATTCTGTTTTCTAATCTGCTTCTTTTACCTGATCTCGTTTTTTATTGAATGTAAAAAAGAATATCAACCATTATTTTTTAGCATCGATTCTGTTTTCTGATACGCCTTTTTCACCTGTTTGCGTTTTTAATTCAATGCAAAAAAAATATCAACCATTATTTTTATGCTTGCAGAATGTAAGCACTGATTACTAGTATAACAAATGAATGCGATTTGCATATTCGAGCATGAATTTCATTTTAACAAAATGTTTGTATAAAAAACTCCCGAGCTGCTGAGTGTTTGTGGTTGTGTTGCCGATTTCCTTTTTTAAATTCAATTTATACCCCCTAGTATATTATTTTAAAATAGGAATTTTTTCCTTAAGGATTTCTTCTAACTTGTCGTATTTAGAGGTCTTCGTGTATTTTCTTTTTTTGGCGTGTGACCCGCATTGAATAGTGCAATCTTTGATAATTTTTCGGGTTTTAACAATCGTGTTAAGTGTCGAAATTGGCAATCCGAGCTCTTTGGACAGTGATATCCACGTACCAACGTGGTTGTCAATTTTTTTCAAAATTCCAACTTTATCCTGCATGGATATGGCTTTCCTGTTCCTCTGCGACATCCTACAAGAAGTAAGGGTACATTCAACAATAATTATTAACAAAAATGAACAAAACAGTGTTTCTAAATCAATGGTCCACTGAATGCCAATGGTCCGAGAATTATCATTCCAAAAAATTCCGGTCCGTGAAATTCCATTTTCCTCATAACAGTTGAATATCGGCAGCATTGATTTACGATTGTTTCTCCGAAATCAGGAAGATAATAAGTTTTAAGAGGTGACATGGTAATTTATTGAAGAGAACAATAAATAATAAAAATTTTTAATGCATTTGTTACACGGTGACTGTAAAACACGACAGCCTTTATCGCGGTAGCTACTATCAGGAAACTGTCATCATGTAAACAGTGCAACAGCGACAGTCACATAGTTTCATCAAGAAGCCAGAAAATGGCAGCACATCCAGGCATTAAATCAAGGCAAAACGTAAATAGCGTTATTTTATCACATTGGCACTTTCGACCAACGTGTTCAGTATCGTCTTTTCAATGCAGTTAACGTAAACTATAGGTTGTTTGCAGTGATATGCCAATAAAACTAAAATTAGGTTGAGTGAAATATGCGTAAAATGCGGGAACGGTTTTTTTACGATGCGTGTATTGCAGGAAACTGTAGTACTAAAATGAATGCGACGAAAACGGGACCTTTAAAAAAAAGTGTAAATCGTGGGAAAATGTATATTGCGGTAACGTATATTTGGGGGAACGCTGTATATCTATAATACATGGATGCTTCTGACATATGATATAGGAGGAGGAGGATACTAAGTTATGAGGCACTTCCAGATGTGCTAGAAACTTGAAATTTGGTGGGATTATAGGTTTTTGGTCACAACCGAAGGAAAAAATCCAAAACTTGCGAAATTCCAATTCTGAGGGGCTGTTTCGGCTCCATTTTTGGCCCATAAGAAAACAAGTAAATCGGTGGTGGTTTTTATATTTGAATTTTAAAATTATTTCCTGTACCTATATACCAAATTTTAAGTTTCTATCACATCTGGAAGCGCCTCTTAATTTTGTATCCTCCTATATCCTCATATATCCTCCTCTATCCTATGTAAGAAGTTTGTATACATTATAGATATCCATATCTTATAGATACATGACACTATGAATCTCAAGTAATCATTTGTATTTTATGATAAAGACTCATTATTTTTAAACAAAACACTGCACGTACAAAATTCATATACATGACAGCCTCAGCCCCAGAACCTCATAATTACTCCTATCCTCAGCACAACACGTCATTTCTCTTAAATTACATTAGACATTTACTTTATTTGATCAACAAGTTAAATTCTAAATTAGTCAATTTTAATTTCTTGTATAATTACACAGTGGTATCAAAGCGGGGGCATTATTTCTGAGAAATATCCAACACAACTTGATTGTAATGCCATAAAGTGCATTATATGCACATCTGTAGCTGCAGGTTCTATTTGAATCACTATCACAACCATCAACCAACTTCGCATTGATACTTACTATCTTCTCGAACGCTTGCTTCCCTTGTGCCCTCCAGCAGCAGCAGCACCTATGTTTCCAGAAGCATTTGAGGAGGATGAGGATGAAGTAGTTGTTGCAACTGCTGAACCAGAAATGGTCCCAACACCCGAAGAAGCCACACCAGATGCCAAATCTCCCGAAGTGTTCCCAGCCACTCCACCCACTGTGACTTTTCCATCTAATGGCCCACTGCTTCCTTCTGATGGTTCCTTACGCTTCTCTGCACCATGAAAATATTATAAACAGTTACAGACAAGATGCCAGCCTCTTCCTTCCTACGTCACGAAATTTTTTCCTTTTCATTCAAAAGCTATATTGTAGATGTGCCAAAATAAAGTTTAACCAAAGAGATAGAAAATAAAAGCCAAAGCAATACCTTTATGTTATGCAAAAAATGATATTACCTTCCTTTATTCTGTTTATTTACCATTTCCAGAAATCAAAGAGTAAATTACTAACTTTTATCTACCAATGAACGAAAAGATACAGAAAGCTACTTACATCCTAGTGAATGCAAATGTGGAAGAGAAAATACTTTCAACTCACTGGAAGCAGGCCCTCCAGCAATCCTTTCCATTTTGATAGTAACTTCAGGATCTATTACTGCTGCAGGTGTTGCAGAGGCCACTGCTGAATTCAATGTTGCATATGTGGCACCTGTGCTACTTCCACCAGATCCTGCTGATCCACCATGATGTGGACTTGGCTGGAGGTTAAAATAAGTGAGAGATTGACACCATTACTGAATGCCCATTCTTACATTTATGTAACAACTGCCATTCCTGCAACAAATCTGCTGTTCATTAACTTTATACCATAGCACAGTTTTCTTCACAAGGAAGATAAAGTTCAGTTTTCAGCCAAATATCATACTGGCAATTCATTACGTTTATCAAAATTTTTATTCCAGAAAGAGAACATCACCTGATATACATTTTTTAAATTATGAAGGACCCACTGGCGGGTCGCAGGTAATTTTCCTTGTGGACATTGTAACCTACTGGTGGGACACAATGCCTATTAGTTAAATAGTCTTTACTCAGGCTTGTAAGAAACATTCTGAATTTTTTATGACCACAAGAAGCAATTTGCACATGTACAAATGGTAAATCTTTTAGTAGCAATTTTTTAATTTGGTGGTGATAAAAACTGAAAAAACTCCAACAACTTTTTTTAAACTTTTTAAGCAACTGGAAATTTCTGATGAATCAGTGAGTTTGTATAAATCTTCCTCACATGAGCAACTACTAACATACATCAGAATCTGCAGCTATTGACGAGTTCAGGGAGTAGAAGTATCTCCTTGTATTGCTTCAAATAATTTTAAATGCTATTCATAGAGAAACCAGATAGAAAATGATGAATTTCATGGAATTTTCTTGACTAATGAAGTGGGTTGAGAAAATTATGAAGAAATTGTATGTGCATCAGTCACTTTGATGAGTGGTATCTCTTGCTTTCTGATTCCTAGAGGAATGGGATTTCCAAGAGCGTGCCACAATCTGATTTTTTTATACATCCTTCTTCCAACCCAACCATTTTTCTGAAAATCTTCTTTTAATCCAAAGGTTTTTCTGAAAACATATTCCCAACCCAGCTCCACTTAATTAAGGAAACCCAAATTTTCCTTCGCACATAACAAAAGAGTAGCGAGAAACCTGATGTCCCATTCATCTGGGAATAAGAACACAAGATGAGAATGACTGATGGGCACACAACCATTGGCAAAAATTGGAAATTTTTGAGAGGCCCAATAGCACGCAGAAGTATTACCATCTAGCGACAAAACATTGAACTTGGTATGTGCTAACCGTTGACTCCCAAAGTACCTAATTTTATTGAAAAGCAATAAAGTTTAATAAATGAAACAATTTCTATTATTATCTACGATAGCTCCCATCTCATGACCAGATTATCAATTCCATATTTGAAGAACTTGAGTGGTCTTGATCCAAGGAACAAATCGATGTCCTTTCTTACTGTCTCTTCTTTTTCAAAGTCTTTTCCACTCAAATGATGTTGAAGCAAATGGAACAGATAGTAATCTGCAGGTGCCATATGGAGAGTATGGTGGGTGTGAGAGAATATCCCATTCTAAGTCCTTGAATTTCTGTTGGCTCAAACGTGTTACATAGGGAGGGATGTTATCATGGAGAAAGACAACATCTTTTCTATTGACCAGTGATGGACATTTCTGATGAAGAGACTGGTTTAATCAATCCAATTCTTGAAAGTATAGGTCACTGTGTGATGCATATTTAGAAGTTCAATGTGAAACACTCCTCTCATGTACCACCATATGCACAGCATTATCTTCTTCTGTGAGAACCGGTATTTGCCCATGACACAGCCACTGTTTTTTACATATGATGTTGGACATAAAGAATCCATTTCTCATTTCCGGTCACAATCCGCTCCAGAAATGGTCGTGTGTTTGGCATACAAAAAGAGAAGCAGCAATGCTGATGCGTTGGAGAACATTTTCATTGGAGAGTTTGTGAGGCACCCAAATATCCTCTTTAAGGTCTTCACCAAGATTTCTGAATTGTGTTTGTACTGTTTCATGAGAGACATTCAGTTTTACTGCCATTCCACAGGTCTCCAGAACAATATTTGTTGAACCAATGCTGACATTTGTGAATATCCAGAACTTTTCCATAAACTTCTCGAATATTCTTTGTGGCCACAGTAGCATTATTTCCTTTTCTGAATACATACAGCATTATATGCCGAATGTATGTTGTGTCAGCGGTCATGTTTAACCCTTAAGAGGTCACGCAGACGTTTGTGACAT
Organism: Uropetala carovei; assembly: GCA_036926305.1. Lineage (NCBI taxonomy): Eukaryota > Metazoa > Arthropoda > Insecta > Odonata > Petaluridae > Uropetala > Uropetala carovei. Next base: position 201,978 of record JAXCHB010000184.1, read on the forward strand.
ATCAGGTCGCACATGGTCTTTTTGACCATGTTGGATAAACAGGCTAAAATACGCTAAAATGAATATTGCTATGCAACTTTTCTTTATTTTTAAATCAATTTTTTTATACGATTTTACATTGATATGAAGTATTATATTAGTAAACTGAAAAATATTTTTAGAAAAATTTATACGAGGCAGAGTACAGCATTTTAATTCAAACGCAAATAACTTTTACATAAAAATAAAACATGGACTCCAAAAATTGTGAAACAAAATTATTGTTATGTTTTACAGTAATTAATCTTCGTCATCTTCCTAATTTTCATCTTGAAATTTGGAACAACCGACAAGTAGTAACGGAATGCTCTCTGCATATATATCTTGAGCATATTACATAGTATGTCAGGTCTTCCTGTTTTGTTTCCAAGAGCAAAAAGCGCATTTTCCTGGTCAATTGCTCTTCTGTTCTTGTCTTTCTTCTTCGGAAATTTCTATGAATTGCCTAATCTTTACTTCTATGCTTCTGGGCACGAATTTTCTAGTCTGTGCAAAGTTCTTTTGAAAGTGTTTTCAAAATCTCCCTGCGGTGGATTTTACTTTGTGTGCTACTCTCTAGTACAGTGATTCTCAACGTGGGCCATATGGCCCCCCAGGGGGCCATGCCATACTTCTAGGGAGCCACATGGTAAAAACGGAACATTAGGGGGCCACAATAAGTTTCCGAGGGGCCACCCAAACTTAACTGCTAGGTGTATGATGAATTTGTCATAATCCTCACATCTCATTCTCGGTGCTAATTTCAGCAGCATAAATATTGAAAATTACTATAGTTTACAATACAAATCTCAATGAAAAAGGCAGTCTGTAATAAATGAAATTTTATATGCATGAGAAAGCAACTATAATGTTGTAAATGTAATCACTTTGAGGTGGCTAAACCTGGCAACTCTGACGTAAGGTTAGTCGCTCACCTGCCTCCAACTTGGAGCACTCCATGTGCATTTTATTACTCTTTTCCCCTAAAACAAGGTATGATTCCAATGTTAGATTAACATTTCACCATTAGATAAGCAAGAGAAGTGTTTAGAGAAAACTTTAGTTTATTTAAAATAGACAAAAAGAATATATGGCAAAGTATTTGATGAAAAGTAAACAGTGCAACGTATTTGATTATTAGATGAGGCTATAATTTGGCTGCAGACTGCATTTTTTAGTTTAGTTAGTTTCAGTAATCTTATTTTTTCTGATCAAGTATATTATAGACCTTTTTCTCAAAAATGTCATAATTTTTTTTAGTACACATAACAATAAAGCCGTTACTGAAAAATATTTATGATATTTTTGAGAAAAAGATGTATATTATACTAGATCTGTTTTTTATTTTTTAATTTCAGATTACCCATGGCTAGTGTGACGAGGAAAAAATGTCGGCAATATTCCATTGAGTATCTTGCATACGGTTTTATTCCAACACCATAGGACAGTAAGATGCCAATATGTCTAATATGTATGACTACACTTTCAAATGAAAGCATGCGGCCATGTAAGCTGCGGAAACATTTTGAGACAATGCACAAGGACAAGAAGGACAAATCACTAGATTACTTTAAAAAACTGCGTGATGATTTCCAAGCAAGGACAACACTGAAGCAAATGTTTAGTAAAAGAACAGCCAAAGTAGACAAAGGTTTAATTTCATCTTATGAAATTTCCAAGTTAATTGCAAAAGCTGGCAAGCCACATAATATTGGTGAATCTTTGATTTTGCCTGCAGTGTCTGTTGTGACTTCAACTGTCCTGAATCAGAGTGCACATGAAATTATTGAGGTCATCCCTTTGAGCAACTCGTCGGTATCGAGGCGCATTGATAAAATGGCAGATGATGTGGAAAAACTAATTGCACAATTGCAAGTGAAGAAGTTTTCCCTACAATTCGATGAATCCACTCTACATGATAATGAAGCCCTTCTGATGACATGTTAGGTTTTTGGATGATAATCAGCTCATTGAGGAAATGCTTTTTGCACGAAATCTTACGACAGACACAGAAGGAGAAATAATTTTTAAAGAAGTTGAGACTTATTTCAAGGAAAACAATATCCCACTTGGAAATATAATGGCTTGTGCAACTGATGGTGCTGCTTCTATGGTAGGTAGATACAGAGGATTCATTGCCCATTTAAAAAATGCTGTGCCTGAAGTTTTTTGTATACACTGCGTGGTCCACCGTCAACATTTGGTTGAAAAAAATTTGGGAGGACATCTGCATAACGCCCTTGCCATTGTAATAAAGGTTGCCAACCTTATCGAATCAAATGCACTTCAAGATCGTCTTTTCCGAAAACTTTGTGAGGAAAATGAAGAAGAGTTTGAACGCCTAATGATGCATACAGAGGTCAGATAGCTATCAAAAGGTATTCAAACATGGCAAATGTAATATATAGTTAAGCAGTGAAATGGCTAGGAAGTTGTATTTTATCGCTTTTCTCACTTCTTATCTTGTTGAATCTGGCTTTATTCAGGTGGTTTACCTTATCAAAAGCTCGTAACCGCCTTGATATTGAGAAGAGGGGTGATATTCGCTTGTCACTAACAACGCTGCAGCCAGATATTGAAAAACTTGTAAGTTTGCATCAACCACAAGCATCACACTGAATAAAGTTCCAATTATCAGAATATTTTTTGTTAGCATGCCTTATGCTGCTACTATACATTTTGTTTTTTTAAAAGAACAAAGTTACGTTAAAATGGTATGCCAAATGGCACCAGTAAAAATATCAACCTGTATTAGTGATATATCACTACCATATCCCACCGGGCTTTGGTTCAGGGTATACATTTTATGTCTTTAAGAATTTTCTTTGCTACTTAGAAATAAAGTACCGATTATTAGAATATATATATATATACCGTATTTAATCAATTGTAAGCAGACCCCCACTTTTTACAAGGCCACGCAAGAAAAAAAATTGATTTTAACCCTACCACGACTGGACCGCCCGAGAATGCCCATAAATTTTTATACTCCCGATCACGGGACTGCCCGAGACCACCCGGAAAATACTCTTTAAAATTTACCTCTAAAACGTTGACTGGATGCCTTATCTCTTGGAAATGACGTAGTATACCATATAAACACGACATTTAGATCGTATTTGGCAGATTTTTCTTAACTTTGTATACGAAGAATTTTTAAAAAATATTCGATCAAAATTCGCTATTTTTTTGGATCCTGAACAATCTAATACGTCTCGCAGTAATTCTCCTACTTCGGAGATTTTTCAAAATATATATTTTTGGAGATTAATGTATAATTGTTTTATTTAATATTTACCATTTGGTGGCCATCTTGAATTTCTCCGGACTTTTAATGGCAGCAGGTGCCCCACACCTCAGGGGGTTAAAGTATTAACTAAAGAATTAACTAAAATTACGGTGACATAAAATACATTTTATTCACTTATTCGTAACAACTTCTACGAAAAAAGTAATTTGACCTCGTTATCCCTCGGGATCTTAATATAATAATACCCCGGGAGCTTAATATAATAATAAAAGTAGCCGTTTCTAGTCAGTCAGATACGGAAACCGTATTACATAATATACGTTAGCACTAAAATACTATATACACACACACACACACACACACACACATATAATAGTAAGGTCAAAAGAATTACAGGCGACTCCCGAGTCTCGTTGGGGATGCATTCCTGAAAATGTCTTCGATCTCGAATATTCGAGTGTCGAACGCCGTTTTTCCATATACTTGCATGTTATAATCGAGGGATACGTTCCCGCATCTTGGGAAAAAGTCTCCCCTCACGTTCTATAAAGATAAAATAACATTACTAATATGTTAATACAACAATATTAAATTATGAATAAATTATATAATAAATATTTTACATGTATAACTTATTTTTTGCACTAAAAAGGAAAAAATAACTGTTTCGAACTTCAAAGATAGATGTATGCAATATGCTTTACAGATAGCCCGGTCCAGATCGCGCGAGTCGTTTGTTACAAAGGACTAGCACGAGCTGGATAACATACCTGCGTACCTCTATCTATACATACAACTATTTATCCCAGCGAAATTAATATCAAAGTTATTATAAATGCACAAAATAACTTAAGAATAAAGAAACAATAAAATTAAAAATATTTTCATACCTTAAATCTTTTTCAACTGCACTTACTGGACTTGGTTTATTAATTGAGAAGTTGGAAGATTTTAGTTGGAAGAAGAGGAGCTATTGGGTGGGGAACTGGATGGGCTATTGACTGGAGAATTGGACGGGGTAGTCCTTGCAGCAGATGTTGAAGCAGCTTCTTCTGGCTGTGGTCTTTCAACCTTCTGAAAGAAGTTATACAGCTTCGGTTGAATTTTAGCCTTCTTCTTTTGTTCATAAAGGACCATGTAGCAGGCTACATCCTTAAGAACAGCACTTTGCACCAATGAGCTCCTCTCAGTATTAGGATCTTTTTCGTCAATCAAGTTTATGAAATTACCCAGACTCCGGAAGATTTCACTAAGGTCTTTTAAAGACAAACTCATAGGTTTAGTTGGAGAAACCATAATATCATCTTTGCGATCTTCCTTGGTCTCAATGGATTGTTGCAATTCGATGAGGTCGTTATTGATCAACTGCTCTGCATGAGATGAAATAAGCTCATCGACATCTGCCTCATCCATTTCTAAGTCAAGTTGCATCCCCGGTGCAACAACTTCTCTGGTGATCTGCTCAGGGGTCTCTTCAAATCCTTTAAAATTAATGACAAACTGTGGGCAGAGCTGATTCCATGGCCCATTCATGGTTGACTGCTTGACCTCAGCCCAAGAATCTCCAATGTTGTTAACTGCATTCCAGATGTTGTAGTGCCTCCAGAAGTCCCTTAGGGTTGGACCACCTTCCATATCAGTTGCTGCGATTGCCTGCTGCATTGTGCGATGAGCATAATACCACTTGAATGTTGCAATTACCATTTGGTCCATAGGCTGGAGGAATGAGGTAGTGTTTGGAGGAAGAAACAATACATTGGGATTCATGTCATCTAAATTCTGGGGATGTCCAGGTGCGTTGTCCAAAATTAACAGAACTTTAAATGGCAGACTGTTGTCCTTAAAATATTTTTTGACTGAATGCACAAAATAAAAATCAAAACAGTCCCTGAAAACTGATCCAGTCACCCAAGCCCTTTGGTTCGACTTCCATATGACTGGCATCATACTTTTTGTCTTCCCCTTAAAAGCTCTGGGATTCTCGGAGGTGTACACCAACAGGGGCTTAAGCTTAAAGTCTCCTGCTGCATTGCCACCAAGCAGCAGGGTCAGCCTATCCTTTGCTGGCTTAAATCCTGAGGCAGTTTTTTCTTCCTTGGCAAGGTACGTCCTGGCTGGCATCTTCTTCCAAAATAATCCTGTTTCGTCACAATTAAAAACACGACGAGAACAATAGCCACCCTCTTCAATCAATGCACACAATTCATCAGGATAACTTGAGGCAGCATCAGTATTTGCACTTGCAACCTAGCCAGTTAATTTAAGGTTATGCAAACTTGCCCTTCTCTTAAATCTGTCAAACCAGCCATGACTTGCACTAAATGGATGCACATCAACAGAAATTTCATCCCTTTCCTTCAAATCATCATAGAGATCCTTGGCCTTTGCTCTAATCACGGCCTCACTAATAGGAATGTGTTTCTTACACTGATCATCTACCCAAAGTTTTAAAAGTTTTTCCATTTTAGGAATCACAACACCATGCCTAGGACTGTTTATTGTTGTTATCAAATTATGTGAATTTATTACATCTTCTAGAATTTTCTCCTTCTGTTTCACATAAGTGCTAATAGTTGAAGGACACATTCCCAACGATCGTGCGATTTCAGCTTGGCTTTCACCTTGGTCAACACGCTTAAAATTTCTAATTTCAATTCATAACTATGAATCTTATGCCCTCTTTTATTTGATTCCCTTACATTATCACTATTACATTTCCTTTTAGATGCCATGTCAAGTGATAAATTTATAAATAAATCAATAAAATAAATAAATTTAAATAAGAGATTAACAGAAAAAAGTGAAATCAGCACAAATTCAAACAATTACAGCAGATATAACTACGTCTAGACCAAAACTAAACCTCGCATTCGGTCGGAACCAATAACAACGTGAAGTTCATTCCGCGTATATTATCGATCGGCGGGGTCGAAGTCTCGAATTAATCGAGAATCGAACAATCGAGACTCGGGAGTTGCCTGTATATGTACTTTGACATCGCAGTTTCAGTTGGGACGTATTTACCCTCGCATATAAAACATAATATACATTAGTACGTAAAAAAATAAAATACTACACACGTATCACCTGGGCATTCCTCTTCGATTTTATCCTTAACCTTTAACTGGGCGCGTCAAAAAATGTCACGCAACAGGTCGCGTGGCGTGCTGAGTACGCTGTTGCATTGAGTGGAAAACGCAAATGTAAACAGTAATAATAACGATAGGTTCATTCTAATTTTTGTTTATCCAATCATTTAATGCATGTAATGATTTATAATTCTCATTGTTGAAGTTATTGTTAGGATTTTCTACATTATATATGAACTCAAGTTTCAAGATATATTTTTTACCGTACGACATTATAGCATTAAAATTTTATCAATATATATATTTACATGAGTGCCATTTTTGGCCCAAAGATGTAAAAACACAGGAAATAATGTTCAAAAAATTGTTATTGGTTGGAAAGGCAAATGCTTCGATTCACGGGCAAACAAAAGAGAATCAAATTGACTGAACACCTACGAAGAAATAAATTATGTAAACAATACGTGGTGTGTCTTAAAGAATACAGCGATAATGCTCATATGCGTAAGGAGATAACACGTTTCATTTTACTCGTGAATCGAAGCATTCGCCCTCCCTCCTCCACCTATCATGTTTCAGTGTTAGCTCCTTATGCATACGAGCGCTTTCGCTGCATTCTTTTACGACTTTGACTCGCCACGTATTATTTACATTTTATTTCTTCGTGGGTGTTCAGTCAATTTATTCTTTTTTGCATATATTTATAGTAGATAGTTTACTTCCACTTTAATATACTTATATCTTGCGTTATAATGTAACTACGAACATAAATTCATTGACTACTTTTTTTGCCCCCGATTCTAAGTCGAGTGGCGATTTCTGAGATGGTAAAAAAGGTAAAAAAAGGTCGGCTTACAATCGATTAAATACGGTGTGTGTGTGTGTGTATAGTACAGGTAGGCCTCGATTTACGACGCTTTATTATACGCCGTTTCACATTAACGCCCTTTTAAAATTATAAAGAAATAATAAAAAAAAATTTTTTTAAATACATGGTGATTCAAATGTAGCTTGACAACTTTGAATGAATGTATATTTTTATTAATAGGCGTAACTTACTATTTTAAAACATGAGATTGCAGCAAAACAGAATCACTTATGGTGGTGGTATATAGAATTACGAATGGCAGGCTCGATGCGTTCTGCTTTTGAAAATGCAAGCGTAAACGCAGCAGAGGAAATAGATACCTCTGTGACGGTAGTGTCAGCGTCATTTACTTACTTCTCGTCCGCTAGTGTGCACGTGTTGTGAGCTGTGCCTTAAATTTTAATACTTTCTTGTGTTCATTAGTGCCTTATTACTTTAAATAAATTGTGCACCCATGTCTTCTAAGCGGAGTGGTGAATCTGTGCCTGCACATGTTAAAAAAAAGCCGCAAATCTCTAAAGATTGAAGTGAAATTGGAAGTTATTCGTCGTATGGAATCTGGTGAGCGGCGTTCAGAGGTGTGCAAGGCCTTAAACTTAGCATCTTCTACTCTTACGACCATTATGAATAATGCTGAGAAAATCAAGCAGTCACATACAGCAATTGTTAATGTAAGTGTTTCTAGGACAACTTATTCAAGGAGTGAGATAATGGAGAAGATGGAGAAGTTATTAGTGCTGTGGATAGACGATTTAAACCAAAATAACATTCCTGCAACACAGGCAGTGGTTATGGATAAGGCTAGAAGCTTGTCCAAAGAAATTAATGAGGAATTGGGAGGGACTGAATCATTTTCAGCTAGCAGGGGCTGGTTTTTCCGGTTCCAAAACCGGACCAGAATTCACAATGTGAAAATTACTGGTTAAACGGCTAGCGCCGATATTGCAGGTGCTGAGGAATATCCGCTCATATTCCAAAAGTTAATGGGCGGAGGCAGCTACGCCCCTGACTTGGTCTTTTATGTTGATGAAACGGGGCTATACTGGAAGAAGATGCCTGGTAGGACGTACATAGCCTGTGAAGAGAGCTCTGCCCCTGGTTTTAAGGCTGCAAAAGATCGACTTACATTACTTCTGGGTGGTAATGCATCAGGCACGTTTAAGTTAAAGCCGATGTTAGTGTACCATTCCGAGAATCCATGTGTTATGAAGGGCATTGTGAAGACTCGACTTCCTGTTTTCTGGCGCTCTAATAAGAAGGCGTGGGTGACCCAAACCCTATTTGGTGAATGGTACACTTCGTACTTTTGTCCAGAGGTGGCCCAATTTTGTGCAGCAAACAACTTGCCCAACAAAGTTGTTTTAGTCCTCGACAATGCTCCAGGTCATCCAGCCAACCTTGAAGATATTCCTAACGACGTTCTGAACGTGAAGGTCATTTATTTTCCACCCAACACCACCTCACTGTTGCAGCCAATGGATCAGGGCGTTATTGCGACCTTCAAGGCGTACTATTTACGTACGACCTTCGAAGGGATTGTTGAGGCAGTGCAGGCATCTGACTCAGTGACAGTGAGGGACTACTGGAGGTGCTACAGCATCCTAAGGCCATTAGTAACATTGCTGCAGCGTGGAAAGAAGTGTCACAATCATGCATGAATGGCGTTTGGAGGAAATTGTGGCCTGATGCGATGTCTTACTTTCTTGAGTTTGAGCCAATTTCAGCAGTGGTTGAAGATGTCACTCGGATGGCTGAGGATGTTGGCCTTGACAAGGTTGACATTGATGATGTCAGTGAGTTGCTATAAAGCCATGGTGAGCCTCTTTCAAAGGAGGACTTAGAGGCGCTGGCTGAACAACAGGCTAAACAGAACTCTAAGGAGGAAGGGGAAGAGCAGGAGATTGTACCAATTAGAAGCCTCACCACAAAGACACTTCAATCAGCTTTGGCACAAATACAAACAGGCTGTGAAACTCTATGTGATAATGACCCAGATTGGGAATGCAGCTCTTCCATCCAAAGAGCTGTTACTAACATATTGAAGCCCTACTATAATATGTTAGATGAGAGAAAGAGAAATACTCAGCAGACGTCATTACTGCAGTTCTTTTCCAAGGACAAAGGACCTGCAGAACAACTCGACCCAGACGACCTTCCACCAGGCCCATCCCATTAATCCACCACCACTGTCAAAGAACATAACAAAGGGGGCAGACAGTGGCGTTACTACATACTCCAAAGATGGCTCTACAGAACCGATGTAGTAAGTTAAATTTTTATTTTATTACTTAGATTTTATCTAAAAATATTATTTATATCTCACAATTACAAAATAAAAACAAATATTTAAATAAAAAGCATTTATATTAATTCTTATGGTTCAATTTTCTTAGTGAAGGAACCTATCTCATTTAAATACATTATAATTATTCCTCGATTTACGCCGCTTCAGCTAACGACCCTGAGGTGGTGGAACGTAACCCCGGCGTAAATCGGGGTCTACCTGTATAAATAAAAAGTGCAGATGGTAAAGTACCATTTCATCCAAATAAAGCGGCTATGAGGGGGCCACAGAGGTAAATGAAGCTCAGAAAGGGGCCATGAGCAAAAAAAGGTTGAGAAAGTCTGCCATTGATTCTGGTTATATTCATTAGTGCAAAAAATACAGTAAGGGACTAATGATTGCTAATATAAATTTGTAAAACAACATCTTTGCAATAACTATTAGTGCAAATAAATAGTATGAATAAATATGATAATTAGCGGTCTCAAACAATCAAATGTCGATGACCTATTCAAAAAAATTCTACTGTATCATTACCGCACAGAAATATAGAAGATTGTGATAAAAAATCAAACAAATTCACTTGAAAAAAACTGTGTAGTCGCCAAGGTCCCTTCTCAACCAGACATAAAGGCCAACTGACTCATAGTCAAGCACAATCAATTGTTCCATTGTAAGGTGATACACGTTGTGTGTATATGTTATTGGAAGATAGCACCTATCCTCACTGTCGCAGCATGCTTGCAGAAATCAATGCTCACAAAGACCACATACGTACATAAATTATGCTTACATACTTTATTGTTTCTAGTTCCCTTGCATCTAATGAACTCATGGCGATGGTTTATTACTACAATAATTTGTAAAAAAAGGCTTGAAATAATTATTAGCACACATAATTTAAATAGACAAATACTATAATTATCGATCTCAAACACTCAACACCTGGCATGCAGAGCATTTTTTCACAGGCAGAAGAGTCGATGATTTCTTCAAAGAATATGATATTTTTATTATTACCACACAGGAATAAAGAAGATTGCGATAAAAATATAGCTAGTGAACTTGAGGTAAGATAAGGAGGCCAAGCATTAGATACTACTGAAAGAGATCCAGATCTTTTAGACTGTGCGTGCCCTCTTCAGTGACCGACTAGCAAAAACAGAGATGTGTAGTAGAGAAAAACACAATATAAATAAATAACGCTAACTCCGAGTGCCTAAAAAACCTGTTATATGATACATAATGAACTTGAGCTAAGGTACTGAGAAGGCCAGGGATGAAATGTTACTGAGAGGGTTTTAATTTAAAATAATGTAAACCACCCGGTCTTTTAGACCATGCGCGACCACTTGAGGGTTAAACAAGAATATGAGGGGTTTCTAGGGACAACAATAAACATAAATATCCTATTTACACAAATGATATGTTAAATTGGTTATTTAGAACAAATTCTGAAGTTTATAAGAGCTTAATTAAACCTATTCATAAAAATGATATTAATTTCTTGACAACCTAATAATATAATTATAATATAAAAATATAACCATGAAGCTATTACAGAATATTACAAAGTCAAAATACAGGCAGACCCCGATTTACGTAAACCCGACTTACAAAGTTTCGAAAAAATTTTTTTTGTCCTGGGTCTTGTTATACGAAATAAAAACCCAAAGTAATGAAAAAAATTTTCGTTGCAAATCTCGTAAAGAAAACAAGTAACAGAAGAAAAATAATAATATTACTAATCAATAATAATAGTAATAATGATTACAAAAGAAAAAGCTAGTTTAAAATACATGCAATTTAAAACAGTTTAAATTATTATACAGGCGACTCCCAAGATTCGACCGTTCAAAATTCGACCAACTTGAGAATTCGACCAACTCGAGAATTTGACCAGTCGAAGCCTGCTTATTCGACCCCGCCGATCGGTCGGTCGAATTAGGAACTGGTTTACGCGAAGTAATTTTCGGCCCGCCCAACCATGCGAGGTTTAGTTTCAGTCTAGACATCGTTATTTCTGCTCTAATTGTTTGAATTTGTGCTGATTTCACTTGTTTTTAGGCTCGTTCGACATTCCACTGTTCGAGATTTGACCATGTTTCCAGGAACGCATCCCGGTCGAATCTCAGGAGTCGCCTGTACTTACAAATCCTAGTTAAAACCCCACAATCTCAAAAGGACGAAATCGTGAATGTATGGAATCTCGAAAATTAAGATGTATTTATTTAAAGATGGCCCTTTAACAACATAGTGTTAACTATTTTTATTTACATCTGCTATCTTAAAACAAAATATTGGCTGTTTAAATATTTAATAAAATTTATATTTCGGAGACGGTAGGTCGGAGAAAATTAACTTTTTGAACAAAATAAACGTCTTGATAAGAGTATTTACGAAATCTTAATGAATTGGTCCAAACATTGGATTTTAACACAAAAACTTTGTGTTTTGGGCAGTGAAAAACAGAGCAAAGTTGCCGATTTTTAAATGGAAAATGAAAATTTTAAATTCCCTTCCTGCTGGACCAGATGATCCTACATTTAAATTAACGATCTAGTACACCAAGAAACAGTTCCATAAACATTTACAAATTATGTAGCACCTTCTAAATTTGTATAATTGAAATTCATTATATAAAGTTAACATTATTTGATGATGAACCACCACTCTATATAACATGATAATTAAACAGATTCGAAATAGCTAATTTGTCCTGTCAATTTATATTCCTAAAATAGTAGTTAGGATAATGTTGGTTATTGTAACGAGTTCAAACAAATAATCTGCTAAAGCTGTAACAATTTGGAATCTATAACAAAAAGGAAGTCAATTACAGTAATTGAATATTAATTTAATAAATTAATTTTTATTTCTGATATTATCATTAATTATTATGACCTATGACCGGACAAAATTCGCTTTCTCGGGAGGTTTTGTGCATCATATAATGTTGTCAAAAATAGTGCGCAAAGAGACACATTACGTGGCTTCAGCTGGTCGCAGGATCAGATAAAACTTTTATCATAACAGATGCCAGGTTGATCATATTATGCAAAGGAAATTTCGTGTTAAAATAATTTTTGGTTTTAGAATCCGCATTTGTTTACAACAGGCAACTGTTAAAAATAACCGGTAATAATGATAATAATAAGTGGCATCTACTCTACTCTGGAGGAACATAACCTTCCTTATTTTAGCCATTTCTTATGAAGAAAACTCTCTCACTTGAGGTATTTTCTCTTAGAAAAGTGTTTTTAAGGGATGCAACTATGATGCTAAGTGACGGATACTTGTAAAATTTAATAATAATAATATGTTTAGAACAATTGTTATCCATAGTAAATAATCTAAGAAACATATACAGTGTCATTTTACTATATTTAGGGGAAGATTTTTTTGCCATGGGAACGTATCTCGCCTTCTGCAATGGGAGCCAATGAGAAATTATACCTCAATTTACGAAATTTTGATTTACGAAAGGTTTTTAAAGAACGTAACTCTTTCACAAATTGGGGTCAGCCTGTACTATGAAAATCTCACCAACTACCCATCTAGTTGGCGATTCACAAATGACTGAATAAGATGACTCACAAAACACAGATGCCAAAAAGGAAGGGGAAATACCAGGACACCCTTACAACTTGGAACTTTTGTTGTCTTTTTGAGTTGTGACAGCGGGTCTGAGACCTTCACTTATCACATCATAAACTCCCTCAAGTTTTCTGTTCTTTGCATGAGGTCTCTCCTCATCTAATCCTTAAAACTTTGAAATGTGTCTGTAAGCAGTATCGTAACAAAGACATCCCAAGTGAAGTACCGTATTTGACCGAATATAGCCCCCATCCGAATATAGCCCCCCTACCCATCTTTTCTCACACAAATCTAGAAAATATTTTAATACCCTGAAAGGACATGATAATTTTCAGGACTTTAATGTCATGAAACATGTTGTATAATTTGAAGAAATATCAAACTTGCACTCATTTAATAAAAAAGTACCAATTAGCGAGTGATAAAACACCATGCTAATTGGAATTTTAAGGTTTTCAGATTTGTACCTCAGAATTCAGAGGGTATACTAACGAAAGAGAGATTTGACAAGGAAATGAACAAAAATACATTTTTAGGGAGTAAAAATAAACTTTAAAAAGTCGAAATAACAGTAATTAATGCAGCAATATTAGCAAGTCGAAATAACATACCAATTTATGCAGCAATATAAATAAGCACTTTGCTCAGATTTCGATGCGCAATGCTAATCTATCTTTCGTTTGTGTAATTAACAATTCGAGCTTATTGTTAGCCAGGCAATTAGTCCATTCTCGGGTAAGGTTAATTTTATTAGTATTACCGTATTTAATCGTGTAAGCGCACCTTTTTTCCCAAAACGCCTGTGAAAAAAGGGGGTGCGCGTCTTACACGAATTCTATTTGCCGCTCACCTTTTTTCCCAAAATGCCGTGTCGGTAAACAAATATACGTTAAGCTAGCACCCATGCCGCATCTATTATCCATTTCTAAATTTCCGTGTATTTAGTCATTTTCATTCATTGTATAAAAATTTTTAATGAGTTTTAAGTTTATTAACGGGTTCTCCCCAAACTCGACGAAGTCTTCTGCTGCAATCGTCACGGAGGCCACGGCGCATGCGCGACCAGTTTGGGTTGGTGGGGGTTTTGTTCTCACGGCAGACGACGCCTACCATGTTCAGATGCGGCATGATTCCTTTATTCTAGGATACGTCTATGAAAGTCATAGCCACCGTGGTGATCATTGAATGATCACTGATCATAATTTTAGTTCGCCAAAAAAATGACGACTGCTACGGTAGGGATCAGTGACCATATGGCTGGAAAATTACGTACAGCAGAATGATCGCTACCAGAGCGATTTCTGCCGAACATGACCAATAGGACGACAAAAACAGTTAAGTGTTTAACAAAAGAGGACTACCGAGGAGATTTCTGCTAGTACCGATATAAAGAGATCACCCAATAAATTCGTCACGTAGGAGTGTGAAGATGCTTAACTTGAGCGTAGCACTTTTGAAAAATAAGAATTTGTGATTTAAAAAACCCTTTTTCGGCTCAAATAAATTTTTTTCCCTAGAGCTGGCCCAAAAACCGGGGTGCGCGGGATACACGGGGGTGCGGCTTACACGAGCAAATACGGTAAAACTTGCAATTTGACGATAATGAGAGCGATCAGGTAATTGAAAAATCCTTCCTATACGGTGACGTCAATCAGCCTTGCAAATAAATATTCGCAACCCGAGTAGTTTAGTCTTACAATGGATAGAAACACTTACTGGCTCGAATGAAATTCATCGTTATTGAAGCTTTGCACACTTGTTTGTACCCATCTAATTTTTAGTGCCCGAAAATAGCCCCCCCCCCCCCCCCCCTCAACTTTTGCACTTCATTTTTGGCCAAAAACAGGGGGGCTATATTCGGTCAAATACGGTATTTAAGCAGTGAGCAAACACATTTTAGTATCTTGATTGGGGTATTTTGGCAGATAAGTGTTAAAAATGAAGTTGTGCACCAATTCTGCATGTATAGTAAAATCAATGGTAAGAAAATGAAATATCATTCATTTAAGTTATTAGTCCAAAATTCTTGGTGACTCAAGTAATTTTAATATGCAAATGAAAAATATGCTGTACCCCTTCCTGCATTATTTAAATGGAGGAAAGAAGACGTCCAGGAAATGAACACTGTTCACTATTGTAATAAAAAATCACATGCCAGTTTGAAGGATAAAATTAAAATAATTATTTTGACAAAATAATTACTAAGATTTTGTGGACCATTTTTGTTAAACCCTGATAAATACTGGCACATAATAAAGAAATTATATATAGATTACAATTTACTGTCTTTTGAAATGATCATAATAAATAACCCACAAATCCTTACACTACTGGTGAGAAATTTTTTTACGATTTGGAGAGTTAGAGACGGAGAGAGAGATGGAGAGGAGGAGGGAGGGAAATAATTTATTATATTGAATATACATTCATTCTCTTTCGTGGAAGAATATCCACAACTAATTTAACTTTAAGTAAAGAAATCCCATCATATGAGGGTTCGATAGTAATTTACTCATTTTTAACTCAACTTCTTTAACCCTTTCAATGCAGCGTGACTGGAATTCCAGTCATGGTGGTTCAATTGAATGGCGGCATGACTGGAATTCCAGTCATAGCGCTACATCTGGTTATAGCGGTCTGAGTAAGGGACCGCCAGCAGAATGAGTTTCCTATGCGTCTCCAGCCATCAGTTTGACTCTAACCAGCGCTTGAGGAAGGTCCGTTCTGCAATTGATGGATTTTCTTCGGATTTTCGACTTTCTTTTTTTGGGTACGTACTCTCTGATTTTCCTTTACTGATTGAAAATTAGTTGTTTTATTATGAATTAAAGGTTATTTTCTTTTCTTTCCAGTTCCTTTTTATATTATAAGAAGATTCATTTGTACATCGTTAATTTTTTTCGACAATTTGCGTTTTTCCTCTAATAATTTGTCGGTAAGTACTCGATTCGAATTACCATCAGTGAATGAAAATTAGTTGTTTTATTATCGATTAAAGGTTGTTTTCTTTTCTTTCCAGGTCCATTTTATATTTTAAGAAAATTAATTTGAATATTATTACTTTTTTCGACGATTTGCATATTTTTTCTTTAATAACTTGTTGTATCGGTAAGTACTTGATCCGAATTATCTTCAGTGAATAAAAATTAGCTGTTTTATTATCGATTAAAGGTTGTTTTCTTTTATTTACAGGTCCTTTCATATTTTTAGATAATTTATTTTTAATAGTTATTAATTTTCTTGTACAACTTACTGTTTTTC
The DNA here is from genome assembly GCA_036926305.1 of Uropetala carovei. Lineage (NCBI taxonomy): Eukaryota > Metazoa > Arthropoda > Insecta > Odonata > Petaluridae > Uropetala > Uropetala carovei. The sequence goes on from JAXCHB010000184.1 coordinate 218,345, forward strand.
GTGGAATCATTTGTTGTGTCGGTATGTGGCGTCAGATGTATATGGTCTTTCTGCCGTAAAATAATAGGTGATTGTATCTAAATTCAGATAACTAGATAAAAAAGTAAAAATCTAGCAATCAGAACAATACCCTGATAGATAGGTAAACCTGCATTACAGATATAATGTCCTATCGGGTGACTGATGACTGGAATTCACGTCATTTCTTTAAAAAATCGTAAAAATCTATTTTTGCGTTTTTTCGTTAAATTTTTTCATATCTACGTTTCTTGCACCAAATTCTACTGGAAATGTAAGAAAACTGGATTCAGTCACCAGCAAAGAACTCAGTTTTCGGTGCCACGTTGAATGGGTTAAGTTTCATTAACGATAACCCGTTATATAGAACTCGATAAAGGCTCCATAGATAGTGCACCTCACTTCAGGCATTAAATTCAAAAAAGAAAGAAAACTGAAAATGCATTATTGAACAGAATAAAAAAATGCATTATTGAACAGAATAAAAATTAACTTTCGAAATATCCATATTTGATACATTACTTCAACCAGTCATATTCACGGGCTATTACCTGGTAGGCATATAAATATAACAATTTTTAGAGAGAAAATTTCCTCTGCTGAAAATTTGTACCCATTTCAGTGATTGTTTAAAAACTGTATTTAATAAACCATAAAATATAATCTCTACTCTTGCACACATATTTCAACCAATATCATAACCAATGGCATGAGTGCTCATGCAATGAAATATAAGACTCACCAGGTGGGAAGGATCCAGGCCAGCATGGTGATATCCGAGAATGCCATTGGAATGTGTGTGGTGATGATGGTGGTGTGCGTGTTGGTGGTGTGGTGGTGGGTGATGGGGTGGAGGGTGGTGTGTGTGATGCAGTGCCAAAGAAGATCCACTGGGGTTTGAAGGTCCGCTAGCCACAGGATTGGCCGAGGAGGCCGAGGATGGAGTGGTCGATGAAGGCGAGGACGAGGAAGACGAGGGTGTTGCTGCCGCAGCAGCTGCGGCTGCAGCGGCTGCAGCAGCTGCTGATGCAAGTGCTTGGGCATGTGCCTGACTCTCTGCATGGTTCCTAAGGACATTGATAGCATCATCCAAACGCTCCTCCATACGGGTTCCCTGAAAGTCATATGGTCATGCAAAGGAAAAACATATGTAATTATTTCCACAGGATAATGAAAAAGCAGCTTTTAATTAATCTTCCAGCAGTCAAACACAACAACCGATCCTTTGCATCCAATTTATCATTCCATCTTATGCCAGCCACATAAGGATCTTAGGATCCATCAATTCTAACATAGTCATTCTCACCATTTCAGAGGGTAAGGGTTTTCTTCTGTATACCTTATTAAGAACTTCCGTTAGGACTGGTTGATACTAGCATAGCTAGTCCAGTCCCGAGAATAACCCGTTATGAAACAGGAGAATTTGCCTGTTATGGTAGTTCAATGATAAAATATCCACCCGGCAAGTGGAAGTCCTGGGTTCAACTGCAAGTCATAAGAAGTTTTTTTCACTTGTTTCCAATGCTCAAGGTTAACCAACTAGCCATTCATACGAATTTAGTTCCATCAACATTAAATACATTAACAACTGTCATCATATGCATGAATATTTGGTACTTAGTAAATGGTTAGTGGTACTGAGTTCAATGTTTCGCCACTAGATGACAGTACTTCCATGCCCTGTTGGACCTCCCACACAAAAGGTGGCACACACACACATACACACATTCATATACATATACAAATATATATATTAGAGGTGCACCGAACACTCGTTTTGGCCAAATACTGAATGGCCAAATATTAAAATCAGTATTCGGCTGAGGCCGAATATCTCCATTAGCATAAATTAGTGATGCATTGAATATTGGCTTCAACCTTGGTAATCGGCCAAAAATGATTTTAAAAAATTTTTATCTTTTAAATTCTATGAGATGGAACTCTTTTGGATGTCGGAAATTAAATTTTCGTTCATTTCCATAACAGCGTAAGAACACAACTTAAAATGGTGATAAAACTACAACGAAAATGCTGAAATACAAAGTATTTGCCACAACGGCGGTTCTGGTCACTCGCTTCGAAAACAAAGTGTGTTGATCGCTTCAAAGACACTTGCTTACCGCTCGTACGAGTACACGCATTGACGCCAGAAGATGGGACACCGCCATAACATTACATTGTATTGTTTTTCCGCTTAGTTGCACACACTGCCCGCGTCGCTTGTATGTGGGACGGAGCCTTAGCCTCGCCTATTAAATTTAAAAATGATACTACTAATAAGTTCTGGGTTTATGAAAAATCTGCACACATCCACAATGTTGACTGTGAAAGTTGGTTACAATCACAAGAATATTCCTCCCGGGAAATTTCCGAAATCGTTTTTAAAACACTACCAACCTGAAATACCAACTAATGAACACTAATGTTTTCTATAGAAATCTATTTAAATTCTTTGTTAATATGAAGATATATACAAAGAATAGCAGCCTTGTTAAGTTTATTATATATTCTGTTACATAAAAATGTCTACACTTATGAAATTCAAAAATGAACCGAAAACTCAGTAGACATTGTGTCATTTTGGTTTTGGCACGATGGCGCTACTGTTTATACGTCATGCAAAAACGTGAACCAGATGTCAGAGGTTGTCTGCTACTTACACAGTACAGTAAAACATCAAAAATTCCAACTAATGAGGAGGAGTATGTATTCTAAATAAATGAATTGTCCACATATTGGAACACACTAATATATTATATGTTGTAGGCCACAAAAACGAGTAGCACATAATTGTGAGGTTGAATCCGAGATATGTGAATTGTACTGGCACAACAACAATGTATTATGCTTTTATTTAGTGTTTTCAGATTTCTTCTATTATGTCATTATCATTTTTCGTTTTATCAAAAAATATATGTAGTATTTGGCTATTCGGCCAACTAAAGGGCGAAGCCAAAGCCGAATAGCAGATTTTGGCCAAATACAGAGGCCGAGCTTCGGTGTATCACTAATATATATATATACAGTAAAACCCCAAAATTTGCGGCTACCAAATTCGTGTGCTTTGCAGTTTCGTGGTTTTGAACTACTGCTGTCATGTTTGAAGTGAAGAGAAAAAGCACTAAACAAATGAATTTCCCTATCCGAGAGGTTCTTTTTATCACGCTGTGACCCTGTTTTCCAAAAATGTCTACCAAGAGGAAAGCAAGTGACAGAAAGCAGAAGCAAACAGAAGACGTTGACTTTAAGCAGTTGAGTGGATATGCTGTATATATTCGTCATGACCTGTCGTAATCTGTATGCGGTATATATCCGTCACGCCATTTTTCGAGCCATCCGCTATAAGTATGCTGAAATAGTCCATCATGAAGGATCTCCATTATCTAGCTGTGTCCTAGTACAGGTTGGAGCCCATAGATGGTGTTTTCTTCTTTTTGCCAAGAAAAAAGACTCTTCGTACGAAAACCCTGCATGTGTAATGTGGGGATGTCTATACCAGCCCCTGCGGTGGTGAAAGCGGAGGTGTGACCTCTAATGACTTTTTCGCATCCCTTGTGAATTTTAACCAGCAGAACCACTTTCCTCTAACTGTATAGGATATTTCTAGGCAACTGGAGCAATAAAATCCTCCTCTCCATTGCAGTGAATGTTTCATATGCAAAAAATACATGAAGAAATATTCTCAGAAGATTGAGAGAGATATCTGTGATATTATGGATAAAAGTGAAGCTTAAGTGAGAAAATTGAGTTCAAAGCCACTTTTAGACTACCTTTTGATCATTTATTGTACTCATACGACCTTTGCTTCTATTTTCGTGGATTAAAAATTCATGGCGTTTTCAGGAACGTAATCCCCGTGAATTTGGGGGTTCTACTGTGTGTGTGTGTGTGTGTACACATACACACATACATACAGAGCCATGCCGATGGGTGAGGCGGCGAGGCAACCGCCTCAGGCGCCTCTCGAAGGGGGGTGTCAAAATTTGACAAAAATGAAAACCTATCAAATTAGATTCAAAAGGCCCGCGCCCGAGGCGTCAATATAGTTGGGGCGTTTAAACGACTTTTATATTCTCGTATATCTATCCATTATTGCAAATTTCTCTTTTGTATTCCAAAGTGAATCACATATTAACGAAGCGGCAACTTTGTATTTATTACAACAAAGCATATAGTTGAACATAAAAATTAACGGTATATTAGTGAAATTTTTATATGCAAAAGGGGGCGCTGTTTGTTTGATTGGCCGGGCGTCAAAATATGATATCTCGAGCTGACAATGTATATTCATGATTTTTTCGATATCGTTTATTCCTTTTTAAACAATGCTGCAAAAACTCGTTTTTATATTGAGATGACCATGAGTTGGACAATAGCATATTCGTAGAAGAAACCCTCAGCCTAACCATGCATGGTAGAGTGAACGACTTTGTTACAAAAATAAAGGCGCAATATATCTCAGCTCTTATGAATTAAATTCTGGCAACCTTCCTACGAAGATTAAAAATTCGGTACAACAAACATTGTACAAACTTTCTCATATACTAATGCGTCGTATGAGCCGGATTTTAGAAAATCCAATTTTTGTTAAAGTTGCCCAAGAATAAACTAGCCTTATATACATTCATTGAGAAAAATGAAATATGTAGTATTATTGCAGACCTATACTCAAGTAACGTTACGAAATTTTATCAAAATCGTTATAGCCGTTTTTGAGAAAATCAAATTGTTGTTAAAAATACGTAAAATAAACTTCCCTTAATTATTAAGCAATGCTAACCATTTCTTCATAGCTTCTGATCAGGGCCGCGCCTAGGGTGTTTCGCGCCCAGGTGCAAGATATCTCTGTGGCGCCCTCCTACAAGCGAAATTTCGTGGTATAATCATACACGGCTTCTTTCATCGATAGTGTGTGGAGACAAGCTAATGCATTTCTTTCAATGTATCCCATAACAAAATGATTGAACAAATTTGTTGCATAATTATAAATATAAACATTTCATTTAATATCTGCTTGAAGGAAAATTATAAAACTCGCCACACATATGATTATAATTAAATACTCTGTCCCGTTACTTAATGATCATTCAAAAATTCCTATATTTCTATTCATTTACAAGCCAAATTAGATTCGATATTTATTCTGACAGTAAGAAAACAAAACTTCAATTATTTATGTTTTCCTACATCAAAGTCCCACCTTCGTATTTTCATTTTCAGATATTTTAAAATCCAATGAAGTAGATGTCAATAATTCTCTCATTATTTGGAGTAATTGTTTCAGTATTTGAATTTGGAACTATTTAGAAACGAATATGAACGTTAACGTAGGTGGCAGATCGTGCAGGAGTAAGGAAAGCTAGTTTTTGGAAAAGCTATACCAAGCCTATTCAAAACCGATTTGGGATTTCCAAGACTCGGTAAGTGGGAGAAAAAGGGTAGGCACCTGGTATTCTTCCAGCAAAAAGATTTGTGGTAAAGGTCGATGGTACTTTACGAAAGGATTGCCGCCTCAGCTGGAGCTCCTCGCTAAAGTCAGGATAGAAATTAGCAGAGTAGCAGCCCCACCTCCTGGCGACTCCTACGATGAACCCATTTTCAGTCGCCACTGATGCGTGTTCTAGCGACCCTGAGGCATGCGACCACGTATCGCAAGGGATCAGAAAAATTTTGTCTGGAAGATTTTGTGTCATTTTAGAATCTCTAACTTTCCCTTTTCACTCGGACAAAGAAGGAAACATTCCCAAGTCGAACTCCAATAATATATAGATACAAATACTTTGACGAGAAGCGCCTCGGCAAGTTGGTACCCGGGTGCATTACACCCACTGCACCCCGGGTAGGCACGCACCTGCTTCTGATCAGTATGATAAAAGTACAAGATTTCATTGATTTTTGCTCTACCGTTTAGGCTCTAGAGCCAGGAACAGACAGACAGACAAATGGCATTGTGAAAACCACATTTTCGGATTCAGCAACACCTAAAACGTATATTTCCGTAAAAATCCCGAAGTCGAATTTTTCCGCGATAACAATACTTGCTCAATATACTCATATATGAGAAAGTAATAAATCATTACAACATACATCATACAAACATTACCATATACTAATGCATCGTTTAGTTATCTTTAGAAAATGAAAATCGTATCAGCCTGTTTTTAGAAAATTCAATTTTTGTTAAAGTTGCCTAGAATAAACTAGCCTTCAATCATTGAGAAAAATGAAATATGTAGCATTATTGTAGACATATACACAAGTACTGGTACAAAATTTTATCAAAATTGTTAGATCCATTTTTGAGAAAATCAAATTGTTCTTAAAAATGTGTAGAATAAACTTCCCTTAATTACTGATCAATGTCAACCATTTCATCACAGTCTCTGCTCAGTATGGTAAAATGCTTAAGTATGAGATTCCATTCATTTTCGCTTTACCGTTTAGGCTCCAGAGCCAGTAACAGACAGATAGGCAGACAGACGGCATTGCGAAACCCACTTTTTTCAGATTCAGCAACACCTAAAACGTATATTTCCGTAAAAATATCACAAAAGAAAGGCTACTTTTTAAAACAACTTTGTCTCAAAATTACTAAAAAGACCCAAACTTGACTTTTCAGAATGTATTAAAGTCATTGATCAAACTAGTGATTTTTTTAAAGATGATCGCATGACAGGATTCAACGATATAAAAATGCAGCAGAAAAAATCATGGAAGATCTAGAAATTGATCCAGTGTTTGTCACAGAAGAAGCTCTATCCTTTCATATGGGTGAGCTTTTAATGGGAATCAGAGGCTTATATTTTAATGCCTTTATTGTTAAACTATGCTTAATGAAGGAAATCCTATTTTGCAATAATCCTCATTTTTGGAGCTCTTTTGCCCCAGTATTGCTCCATACGAGAACAAAAATGAAAAGGCAGCTTCATAGGAACTATAGACTTGAAATATGGCACCATTATAGAAAGTTCATTCTAACCGAAGATAAGATTTAAAAATAGCAGAAATTCAAATTTTTAGGTGCGGTTTTGCCGAATGTGAACATTATAAGGGACTTCGTAATGAGATACAAACTTGAAATTTGGCAGAATTATGAATTTTTAGTTACCACAGAAGGAATAAATCCGATATTGTAAAATTTCGTAACGTTATGGCTGTTTTGCCCCATTATTGCCCCATAAGAGGATAAAATTATAAGGCACTTCTAAATGATCTACAAACTTGAAGTTTGACACGCTTACGTGATTTTTTTAAAAGTAGACAGGGAATAATTCGAAAATGTAAAAATCCTAAAATTTAAAAATGCTTCTTAATTATATATTGATGGACCTTACTTAGAATATAGAGGGCATACAAATTTCCAGTGCAAACTACAATAGTTTGAGCTGAAATTTGATACATAATTGAATCAATAAAATAATCAGAGGAAAAATTGCAACAATATGTATTTTGTTGGCCGTTAAAAATTATAAACTATTTACTAACTTTTCATGGTTTAGGTATTTCTAAATGAGCTATGAAGCTGAAATTTTTTCCATTGGTAGAATTTGCCATATAATGAAAACGGGATTATAGAAATTTGTAAATTTTTATTCGTTCGACCGTAATAATCTCTTAAATGTTAAATAAATTGAATAAAGTTTATGTACATTCTGAACAGCAAAGAAAGCTGAAAATTTTAAGAAAGTTAGGGAATAATGTTCCGGTGACAATTAACATTGAAAATTTTGTTAAAGTTTAGTATTGTGGCCATAAAAATTCAAAAATTTAAAAAAATTAAATTTATATAAATGCACTCCTACAGATGCTACATCGATGAAATTTGGCATAAATGTGAGGTATTCGTAACAAACATTAAAAACCTTTAAATATTTTATAATTATTAATTTAGGGGTTGTTTTTACCCCAAAATTTATCAATAAGGAAAACACGTAAAGCGGTGAAGAGGTCCAAACTTTGCGCCAAAAAATTATTTTTCCGATCGTAATGCATGCAGAATGCAAGCACACATTAACTAGTATATATATATACTAGTAATATGTGGTTGCAATCTCCAACATTTTTAAATATCAGCATTTTTACAATTTAGAATTATATCCAATCAATTACATACCAAATCATATAACCGTGTCAAATTTCAAGTTTGTTGCTCATTTAGAAATGCCTTATAATTTTATTCCTCGCCTAGGGCAATAATGTAGCAAAACAGCAGCTAAGTATTGGAATTTTTACAATATCGGATTTCTTCCTTCTGCTGTAACTAAAAACCCATAATTCTGCCAAATTTCATGTTTGTATCTCATTAAGAATTTCCGTATAACATTCACACTCGTATAGGGCAGAAATGGGGCAAAACCGCCCCTTAGAAATTGGAATTATTGCAGCTTTTATTTTATCTTCGGTTGCAATGAATTTTCTATAATGGCGCCAAATTTCAAGTCTGTAGCTCATATTGAGCTGCCTAACCTTTTTTGTACTCGTACGGAGCAATACTGGGGCAAAACAGCCCCAAAAATAGACATTGTTACAATATTGGAATTCCTTCATTAGGCATAGTTTAAAGTTAAAGGCATGAAAATGTATGCCCCTGTTTCCCATTAAAAGCTTACCCATATGAAAGCATTAGGTCTGTTGCTAGGAAGTCTATTGTTAGAGCAAGAAAAATTACCACTTTCTTGCGATAAAAACTATAAAGTTACGCTAATTCTACTCAGATTTGAATTCTGTCTTCAAAAATAAGAAACTACAATTCATATCCTATCTGACAGTTTAAGTATCGAGTGCGTACCTTGTGGGGAAGTAATTTTAAAATGCAGATATAAAAACCTCTACACCAATTTACGTTTTTTTATGGGCAACAAAAGGGGCAAAAAGCGGCCAAAATAGCCCTTCAAAATAGTAATTTCGACAGTCCCTTTAAAAATGAGAATTTTTGTAATTTTATAATTTCATCTTAGGTTGCAATGAAATTTCTATAACCGTGCCAAATTTCAAGTCTCTGGGTCCTATGCAGTTGCATCGCCTTTTTTGTTCTCGAATTCCTATTTTTAATGTTTGGTTTTGCCCTTTTTCGGCCCCATACAAGTGTGATAATTATAAGGCACTTCTTAATGAGATACAAACTTGAAATTTGGCAGAATTATGGGTTTTTAGTTACAACAGATGGAAAAAATCTGAGACTGTAATAATTCATAATGTTAGGGGCTGTATTTCTCCATTATAGCCCCATACGAGGATTAAAATTATACGGCACTTCAAAATGAGCAACAAACTCCAAATTTGACACGGTTATATCATTATGTACAACATCGCTTGGGAATAATTTGAATTTGTAAAAATGCTACAATTTGAACATGCTTGCAGAATGCAAGCACATAACAACTAGTATATATATATATATATATGAGGATACAAAATTATGAGGCACTTCCAGATGTGCCCAAAACTTGAAATTTGGGGGGATTATAGGTTTTTAGTCACAACCAAACAAAAAAAATCGAAACTCTCGAAATTCCTATTTTGAGGGGCTATTTTGGCCCCTTGTTGCCCCATTTTTTGCCCATAAGAAAGCATGTAAATTGGTGCAGAGGTTTTTATATTTGCATTTTAAAATTACTTCCCATCACGATACGAACTCGAAACTTAAACTGTCGGATAGGATATAAATTGTAGTTTCTTATTTTTGAAGACAGAATTCAAATCCGAGTACAATTAACGTAAATTTATAGTTTTTAACGCAAAAAATTGCTAATTTTTCTGGGTCTTGCAATAGGTATCCTTGGTAACAAGCTCTATCCTTTCATATGGGTAAGCTTTTAATGGGAATCAGAGGCTTATATTTTAATGCTGTTAATGTTAAACTACACCTAATGAATGAAATCCAATATTGATATAATCCTCATTTTTGGGGCTGTTTTGCCCCATTATTGCCCCATTCGAGAACAAAAAAGGCGATGCAACTGCATAGGACTCAGAGACTTGAAATTTGGTACGGTTATAGAAATTTCATTGCAACCTAAAATGAAATTATAAAATTACAAAAATTCTCATTTTTAAAGGGCGGTTTTGCCCCTTTCGGCCCCATGCGAGAACAAAAAATGTGAGGCAGCTGCATAGGACCTAGAGACTTGAAATTTGGCACGATTATAGAATTTTCATGGCAAACTAAGATAAAATTGTAAAATTTCAAAAATTCCCATTTTTAATGTATGGTTTTGCCCTTTTACGGCTCCATACGAATGTGATAATTATAAGGCACTTCTTAATGAGATACAAACTTGAAATTTGGCAGAATTATGGGTTTTTAGTTACAACAGATGGAAAAAATCTGAGACTGTAATAATTCTTAATGTTAGGGGCTGTTTTGCTCCATTATTGCTCCATACGAGGATTAAAATTATAACGCACTTCTAAATGAGCAACAAACTCCAAATTTGACATGGTTATATGATTATGTACAACATCGCTTGGGAGTAATTTGAATTTGTAAAAATGCTAAAATTTGAAAATGCTTGCAGAATGCAAGCACATAACAACTAGTATATATATATACTAATTAATATGTGCTTGCAATCTGCAAGCATTTTCAAATTTTAGCCTTTTTACAAATTCAAATTATTCCCAATCGATGTTGTACATAATCATATAACCATGTCAAATTTGGAGTTAGTTGCTCATTTAGAAGTGCCTTATAATTTTAATCCTCGTATGGGGCAATAAAGGAGCAAAACAGCCCCTAACATTATGAGTTATTACACTCTCAGATTCTTTCCATCTGTTGTAACTAAAAACCAAATATTCTGCCAAATTTCAAGTTTGTATCTCATTAAGAAGTGCCTTATAATTATCACACTCGTATGGGGCCGAAAAGGGGCAAAACCACACATTAAAAATTGAAATTTTTGCAATTTTACAATTTTATGTTAGGTTGCAATGAAATTTCTATCACCGTGCCAAATTTCAAGTCTCTGGTTCCTACGCAGCGGCATCGCCTTTTTTGTTCTCGAATTGGGCAATAATGGGGCAAAACAGCCCCAAAAATCAGGATTATATCAATATTGGATTTCATTCATTAGGTGTAGTTTAACATTAACAGCATTAAAATATAAGCCTCTGATTCCCATTAAAAGCTTACCCATATGAAAGGATAGAGCTTGTTACCAAGGAAACCTATTGTAAGACCCAGAAAAATGACTACCTTTTGAGATAAAAACTATAAATTTACGTTAATTCTACTCGGATTTGAATTCTGACTTCAAAAATAAGAAACTACAATTTATATTTTATCCGACAGTTTAAGTGTCGAGTTCGTATCTTGACGGGAAGTAATTTTAAAATGTAAATATAAAAATCTCTACACCAATTTACATGTATTCTTATGGGCAAAAAATGGGGCAAAAAGGGGCCAAAATAACCCCTCAGAATAGGAATTTTGCCAGTTTCGGATTTTTTCCTTCGGTTGTGACCAAAACCTATAATCCTACCAAACTTCAAGTTTCTGGCACATGTGGAAGTGCCTCATAATTTTGTAACCTCCTATATCTATAATATATAGATGCTTCTTACACATGATATATACATATCCATAATATATAGATGCATCTTACACATGATATATATATCATATATATATATATATATATATATATTTGAGGATACAAAATTATGAGGCACTTCCAGATGTGCCAGAAACTTGAAATTTGGTAGGATTATAGGTTCTTGGTCACAACCGAAGGAAAAAATCTGAAACTTTCGAAATTCCTATTCTGAAGGGCTATTTTGGTCCCTTTTTGCCCCATTTTTTGCCCATAAGAAAACATGTAAATTGGTGTAGAGGTTTTCATATTTGCATTTAAAAATTACTTCCCATAAAGATACATACTCGAGACTTAAACTGTCGCATAGGATATAAATTGTAGTTTCTTATTTTTGAAGACAGAATTCAAATCCAAGTAGAATTAGCGTAATTTTATAGTTTTTATCGCAAAAAATTGCTAATTATTCTTGGTCTAACAATAGGATTCCTTGGTAACAAGCTCTATCCTTTCATATGGATAAACTTTTAATGGGAATCAGAGACTTATATTTTAATGCTGTTAATGTTAAATTACACCTAATGAAGGAAATCCGATATTGATATAATCCTCATTTTTGGGGCTGTTTTGCCCCATTATTGCCCTATTCGAGAACAAAAAGGCGATGCAGCTGCATAGGACCCAGAGACTTGAAATTTGCCACGGTTATACAAATTTCATTGCAACCTAAGATAAAATTATAAAATTCTCATTTTTAAGGGGCGGTTTTGCCCCTTTTCGGCCCCATGCGAGAACAAAAAATGCGAGGCAGCTGCATAGGATCTAGAGACTTGAAATTTGGCACAATTATAGAATTTTCATGGCAAACTAAGATAAAATTGTAAAATTGAAAAAATTCCAATTTGTAATGGGTGGTTTTGCCCCTTTTCGGCCCCATACAACTGTGATTATTATAAGGCACTTCTTAATGAGATACTAACTTGAAATATGGCAGAATTATGGGTTTTTAGTTACAACAGATGGAAAAAATCTGAGAGGGTAAAAATTAATAATGTTAGGAGCTGTTTTGCTCCATTATTGCCCCATACGAGGATTAAAATTATAAGGCACTTCTAAATGAGCTACAAACTCCAAATTTGACACGGTTATAAGAGTATGTACAACATCGATTGGGAATAACTTGAATTTGTAAAAATGCTAAAATTTGAAAATGCTTGCAGATTGCAAGCACACATTAACTAGTATATATATATATATATATCATATACTAGTTAACGTGTGTTTGCTTCTGCAAACATTTTCAAATTTTAGCATTTTTACATATTCAAATTATTCCCAATCGATGTTGTACATACTCGTATAACCGTGTCAAATTTGGAGTTTGTAGCTCATTTAGAAATGCCATATAATTTTAATCCTCGTATAGGGCAATAATGGAGCAAAACAATCCCTAACATTATGAATTTTTACATTCTAAGATTTTTTCCATCTGTTGTAACTAAAAACCCATAATTCTGCCAAATTTCAAGTTTGTATCTCATTAAGAAGTGCCTTATAATTATCACACTCGTATGGTGCCGAAAAAAGGCTAAACCACACATTCAAAATTGGAATTTTTGCAATTTTACAATTTTATCTTAGTTTGCTATGAAAATTCTATAACCGTGCCAAATTTCAAGTCTCTGGGTCCTATGCAGTTGCATCGCCTTTTTTGTTCTCGAATGGGGCAATAATGGGGCAAAACAGCCCCAAAAATGAGGATTATATCAATATCGGATTTCCATCATTAGGTGTAGTTTAACATTAACAGCATTAAAATATAAGCCTCTGATTCCCATTAAAAGCTTACCCATATGAAAGGATAGAGCTTGTTACCAAGGAAACCTATTGTTAGACCCAGAAAAATTAGCAATTTTTTGCGTTAAAAACTATACATTTACGTTAATTCTACTCGGATTTGAATTCTGACTTCAAAAATAAGAAACTGCAATTTATATCCTATCCGACAGTTTAAGTCTCGAGTTCGTATCTTGACGGGAAGTAATTTTAAAATGCAAATATAAAAACCTCTACACCAATTTACATGTATTCTTATGGGCAAAAAATGGGGCAAAAAGGGGCCAAAATAGCCCTTCAAAATAGTAATTTCGACAGTTTCGGATTTTTTCCTTTGGTTGTGACCAAAAACCTACAATCCTACCAAATTTCAAGTTTCTGGCACATCTGGAAGTGCGTCATAATTTTGTATCCTCATATATATATATATATATAATATATCATGTGTAAGAAGCATCTATATATTATAGATATATCATATATATATGAGGATACAAAATTATGAGGCACTTCCAGATGTGCTAGAAACTTGAAATTTGGCAGGATTATAGGTTTTTGGTCACAACCAAAGGAAAAAATCCGAAACTGGCAAAATTCCTATTCTGAGGGACTATTTTGGCCCCTTTTTGCCCCATTTTTTGCCCATAAGAATACATGTAAATTGGTGTAGAGGTTTGAATACTATCACTGCATACGAGTTTTCCAAGTCTTTCCAATGATTATATGAATGCTGTAATAAGTGTATTCGGTCTCTCTGGGACCATTTTTGGCCAATAAGAAAACACGTACATCGCTGTAGAGGTTTTTATATTTGCATTTTAAAATTATATACTATCAAGATACAAACTTGAGACAAACTATCGGATAGGATATAAATTGTAGTTTCTTATTTTTGAAGACAGAATTCAAATCCGAGTAGAATTAGCGTAAATTTACAGTTTTTATCAGAAAAAGTGGTAATTTTTCTTGGTCTAACAATAGGTTTCCTAGGGAACAGGCTTAATGCTTTCATATGGGTAGGCTTTTAATGGGAATCACAGGCTTATATCTTAATGCCATTAATGTTAAACTGTGCCTAATGAAGAAATCCGATATTGTAATAATCCCCATTTTTGGGGCTGTTTTGCCCCAGTATTGCCCCATACGAGAATAGAAAAGGTGAAGCAGCTCCATATGACTTAGAGACTTGAGATTTGGCACAATTATAGAAATTTCGTTGCAATCGAATCTATATAACTATATAAATAAAATTGTAAACTCTGTCTGTCTGTCGGGGTTTTACTTTTTTTGTGTTTTGCATCACAAGAAGATGTTTGAACCAGTTTGCAGAATTGTTGTCTGTCTGTTTGTTTTTCAATGATAACTCTCGATTAAATTAACTTTGGAAGTTAAAATTTGATATTTGTCACTTTCAATACAAGTATAAGACAATCTCCTATATATTTACGAAAGTTTGTTTGTTTGTGCATCTATACACTTCCACACCATTCAAGCTATAATAATCAAACTTTCAACAAATACTTTCTTCACAAATAGGAAGGTCGTAGGTTACTTTTTAATCCCAAATGTTTTACATTAATAGTACAAAAAGCAAAATAACTTTGCATGCTAATGCATTGCCATCTAGAGATGGGTCAGAAAGAATGGGACAGTTCTTTTCGAACAGTTCTGATGCTTAAACTGTTCAATAAAATAACTGTTCTCATAAACTTCCTGTTCTCAAAGAACAGGTAACTCTACATCTTATACACAGTGAGAAAGGTGGGAAACGACTACTTCCTTATCCATAATTGGATGGCGGGTACTGATTAAACTACGCATATTTTCCCAAGTCCTACTACTGATTTGAATCAAGTTTGGTACGATTGTGGAGGGCTCCCAAAAATAATTCATACATGCTTTTTGCTTCTCCCTGCCCATTTTATTCAAAACGGAGGCCGAATGAATTCTTAAATACCATTAATCATCTAGAATACAGATTGGATTTGAACCAAATTTCCCCAGGCAACGCCGGAGAAATTTGCGACAAAATAATTTCGTTATGGCGATGAACTTCACTGTGTAAGAAATTGCCAGAGACTACGTTGAAAAACTTCTTGCTTACAAGAAATACATAAGTGGACTTACAAGGGGAAGGCACTACTGACCCCCAACCAATTTGGCTGACGTCCGATTAATGAAAATATATACATATCAGGGCCAATACCCAGCCGTTTTTATTTTATTAATAAAAATAAGTTAATATTTCCCCAGTCACTGCTTTAGTACCATACACAGTAACTAACCTCACAAGAATCAGTGCTGGCGTAGTGGTTAGCGAGCTTGGCTGTAAATCTGAAGATCTTTTGTTCGAGTCCTTGTTCTGAAACTTTTTTTATTTTTTCCCACATTTTCACTTTCATCATTTTAAATGCTTATTTCTTAATAATGCTATATATTTTTATTTTTTAAAAGTTAATATTTTTAATATACTGATGTGCAGTTTTGAAGAATTATTTGTAGCATACATAGCGGTTGGTTTTCCTCGTCAATAAATTTTTTATTGTACAGCGATTTATTAGTTTATCCTCCCCATGAATCAACAATGAAAAGAAACTTATTGTCCTGCAAGTATTGTTTCACAATCATGACACTGTCGAAAAATACTTTGAAAGCATTTGGAAAAGGATCGGAGAGAAGCGATCTCAAGTTCCACAAGATCAGTATTGCTTCTTTCATCAGAGCATTGTGAGCATTTTAACTAGTGTGTTTCGAAGTGTATTTTTAACATACTGCAGTTTTTGCTGTATCAAAAATGGAATATACTGTTTCAACAACTTCAGCGGGGAATCCTGTAATGAGCAAAAATGTTACATATTTTACGTCTCCTCCTTTGGACGATGAAACAACGAAACGTGTTGAACACCGCCATGCATTACTGCATAAACTCCTCTGAAAAAATGGATTGATGTCGGATAACGAAGTTCCCGAAAGTGAATGTGGCCGTAGTGTTGTAATAGCCCAAGAAATTTATACACGTGTTGTGGATATGCTTGGCGAGGTGAACTTCCATGAAGATTATGATCTGGTGGGGCCTGATGAAGCCGACAAATGCAGAGATATGAGGAAATCGAGTTAGCTAATAGTTATATATACTACCATTGTGATTAAGAATTTTATTTAGAAATAAATGGATATTTAAACTTAAAGCAATATTAGGAAATTAGGTAATAAATACTTTAAATGACGAAAGTGGAAATGTGAGAAAAAATGAAAAAAGTTTCGGAACAAGGACTCGAACAACAGATCTTCAGATTTACAGCCAAGCTCACTAAACGCTACACCAGCGCCGATTCTTGCAAGGTTAGTTACCGTGTATGGTACTTAAGCAGTGACTCGGGAAATATTAACTTGTTAGAAAAACCAATAATTACCTTTTGAGCCAAATAGGAAATGCTGATGAAACTCCGGTTTTCTTCAACATGCCATCTAATTATACTGTGATCAAAAAAGGTGCGAAGTCCATCCTAATTAAAACTACAGGCAACGAAAAAATGCAAGTCACGGTAATGTTGGCGGTTTTAGCAGATGGGATATGAGTATATTACCACCATATGTGATTCTAAAGCAGAAAAAAATGCCTAAGGAACATTTGCCAAGTGGAATAATAGTTAGGTGTCAAGAAAAGTGGTAGATGACTAAAGAACTAATGAGAGATTGGTTACGTATGATGTGGAATAGACGGCCAGGAGCTTTATAAAACAAAGAGCAATGCTTTCACTGGATGCATTCAAAGGACACATCTCCTGAAATTAAAAACATAATGAGTGTGAAGAATACTGATCTTATTGTAATACCTGGAGGAATGACATCGCAACTTCAAGTTTTAGATGTTGCTGTCAATAAGTGATTTTAAAATAATTTAAAGGTTTTGTATTCTGAATGGTTACAAAGTAGAACTTACACTTTAACACCAAATGGAAATCTTAAGAAACCTGAAGTTGCAATGCTCTGCCAATGGATCAAGGCATCGTGGCAACAAATAAATGCAAAGGTAATAGTGAAAGGATTTAAGAAATGCTGCTTATCTAATGCCGTGGATGGGAGTGAGGATGATGTTTTGTGGGAGACTGATGATGAAGTTGAGAGTGATAAAGATAGTGAGCGTGAGAAAAATAGTGAAGGTTGCATAGACAGTGATGATGACTAATACAATAAAATGATTTTATGCAGCACTTGGATAGAAATGTTTTTTTGTTGTCCTGAAATGAGTATATTCTGTCAATGTATTCATTTATTTTTAATGTTAACTTAAAATGAATGCTACCATTTAATTTATTTGAAAACCTGAATGGTTCTATTTGTGAAGTGATCTTATGATTTTAAAATGTTAAAAGACAATGACATTCAAGAAAAGTATAGAAGAAAATAAATATTTGACAAGATTTATAATTTTTGCAGTAATGAAGGTCAATTGAAGCTTTTTACTTTCTCCATACATGGGAAAGTATTGTGAACACAAAAAAAATCGATTTCTAGATTTCAACAGAAATACACGTTTTGAGGTCCCTAGAACACGTTTAGACTATTTTCGGAATGATGTCTGTGTGTATGTGCGTGCGTGTGTGTTTGTGTGCATGTGTGTGTGAGTGCACATGTGTGTGTGTGCATGTGTGTGATTGTGGGCACTCTAACTCAAAAAATACTTGCCATATCATAACCAAACTTCATATATAACACTTTAGCATGAGCACAAAGAACTGATTAGTTTTTGAACAACAACGGTTAACCGGAAGTTGAGGTTCATTCGAAACCCGATTCGGTTTTTGCGATATTTATCTGTTAAAACATCATTATAGTATATACAATTCTATACAGATGTTATAGAGAATGTAATTTCCTACAACTTTGATTTGAAACAATTTTCCATAGCAGTTATTGTTTAGGAATTAATTATAAATAATCGGTTTTTTCGGTTTCCTTAAAAACGTCGTTAGTGATAATCTTCATGAGGAACAAAGTTGTAGAGAATAATATTTCTTCCAGGTTTTTTTGAAACAAATTTTTGTAGAACCATCCATTTCGGAGATATTCAAATTTTTGTAGAACCATCCATTTCGGAGATATTCAAATTTTTCGTAATTTCCAGTATACAGCACCACCACCATGTAGCGGTGAATTCTGTAATCATATTCAAAATATAATTTACAGCTATAAGGACGACTGTATTCTTTTACGATATGAAATGATAATTTTGCCTCATAATGCTATTCATAATAATTTAAATATCTATACCCCAAATATGGAGAAAGTTATGTGTTGGCCACATCAGATTTTTTTCTGTTTCTGAATCACCCAAATGGGGGGTCGTCTTAGATTCAGGGTCGTCTTGGATTCGAGTGAATATGGTATATAAAAACTTATGGAAGAGGAAAGGTAAATGAGGATATTTAGAGCAACTACTGTATTTACCCAAAAGGAAGACGAGGTTTTTTACAAAAAATGTCCGCAAAAAAATTAGGGATCTCCTTAAAATCGAGTACGAAGGAGGACGTGGGAAAATGCGTGCATTTCAAACACCACACGGAACACCCGGATTTCGAGTATATGTCCATGAAAACGCATTTATAAATGGCTACAACAATACATTACATTTAATTAAATATTATAATACATTAAAAATTCGTATCATAGTTCTTAAAGTTGCACATAGTACGAAAGATTACCTCCAGGGTACTGATGGAAGGGGTGTGTTTACGACTGGGTAGGAAATCTAATATGTGCGACAATGTAGACGGTTAAGCAAGGATTGGCGGCCGTATTTGAGGTATATTGTTACATTTTAAACATGTCTATTTATTACAATTTAAAAATCTGCTACCTTTCGATTGGTGCTCCAGCAGCAGACGAAAGTACACCTGAATTTTAAAGAGTATAACATTTTGAAAGCACTCCATTAGTACTCACTTCGCCAAGTTTTAATGTGAAGGGAAGACTAGTCATTATTTCTAAGTTTAAAATAAGTTACTCCAAAGATATAGTGTCACTAATAAAAACTTCCGGGAATGAAAAATTACGCGTTACGGTAATGCTGGCTGCGTTAGCGGATGGCACGAAGTTGCCGCCGTATGTTATTTTAAAATGCAAAACAATGCTTAGAGAACCGCTACCTAAAGGAATAATTGTTAGATGTCAAAGGCAATGCCATTTTACTTTCTCATACGAAGTATTGAGAAAATATTGTTATCGCAAAAAAATTCGACCTCGAGATTTTTACGGAAATTTACGTTTTAGGTGTCGCTGAAACTGAAAAAGTGGTTTTCACAAAGCCGTCTAGAGCCCAAACGGTATACATAGAAATGGTTGACATTATTCAATAATTAAGGGAAGTTTATTCTACGTATTTTTAACAAGAATTTGATTTTCTCAAAAACGTCTCTAAAACGATTTTGATCAAATTTCTTTCAGTTACTTGAGTTTAAGTCTTCAATAATACTGTAGAGTTCATATTTCTCAAAAAATCAATATAAGGCTAGTTTATTCTATGCAACTTTAAGAATAATTTGATTTTCTCAAAAACGACTCGAACGATTTTGATCAAATTTTGTACAATTACTTGAGTATACTTCTGCAATAATATTACATATTTCATTTTTCTCAATGAATGAATATAAGACTAGTTTATTCTTGGGCAACTTTAACAAAAATTGGATTTTCTAAAAACCGGCTGATACGATTTTCTAAAGATAACTAAACGATGCATTATTATATAAGAAAGTTTGTACAATGTATGTTGTACAGATTTTTTATTCATGCTTTTTGTGTGTTATTATTTAAAAGTTTTTCGTAAACAGACCTTGGTTTTTTTAGGGGTTGTCTTAAATTCGAGGTCGTCTTCCTTTCGGGTAAATACGGTAGGTGTTGAAGGAAACCCAGTGAGCACTTACCAGAAGGAGAGCCGCTGGGGTGTTGGAGAGACACATTTGTAGAAATTATTGGAGCTTTCGGGATGATCCCTTTGTCAGCACAAGAGAGATACAACTGATTTGGCAGTGACACTGGGGTGAAGGTGTGGGGGTGGAAGGGAACGTGGAAAGGTCAGGGATGCAGAGGGGGGAGGAAGGGGAAAGAGAGGGTAGAAAGAAGGAAATATTAACGGAGATTGAGGCCGGGAAGAGAGAAAGAGTTTAAGATTTGGATATGGGCCAACTCCCATTGACGGAGTTGGGGGGCGGAAGCGTTGTCTGGGAGGGTGGGAATGGCGAATATATATACAGGGTGTCCCAAAAGTTCAAGTACATAGGACATCATTGTTATTTTGCAGAAAAACAAAAAAGTGTAAGAGACCAAAGTTGTTTGCAATAGGCTACATTTCGGATGAAATGTTGAAATTTTTCATCTAGGACCTTCCTTTCGGCCGCTACATTCTTGGCTCATCAGTGGTGAAGTGGCTGCACGGGTGTGGAAACTGACCCAAAAATTCGAGTACATAGGACATCTTTGATATTTTGTAGAAAACGAAAAAGTGTAAGAGACCAAAGTTGTTTGCAATAGGCTACTTTTCGGCTGAAATGTTGAAATTTTTCATCTAGAACAGTGGTCTTCAAGGTGGGCGATAGCGCCCACCAGTGGGCGTTTTTGGATTTTTGGTGGGCGCTAAAGAACTGACCAAATGCTATTCTAATTTTTACACTGAAAAATAAAATTCTATAAAAAAGCTTAATGATATGCACACACAACTATTACAGTTCGTTTGTCGTTAACTATAGTATCATACTATACTAGCGACAATGTATCCATGCTGCGGTAAAATCGAAAGGCCCATGAGGGTGGTCGGAGTCTCTCGCAGAAGCAGCGAAGCGTTTAAGTTTTATTTCATCAAATATATAAAATCATAAATTTTTAAACACTGTTATTACCGTATTCGGTAATCTTATCTAAGGACAATCCCACTAGTATAAGAGTTACCATACCTCCGTAAATCGCTTTGCTACTGGGGCGCAAAATTATTCTTTGCCCCGGGCGCCAGAAACCCTCACTACGCCACTGGGTGGGCGGTGAACTTATTTCAAAGGACAACATATGGTAAAAGTGGGCGGTGACTCAAAAAAGGTTGAAGACCACTGATCTAGAACCTTCCTTTCGGCTGCTACACTCTTCGCTCATCAGTGGTAAAGTGGCTGTGCAGGGGTGGAACATAACGGAGCGAGGAGAGGGCTGTGTGAAGAGGAGATGCTACACAGAAGAATAAAAGACCGATAACTCCTGTAGCACTGTTTATTGCACATTTAAAATAAATGTTCAAACTGGTAGCCATGCTGGTGTGCACACATGTTGATTCATTTCCTCAAGCTTTTCCGGACAAATTGCTATGTTTCCAGAGTAATTTCTGCGCATGCTGCGGGAATGTTCTCCTGAAGTTCTTCAAGGCTTCTGGGCCTGTTGTGGTAAACCACTGACTTCAAGTGGCCCCAAAGGAAGAAATCAAGGGGTGTAAGGTCAGGAGAATGTGGCGGCCACTCCACTGGGCCCCTTTGTCCAATCCATTTTCCAGGCAGAAACGAATGTAACCATCTGTGCACCGCGTGGGAGAAATGAGGAGGAGCACCATCCTGTTGGAAGTAAAATTTCTGATGCTTGTCTAGTGGCATTTCATCCAAGAAAGGCAGCAAATTGCTTACTAGGAGATGAAGGTAACCGTCACCTGTTAGTCGTTCATCTAAAATGACAGGCCCCAAGATTTTGTCACCAAAAATTCCGCACAACACGGTGATCTGTGGATCACTTTGATAGTGAGCATCTTGAACTGCATGGGGATTGGTATCCGACCAGTACACAAAGTTGTGTCTGTTCACAGAATCATTAAGGTGGAAGCACGCTTCATCACTGAACAGACTATCCCCCTCCAGGTTTCTCAGCACTTGCCGGGTCCCCTGAAACCACTCACAAAATTCCACCCGTCAGTCTGCATCGTCTCCGTGCAGACGTTGAACGAAGTGCATTTTGTACGGGTGGAATCTGTTCTTGGCAAGTATCCGCTGGACAGAACTTTTGCTGACCCCAATTTCATGGGCAATTTTATGGGTGGATCGTCGAGGACTGCCAGCAACTTTCGCGAGAACAGCCAGTGTGTCGTCAACCCCAGTAGCACTTCGCGGCTGTCCCGCACGAGTCATTCACGCTTCCAGTTTCCCTGAAGCGATTGAAAGCATTGCGTGTCGTTTTCACTGATGGGTGCGGTTGCTCAGGATGGTGATGGTGATACTCCTTTGCTGCTCTGCGAAGACTCATGCCAGACGCATAGAGAATCGCCATTTCAGTTTTATCACGCATGGTGAACATTTCCTCACCTGTACTCGGGAACTGCCGCTTGAAAACTGCATTTTTTTCAGACTGTGTCGGTTTCTTTATCTTACAATAACAACAACAATAATAACAATGTGCAATAAACACTGAGCCATACACAATGTGCAATAAACACTGCTGCAGGAGTTATCGGTCTTTTATTCTTCTGTGTTGCATCCCCTCTTCACACAGCCCTCTCCTCGCTCCGTTATGTTCCACACACACACAGCCACTTTACCACTGATGAGCCAAGAGTGTAGCGACCGAAAGGAAGGTCTTACAAGGGGTGTGTCAGGTTAACGGGAAAGGGATTTGTCTGAAAATTTGCGAGCTGGTAGAGCTAGACTTGGGAATTATGATTTACCTCCCTTTTGGGCATAGACGGTCAATAGTTTAAACAATAAATGGATTTGTTTATTTAAACACTGTTTAAGTACCTTCTTAGTTTCGCTTATTCGCTAAGCACGTTTAGCCGTGAGGTTATAATTGGTACTACGAAGTCAAAGGTCCCTGGTTCGAATCCTGGTGACTTTTTTTTTTGCATTTATGTTATATTTATTTTTAAATATTGTTTTCAATTTGTATTTTTTCATATATTCTTTATTTTTTTTACTTTTAACGATTGTGTTATTTTTTAAATTTTTTTCGTATATTCTTTATTAGAGTTTCTATAATGTTTTAAAAGTTTTTCTCATTTTTAAAAATGCCTTTCTCATCTTCTATTACTTTCTTAAAAGGGATTTCACAATGAACCCTCACAGTTTCCTGGATGATACATATCGTAGAAGCAGCGGAAGCAATAATATTTTCGACTCTGTGCACATTTGGAGAAACATTGTTCGCCAAAGTGACATTCTTGGATTCGGCTTCTCGGCTCATTGTCATACACTGAAATCCTGATAGAGATAAAATACAAAAATATGTAATGGCAACGCTATTACTAGAGCTCGTTCGCTTTATGCATTGTCGCGAGTCGGAAGACATTCTCTTGGGCGGGTGCGTAAAGCGATCGAGCTAGACAATGTCGCGGGCGGAAGTGTGGGCGAGCAGTAGCCGCCGAGGTAGGGAGAGAGTCAGGTGTTGTGAGTGACGTGCGAGGTGAATCAGTTTACATCAGCCATACACCACACATTCCAGTGAATGATAATTTGTTGTAGGAGATCTGCAGTGAGATTTTCTTCCGCACTCGCCGGTCTTTCTAGTTGGTTTCTGACCTTTCGAAAGTTATTTTCAAGTAAAAGAAAGCACGTTTTATTTAATTTGTCGCAGTGGTAAGTAGTGATAAATTATTTAAGGATTGTTTTATGATTTTATGATATGATGCCGGTTTCGTTAATGTATTGATAAATTACATCGATGAGAGCTTCATCGATGACGAAAATCAGCCGACATACACCGTGAAGGTAATTCCGCCAAAATTCATCCCCATATGCCAACCTTGCGATGTGTATTTTTACCGTCAGGTAAAGATCTTTATTTCGCAGCTACAAAATGCAGCAGTTCTAACTGCATCCTCAGTGTCAATCAGATAGTGTTTCCTAATGAAGTCAAAACGAATAAATCTCACTGTGGCGAACAATGTTTCTCCAAATGTGCACAGAGTCGAAAATATTATTGCTTCCGCTGCTTCTACGATATGTATCATCCAGGAAACTGTGAGGGTTCATTGTGAAATCCCTTTTAAGAAAGTAATAGAAGGCGAGAAAGGCATTTTTAAAAATGAGAAAAACTTTTAAAACATTATAGTAACTCTAATAAAGAATATACGAAACAAATTGAAAAAATAACACAATCGTTAAAAGTAAAAAAAATAAAGAATATATGAAAAAATACTAATTGAAAACAATATTTAAAAATAAATATAATAAACGCAAAAAAAAAAGTCACCAGGATTCGAACCAGGGACCTTTGACTTCATAGTGCCAATTATAACCTCACGGCTAAACGTGCTTAGTGAATAAGCGAAACTAACAAGGTACTTAAACAGTGTTTAAATAAACAAATCCATTTATTGTTTAAACTATTGACCGTCTATGCCAAAAAGGGGGGTAAATCATGATTCCCAAGTCTGGCTCTACCAGCTCGCAAATTTTCAGAC
This sequence comes from Uropetala carovei, assembly GCA_036926305.1. Lineage (NCBI taxonomy): Eukaryota > Metazoa > Arthropoda > Insecta > Odonata > Petaluridae > Uropetala > Uropetala carovei. Next base: position 243,155 of record JAXCHB010000184.1, read on the forward strand.
AAATCCCTTTCCCGTTAACCTGACACTCCCCTTGTTAGATGAAAAATTTCAACATTTCAGCCGAAAAGTAGCCTATTGCAAACAACCTTGGTCTCTTACACTTTTTCGTTTTCCTGCAAAATAACAAAGATGTCCTATGTACTCAAACTTTTGGGTCAATTTCCATACCCACACAGCCACTTTACCACTGATGAGCCACGTCCCCAGTCCTATGTTGACTCGCCAACAGGCGAAGGGCAAGCAAATGGAATAATCCGAGGTTGAGTCACTCAGATAACTCAGATGTAGTGGAGCATGAGATACTCCCCTCTCTATAAAGCACCTAGGGTGCCTATCTAATGTTCGGGGTTCCGAGAAAAGAGTCGACATCAGAAACGTAAGGCCGAGGGTTTTTAGAGGTAAATATGACAAGAGAAGGTTTTTATAATAAGAGGGTTGAGCAAAAAGTAAGGTTCCCTGAGCTGTAACATTGTATATGTTATTCAGATTTCATTTTCCGCTTGTAGTTACAATGATATTAGTGAATACTCTAATCTGAATAGGTTCACCTCAGTCTGCGCTTTGTTCTCCTTTCGTTGGTGTACAAAACGGCAACGAGGCTAGAAAATGGTCTCACGAAGAACTGCGTGGCATCATTCGTTTCCTATGGGCGAAAAACGTTTTACTGACAGAAATCCACAGACAGTTGTTAGAGGTTTACTGTGATGGTGTAATGGCTGTGCAACATGTCAGGAAGTGGTGCAGAGAGTTCAGCAATGGAAGATCAAATATTCAGGACGAAGATCACAGCGGAAGGCCAAGCACATCCACAACAGATCTGAACACTGCACGTGTTGAGGAGTTGATTTTGGAAAACCGAAGATGGTCGGTAAGGGATCTTTCCTCTGCATTGAACATTTCTTATGAAACAGTCCATAACATTGAGTTTCTAGTGATTCATCATCACGACAATGCAACACTGTACAGCGTGCATGAAACCCAAGAATTGTTGCAGTCATTCAGTTGGGAAGTTCTGGAGCACCCACCGTCCAGTTCAGATCTTTCACCTCTGACTACCACTTGTTTGGGCCGCTGAAGAAACACCTGGGAGGTCAACGGTTTCAATCAAATGCTGAAGTGGAAAATTCAGTTCATTTATGGCTTGCTCAACAAGAGCCTAAATTTTACAGAGATGGAATATATAAACTTATATCACGTTGGGATAAGTGCCTGAAGAGATATGGTTCTTACGTAGAGAAACAGTATTCAAAATACACTATAAACTGCATATATTCAAAATTCCAATAATTGCTTGTGACAAATTGTGTGGCCATGGGAACCTTACTTTTTGATCAACCCTCATAATTAACAAAAAATCACCGTTCAATCAAAAAAGGGAGAAATTCATTAAACACTTCGGTAAGAGAAAATATGGTTATAGAAGGAACGTGGAAAATACATTACAAATGGGAAACCCAGTAATTCGGGGAACTAATAAACAATTATCAGGATTAAAGTTGGCTTCTGGGGCAGAAGTTCCTGGCAGAAATGGGATTGGAGAAATTCACCAATAAATAATAAAAATAAGGCAATGGCTAGCTTCATTGTCGAAGTCGTAGCAAGCGAGGAAGCTGTATGTAGATCCTTGACATAGAATTGGGGTAAGCTCTTTCCTCTAGACTCAGTCAGAATTCGTGGAATGGGACATTTCAGCGCTGCCGGTTCATGACTGCCATTTCATAGCCGCCGATTCATTGCCGAGCCCAGTTCATCGCCGGCTAGAGAGAGGCTAAGAGAGAGGCTAAAGAATGACTTTAAGATATGACCAAGAGCATGCCGTGCCTCACGGCCACCCCTGTGCAAGTCACTGATTGGCCGCCCTTTTTAGGCATTCTTTGAAATATTAGATTTATGCCTTTGTGTTTTTATAGGGTAGTATAAGCAATACATTTATAACAATTATAAAATTCAGTGTAATGGTCAATATAGGCAGTATACGCCATTTTACGATATAGTCTGCACTACTGTTAAAATAATATTACCCTATACCAGCTTTAAAAAAAAATAGCACAATATACCCTCGCCCCCAAAACTGTGCCCTATCACATTCAGCAAAATTTTCATCAAAATCGTCGATAAAAATGTAATTATTGAGGAGGCCTTTATTGGTTTTATTGCTGTCAAATTGAAAAAGGGAGACGAAATCGCATCAAAAATAATAAAAAATTGGAACAGGATGGACTAGATTTACAAAACATAAGAGCTCAAGCATATGATAATGCTCCTAATAAGACCAGTAAATTAAATGGTTGCTAGGAAATAATTTTAAAACATAACCCTCTTGCACATTTCATATCATGTACAGAGCATTTGCTTAATCTAGCTTTTTATCATTTCACCGAAAAAAATTAAATTGTCAAATTAGAGAAAATTTTTTTGCAAAGGTAGAGAAACTGTTCCTTTATTTCACTGGTTCCACATTGAGATGGGTTACACTCATGGAGGTCCCTAAGGTGACGTTGAAAAAACATGGCAAAACATGATGGTCATCAAGAGCAAATTCTATGAATTCATGGGGGTTACAATTGCAGCAAGTTTGTAGGGTGTTAATAAAATGAAAGAATGAACATGAATGCACAGATGCTGAAGGTTTGATAAATAGATATCTATATTTTTCATGTTAATTTGGGATGATTTCCTCCAGAAGATCAACCACCCCTCTAAATCTCTTCGGGGTGCCGATGTAACTGTGGATAGAAGCTTTGGCATGATGTGCAATTTGGTACCAGACATAAATAGTTCAGTGCCAAGACTGGAAGAGTATATGGAAGAGGCAAAGAAATTTTGCGATGAAAAAGTAATATCTGCTGCGCTCTCGAAAATAAGAGGAAGAAAAAGGAAATTTCATGATATGATGGAAACTAAAGCACCCTCAATACCTGAAACAACAGAAAATACTATCTACGACGGAGTACATCAGGAAATAAATTCTCTTCAAAGAAACGATTTATATCTCTATACAAAACTGATAATAATTTAAAATTTTTAAGTTGTGCTTCATATGATATGACTGAAGATGAAATGATAAAGTCCTGTAAAAATGCTGCTAGTACGTATAAAGAGAATGTGGATGAATGCAAGTTAATCGAAGAAGTTCACAGTTTGAAATACCACCTGCATTCGATAAAAAGCGTAAAAATTACGCAGAAAGAAATATTGGAATTTTTCCCAGGTGAAAATTTTGCTGAGAATTTTCTTGATATTCTCCATGTCAATTTCAACTGAAGAGTGTTCTTTTAGTAAACTGAAATTGATCAAAAAATAAAATAAGTAAAACAACATTTTCATTGTATACACAGTTTTACTTAAAATTGCACTCAAAGGTAGAAAATAATTTTTACCTGGACAAAAAATATTATTCAAAAATTTGTATGCTTTGTAAAATTGGGTGGCATTAATATGAGTATATGTTAAGTAAGTGGCAATAATAAGAACTATTTATGAGGAAGATGAAATATAAGAATTAGAAGAGAGAAATAAAGCCACGCACATTTACAAAGCATACAAATTTTTGAATAATATTTATTGTCCAGGAAAAATTTATTTTTTACCTTTCAGTGCCGTTTTAAGTAAAACTGTGTATACAGCAAATAAGTTATTTTACTTCATTTTATTTTAATCTTTTCTTGTCTTATAACTGTTATTACAATGCTTGAGAAATAATTATGAAATACAGAATTTAATAAATTTGGAATTATTGTTGCAATGCAGGACACATGAGTAACGAAAAATTTACCTATTTTATCCAACTGATGAACTTTTCACTGAATAATATTTTTAATTTAACAAAACTTCAGATGACGTGAGAGTATGGAACTCAAAATTCAAAATTATGTTATCAAACAGAAATTTCCGAACTGAGAACAATTCTAACTTTAAACTTAAAACAGTTGCGCATATTCTTCCACGAAAGAGAATGACTGTATATTCAATATAAAAATTTACGATTGTTGTTTACTTTGGTTGCTATGAAAATAATTTCCCTCGCCTTCCTTCTCTCTCCCTCTCTTGTATTAAAAGCATATAAAGCACGTTTATACCCATAAGGATTGAAATAACAATATGATATCGAGATCTAACAAAGGAATTGGTAGGCAAGGCAACATCCCATTAAAATGGCTAGATTTCCTCAAGCTGTGTGAAGTAAATGTTTAAATTGAGCAATTTCAAACTGTAGGCGGAAAAAAGATGAACAGAATACGAAACATTCTGTTTTCTTCAAAATGGTTCATATCTGAAGATTGTAGGTTAATTCTTTCTAATATTAATCTAAAAAAGAATGAAAGCCTGCAAGTCGAGAAATCGAGTTTTACGTGCTATTTTATGGGAAATGGAAATGACCTTCTTGGAGTCAAACCGAGGACTTTTTTAGAGATTTTTTTTTCATCCTCACCTTAAAATATGTGAATCTAGCATTACTGCCAAATTTAGATTTTCTATCTCTATTATTTCTAGTTATTTGCATTTTTATAGTGAGCGTTGATGTGTGACAAATAAATAAATATGAAGGGAGGTTAAGTAAAAGTGTGTAATAATTACCTATGGTCATCAGTGAACCAAGAGAGATTTTCTGGTTAGCCATCTTATCTATTGAATATGACACTTGCCAACTCCGACTCCATTATAGTTGCAACAACTTCGATTCTTCTTATAACTGTTCTTACTGATAACTGAATCGTGTTTATTGCTGAAATGGTTTCATTTTTATTTTTAAAATCTTCAAAAAGTGAGTCAGCAGCTGTTAACGTGACTTCTTTTATAATCAAGCCATCTTCAAAAGGTTTTTTCTTCTTGGCCAACAAATGTAAAATTTTAAATGATGCAATGGTCACTCTTTTTGATTGCTGAACTGGTATAGTAAAAATACTTTGCTGTTTAGTTACAATAGATTTTATATCAGAAATTTTCTTTTTCCTGATCTCAGAGTTTACTGGAAAACTAGTATAAAAATTGCCATGGACCGTATTGAAATGTCTTTCAACATTACTTTTCTTTGGAAGCTTAACACTAACATTGCACAATAAACAAACACTTTCCTTTAAACTAACAGGGAGAGTTAGTCAACTTATCCCCTGTACTGTGTTTCCATGCCTTACAACAGTGTCTCTCTGTTTGTTGCTTTCACTGCCAGGGTTGGAAACATAAACTGTCTTCCAGGAATCCTCGCAGCTAGGGAAGGCGAAAAGGGTTATGGAGACACAGTACCTACTTAAAACGCTAAGCTCTAATGTTGAGTAATTGTATTTTTAATTGTAAGTACAAAGTAAATCAGCTCCTTAAAAGCAATCACGACATGTTAGGAAGTAAGTTGCTTTTTAATGTGCGTAACATAGAACGAGAATCACAAGAGAAGAAAAACCTGTAAATATTATTTTAAAATAGAAATAAAAATCTACCAAGAGAGATGCACACTAATATAATGTAAAATTTAAGTTAATAAAATGTCCGTAGGTGACAAAAAAAATATGCTGCATGTGGGAATCGAACCCAGGTCCTCAGGTTCAAAGTGAACTAGCCACACGGCAACACCGCCTACTTGTCCGCAGGTCTGTTTTTGAAGGTATTTAAATGGCCGTCAGGTTTTTTGTGATCTTTAAATGTTAATAACTTGTGAAAGAATGGCCATTGGTGACTAGAAAAAAATGTGTCCCATTTATTATTATGTTCTTTCATGCAGCTGTGGTTTCGTCGGAAAACCAGGGGATGAGTTGACTAACTCTTCTTGTAAGTAAAACAGAATTCTTCTTCTCAATCAGTAATATAATTATATGTCCTTTTCCTCTTATTACTCATAATGCGGATAAAATTTTCATAAAAGAATTAATAATCACAACACAAAAAAAATACAAAAATATCAGAAATATTCTGAATTGTTTGGCATGTTAAATTGATTTATATTTAACCAATGGCGAGGAGAATATGAGCTATCACTGACTGATATTCTTTGAGATGAATAAAAACCTCATAAACACAGTACATACTTTGTGTACTAACTGGAGAAAATATTTCTGAAACCTACAAGTTACAACAATAACTTGAGCCAAGTTGTATCACAAGATGGAGAATAGAACTCCGTAACCAACAAGTTACAGCAATATCTTGAGCTGAATCGTATTTCGATTATAAGTAACTATCTTCAGGCAAAAGAAATGCTGAAGTAAATAGTCAAGTGAGCTGTGTAGGTTGTATTTATACTATGGGAGGGTAGGTAGAAGGGGGAGGTATGTGGATAAGCTAGAGGGAGGGATAGGGAGGAGTCATTTGAAAAGAACTCTGTTAATGACACTAATGTTGTTATCCAACAATGTATGTATGTTCCCAGCCCGTTTGCTCTTAACTCGCCCTTGAAGATGTTATTTTGTAACAGAAATACAATTCGGCTTAAGTTGTGGTTATAACACAAATTATTGATATTCTGGGAGTTTTCTGAGTCTGTTTATTTTGTTTTCTTTTCGGCCGGTGGGTAACTGGTAAATGCTTTGCGGGTGCCATGGCATCCCTACCCTAGGTCATCTGGAAGTGTCATAATTTTTACCCTCTTATGGGGCAATAATGGGGCAAAACCACCCCTAAAAATTAGAATATTACGAAATTTATATTTTTCCAATGTTTATTGCAAATCCCACACATTTTGCCAAAATTTAATGATGTAGCACCTTTAAAAATGAATTTATGTTGATTTGTTTAAACTTTATGAGTTTTTAACAACCACAATAATAAACTTCATTATAATTTTCAATGTTAATTGCTACTGGAATGCCAAGTTCCAACTTTCTGAAAATTTTCAGCATTCTAGCTCGATTACAAAGGCCAAAAAAATAAACAATTTTGAAATTTTTGATTTTTCTGGCTGGTTTTGCAACTAGACCTACCTACATTCCAAATTTCAAGTCTTTAGCACATCTGGAAGTGCCTCATAATTTGTATCCTCCACCTATATACAGTAAACTCTCAGTTATCTGGAATGCCTGGGGAATTGGGTTTTCCGGTTAAGTGAATATTCCGGTTGCTTGAGAGTTTTATTGGATAGGCTTCAATAAAGCATTTGGATACCAAAATAAGGAACAGATACAGAATTGTACATTCACCTTGGAATTGCTAACCTGTAGACTAGGTAATCTACCCAACTGTTCTTAAATAATTCCTTGACATTCAAGGAAGTAATGAAACTCAAAGATACAATTATTCAACAAGTTTAATTGTAATATTTTAATATTTAATAACTGCATTACATCCTATGGAATTTCTCGTATGCCTATCGCTATTAACTTCTCTTTTGTTCTAATAACAACGCAAGGTAAGGGTTAACTTCGTGCAACCTTTAGGATTTTACAACAACAAAAATTGTTTCCTTGTTCGAGAAAAGGAGAGAAATTATCCACAACCAACACAATGTATTAGCAGAAATTCTTGAGGAAAACTGATATTAAACAAAAGAGAAGCAAATAGTAACACATAATCATGACACCATTACATACAGTGCAGTTAGTAAATATTAAAATAATGCAATTAAACGTGTTGGATAGTTATATATTCCTTAATTAATGTTTCAAAAAAGTCGCAAAATTTATCGGCAGCTTCTTAGTTGGCCAATTTTTTATCACCTGAAACATACAGACTTGTTAGCCATCCATCTGAAAATGCACATGGTTCACTAATCTCCATTTTTTCATAAAAATTTTAGGTTTTTTCAATTAACATTGGTCCAGAAATAGGAGCTCACTCGGAACGCTTTATAGAAAACCATTCATAAATACCAATATCTAATAACTGCTCAAGTTTTGGCTTATGAAGAGCGCACTGATCCTTCTAGGTGTCTCAGAAGATGTAACGAATTTCATTAACTGGTATTTCTGTGCCTTAATGTCATAAATAGTGGAAGAACCGACACTGAACTCTCATTAAAACATTGAGGTCACTTTTCTTTAAACCTTTTATCATATCAAGTATCTGGGTGAAGGTTAGCACAATCCGTTTCCTTTCATGACCTTTAGCGCATATTGGAGATTTAGGAGGCATTTAAAAAGTGTGCGAAATATTTTAATATTAACACTGAGTCCAAGAAACATCTACAATTATGTACTGTGACTGCCGAAAACGCAACTTTTAGCAGTAACATTCCATATTAGATGTAATAAAAAATAGCCGAAAATACCAATTTTATCGATAACATTCCCAACTAGATGTAATAATAAATCAAGAGGCAGGAGATGCCAGTTGCTTGAGAATTCCGGTTCCAGATAACTGGGAGTTTACTGTATATGAATATATATCCTATATTCTATGTAAGAAGCATCGATAATTTATAGATATCATGTGTACAAAGCATCAAAATATAATAAATATTCTTAACATGCCTCAGTATGTCTATAATGCAGAAAATCTCATTCGTGTCAGTTTGCAAGTTAAGAGTGTAAGAACATCTTTGTCATTCAAGTTGTAACAAAGGAAAATAGGCAAACAAAAGTTAATGGGAAAGCTGATAAGCTGTATGAGTACCTTATAAAGAGAAGAAAAACAAATGAAGGTGACTTGTCGCAGCAACATCAGATAATTAAGACCTAATATCTTGATATTGGCAAAACCTAGTGCTTTCAGATTAGCTGCAACTGAAATTGTATCTACAAAGCTCTAGGAGAACTAATATTTTTCATACAATGGTTGTTTAGAGATATTTAATTTACCAGTAATTTATCCATGAATCCTAATTAGACCTACTACATATAGAGAAAGTTATGTGCTTGCCATAACAGATTTTTCCATAAATATTTAATTCCAACTAAAAATACTAAAGTTGCTTATAATAATACCATATCTGCCCGAATACAAGTCAATGTTTTTTGTCAAAATCTATCATGAAAAAATCATCCCTCAGCTTAAATGCGAGTCTGAGGAAAATTTGGGTTATGGTTAAATCTCATAGTCACCCATAGATGGCAGCATGTCTCTCATTTCTGTTGCGTTCAAATGATAGTACTATATTTTTCGTAAAGTAAATATTTGACCTACAATGAATATTAACCCTCTCACGACCAGCCGCCCGGAACCACCCGAAAAAAACGCTTTCAAATTTACCTCCTTTCACTTTTTCTCACGGAAATGACGTCGTATACCATAGAAACACGAGACGTAGCATGTGTTTGGTGTACTTTTTCGAAGTGTGTACAAATTTGCTTTCCGAATTTTCCGAGTTTTTTTTTCGGTTTAAAAACCACCCCAAATGCCGATAGTAATTCTTCTACTTCCAACTATGATTTAAATTATAGTTCGGGTAGTGAATTTTTCGGATTTGATGTAGAAGACAAAGTTTTCCCAAGAACGAACTCTTCTGCAGAACCTCATAGTTGTTTACAATACAAGTCGGATAGTGATATTAGCAACATTTCGGATGATGAAGTTAGAATATCTGGGGCTGATGCTGAAAATGCTTTTTGGATGAAGAAACTGAAGAAAATATCCAGCGGAGTGATTCATTGCAGTCCATAAAAACAACATTATTTCTCAATAAATATCTTTAAATTGTGAATGTATAACTATTTTATTTAATGTTTCCTGAAATCTGAGGCCATCTTGGATTATTTTGGAATTTTGGGGTCAGCAGCGCATGGCATCTTTGGTCGTGAGAGGGTTGATGAATAAATAATAAAGGCTAGAATATTGACTTTTGCATTACCTGTGCTTTGTTACCATTTAAGGCTGGGTTTTTCACATCATTTGAGTGGTCACATTATTTGCATGTTTTGTCTATGCAAACGATTACACAAAATGCGTTGATGGCTTTGTATGCTCAACTGTTTGAATTTCGGTATAACTTGACATGGAATGTGTATAATTATAAAAATGCAATTTCTTAAGGCAATGTAAATGTTAATTTCATTGGAAATAGACTTGGATGAAAAATTAACTTGGCGAGATCGCTATCACTATATTTGACCTTTTGTGAAAATGAAGATGAATGAAATTATTGTCACTGAATGTGGAACATTATTCAGCAATGCAAAATTATTAAATGGAGTAATATTTCAAAATGTCAAAAACTAAACCATTTTCCACACATTTCTTTGATCTCGAATAATGTATTCTAAGCTGTGCATGAATGCCCGGCACACTTCAGCATAAAATCTACGAAATTTACGTTTTTGCCAAAAAATTATGGAAATTTTTGGGGGGTCGGCTTAAATCCAGGGTCGGCTTATATTCAGGCAGATACGGTAGTATAATGGAAGTATATGACCAAAACAATGTTCCAATGATACAAAAGTTAGAGAGAGAGAGCTCTATAACAAAACAGCACTAACAAGGGGACGTTGTCAAGTTGATGTGAAGAATCCGGTTGTAACTTCTTGAGGTGAAACTAGAGACAAAACAAGCGGACACGTGTCCCAGCTTTCTTTCCCATAGGCCCGGGTTCGAGAAAAAATGGGCAAAATAGATTTACATGCAAAACGTATACCAGTATTTAACTCTGGCCTTTCATCGAGCGCCGTGGCTGCGGTCGCTAAGGCATTAGTATTGTAAGCCTAGGTTCGGTGGTTCGATTCCCGTTGGCAGCGAACTTCTTTTTCAATTTTATTTCCATCTATTTTTTCAAATACCAAGCTGGGTACGTTTCTCAACTTTGTTATTTGTGATTAAATGTTTTTTATAGTATTTACAAGTTAAATAAAATAATTTTTGGGAGACTATGAACTGTTCTTCGGGTTTACCAAAATTAGAAACAACATATCGTCGAAGCTTGAAAAACGAAGCCGACCTTGCTTCTCTATGACGAAAAAACAATGTGCAACGCAAAGATAGCCACACCACGCTGTTAAATGAGCGTTTCTCATGGTGCCCGTGATGCCAATCGGGGTGACGTGCATGCTAAAACTCTACATATTTCCCCGCGACATTGTTGAAATACACGTGCTATTGTGGATCGCTCTTACAATTAAAGGCTGCAGATCATCACCAATTCAGTTATTGCTGTTCGCTGCTTTTGCTACGTGCTTCTCTCGCTTTACTCCTTTGATTTGCTTTTTTGATATCGACCTCTGCTCTCCTGGATCACTTACTCTCCCGTCAATGACCTCTGTGCTCTTCTTGGATTACGATTTAGCTGTTTGATCGTTCAGTATTGCGATTTTTCGTTTTTTACGATTATCATAATATTTTACGATTCTTGATTACCTCCCTGATTTTGACTTTTGCCTTTGTGGACCATTTCGCTTTATTGATGGAGATCGATCCAGTTGCCTGACCCTCCGGAAGTAGCTTTGCACCGGACGATGAAGACGTCGTCAATGCCTCGTTTTTATCAGATAATCACGATAAACAAGATATAACAGGGGATGTTCGTTTTTTTATAAGTAAGCAATTTACGTTAATATGGCATCTTGTGGCTGTCTTCACCCGCATTCCGAGAAATGCTCCAGAATGCATGGTATGCATCGAAATTAGCGGAAACCAGAAGTGTTTTCATGAACATTTGGGAGGTTTGTTTTCCCCAAGACCTATGCAAACGGAAGTGCAAATGTTTCACAATACGTTTCGTAAGACGCGCGTGGTGCAAGGAATATTTGTGCTTTCCTTGTTTTTACGATAAATACCATCCAAGCCTTTGCCTTAAAAATATTCAGTTGAATGGTGAATAGTGAGTGGACCAGCTCTTTTTACCGCTGGCAAATAAAAAATGAAAGATTAAAATATGAAAAATTATTTTATTACTATAAAAAACATTTAATCACAAATAACGAAGTTGAGAAACGTACCCAGCTTGGTATTTGAAAAAATAGACGGAAATAAAAATGAAAAAAAAGTTCACAGAGAGCGGGAATCGAACCACCGACCTTGGGCTGACAATACTAACGCCTTAGCGACCGCAACCACGGCACTCGATGAATTGGTGGAGTTAAATACTGTTATACGTTGTGTGTGTAAATCTATTTTGCCCATTTTTTCTCGAACCCGGGCCTATGGGGAAGAAAGCCGGGACACGTGTCTGCTTATTTTGTCTCTAGTTTCACCTCAAGAAGTTACAACCGGATTCTTGAGATCGACTTGACAACGTCCCCTTGTAAGTGAAGTGCACTGTAGTGAGGGATGCCTGTACTGGAAATGCTCCTTGTAAACACAAATCAAAACTGTCCAATGCACAGATGAGCCTCTTAAAATGTGACCTTGACATTAATCTTTTATCACAAATATTTTAATTGTAGCTTCAATTTTCCACAGCAAAAAATGAATGCTTTAAATAAATTAACTGACTAAATTAAACATGACTTCCTAAATAATCAGGACAGAAAGCTTGTTGTGGAATCAAGCTATATTCTAGTTTGTTCCAGATTTACAACAAATTATTAAACAAAAAATGCTACTCACACTTTTTAATTTAAAGTTAACTTCTTTTATTTTAATACAAAAACAAAGATAAAGTAATACTTTTAACCTTGCACTCAACATGTTCCCTTTGGCAGAAGATATTTAATGACCTAGTTGGTCACAGCCCTTAGTAGTCATAGCATGGTAGCAAAGCCCAATTCTAGATTTCAAGTGACAACTAGTATATGACGACAGGCACACAATACATAACATAATGACCAGTACAGACTTAAGCCATGAGTATCAGAAACCACAAGGAGCATGTTAAGTCACATCTCACCATAACAATTTAAATAATATCTTCTAAAAATAACTTGTACAGTTAAAATAAGACTGGTATAGAACAAGTATTGAAATTTAACTAAAAATTTTGATTAATAACCACATACTTATGAGCATCAAATCTAATGCAAGAAATTTTATAATGCAGAGTATAAACTGATTATAATGTGATGCATTACCTCTGCATGGTCCCTGAGAAATCCTATAGCATCATCTAACCTTTGCTGTTCAGGTGCCGTCTGCTGGATCAAATACATAACAAGAAAGGACAAAAAATACAAATAAAAAAACAAAATATATACAAAATGCATACATTAGTAACAATAATCATAATGCCATGCAAAATAAGTGAGAAAATTGTAAAACTAAACAACAAGGTGAATATTTTTAATAGATTTATAAAAATATATGACTAAATACTTCAGCATACATAACATAAAAAGCACACACAAAATAAAATTAAACTGAGCTAGCAAATCTTACTTGAACTGAAATTAAGAGTGCATACATTCAGAATAAAAAAATTGCAACTTTCTTCTAACTGAAAAAGAGACACTAAAAGTTTTTCTCAAGTCCGTATTCATTGCAATTATTTTTTTATAAAGATAGAATTCACTCACAATTACATCTTAGAAATATTATGGATGAAAAGTGACTTTACTATTCTGTCATAAAATGAATTTAATTTGAAAAATAAAGTAATGAATGACTTGGAGGAGATATGACCTTGGTCTTTGTTAAAACTTTTGTAGAGGGGGCAGAGAGCACACTGGATAAAGAGTAAGGCAAGGCTAGTTAAGAAGCAATAACTTAATTTGTCCTTTACCATGTACATACTTTGAAGACCAGCCAATAGTTTTTCCCATACAATGAGTAAGGAAAGTTTTAATGGCAGGGCTATCCAAATTCTAGCAATTTCTCATTTCACTTATGCTAAAATATGACAGGAAAGAAAAATTAAACTTTGGCAGAGGTTACATCAGGTGCCCAAAAAAATGCAGATTAAATAAAACTGATCAATTACCATCTACAATAACACATAAGTTGGAGGGTATGCATTTTAATTGTATAACTGTAATAGCTAGATATAGCAATTACTTCTAATAACAAGTTAGGAAAGTACTGCAAAAGCAGATATTATAAGGTGATTTTTTTACAAAAAATCTAGGAATCAAATTTTAAGGGTACATTTTGCAAGAATTTCCATCTATTTTGAAGGTACACTGTACAAATAAAAGCATTGAACTCCTTGCCATGGTATTCAATTGTTGAAACCCAAAAAAACTCCCACTTTTATTCCGGTAAAAATTAAAAATATACGCTAAATCTAAAGGTAGTCCAATTCCGTCTTCAAAAATAAGAAACTACAATTTCTGAAGTTTCCGATAGTTCAAATCCCAAGTTTGAATCTTGATGGGGAATAATTTTAAAAGCAAATATAAATATCTCTACACCTATTTATGTTATTTTCTTATGGGGCAAAACTAGACCATGAAAATGGGAATTTTAACCAATTCTGATTGCCACATGTAGCTATCATATGTAGTAACTTATCCTGAAATTTTGGTTTTTCTAGGTTGAACCGTTTCAGAGATATCGTCTGCACAGTCGGATGGATAGACAGACAGACAAAGTGAATACATAAGCTGATTTTTGTTTTAAAAAATCGCTATTATATGAAATATCAAGGAAATCCAGCATATGAGGGGTGATCAAAAAGTTCCCGAAATGATTGTGCAGAGCACCACCCATAATGTGCACGTTGGATGCATGTTGAATGGCTAGTAATCTGACTGTAACCTACACATAGCAGTTTGTCCCAAGTAGCTCGGTGTATCATTATAGAGTTACAACCAGTTTTGTGATTGCATTTTTTCTGTTATGTCGTGTTTTGATATGGCCTCTACAAAGGAGCAAAGAATTTGTGTGAAATTTTGTTTGAAACTGGGGAAAACAGCTGCAGAAACCTATAAAATGTCTCAAGCTTATGGTAATAAGACCTTGAGTCAAACAAAGATTTACGAATGGTATAAACATTTTTAAAATGGAAGAACTTCAATGGACGACTATGAGTAACCTGGCTGACCTTCAACTTTGAGAATCAAACCAGACTTTGACCAGGTGAAACAAGTTATCCCTGAAAATTGTAGACTAACGAACGCATTTCCATCTGCAAAAATCTCCAAAAAGCAAATGAAGACGAAAATATTTTGAAAAGCGTCATCACTGAAGATGAGTCGTGGGTCTACGGGTATGATGTTGAAAACAACAATCCTTGCAGTGGAAGAGTGCTGCTTTGCCATGCCCAAAAAAAGCACAAGTGTGCTCAAATGTGAAAGCAATGTTATTCGTTTCTTTTTTCAATTATCGTGGCATTGTTCATCAAGAATTCATTCAACACCAGATGGTTAATCAAACCTACAATCTAGAAGTTCTGAGATGTCTGCAGGATGTGTTATGAAAAAACAACCAGAAATGTGGACTGCAGGCATGTGGCGCCTCCATCATGACAATGTACCTGCTCACATGGCCTTGTCAATTCGAAAGTTCCTGGTAAAACATTCAATTCCTGTCCTTCCACCTCCCCTCCCCCCTCTATTTGCTTGACTTCTCCCTTCTGGACCTTTTTCTATTCCCTAAACTGAAAATGACCCTGAAAGGAAGAAGATTTCAATCATTGGAGGATATTATTACAAATACGACAAATGACCTGCAAGTGATATGACAAACATCCTTCCAACAGTACTTCCAAAAGTAGAAAAGGCATTGGAAGTGGTGCATTGCAAGGGAATTACTTTGAAGGGGATATTTCCCATTAACCTGTAACTTTTGAAATATAGTTTTCATAAACGAATTTCGGGAGCTTTTTGAACACACCTTGTACCTTACCTTCAAAAGCTGAATTATTTAAGAAAGTATGATATTAATCCTCATCATGAAAGAATATAAGAATAAAGAAAGGCAGGAAGATGCATTGGTCAATAATTAGCCAACAAATTAAACACAGGGAAGAGCAGACAATTTGTGGAAGCAAAATCCAGAGGCAATGGATGTGACCAAGCACAATGAGCAATTCAATGTAAGAAACTAGGATCCAAGGAGAAGAACGCACTACAGTTGGATGCTACTAATGCTGGGTGAACAGCAAATGAGCTTGCAACTAAAATTCCACCAAGATCGTCAAATCTCCTCTTCAGAACTTTTGGTTTCCATGCTATCATCATGGGCAAACATGCAAATGGCACAGTGTCAAGGAATCCCTTCTTACCATGTGAAGCCCTCTGTCCGAATAGTGTGGTGAGGTGGGGTTTGGGGTGGAGGCATGCGCTTGAGCACCACCTGATGAAGATTGAGGCGGTTGCACCACCACTCCACTCGAGGGCCCTCCACTTCCAGGGGGGCCTGTAAGGGGCCACGGGGGCTGGGTAACCACAGAGAGTGGAGGGGGCGAGCTGACAGGTGTCGACGGGCTTGAGCTGTAGCTGCTGGCACTCTGGTCTGTTGGGTAGATCTAAAGAGATAACAAAATTAAGGCAACCTTTAGCATACTTCATCAGGATATCACTCACCGTAACTAGGACTGTGCTAATACAGTAAAACCTGCAAGAGGCAGAACCTCACGGGACTGGCCTATTCTTCCGTCTTACACAGGTTTACTGCCTTATACAGTTAAAATAATTTACGCAACTTTCCTTTTGGTAGACTTTAACTAGAAAATAAGCTTTTCCAAGTCTTACTCAAAATAAAAGCATTAAAATTACAATAAAAATTGTTACACACGCACACGTGCATGCATGCACACACACATATATATATTGTAACATTACATACTTTGAGTAAAAATAGGTATTTCAAATTTCCCGCCAACTGGAACGTCGTGAAGATGACGCCCCAGTCGGCCTAGCAGACAACTCCCGCAGTGCAGTCTGGTGCCCAGCTGCATTGTGGGAGGTAAAAAAGTATATAAAAAAGGGGAATCGTGTGTGCAAAGAGGTTAGTCCCTATTATTCCCAGGAAGCATATCCCCAGAGTTAGCCCAAAGTTGGGCATCACAATTATATTCCCAGAGACAGAGAGAGGACAGAGAACTCTCGAAGTGAAAGTTAGTGAGTCAATCATTCATCAAGCAGCGGTTGGTAAGAAAGCAGAAGCATCCCCAAGAGAGGCAACCAGAAGCTGACTCGAGAAGGGAGACAAACATCGGCACCAGCACGAAGATAAGCAACACTCATCCTTCAGGGTCTATGTTCCCATCGATTGGAAGCCCTCAGCGCTGCCGGCTCTACCAGTGAGTCATCTCTTAAGGCCGTCGACTAGGTCTGCCTTTATGTACGGACGTTCTAGGATGACCGGCGCGACAACTGGTCGCTTGAAACATTTCAGTGAGATTGATTTAAAAATACTGTTTTGGATCTGGGAAACGATTGTTTGCATCAATTATTTGCGGAAACACAATATTTTTGTTATATTTAAATTATTCAGTCCTATTTGCTCTACTAAGTTATAAATTCATATTCTGCATTATTTGAATTTTTCATTCCTTTTTGCATTAATGAATTATAAGTTAATTTTGAAAAAGAAAAAGACAACTCAATATGTTTCATTCCCTCACCTCTGTGGCGGATCCCATGAAATTAATTTGTATTAAATCGCTTACGTAAAGCAACATATGGTGCCCGACTGAGGCCCCATTTTTGAGTCAAGTATGTAAGGCGACTATATACATATATATACACATATATACATATGTATATACACACACACGCACGCACGCATGCATGCACGCACGCACACACACACACACACACACATATACACACATATATATATATTTTTTTTTTTTCGGCAACTAGGTGTTGAAGGAAACCCAGTGAACACTTACCGGAAGTAGAGCTGCTGGGGTGTTGAAGAGACACATCTGTAGAGGTTAGAGCTTTCGGGATGATCCCTTCGTCAGCACAAGAGAGACACAACTGATATGGCAGTGACACTGGGGTGAAGGTGTGGGGGTGGAAGGGAAGGGAGCGTGGAAAGGTCAGGGATTGGCGGATGTAGAAGGGGGAGGGGGGAGAGGGGAAAGAGAGGGTGGAAAGAAGGAAATATTAACAGATATTGAGGCTGGGAGGAGAGAAAGAGTTTAGGATTTGGATATGGGCCAGTTCCCATTGACGGAATTGGGGGGCGGAAGCGTCGTCCGTCGCAACAGCGTTAGTCTTAAACGACATCTACCCGTGGCCGTGCATGCGAATAACCACATTCTCAGTTTCAATGTTTGTTTCACGGTGAGGGCCATCCGCGCCCTCCCGGATGACGCTTCCGCCCCCCAACTCCAGCAATGGGAACTGGCCCATATCCGAATCTTAAACTCTTTCTCTCCTCCCGGCCTCAATATCCGTTAATATTTCCTTCTTTCCACCCTCTCTTTCCCCTCTCCCCCCTCCCCCTTCTACATCCTCCAATCCCCGACCTTTCCACGCTCCCTTCCCTTCCACCCCCACACCTTCACCCCAGTGTCACTGCCAAATCAGTTGTGTCTCTCTTGTGCTGACAAAGGGATCATCCCGAAAGCTCTAACCTCTACAAATGTGTCTCTCCAACACCCCAGCGGCTCTACTTCCGGTAAGTGTTCACTGGGTTTCCTTCAACACCTAGTTGCCCAAAATATCCTTACTTACCTTTCCTCTTCCTTAGTATTTATATATATATCTACACACACACACACACACACACACACACATATATATATATATATATATACCCATATATACATATATACACACTAGTAATATATGCTTGCATTCTGCAAGCATTTTTAAATGTTAGCATTTTTATAATCTAGAATTATTCCCAATCTATTATGAACAAAATCATATAACCGTGTCAAATTTCAACTTTCTTGCTCATTTAGAAATGCATTATAATTTTATTCGTCACACAGGGCAATTATGTGGCAAGACAGCCGCTAAGATTTCGAATTTTTACAGTATCTGATTTCTCCTTTCTGTTGTTACTAAAAACCCATAACATAGCCATATTTCATGTTTGTATCTCATTAAGAATTGCCGTTTAATTTTCACACTCGTATGGGGCAGAATGGGGCAAAACCGCCCCTTAGAATTTGGAATTTTTCCAATTTTTTTATTTTATCTTCCGCTACAATAATATATCTGCATTGGTGCTAAATTTAAAGTCTGTAATTCATATGGACCTGCCTCATCTTTTCTGTTCTCCTATGAAGAAATACTGGGGCAAAAGAGCCACAAAAATGGGTATTATATCAGTATCAGATTTCTTTCATTATTCACAGATTAACATTAATAGCATTAAAATATAAGCCTCTGATTTCCATTAAAAGTTTACCCATATGAAAGCAAGAACCCTGCTGACTAGGAAGCCTATTGTTAGATCCAGAAAAATTACATATTTCTGGCGATAAAAACTATAAATTAATGCTAATTTTGCTCGGATTGAAATTCTGTCTTCGAAAATAAGAAACTACAATTTATATCCTATCCGACAGTTTAAGTCTGGAGTTCGCCTCTTAAAGGTAAATAATTTTAAAATGCAAAAATAAAATCCTCTACACCAATTTACGTTTTCTTATGGGCAAAAAATGGGGCAAAAACAGGTCAAATTGGCCACTCAAAGTAGCAATTTCGAAAGTTCCGGATTTTTTCCTTTGGCTGTGAACAAAAACCTAAAATCCTACCAAATTTCAAGTTTCCAGCACATCTGGAAATGCTTCATAATTTTGTATCCTCCTATATATCTATAATATATAGACGCTTCTTACACATGATATATATCTATAAAATATAGATGCTTCTTACACATGATATATATATATATATATATATATATATATATATATATATATATATATATATACCAGTTAATGTGTGCTTGCATTCTGCAAGCATTTTAAAGGTTTAGCATATTTGCAATGTAAAATTATTCCCAATGAATTTTGTGCAAAAACATATAACTCTAAGAAATTTTAACTTTGTAGCTCATTTAGAACTGCATTATAATTTTATTTGTCGCATAGGACAATTATTTGGCAAAACAGTCGCTAAGATTTCGAATAATAACGACATTGGATTTCGTCTTTCTGTTGTAACTAAATACCCATAATTTTGCCAAATTTCATGTTTGTATCGCATTAGGAATTACCGCATCATTTTCACGCCGGCATGGGTCATATATAGGGCAAAACCGCACTTAAAATTTGCAATATTCGCAGTGTTTTATTTTAACTTCAGTTACAATAAAATTTTTACAACCAGGCCAAATTTCAAGTCTCTATGCCATATGGAGCTGCCTCATAAGTCTCTATGTCATATGGAGCTGCCCCATAATTTTTCTTCTCTTTAAGAGCAATTCTGGGGCAAAACTGCCCCAAAAATAGAAAAAACAATTTATATCCTATCCGACAGTTTAAGTCTCGAGTTCGTATCTTGATGGGAAGTAATTTTAAAATGTAAATATAAAAACCTCTACTCCAATTTACATGTTTTCTTATGAGCAAAAAATGGGGCAAAAAAGGGCAAAAATAGCCCCTCATAATAGGAATTTCGCCTGTTTCGGATTTTTTCCTTTGGTTGTGACCAAGAACCTATATTCCTACCAAATTTCAAGTTTCTGGCACATCTGGAAGTGCCTCATAATTTTGTATATTCATATATATATATACTAGTTGTTATGTGCTTGCATTCCGCAAGCATTTTCAAATTTTAGCCTTTTTGCAAATTCAAATTATTCCCAATCGATGTTGTACATAATCATATAACCATGTCAAATTTGGAGTTAGTTGCTCATTTAGAAGTGCCTTATAATTTTAATCCTCGTATGGGGCAATAAAGGAGCAAAACAGCCCCTAACATTATGAGTTATTACACTCTCAGATTTTTTCCATCTGTTGTAACTAAAAACCAAATATTCTGCCAAATTTCAAGTTTGTATCTCATTAAGAAGTGCCTTATAATTATCACACTCCTATGGGGCCGAAAAGGGGCAAAACCACACATTAAAAATTGGAATTTTTGCAATTTTACAATTTTATCTTAGTTTGCTATGAAAATCCTATAATTGTGCCAAATTTCAAGTCTCTAGGTCCTATGCAGCTGCCTCGCATTTTTTGTTCTCGCATGGGGCCGAAAAGCGGCAAAGCCTCCCCTTAAAAATGAGAATTTTTGTAATTTTATAATTTTATCTTAGGTTGCAATGAAATTTCTATAACCGTGCCAAATTTCAAGCCTCTGGTTCCAACGCAGCGGCATCGCCTTTTTTGTTCTCGAATTGGGCAATAATGGGGCAAAACAGCCCCACAAATGAGGATTATATCAATATTGGATTTCATTCATTAGGTGTAGTTTAACATTAACAGCATTAAAATATAAGCCTCTGATTCCCATTAAAAGCTTACCCATATGAAAGGATAGAGCTTGTTACCAAGGAAACCTATTGTAAGACCCAGAAAAATTACTACTTTTTTGAGATAAAAACTATAAATGTACGTTAATTCTACTCGGATTTGCATTCCGTCTTCAAAAATAAGAGACTACAATTTGTATCCTATCCGACAGTTTAAGTCTCGAGTTTGTATCTTGACGGGAAGTAATTTTAAAATGCAAATATAAAAACCTCTAAACCAATTTACATGTTTTCTTATGGGCAAAAAATGGGGCAAAAAGGGGCCAAAATAGCCCTTCAAAATAGTAATTTCGACAGTTTCGGATTTTTTCCTCCGGTTGTAACCAAAAACCTATAATCCTACCAAATTTCAAGTTTCTGGCACATCTGGAAGTGCCTCATAATTTTGTATCCTCATATATATATATATAATATATCATGCGTAAGAAGCATCTATATATTATAGATAATACTAGCTGTTATGTGCTTGCATTCTGCAAGCATTTTCAAATTTTAGCCTTTATGCAAATTCAAATTATTCCCAAGCGATGTTTTACATAATCATATAACCATATCAAAGTTGGAGTTTGTTGCTCATTTAGAAGTGCCTTATAATTTTATCCTCGTATGCAGCAATAATGTAGCAAAACAGCCCCTAACATTAAGAATTATTACACTCTCAGATTTGTTACATCTGTTGTAACTAAAAACCCATAATTCTGCCAAATTTCAAGTTTGTATCTCATTAAGAAGTGCCTTATAATTATCACACTCCTATGGAGCCAAAAAGGGCAAAACCACACATTAAAAATAGAAATTTTTGCAATTTTACAATTTTATCTTAGTTTGCTATGAAAATCCTAAATTGTGCCAAATTTCAAGTCTCTAGGTCCTATGCAGCTGCCTCGCATTTTTTGTTCTCGCATGGGGCCGAAAAGCGGCAAAGCCGCCCCTTAAAAATGAGAATTTTTGTAATTTTATAATTTTATCTTAGGTTGCAATGAAATTTCTATAACCGTGCCAAATTTCAAGTCTCTGGGTCCTATGCAGCTGCATAGTCTTTTTTGTTCTCGAATTGGGCAATAATGGGGCAAAACAGCCCTAAAAATGATGCTTATATCAATATTGGATTTCATTCATTAGGTGTAGTTTAACATTAACAGCATTAAAATATAAGCCTCTGATTCCCATTAAAAGCTTACCCATATGAAAGGATAGAGCTTGTTACCAAGGAAACCTATTGTAAGACCCAGAAAAATTACTACGTTTTTGAGATAAAAACTATAAATTTAAGTTAATTCTACTCGGATTTGAATTCTGACTTCAAAAAGAAGAAACTACAATTTATATCCTATCCGACAGTTTAAGTCTCGAGTTCGTATCTTGACGGGAAGTAATTTTAAAATATAAATATAAAAACCTCTGCACCAATTTACATGCATTCTTATGGGGAAAAAATGCGGCAAACAGGGGCCAAAATAGCCCCTCAAAATAGGAATTTTGCCAGTTTCGGATTTTTTCCTTTGGTTGTGACTAAAAACCTATAATCCTACCAAATTTCAAGTTTCTGGCACATCTGGAAGTGCTTCCTAATTTTGTATCCTCCTATATATATGATATATATATCATGTGTAAGAAGCATCTATATATTAAAGATATATATATATCATGTGTAAGAAGCATCTATATATTATAGATATAGGAGGATACAAAATTATGAGGCACTTCCAGATGTGCTACAAAGTTGAAATTTGGTAGGAATATAGGTTCTTGGTCACAACCAAAGGAAAAAATCCGAAACAGGCGAAATTCCTATTATGAGGGGCTATTTTGGCCCTTTTTTGCCCCATTTATTGCCCATAAGAAAACATGTAAATTGGTGTTTTTATATTTGCATTTTAAGATTACTTCCCATCAAAATACGAACTCGAGACTTAAACTGTCGGATAGGATATGAATTGTAGTTTCTTATTTTTGAAGACAGAATTCAAAACCAAGTAGAATTAGCGTAAATTTATAGTTTTTATCGCAAAAAAGTGGTAATTTTTCTTGGTCTAATAATAGGCTTCCTAGCAACAGGCTTAATACTTTCATATAGGTAAGCTTTTAATGGGAATCAGATGCATATATTTTAATGCCTTTAATGTTAAACTACACCTAATGAAGGAATTCCGATATTGTAATAATCCCTATTTTTGGGGCTGTTTTGCCCCAGAATTGCTCTTAAAGAGAAGAAAAATTATGAGGCAGCTCCATATGACATAGAGACTTGAAATTTGGCCTGGTTGTAAAAATTTTATTGTAACTGAAGTTAAAATAAAACACTGCGAAAATAGCAAATTTTAAGTGCGGTTTAGCCCTATATATGACCCATACCGGTGTGAAAATGATTCTATAATTCCTAATGAGATACAAACATGAAATTTGGCAAAATTATGGGTATTTAGTTACAACAGAAAGACGAAATCGAATGACGTTATTATTTGAATCTTAGCGACTGTTTAGCCAAATAATTGTCCTATGCGACTAATAAAATTATAATGCAGTTCTAAATGAGCTACAAAGTTAAAATTTCATAGAGTTATATGTTGTTGCACAAAATTCATTGGCAATAATTTTAAATTGCAAATTGCTAAACCTTTAAAATGCTTGCAGAATGCAAGCACACATTAACTAGTATATATATATATATATATATATATATATATATATATATATATATATATATATATATATATATATATATATATATATATATATATATATATATATATATATATATATATATATATATATATATATATATATATATATATATATATATATATATATATATATATATATATATATATATATATATATATATATATATATATATATATATATATATATATATATATATATATATATATATATATATATATATATATATATCATGTGTAAGAAGCATCTATCATTCTATAAGCACTCTTCTTACAGAAGAGGATATACGATATATATAGGATACTAGTGAAGGTGTGCTTGCATTCTGCAAGCATTTTCTCTCACCTAAAAGTAAAAATAAAAGCCGAAAAATTACTTTCAATGCATAAGTTCGCATCACGGTTCCGAATTACGTGTTTTCCTGTTTCGAAAATATTGGGGTAAAAACAACCCCTTAAATTTATAATTATAATACATTTATAGGTTTTTATCATTTGTTACGAATACCCCACATTTATGCGAAATTTCATTAATGCAGCACCTCTAAGAGTGCATTTATATGAATTTCATTGTTTAAATTTTTTAATTTTTAACAGCCACAGCAATAAATATTTATGAAATTTTCAATGTTATTTACCACCGGGACATTATTTCCTAACCCTGTTAAAATTTTCAGCTTCCTGGATCTACAGAAAGTACATAAACATTAGTCAATTTGTTAAACATTTGAGAATTTATTACGGCCGAACGAACAAAAATGTTCAAATTTCTATATTCCCGTTTTCATTATTTGGCGAATTCTACAGGTAGAAAAAATTTCAGGTTGATAGCGCATTTAGAAATACCCAAACCATGAAATGTTAGTAAAATTGTTTATAATTTTTAGCGGCCAAAATAATGAACATTGTTGCAATTTTCCAATTATTCCTCCGATTATTTTTCTCGGTTCACCTATGTATTAAATTCCAGCTCTCCAGCTATTGTAGTTTGGGCCAGACATTAGTATCCTCCTATATCCTATATATATCCTATATCGTATATCCTCCTCTGTAAGATGAGTGCTTATAGAATGATATCTCATCTGTCAGAAGCATCTATATATTATAGATATATACTAGTGAACCTGTGCTTGCATTCTGCAAGCATTTTCTCTCACCTGAAAGTGAAAATAAAAGCCAAAAAATAATTTTCAATCCATAAGTTCGCATTTCGGTTACGAATTACGTGTTTTTCTGTTTTGAAAATATTGGGGTAAAAACAACCCCTAAAATTTATAATTATAAAACATTTATAGGTTTTTATCATTTGTTACGAATACCTCCCATTTATGCGAAATTTCATCCATGCAGCACCTCTAGAAGTGCATTTGTATGAATTTCTTTGTTTAAAATTTGTTAATTTCTAACAGCCACAGCAATAAATATTTCTAAAATCTTCAATGTTATTTACCACCGGGACATTATTTCCTAACCCTGTTAAAAATTTCAGCTTCCTGGATCTACATAATGTACATAACCATTAGTCAATTTGTTAAACATCTGAGAATTTATTACGGCCGAACGAATAAAAATTTTCAAATTTCTATATTCCCGTTTTCATTATTTGGCGAATTCTACAGGTAGAAAAAATTTCAGCTTGATAGCGCATTTAGAAATACCTAAACCATGAAATGTTAGTAAAATTGTTTATAATTTTTACCGGCCAAGAAAGTAAACATTGTCGCAATTTTCTAATTATTCCTCTGATTATTTTTCTCGGTTCACCTATGTATTAAATTCCAGCTCTCCAGCTATTATAGTTTGGGCCAGACATTAGTATCCTCCTATATATATCCTATATCCTCTGTAAGAAGAGTCTATATAGAATGATATATATATATATATATATATATATATATATATATATATATATATATATATATATGTTATCTATAATAATATACTAGTTAATGTGTGCTTGCAATCTGCAAGCGTTTTGTCTCATCTTCATATAAAGAGTCGAGTAGTCAGATAATTTCTAAATTCAAGTTTGCACGTCTGCGCCGATTAATGTTTTCCATTATGGACAATATTGGAATAAAAACAACCCCTAAAATTTATAATTGTAAAACTTCTATGGTTTTGCCCCAGTATTGCTCTACACGAGAACAAAAACGGTGAGGCAGCTCCATATGACCGAGAGACTTGAAATTTAGCACGATTAAAGAAATGTTGTTGCAACCGAAGATAAAATAAAAAAATAGCAGAAATTCAAATTTTCAGGTGCGGTATTGCCCCATTTCTACCCAATACGAGTGTGAACATTATAAGGCACTTCTTAATGAGATATATACTTGAAATTTGACACGGTTATATGGTTTTGGACATAATCGATTAGGAATAATTCTAAATTGTAAAAATGCTAATATTTAAGATCTCACCAAGTAATGGAAACGTGATTATAGAAATTTGAAAATGTTTCTTTATGGACCCGTATAAAATTCATAAATATTAAAAAATTTATTGTTTATGCACTCTTATTAGAGCTAGGGAGCTGAATATTTTGAGAAATTAGGTAATGCTATTGCAGCGGTAAATGATATTGAAAAATATAATAAAGTTTGTTACTGTGGCTGTTAAAATTCATCATTTTATATAACTACACCTTTAGAGGTGCTACATCAATGAAATTTTGCAGAAATGTCAGGTATTCGTATCAAATGATGAAAAACTATAGAAGTTTTACCATTATAAATTTTAGGGGTTATTTTTATTCCAATATTGTCCATAATGTAAAACATTAATCGGCGCAGAGGTGCAAACTTTTGCATTTAAAAATTATCTGTCTACTCTACTCTTTATATTATGATGAGAAAAACGCTTGCAGAATGCAAGCACACATTAACTAGTATATACAGGGTGTAAATAAATAACACCGACAAATTGAGAGGGTGAATTCCTGGTTACTAGACGAGTGTTTTAGCAGAAGGAATGCACGTCCGGTTCCGCTTAGTTTTCGAGATAATGAGCATTAAAAGCACATGTAAACGCCTGTAGGTAGGCAAACCTCCTTGCATTCTTTCCCATGTTTATGCCTACTTAATGTCTTCGCTCTAATCAAAACCCTGCGATTTCTCAGGAAAGATTAAGATGATAATTAAATGGCACTGAGCATGAACAGGTTTTATTGATAATTTACATAAGTCATAACTGTTGCTCGAAATGCCACCCATTAACAGCGATGCAAAGCTGACATCGGCGTACCATTCACTGGCGCACCCGCTCAAAGATATCCAGCGTACTCCGTACAACGTCGAAAGCTGCGATTATTCGTGCTACTAGGTCTTCTTCGGATTCAACAGGGATCTCGTAAACGATGCTCTTTACTTCCCCCATAGAAAAAATCAAGAGGATTCAAGTCCGGCGATCGAGGAGGCCAACCAACAGGTCCTCCTCGACCGATCCATCGGGCACCAGATGTCTGAGTAAGGTACTCTTGGACAGGATTAACGAAATTAGCAGGTGCCCCGTTGTGTTGGAACCACATTTCCCTGCAGATTCCCAAAGGCACATCCTCGAGCATCTCAGGAATTACCTCCTCCACAAATACCCTGTAAGCTGGTCCAGATAGCCGTGGATTATTCCTCCCTACACGTTGATGGCAAATTTTTGCTGATTGCCGCGGATTAATACTGCGTGCGGATTTTCTTCGTCCCAGATGTGGCTATTGCGGCTGTTGAACATACCTTCACGGGTGAAAGTTGTCTCATCAGTGTAGAAGACCTGTGCGGGAAACTGGGGTTGTTCAGAGCTGCGCCGAAAAAACCACTGCGAGAATTCTACTCTTGGCAGATATTCTGCTGGTCCCATCGTTTGAACCTTTTGGGGGTGATAGGGGTGAAGCTGTTGCTCATGTACAACTTGCCAAACACTGGTGTGATTTGCACCTATGGCATTGGCTACAGAGCGAGTGCTCGCAGATGGATTGTCTGCAAATCGTACCAAAACCTTCTCTTCAAAGCGTGCGATACGAACAGTCCTCCTGCGCCCACAGTAATGCTTTCGTGATTTGAACGTACCTGACTCCCGCAGCCGCCAATCAATGGATGCAAAGGTAGTGGGATGTGGTAGGTGTCTCTCAGGAAAGCGTTCCTGATACATCCGCTGTGCCCTTCTGCCGTTTCCATCTGCTTTGCCATAAACCATATGGATGTCAGCCATCTCTGACCATGTAAATCGCTCCATGTTAAACGAAGAGCACAGTTAATATGGAAACCAACAATGTAGTGAGTCGTAGTAGTATGGATGAATGATTCAAAAAAACAAATGCCTAGTTAGTGTATAGTGGTGAGCTTAAATACACTCGCTTCGCTTACTCACCGCTCCTTTTCCTCACTACATCAAAACAATAAGGGGATACCAATCTAATGGCAAAGATAGTTTCAAGGTTTAAACTAAGGCACACTGTCCAAAAATAAGAATACATCATCAGCAGTGCCCGGATCGACTCAGATACTGGCATGCACGAAGATTTGCCTACCTACAGGCGTTTACATGTTCTTTTAATGCTCATTATCTCGAAAACTAAGCGGAACCGGACGTGCATTCCTTCTGCTAAAATACTTGTCTAGTAACCAGGAATTCACCCTCTCAATTTGTCGGTCTTATATATTTACACCCTGTATACATACAAGTAAATGTGTGCTTGCATTCTGCAAGCATTTTCTCTCACCTTAAAGTGAAAATAAAAGCCAAAAAATAATTTTCAATCCATAAGTTTCTGTTTTGAAAATATTGGGGTATAAACAACCCCTAAAATTTATAATTATAAAGCATTTATAGGTTTTTAGCATTTCATAGGAATACCTCACATTTATGCAAAATTTCATGTATATAGCTCCTCTAGAAGTGCATTTATAACAATTTCATTGTTTAAAATTTATGAATTTTTAACTGGCACAATATAAAGCTTTCATGAAATTTCAAATGTCTTTTTCCATCGGAACATTATTTCTTAACTTGTTTAAAAATTTCAGCTTCCTGGCTCTAACAAAAGTACATAAACATTAGTCAATTTGTTAAACATTTGAGAATTTATTACGGCCGAACGAATAAAAATTTTCAAATTTCTATATTCCCGTTTTCATTATTTGGCAAATTCTACAGGTAGAAAAAATTTCAGCTTGATAGGGCATTTAGAAATACCTAAAGCATGAAATGTTAGTAAAATGGTTTATAATTTTTACCGGCCAAGAAAATAAACAGTTGCAATTTTCCAATTATTCCTCTGATTAATTTTTTCGGTTTACCTATGTATTAAATTCTAGCTCTCCAGCTCTTGTAGTTTGGGCCAGTCATTAGTATCCTCCTATATCCTATATATATCCTAATTATCATTCTATAACGACTCTTCATACAGAGGAGGATATACGATATATATAGGATTGATTGATTGATGGCAAAACAAACCCCTCAAAAGATCAAGCTTATCATAGAGAGTTGTGGTATTGGAAATGCTAAAACTGAAGTATCTGAATGTGCGAGAGATGCTCCAACGAGAGGGAGATGCAATTTGTGTCCCAGAGCAGCTGATAGAAAAGTCAAAACTCTATGTGCTAAATGTCAAAATTATACTGGTGGCTCTCATACAGTTTCAATATGTTATAACTGCAAAGATGAATAAATGTGCAAACAAATTTATTCCCAGATAAAATTTCATCTTTATTTTCAAACTTTGCCCTACCTAGTTTCAGGAGAAAATGCACAATTTATTTGGTTCATCTATAAAAGGGATTCATTAGTTTTCATTTTTATTTTCTCATACAAAGTATCGAGAAAGTATTGTCATCATGAAAAAATTCGACCTCGAGATTTTTACGGAAATATAAGTTTTAGGTGTCGCTGAATCCAAAAAAGTGTTTTTTGCAATGCCGTCTGTGTGTTACTAGCTCTGAAGCCTAAACGGTAAAGCGAAAATGAATGAAATCTCTTACTTAGGTATTTTATGATACTGAGCAGAGTATATGTAGAAATGGTTGTCATTGCTCAATAATTAAGCGTAGTTTATTCAATGCATTTTTAACAACAATTCGATTTTCTTAGAAACAGCTTTAACGTTTTTGATCAAATTTCATACAGTTACTTGAGTCTATGTCTTTAATAATACTGTATAGTTCATATTTCTCAAAAATTGAATATAAGGCTAGTTTATTCTATGCAACTTAATAACAATTCGATTTTCTCAAAAACGACTCTTAACGATTTTGATCAAATTTCGTACAATTACTTGAGTTTACCTCTTCAATAATACTGTATAGTTCATATTTCTCAAAAAATGAATATAAGGCTAGTTTATTCGAGGCAACATAACAACAATTCGATTTTCTCAATAACAGCTCTAACGACTTTGATCAAATTCCGTACAGTTACTTGAGTATACATCTTCAATAATACTACGTATATCATTTTTCTCAATGAATGAATATAAGGCTAGTTTATTCTTGGGCAACTTTAACAGAAATTGGATTCGGGTAAATATGGTACATTTTATTACATTATTAAATTTTCAAACTTAATTATACATACATGCAGACCTCGTCTTTCACGGGGTTACGTTCCCAAAAACACCGCAAATGACGATATGCGAAAGAGAAGTAATTAAGGCAATGGGAAATACAGGGTTTGGTTCCCATCCCAGCAAGAATGGATCATTTGTCCTCTGTATTCATAGAAAAATAGAGAAAGAGAGGAAACATGTCAATGAAGGACAGACATAAACAAGATAAAAGAAAATGAAAAAAGTACCAGAAAATAAAATCGTAATTAAGTTCCATAACAGAATAGAGAAAAAATGAAAAGAGGTTGCCTAACTTGCAACTTTTCAAATACAGTAGAACCTCATAAACCCGGCATTCTCATAAACTCAGCACTTTTTTGCAAGTTATATGTAAAACAATCCTAATATAGGCGACTCCCGAGTCTCCTTGGGGATCCTGAAAACGTGTTCGAATGTCGAATATTCGAGGGTCGAACGCCGTTTTTCCATATACTTGCATGTTATAATCGAGGGATACGTTCCCGCATCTCGGGAAAAAGTCTCCCCTCACATTCTCTAAAGACAAAAAAACATTACTAATATGTTAATACTACAGTATTAAATTATGAATAAATTACATAATAAATATTTTAAATGTATAACTTATTTTTTGCACTAAAAAGGAAAAAATAAATTTGTTTCTCGGACTTCAAAGATAGATGTATGCAATATGCTTTACAGACAACCCGGTCCGGATCGCGCGAGTCGTTTGTTACAAACGACTCGCGCGAGCTGGATAACATACCTGCATACATCTATCTATACATACAACTATTTATCCCAGCGAAATTAATATAAAAGTTATTAAAAATGCACAAAATAACTTAACAATAAAGAAACAAAATTTAAAATATTTTCATACCTTAAATCTTTTTCAACTGCGCTTACTGGACTTGGTTTATTAATTGAGAAGTTGGAAGACTTTAGTTGGAGGAAGAGGAGCTATTGGGTGGGGAAGTGTTTATTGTTGTTATCAAATTACCTGACTTTATTACGTTCTAGAATTTCCTCCTTCTGTTTCACGTAAGTGCTAATATTTGAAGGACACATTCCCAACGATCGTGCGATTTCAGCTTGGCTTTCACCTTTCTCAACATGCTTTAAAATTTATAATTTCAATTCATAACTATGAATCTTATGCTCTCTTTTATTTGATTCCCTTACATTATCACTATTACATTTCCTTTTAGATGCCATGTCAAGTGATAAATTTATAAATAAATCAATAAAATAAATGAATTTACCTAAATAAAAGATTAACAGAAGAAAGAGTGAAATCAGTACAAATTCAAACAATTAGAGCAGATATAACTACGTCTACACCAAAACTAAACCTCGCGTTTGGTTGGAACCAATAACTACGTGAAGTTTATTTCGCGTATATTATCGATCGGCGGGATCGAAATCTCGAATTAATCGAGACTCGAACAATCGAGCCTCGGGAGTCGCCTGTACTTGCATGTTATAATTGGGGGATACGTTCCCGCATCTTGGGAAAAAGTCTCGCCTCACGTTCTATAAAGATAAAATAACATTACTAATATGTTAATACAACAATATTAAATTATGAATAAATTATATAATATATATTTTAAATATATAACTTATTTTTTGTACTAAAAAGGAAAAAATAAATTTGTGTTCCGAACTTCAAAGATAGATGTATGCAATATGCTTTACAGATAGCCAGGTCCGGATCACGCGAGTCGTTTGTTACAAAGGACTAGCACGAGCTGGATAACATACCTGCGTACCTCTATCTATACATACAACTATTTATCCCAGCGAAATTAATATCAAAGTTATTATAAATGCACAAAATAACTTAAGAATAAAGAAACAATAAAATTAAAAATATTTTCATACCTTAAATCTTTTTCAACTGCGCTTACTGGACTTGGTTTATTAATTGAGAAGTTGGAAGATTTTAGTTGGAAGAAGAGGAGCTATTGGGTGGGGAACTGGATGGGCTATTGACTGGGGAATTGGACGGGGTAGTCCTTGCAGCAGATGTTGAAGCAGCTTCTTCTGGCTGTGGTCTTTCAACCTTCTGAAAGAATTTATACAGCTTCGGTTGAATTTTAGCCTTCTTCTTTTGTTCATGAAGGACCCTGTAGCAGGCTACATCCTTAAGAACAGCACTTTGCAGCAATGAGCTCCTCTCAGTATTAGGATCTTTTTCTTCAATCAAGTTTATGAAATTATCCAGACTCTGGAAGATCTCACTAGGGTCTTTTAAAGACAAGTCCATAGGTTTAGTTGGAGAAACCATAATATCATCTTCGCCATCTTCCTTGGTCTCAATGGCTTGTTGCAATTCGATGAGGTCTTTATTGGTCAACTCCTGTTGTTGTTATCAAATTACGTGAATTTATCACGTTCTAGAATTTTCTCCATCTGTTTCACATAAGTGCTAATAGTTGGACACATTCCCAATGATCGTGCGATTACAGCTTGGCTTTCACCTTTCTCAACACGCTTTAAAATTTCCAATTTCAATTCATAAATATAAATCTTATGCCCTCTTTTATTTGATTCCCTTACATTATCACTATTACATTTCCTTTTAGATGCCATGTCAAGTGATAAATTTATAAATAAATCAATAAAATAAATAAATTTAAATAAAAGATTAACAGAAAAAAGTGAAATCGGCACAAATTCAAACAATTAGAGCAGATATAAGTACGTCTACACCAAAACTAAACCTCGCGTTTGGTTGGAACCAATAACTACGCGAAGTTTATTCCGCGTATATTATCGATCAGCGGGATCAAAATCTCAAATTAATCGAGACTCGAACAATCGAGACTCGGGAGTCGCCTGTATTCTAGGAATTACTTTAAATGATGGACACATATATACCGTATTTGCACGAATCTAATTGTAAGACGAACCCGATTCTAAGACGACCTCCCCTTTTTTAGAACTCCTCAAAGGAAAATTCATTAATTCTGAATAGCAATCATTGATAGTAACTAAAAAATATAATACTTAAAAAATCATTATACCGTATTTGCTCGTGTAAGCCGCGCCCCCGTGTATCCCGCGCGCTCCGGTTTTTGGGCCGGCTATAAGGGAAAAAATTTGAGCCGAAAAAGGGTTTTTTAAATTCCTATTTCTCAAAAATGCTACGCTCAAGTTAAGCATCTTCACACTCCTACGTGACGAATTTATTGGGTGATCTCTTTATATCGGTACTTGCAGAAATCTCCTCGATACTCCTCTTTTGTTAAACACTTAACTGCTTTTGTCGTCATATTGGTCACGATCGGCAGAAATCGCTCCGGGAGCGATCACCGATCATTCTGCTGTACGTAATTTTCCACTGATCGCTACCGTAGCGGTCGTCATTTTTTTTGGCGAACTAAAATTATGATCGGTGATCATTCAATTATCACCACGGTGACCATGACTTTCATAGACGTATCAGAGAATAAAGGAAGCATGCCATATCTGAACATGGTAGACGTCGTCTGCTGTGAGCACAAAACCCCCACCAACCCAAACTGGTCGCGCGTGACGATTGCAGCAGAAGACTTAGTCGAGTTTGGGGAGCACCCGTTAATAAACTTAAAACTCATTTAAAATTTTTATACAATGAATGAAAATGACTAAATACACCGAAATTTGGAAATAGAATAATACATGCGGCATGGGTGCTAGCTTAACGTATATTTGTTTACCGACATGACATTTTAGGAAAAAAGGTGCGCGGCAAATAAAAGAATTCGTGTAAGACGCACACCCCCTTTTTTCACCGGCGTTTTGGGAAAAAAGGTGCGCGGAAAACTGGGACGCATTCGTATCGTTGCTTCGAAACCAATACGCTGACACTGTTGCAATTTATACCGGTGCACAGTGTGCAATTTGCCTAGTCTAGCTGGACAAAAATAAATTTTCGACTGTTACCATTTAAAGTTGAGCGATATTAAACATTGTTGCTGAATGTACAAAGTATACTGGGTCGTGTTTATTTGACAATTTGACAACTCTGACATGACTCAGAAGTGGTCCAAACATTGTAATCTATCGGAGCGGTATGCTTATTGGAAGCAGTAACGTTTTGTAGAGCGTTGTGTGAAGAGCGATAATTGTGAGTGAACGGGATATTTCCTTTGATTTATGACATGGATGGTGTAGATACAGGTATGTTTCTTAATATTTAGTTTTATTTTGTAGATAATATGACTTTCAGAATTATAGAATATATCGTAAATATTACATAAAAATAATGCTCAAGAAATTAGGATTTTATTTTTTAAGCAGCCTTACAAAAAAAGTTCCACGAGGTACCACCGTAAAACTCATACTATTGTATTGTGTGAACCTTATATTTAACAAATCTGGTATTCGTTTCTGCGCATACTTGCGCCATTTACCGATATTTAATTTTTCTAGTGACGCGGCGTACGGTTTCCCGAAAACTACTCTTCGACATTTGGATACAAGGCAGTAGGAAGACGCGAAATGATGACCTTGTTGATTACATCCTTAGTATATTTGACCTTCATAGTTGTCCTGATGATATCCATCAACATATCAGAAATACAATTAAAGTGTTTTCATCAAAAATTAATCATCGATGGAAAAAAAGTTGTAGACACTTGGGCAGATTTTTAAAGACAAATTCTCAGTGGCTAGCAGAAGAATTAAAATTTTCTGAAGAAGTTTGGGAGAGGGTTGCTGCTACGCAATCACTAGAAGTTAGTGCGCCTGGAAAGAGCAGAGGTCGTCCTGTGAAGATTTTTAGTGAGAGCAGTAGTAAAAGTAAGCGGAGAAAAGTGCAACAGTTATTGGAATCTCGAAGTCCCGAAGAGCTTTCTTTCGCTACAGAAACAACCTTACGAGCTATGGGAAAAAGGGATGCAGCAGATATTGTCAAGGAGCTATCGGTTGCATCACCGCAAAGGGCAACAAAGCTCAAGAAATCAAGGTTGCCTGCGTCAAAACCTGTGCCTTATACTGATGAAGAGGCGTTAGCTTTCTTTCTCGATGCGAACCTCACGACACATCAATATAAATTGGTGTAGTCTCAAGCAAAAGGACGAAATTGTGATATTTATCCACCGTATTATGTGATTCAGAAGACAAAAAATATGTGTTATCCACCACGAGAGGCAATGTATGTTAGTGAAACGTGCGCAGAAATAAACCTGCAAGCCCTACTGAACCATACCATTGAGCGCATCGTTAAAGTACAACATGAAGTTCTTGGTCAAGTTTTATCTAAGTGCAATGCTCAGTCATTAACTTTAATATGTAAATGGGGATGTGATGGTAGCTCAGGGCATAGTACTTTCAAGCAGAAGTTTGAAAAGCAAGAAGACCACACCTACGATGACGAAAATCTATTCCTCGTCTCTCTTGTTCCTCTTCAACTCCATATTAATGAGACTAATAAACGTATTTTGTGGAAAAATCCAAGAACTTCCTCTACCAGATATTGCCGTCCAGTGAAGCTGCTTTTTGAAAAGGAATCATCAACATTAATTCAACAAGAAACAGCCAAGTTGGAACAACAAATAAAGAAACTTTCACCTACCAAGGTGACTGTAAATGGCACCGAAATTGATGTACATCAACGACTGCTAATGACAATGGTAGATGGGAAGGTATGTAATGCTTTGGCACAAAACCAATCGTCACAAAAGTGCTACATATGTGGAGCTTCTCCTAAGGAAATGAATAATGAAGAAACAGCAAATGAAAAGAGGGAAGCAGATATTACAACTTATGCTTTCGGACTTTCTACTTTACATGCGTGGATTCGTTGTTTTGAATGCTTACTGCACATAGCATATCGATTGTGTATAAAGAAATGGCAGATTAGAAGTGCAAGTGACAAGACAACGTGCGAAGCAAGAAAAAAAGAAATCAGGCAGCGATTTAGAAATGAAATGGGTTTATTGGTTGACCAACCAAAGCCTGGCAGAGGCACTACAAATGACGGTAATACAGCAAGAAGATTTTTTAAAGACCCTGAGCAAAGTGCTTCCATAACAGGTGTCAATAAAGACCTCATACATCATTTCTGCGTGATTTTAGAAACAATTAATAGTGGGTATGACATTAATTTAGAGACTTTTGAAACATACACAGTCAAAACAAGGAAAATGTATTTGAATCTATATCCTTGGTTCTACATGCCTGCTACAGTGCACAAAATTTTAGTTCACGGTGCTGACATAATTAAATCGTGCATTTTACCCATAGGACAGCTTTCCGAAGAGGCTCAAGAGGCACGCAATAAAGATTTAAGAAGATTTAGGGAAGGTCATACAAGAAAAATCTCGCGAATTGCTACTAACGAAGACTTGCTTTCCATGCTATTAATCTCTTCCGATCCAGTTATTTCTAGTATAAGAAAACTTCCACAGAAGAAAAGCAAAAATTTATCTCCTGAAGTGTTGGACCTATTGTTGGACCCTCCTCCACCTTCCACTAGTTCCCACGAGGATTCGCGTTGTGCAAGTGACACGGAAAGTGAATAAAATAAACTATTTAATGCTTCTGTGTGCAGTTATAAAGGAAATAAATACATATTTTCTTTCATAAAAATGCAGTTCAGTAATTCTCAAATGATAGTATAATGACAGGAAAATTCGAACGAAAATGACCACGGTATATGCGTTCACTTCGAGGGAAAAATGTAAAACTCATTAAAAACACTCAGTTCATAATGCGCTACAATTTAATTGACAAAAAAGTGGTATTTTATATATTAAGATTTTTGTCCACCTAGATCGGGCATATTGCACACTGTGCGGTGGCGGGAAGACAGCTGACACCGCACTCTCACGAAAGGTATCAAGTGTCAGCTAACCCCGCGCAGGTCCCGGGGCATTGGTACAATGCCCCGGTGAATGAATCATTGGTGGAACTAAGTAAATACGTCGCAACAGGGTTGGATGCTCCATTTTAAATCCGAATTAAGTAAATTGTAACCAGTCATACGATAATATCGTGAGTTTAGATAACGTTAATGAAACTTTTGCTTCGCATGGCATTTCACTATGTACACATTGGTGAACGCGGACATCTAGATTATGTAATGCCATTGAAGTCAAATAATTTTGCTTACGATTGTAAGACGACCCCCTTATTTTCGGAAGTCCCGGAAGGGAAAAAAACATCGTCTTAGATTCGTGCAAATACGGTATTTTCATTGCCTTGTTTACCCTATTAGAACAACATGTTTAGATTCGTGGCGATAGCAATTGTTTTTCGTTAATGTAATTAGTACTTTTATTAAATTTTACTTTGAAATGGCATAAGTGGTGTTACGAAATGTAAACAGAAAATTCTCATGACTGAAAAGAAGTGGAATTACTAAGAAAACTTAAAAAAGGTACTTCAGTGAAGAGACTTTGCGAAGAATATAGCATTGGTAGTTTCACTGTGTATTACTTAAAGAAGAAAAAAACGGAAATATTGAAATTTTATGCAGAGAGTGATACACCTAAAGCTATGTGTAGCTGTAGAACACTACATGTCCCGGGTAAATATTGTTGATACGGTATTGTTTGAGTTGTTACGTCAGCTAGGAAGTGAAGGTGTACCTATTTCAGGCCTAATGCTGATACAGCAAGCGAAAGTTTTTCACAATAGCAAAAAGAGTGCTAGAAGGTGACATTGAAATCTGGGTTAATATCGACAATGATGCACCCATTGTACTTCAGCTGATGTGAAATAGTGGACATGATTTTGAAACATGAGCATGAAAAAGATGAAGAAAATGAAAGTGACGATGATCAAGAGATAGTTAAGGGCAAACCTTCAATAGATCGCTGTATACAGTTGGTCACAGATACAATATCTGTTTTAGAACAATGCTCTTGCATTGATTTTCAAGAGATTACGTGTTTGTATCGAATACAAGATAAACTTATGAAGGAAAAATCAAAATGCATGAGGCAAGCTAGTTTGCCTGATCTGTTTTAAAAAAATTATCAGAAT
Source organism: Uropetala carovei (assembly GCA_036926305.1). Classification (NCBI taxonomy): domain Eukaryota; kingdom Metazoa; phylum Arthropoda; class Insecta; order Odonata; family Petaluridae; genus Uropetala; species Uropetala carovei. Next base: position 281,483 of record JAXCHB010000184.1, read on the forward strand.
AATGTGTGATGAAAATAAAATAATGTTGTAAATGTGTATTAGATATATGCTTTATTTCACATTAGGTATTTACTTTTTAATGGTTCTTATATAATTCCTTGTTTTAGTGCATGTATAAGCAATAGTCTTTATTGATAATGGGTTCCCTTTTAATTGTTATTCATCATTTGAATTATATAATCAGTTACCAAAAATGTACATTGCTTAAGGATTTTTTATAAATTTTCAAAAACCCGGCAAATGCTTGGCCCGGAGGTTGCCAGGTTTATGAGGTTCTACTGTATTGCAGACCTCGTCTTTCTTGGGGTGTTACATTCCTCAAAAAGTCCGCGAAGCTCCACCAATAATAAATGATGCATAAAACGCAAAGCTTAAGCATTTAAACTATGTCAAACCTGAGCAAATACCCCAATGATCCTGAATAGGAAGGATCAAGAGTTGAGGGTTGAGTTTTTCCCCTCGGGACTTCCCTGTCATCAAAAAGAAAGAAAGCTCCTGAACGGTGATACCAGCTTATATTTTGCAACTTTTCACATGTGAAGGGGCACAAAAGTGTGGTAAGATTGCATCCTAAAAATATATAAAAGTATATATAAGACACGTGTATCTAATTTTTTAAATTATGCATATATATTACATTAATGCACTTACGTAAATGTTTTTACATATTAGAATAATGCAACAATATATTTTCAGGCCTGGCTATGAGAGAAAATGTGAGGAAAAGGCGGTTTATTCTACTTATAAAAAATTTTGCATAGCCTTTTCCATGATTTTTCTCTGCAAAAGAGCGAAACATGAGACCCCGAAAGACAAGAAAATGAAGAACCGTGAAAGATCGAAATACGTGAAAGATAAAGCCGCAAAAGATGAGGTCTACCTGTCTACTGTATCACTTGAAATGCTTGAAATTGCAACAAATACAGGTGACTCCCGAGATTCAACAAATTCGAGATTTCGATGTAGCTGATCGAACTGGGAGCTAGTTTACGTGAAGTAATTTTCGTCTCGACCAACCACGCGAGGCTTAGTTTCAGTGTAGACATAGTTATTTCTGCTCTAATTGTTTGAATTTGTGCTGCTTTCACTCTTTTTTCTCTTAATCTTTTATTTAAATTTATTTATTTTATCGATTTATTTATCTATCTATATCTATAGTTCACCCTGCAAGCCACCGCAATGGTGTGTGGCAGGGGGTGCAATAGCACCAAGGTAAAGCGCATAATAATGTATAGTATCACTCTACGTCGGCTGATTTCCTTTCGTAACTTCTGTTCTGCTCAGCTATCGTTCTAGGGAAAAACGAGCCTTTATACCTCTCAGTCCTACAGGCTATCTCTCTTATTTTACGAGGATGGTCCGTTCTACCAATATAAGTTGGCGCTCTTATTATTTCTTCGACATCGCTGGAGAATATATGCGTTCTAAATCTTTCGAGAAGTTTTAACCTAGAGCGTGATCGGCGCTCAGCTAGTGATTCCCATCCTAAGTCCTGTATCAAGGCTGTAACACTATTGTTTCTATCGTAACAATTTTTGACGAATCTAGCGGCTTTTCGCTGCACTCTTTCTAACTCTGAGATTGATCCTTTCACGTACGGATCCCATATGCTCGACGCGTACTCTAATAGCGGTCTTACTAACGAGAAGTAACATGTCTCTTTGACTTTTTCCTCACTTTTACCTACTATGCGTTTGATGAATCCTAGTTTCTGTTTAGCCTTCCCGCATATATTTCGTATGTGCATATCCCACGAGAGGTTGCTTGTTAAAGTAACGCCTAAGTATTTGACGGAATCGGCTAGTTTTAGCTGGACGCCCTCAACAGTGTAATTCGTCGTGTCAATGTTTTTGTTTCCCCAGAATCTCGTAAAGGAACACTTTCCTAAGTTCAATTCTAACTGCCACTCTTTACACCACTCGAGAATTGCATTTAAGTCGTCAGAAAGTAATAATTGATCATTAGGACTGTTAATCTCTCTGTAAACTACTGTATCATCCGCGAATAACTTGACTTTACTTTTAATAACCTTATCTAAGTCGTTTATGTATAAAAGGAATAGTAGGGGCCGATTACACTTCCCTGTGGAACGCCTGAGGCTACGCTGACTGAATCTGATTTAAATCCATCTATAACTACTATTTGTTCACGCTCATTAAGAAAGTCCCTGATCCACTCGATTATCTTTCGATTTATTCCACAGTCATTTAATTTCTTCACTAACTTACTGTGCGGGACTTTATCGAAAGCCTTCTTGAAGTCGAGGAAAACAGCATCTAACTGAGTCTTACGGTCTCCTGATCTTAGTATATCGTGAACGAACAGAGCAAGCTGTGTTTCACAAGATCTCGTCTTCCTGAAGCCATGCTGATATTTACTTAGCAAGTTCTGACTATCTAAGAAGTCCATCACGGAGCTAGCGATAATGTGCTCGAGAACCTTGCAAGATAGGGAGGTAAGCGAAATTGGCCTGTAATTTTCTCTGTCGTCTTTTTTCCCACCTTTGTGTAACGGCGTTATAAAGGCTAATTTCCATTCCTTAGGTACAACGCCATGACTAAGTGACTTATTGAAAACTATTTCGAGATAAGGTGCTATTTCCAGTGCTAACTCTTTGAATACTCTAGCTGGTATCTCTTCTGGACCCGGAGATTTATTTGACTTGATATTTTTAAGCTGTTGAGCTATCCCTTTCGCTAATATGACTATATCGTTCATTTTTTCCTTGCCTGGTTCGGGCGTCACGACCTTCGCTCTCACGTCTTCGGTAGTAAATACGCTCTGAAAAAATAAGTTTAACAAATTTCCTTTATCTGTGCTATCGCTAACTACCTCTCCTTGGTCGTTTATTAACGGGGCTACGGTTGGGCGTCGACCTTGAACTTCTCTAACATATGACCAAAAGCATTTGGGATTTTCACTTAGATGTTCACTAAGAGTCTTTTTCTTGAAGTCTGTTAGTGCTTTGCGCATAACCTTTTTGGTCTTAGTCCGACAATCTCTGTACTTACGTGAAATTGAAATTACTTCCTCCTGTGACTTACAGTTATTGATGCGTTTAAATTTCGAGTGAAGCTTTCTTTGGTGTCTGAGGGCGCATCTAACCTGCCGATTATACCACCTTGGTTCCCCATTATCGCTAATAAATTTACTTGGTATATACATATTAATACCAATTCAAATTTCTGATAGAAATGCTTTCCAAGTTTCCTCAACGTTTTTTGTGCTTGTCGATTTGCTGAAATCGCCGTAATCCTTGATGAGTTTCTCTTTGAAATCCTCAAAGTTAGCATTTTTATACATGTATACTTTTCGCTTAGGCTTGCGATATTTTGCGACAGTTATATCCAAAAGTACTCGAACTGATTGGTGATCACTGATTCCTTCTTCAACAGTTACTTCGGAAACACGATCGGGGATGTTAACTGCTAGTAAGTCTAATATATTGTTCGCTCTCGTAGGTTTTTTGACTACCTGGATGAGGGAATGTTTATTGAAGATGTCTATTAGCGCTTCGCATGACTCGCGATTCCTACCGGATGGTATGAAGCTACAACTCTGCCAATTTATCGAGGGTAGATTGAAGTCTCCTCCTACTATGATAATGCTTTTACTATTCTTCTTCATTAATGAATTTATTTGAGCCTCTAGATCGTATATTTCTTCTGCGTTTGAAGCTGGCGACCTATAATATGCACATACATGAATGTTTCCCAAACCTTCACTGTTTATAGTACACCAAGTGCTTTCAATATTGTTTACAGCAAACTTGACCGGAGAACTTATTAGTGTATTATTCACTGCTATAAACACCCCTCCACCGCTCCTATTTGTCCTATCTCGTCTGTGAATAATATATCGTAAGGGGAAAATTTCACGGTCGTGAATATCCGAGGTTAGCCAACTCTCTGTGCCTATTACTATATCTGCCTCTGTTTGTTCTAGTAAATTCTGAAGTTCCGCAGCCTTATTCCTGATACTCCGGCAATTTAGAGTTAAAATTTTTAGTGTGTCACTTATGTGTTGCTTCGGAATTATTTCAGAGATTTGGAGGGTGCACCCCTCATTTCCAATAGCGGCTTTATTGCTGATAGTATTATTATCGCATGGTTTATTGTGCCCTAAAGCCGACCTACATATTGATCTACGGTCAGAGTTAATAAATTTATTATGATAATTAGCGCAAGTCTTTAATTTCCCCGTATATGACCTGCTCACTAACCTACTCTCTAACCTAAAAAAACTCTACTATGCTCGTATATCCTACCACCTACCCTCTGTGCTGCCTCGGCGGTATAGTGAATTATAAATTTATCACTTGACATGATATCTAAAAGGAAATGTAATAGTGATAATGTAAGTGAATCAAATAAAAGAGTGTCGTTCAACTACTAGCACTTATGTGAAACAGAAGGAGAAAATCCTAGAACGTGATAAATTCACATAATTTGATGGCTGGTTTGACATATTTAAGAGAAGGGCAGGTTCGCATAACCTTAAATTAACTGGCAAGGCTGCAAGTTATTTTGTGCTTTTTAATAACTTTTATATTAATTTCGCTGCGATATATAGTTGTATGTATATATAGATATATGTATAGATAGATGTATGCAGGGATGTGCTGCAAACTCGTGCAAGTCGAGATGCGGGAACGTGTCCCCCGATTATAACATGCAAGGTCTATGGAAAAACGGCGTTTGACATTCGACAATTCGAGATTCAACCACGTTTTCAGGAACGCATCCCTGTCGAATCTCCGGAGTCGCCTGTACTATGCTTCGAATCATCCAGGTGAGGTCATAATAACAGCGTTAACATCTGCATAGATGGCAATGATTTCTGCTTTACAACAGCGCGTACAACATTCTTTTTTTTTAATTTCACTATATGGAGGTTTGTTTTTAATGGAAAGGTGTGATTTTTATTTTGTAATTGGGAGGTTTTGTAATTATCGGAGATTCGTAATATATAGTTTGATTAGTGAATTTTTTGGGACCGGCAATAATTTTCATTATATAGAGTTCTTCATTCTAAAGGAGTTCGTAAGGTAGAGGTATTACTGTAGTTTGTAATATGAAAATTTTCTATTTAGCAAGCAAGCAAGAGGAGATATTTTTAAATTAATTAACAGAATGCCTTTACAACAAATAAAGCACATATAGAACATTTTTGAAGTGATAGTAGTTACGGAACTGACTGAATTCTGTGTATCTAGCTCAAATTACTAATAGTCAAAAATAATCTTTTGTAAGTCAGAATACAAATTCTGCAGAAATTTCCTTAAGCAACCCAAGTGTCAACAAAACAATCAGTACTGCAATTTATTTAATAAGAATATATGAGCTTTAACTTTCTTTCTAATAATGTTTTTGAGTAAATAGCATAATCATAAGAAATGATAAAATACCATATACAATCGATTGCAAGCCAACCTTTTTTTATTTTTTCACCTCCTTAAAAATTGTCACTCAGCTTAGAATCGGGCCTTAAAAATCAATGAATTAAAAAGTAAAGTATTCAATGAATTAGTGCCTGTAGTTACATTATAACTCTAGATATAAGTATTAATATATAAGTAAACAATCTACTTTAAATGGGTGTAAAAAGAATCACAATGATTGAATAGCAAGAAATAAATGTTTTCATAAATTCACTCCCGAGACATCTCTAGTATGCAGGTAATCCTGGAATTCCCCAATCCATCTCTAGTATGCGCGTGCACGTAATCTTAGGATTCCCTGAGCCAACTGTCATTTCCTCGTGCCTTTGCAAGTGTAAATTTTTGTCATTTACTTTGGTGAGCTTTTCAGTTTTTTATTTAAATGTTCCTATCATAGGACGAACATATTATTCTGCTGACTTTAAGAGAAAAGTGATAGCATATGTGGAAGAAACATCAAATCTTGCTGCACAATGGCGCTACGTAATTTACGAGTCAAATGTGAGACTTTGGAGAAGACAAAGAGAGAAACTAGGATATTTTTGTTGCAAGATTAAAAATCTGGGATATAACTGGGACAAATTACATTTTTATTAAAAACTGTATTTGAATGCTTGAACATAACACAACTTGTATTGTCATAATTTTAGTTAATACCTTTTCATTTAAATACAAATTGAAAAAACTGGGGCATTCATACTTTTTGGTATTTTTTTTTGCAACCAATCCCAGAAACAATGTTCCCTCTAAGCTGCGCGGGTGCGCGGCCGCGCAGTAACTGAAATGTTCCTGCGCACACTGAATTGTTGCCGCGCAGCTGAAATTTTCTTTTAAAAATGCTGCTGGAAGCACTGTCAGCAGTCGCAAGGAATGCGTGCAAAACTGGATGATAATAACGTAGACGGTTCTACCTTGCTTCTCTGATCACATTGCGCAGACCGAAGCATATTCTGCCTGAATGAATGGCAGGACAACCGCACAGTGGGACAGAATCTGAAAAAGCTGGCCAAAACCCATTTTTTCGAAAGTACAATTGACGTCTGGTAATGTGTTATTTAGGCAGTAAATACATTGGAGTATCATGTAAAGTCCCCACATTTTTCCTGCGGTAGATTTCCTTACGTGTATTACCACTCAAACATCACGTTTATCGACCATCTACTTTTCTCGTGTTCCTTGCCCGCATGGCATGAAAGTTTACTGGGAACCTGGTGACACGTAATCAGCATTGGGATAGTATTTCAGCGTGGGGTTGGGTACTTCAATTCCTCCTCTTTCGACTCGATTATATATTTGGAGCGTGGAGAAAAAAATAGGACTGCCGCAGCCGATTCAAAGCACCGCTACATAAGGAGGCAAGCAGAAACTTCACCTGCATTCTTCTTGATGTACAAACTGATTTCCGCACATTTCCGATGCATATTTGGTCTTGATAGGAAGCTCAACTCATCTACAAACAGGGTGAACAACATTTAGCTGCAACTAGCTGCGACTCTGCCAGTTGTGTTGACAAATGTAAACAGAGGTTGTGCAAACGGTCGCACTGTGGCAGCCTCCCCGCCCGCCATGCGGAGCTACTATTCGGATAACCAACGGATGCCGATTACTTTTCGCGAATGAAAGCAAAGTTTTCTTTTCTTTTGTACAAAAACTAAGTTACTTTTTAGATGACTGCACTCAGGTATGGAAGTAACTAATTTCTTATTGTATGGTTATTTAATTCATCATTACGTTTTGTTATAAGTGTATGTTAAATGAAATCTTATAGAAGTACCTTCATTTCAGCCTGAGATAGGTAATCGAAAATGTCCATTCCAACGCGGCATCAACTGTTTACAGTTCTTCGAGAAAAACAATCTCTGACGGAGCAATGTGCACATGTCGAAAAGTACGTTCTTTCGAACGTAGGTGCCTCCGATATTACCGAGTGCGACAAGACAAAAGTGAGCCGTGCAGTGTCCCAACCAAAAACAAAAAATAACAATTGGCGATATTTTTAAATATCAAGATACTGGCGATGTTGTATGCACCATTTGTGGGGAAGCGAAAGTTGGGGACAAGTTCAGTAGTGGAAAAATACGGGAAGAATGGATGTTAGATTACTTAAAACGGCATCTCAACCAGAGAATTCATGTAGATACAGTTACCAAATTACGCAACCAGAAGAGGGTGGAATTTTGAAAATGTTAACTGAAACTCTAAAAGAGCGTGTATAGCAAGAGTGTAACAAGATGCGCGAAAGAAGTCTAACTCTGATATAGTCAAGGTGCTGATTGATAACATTATCTTAGAAATTAAAATTAATGCTTCAATGCATTCCGTGCAAGAAATTCATGCACATGTGGCCAAATATGTAAATATACCAGAGAGTTGGCGCAGCAAGAGCTATGCGTTTGAATTTGTTGAGTGCATCAGCTTTGTACTTCAGAAACAAATAATGGGAGAATTGTGGAAATCTGCTTTCCGTACATTAATTGCTGATGAAAGTACAGACATTTCTGTACAGAAAATGTTAATTTTGTAATTTAAGTTTCGACTGTGTTTGCAGGTATTTTGAAACATTGCGTGTGACAGTATCACTATTGTTGAAGCAATGAAAACACTTTATATCAACAACAATCTTGATCTTCAAAAGATGGTGATGTTTACATCAGACGGAGCACATGTTATGCTTGGAAAGAATAATGGTGTGGCAGCAATTTTCTTTCACGAGAAATAAAGCATCTGTCTCAGCAACATTGCGTTGTCCACAGAGAAGACCTGGGATTAGACAACGCATGGAAAAAAGTGTCAATCATGCAGGATATGGAAACACTGTTACGAACTGTATATACAATGTTCAGTAGGTCATCTATTAAAAAAGGAAAGCTATAAGAATTAGCCAATGTCACAGAATGTGATGTTTTGTCATTTAGACCACTAAACGAAGTGAGATGGCTGTCAAGACATTTTTCAGTAACTGTTTTAATGAGAAATTATGAAGTTTTAATCCAGTATTGTAAAGAGCAAGTTAATGAATGTAACGATCCAACCAGTAACTACTGCCTGAAGATTTTGACCAATCCACGATATCGATTAGCGTTAACTGTTCTTAACGATGTTTTAGAAGATCTGGCATCTCTCTGTAAATTCCTTCAGAAAAGTTGTTTGAATACAATTGAAGCACTGCAGTATGCAAAAGCAAAAATAAACAAGTTAAGGTCACAGTATCTTGTACATACTGTTTATTGGAGTGACAAAGTAAAACATCTGCTTTAATCTATAAGTTCTGATGTCGATACTACGCATATTATTCTGTTCATTCAACGTGTACGTAATCACTTGGACAATAGATTTCCTGATGATGAGTTACGAGAATGGCAGGCTTTTGACCCCACTGCTATGGCAAACACAACCAATTTTGAATTTGGAGAAGAGGATGTTAAACGACTAATAAAAAATACTCAGCTACCATTACAATAAACGAAAGCATTGCCACAATAATATCGCAGCACTACTGTGATTTGAAATTCGTCGTTTCTGAGAAAGTTAAGAGTGGTTCAATTAAGTCGTTCACTGATATGTTGAACTACATGCTTAGAAACGAAGAATTTGAAGAACTGTCAATTCTTGTTGACATCTGTGGAACATTTAAAGCTTCTAGTGCTGAATGTGAACGTGGATTCAGTGTCATAAATTCCATCAAATGTAAATCTAGAAACAGACTGGAAGCTGAACATTTGGATGATCTGATGAGAATTAAGACATCTTGCATCTGGGTGCGAAATTAATCTAGACAGTGTTTATAGTCAATGGATTTCTAATAAGGACAGATGAGAAAAAGTTCTCGAAACGTGAAATAATTTTCTTTGTTGTACTAAATTTTATTGTACCATTCAATTAATAAATAAAATCAAAAGTATGCAGTTTTTCAATTTTCATTGTAAATATTCTTATTATGTATATTACAAAAAACTTCTAAAGTGCTGCTCAGTCATCAGGTCGTGTAAAAATTTTCTGCTCAGAGCAGTAGCAGGTTCGCGCAGCTGTAAAAAAAATTAGAGGGAACGTTGCCTGGAAAACCAGGACTGTTGTATCCCCAGCATGGAATTTTCCTCACGTGCCCTTGTGAAAAGTGGAGGTCGGCTTACAATCGATTAAATATGGTATATATTAATTTATTATTAATAAACTTGAACTTTTCAATAATGTTCAACTTTATTCGAAAATGCGTCTGCACATCCATAATAATAACCATCACTTTTCTATTTTATTGGGCGAGTAAATACAACTCAAGGAAGTCGCTCACCGATGCCAGTGCCTTGCCTAAGGTATCGCCTGGTGTCTGTGCAGGGTGGGGTGCAGAGGCCGTGGATGACGAAGCAGGGCTGTGGCCACTTGCAGGACCATAAAGGGCTTGGGCTGGGCTGGCTGTGGGGACGGATGCAGTGGCAGCTGGGGGAGCTGGGGGTGGAGGCCCTTGTGGTACCACAGGAACTGCAACTGGGCCAGGGGGTGCACCTGATCCACTTCCTCCTCGGAAAGTAGACATAGGTGGAAGACCAGGAGCAAGAAGGGCTGGGTCATGGGCTGTTGGGGACATAGCGCCATATCCCTGCAATGCACATCAATTGAAGCACTATACTCAACTGTCATTTAAATAGTTTGCCATTTGCAGTCACTAATAGAAACTTAATATTTGTAGGTACAGCACATACAATTCACATTGTTTTACAGTTGAAATGTTCATTATTGATTATTAATACACTAGTGTAAGTGCCAGTTTAATTTCAATGGATTTAGGGAATCTACTTTCGCTGCCAATTCTAGGACGTATGCGATATATACAACAACATTTTAATTTACAAAAAACTGAAAATCACCTATAAAGAATACTTTTTCAGTTAACTTTTGTTAACAATTAACCAAATTTGTTTGTAAACAACCCATTTCCAAGCATATTAAATTCCAATATTATGATAATTTTATTTCCTATCATATCACTTTTGTCAAATCCAGCTTAATTTCTTGTGTAATTATGCCTTTCTGAAATGCTTGCTTTTATGCCGTGCAAACAAGAAACCTGTGAAAAGGCAACATATTGTCCTAACCTATACTTTCCCTATACAGTAAAACCTCAATATATGTTGCCCCGCTATACGTTGTTTCACATATATGTCGCCAAACAATTAAGGAACATGTTTCGTTATAAGTTTTGTCGCTTCGCATATACATCGTTTGTGAAATACTAAAAGCAAAATTTCAGAAATTCCAATTGCAGTGCATAAATTATAACTATAACAATAAAAACCCTCTATTCGGCTTTTAATTTCAAGTTCATTATTATTTATATGAATTAATATAATTTCATGTTTATCAACTCCTGTAAAATCATACTCAGAATAAACATTTGCTGGCCAAGTGTTTTAGAGATCACGATGGGTTAGGTGGTTCACAAGATACACAGGGGATAAAAGGGACTATCCCAATTTTAATGACGATGTGTACAAACCTATTTCTGAGTAACAGTCACCTATAAGAGAGAACAGTTGTGTCTAGCATTTTGTGTGTTTACGTTTGCATTGATATCTCATGAGATATTGGATATACTTTGGATTGCAAAATCTGCTTGCAAAGTACTCTAAAATGCATATCAGTGTACGTGTAAGTAAAGAAACAATTTTTGTGCTCCATCACACTATAGACAATTATTTTCAGTGATTTCTGGATTTATTATTGCAATTGGTTACTTGTTGTTACGATTAAATGTATATTAAAGCCTAGTAGCAATGAGTGGTAACACATAGTGGTAACATAGTATGCCCAATGTACTGTATTGATATATATTATTTGGGAAACAAATGTGTCACAAAATATCCGCCAGGAACCCCTAACTTTTATCATAGTTCTTATGGTAATCTTTGTTTCACTATATGTTGTTTCGTTATAAGTCGCATTTTTCAGGAACACATCTCCGACGTATAGCGGGGTATTACTGTACCTATACTATAATACAGGTCCAAAAGATAGAAGGGACGATATAGAAGAACAGCCCTAGCCCTAAATTTATATTACAAGTTGAAAAATAAAACTTTTAATGTAAATAATTTAGCATATCTGCCCTAAATTTACATTAATATTTGAAAAATAAAACTTTTAATGAAAATAAATTACCATATCTGCCCTAAATTTATATTACTATTTGAAAAATAAAACATATAATATAAATAATTTTACATACTTTACAACTATGGAGTGTGATACCCAATATGGCAGCCACTACATTAAGGCAATCTTGGTTTTTCGATTCCGAATGGTCTCTCATCACCTAACATGTAAGAGCTTAAAAATGCCACCCAACCCTACCTTTGTTCTCCCCCTCCCACACACCCCTAATCCCCCCTCCCTACTTTCAATACCATCCTTTTGTCTTTCTGGATTATGAATAATTAATAGCAATAGTTATGATTAAACTCACCATAGAATCGTGTGTCAAATGCATTGGAGGGTGGTATCCACTGCTTGCACCCATTCCAGCGACAGGAGAAGCGTATCCTCCATAAGAGGCTCCTGGAGGGGGATGAGGAGGGATAGGGGGAGGGCCACTTGGATGGAGTTGCCCTCCCCCCCCGCCTGAAGACCATGGGTCATTTGCTCCTCCACCTTCTGTTATGAGGAAGGAAATCACATCTAAACAAATTTTCTGGTTGAATGGAAAGGATGGAAGAAACCAAATGTGGAATTTTTAATTGGTTTTTTGGACTTCTTAAACAACCCTCTAAAATACCTCGGCAACAAAAAATGGAAATCTTTCAAGAAATAATTACGGACCTTGCCTGAAATCTCATGGAAAACTAAGTTTCTCCGATAGCTGTAAAAAGTTTGTGAAATCCAGATGAACATTTCGGATACAAAAGAGCCCTCATCTGTGGTGTTTAATCAATAGGTCCTCATTTTCAGCTTTGACTATTTGTGAACCACCACTGATGTAGACTACTTTGTACTTGAAATATGCATCAGGTATTCTCAACCTTTTTATGGCTACTGGAGAAGCATTGGCTAGTTAAACAAAGAATGGGCATAACATGAAAAATAACTGACGAATTAATATTATGCTACTAGTCAAAATGATGGCCAAACTGTTTGGAAAGTATTTTTCTGCATTTCCATGTACAGTAGCCCCATGCTACCTGCAGGAGTTTTTTTCCTGTTTTAACCTGCAATTGACAAAACTGCAGTTGGTGAGGAGGACCTATGGGAAATTAAGGATTAGGCTGAGAGATCCCTAATAGACACGCCTAACATCCTATAATATATACTCCAATGTTTAAATTACTATGCCATAGTTAAAAAAAAATGTTTATTATACCAGAATGCTGAAGTAATGGCAGAGTAGCCTCAGCTAAAGTTGCCTGCTTCTTCTTAAGCTTCAAAAAATGCAAGTAAAACCAATGCATCCATAAAATTCCTCAAACCTACACCTCCCAACAAATATGCAATCTTAAAAATCCTCTTTCCTTTGTCTATCTGTCTGGTAAAGAATAGTTTGTACATAGCTTCTTCAATTACATAATACATTTAGGGCATGTTTGTTTAGTGCAATTTTGATAAAGCACAATTGGCATTTTGGGACTTTATTAAAAAAGTACAAAAATTGTATTGCAGTGTAAAAATTAAAGTACATTAGGACCTTGATAACTGTCGCCACCGATAATCATTGTTTCGATCAAATGTCATTTGTTGCCAAGCGGTACAAACAAATGAAAAGTTCCATCGCCAATTTTGAATTATGCAGACAAACAAATAAGATGACGATTGCACTGTGAGTGAGAGATAAAGATTGCTATCGTAGTGGTGGGCAAAATTTCTACATGGTGGGCCGCATTGGTGGCAGTGAATCCTTTGGTGGGATGCATTGGAAATGCCAATGGATTACAGTTAAATCGTCAGTTAACTAGAGATCCTTAGGCACCATATGCATGGAAATCAAGTTACAATTAGCCATTTAGGGTTAACAATTTAATATTAGAAATCATGATGGAATTTAAAAAAAAATCAAAAACAGCATTACAAAAAACTTACTTGAATTGAGAAATATTTAATAAGAGCCACAATTCAACATTATATATCTTAAGAGATTTTGCTACATGGATAATAATATTTAGTAGTTAATTAAAATAAATGAACAAAGTTTTGAAAACTATGAAACACTGGGCCACATAAAATTGCTTACTGTCGGCGCCAAAAGTATGTAGACTCCAGTTTGAGGCTAAATATCTCAAAAACGGCTTAATGGATTCTAATAAGAGTCATATCAGTTTGCAGCCTGTTTAATTCTTCGTTGAATGACGATAGTTTTAATTTTTTTGGTTTTCTTAAGGTTGACTTTTTTGGGGTGAGACTGAAAAATGACCCAATTTTTCAGTTCTGAGACGGAAGGCATCACTTTGCAGGTTTATAATTTCAAAACGCTTCGTCCTATTGCAGATAAATTTTAGTATAGTGTGTATCATACTCTTATTATAATGTATGCAAAATTTCAAATCTCTACCTTGATTCGTTTACAATATTTTATTCAATTTATGAGACTGTCGTATCTCCACAAGTATTATACTTTAAGACATGGTACGCACACCGTTGGCTTTGTCTTGTTCTCTGTATTATGAATCAGTTGATTTCATAAACCTGAAATAATCAGAATATTTATAGTGATTTTTATAATATTGAAAGCGAGTGAGAGTGGGCAAGAGGCTTGAGTGAGGGTTTGCCAGCACATATGGCGCCAGCGTTGCCGATATTCACCCAAGTTATTACCGTTTCCCATTAAATTTTCTTATGAGAGCTTTGGACCTCCAACGGCAGTTTTAAAAATGGTTTTTATTTCATGGCTTTATTAACTTACAAGTGCTCTAGCCACAGGTCAGTGCGATACTATCACTTAATGTATATAACTGCAGGGGTTATGGTCCTGAAAAGTACTGCGGTTGGTAAAACTGCGGTTGGTAAATTCTCAAGTATATTGGAAATTGGGGGTTAGGTTCCATGGTTCGTATTACTATACAATATATTATTGATCACTTACATTACTCGCTTATTTCTCACTTAAATACATTATATAAATATTACGAATACAATAACATGCTGTTCTTTCCTTACGAGCTCTCTGGTTTGGCATAGCCAAAACTCCCGTAGAAATGTGTGACGAAAAACAATCACCGCCATCTATGTGCTACTTGTGATACTAAATGCGAGAAATAGCTTTCCGCTGCATTCCGCTGTTCGGAACTACATATTCTACCCCAGAATGAATTCTTTTTTTAAGAATTTCTTCAAACGTATCACACTATGCATAAGCCAAACTATTGAGTAAAACAATTACTGACTGGAGGATTACAACGCCCCGTAGGTAACGGAGAAATTACGAGCATACTACGACGTACATCACATCATTTTATACAATTTACTACGGTCTTCTAATCTTACCCAGCGTTTTTTTGCATTTAAACAAATATTATTACCCACAAATTCAGAAAAATATTAAACATTTAATTTATTTAATATGCTGATATGAATAATACACAACTAAACACGTCGTGTGGACTTGCGGTGCGCGAAAAGCATGCGTATGCTGATGTGAATAATACACAACTGATCGCCTCATGTGGAATGTAGAGACTTGTGGCGGGCGAAAAGGATACATAATTGTGTCAGTATGGCAACAACGTAATAGCGAGCAAGTTAAAACTACAACAAAGTCTTTGTGAGTGAGTTAAGATGACAACAAAGTCATAAGTATTTAAAGGTTTTCTCGGTCCGAACCATGGATACGGAAGGGAAATGTCCGCAGTTGGGAAGGTTGGGACTCAATATGTAGACCGCGTATAGTCGAGGGCCGTGGTTAATAAACCTGCGGTTGGAGAGGGAAGGGTGTATATAGAATTCCATAGAATACTGAACGGGAAAATCTCCCAGTTTGCTCCACTCTATGTTCTATTTATTTTTCTTGCCACCTGTGTAAACAGTATTAAGTATGCTTGTTTTTACGCGGAATAAATATGGCCATCGGACTAAAAGACACGCGGCTTGTTGAAAAAGAGACTTTTAGGGGAATATGGGGGGGACCTTCGCAAGTTTCCATTTTCCACATTTATATCAGTTTCTGTTCTATAGTGCCGCAAGCAACATGACTTGATATCCTTGGTGTGTTTGTGGTATTAATGTGTTGTTTCATTTTATTCTCTCAGTTTAAATTAGACAGGACTACGCTTAGTGACGTTGACATCGTATTATAGTAGAGTGCTTTTATAAACATTTGTAATTTTTTTAATTAACCCATTCTTTTACATTATTATGGCATCCAAACGTGTTAATATAAGTGGAAGGGACGCATTAGCTAAGAGCCAGCGTAAAGTCATGACTTTGAGGGAAAAAATCATGATATTAGATAAGTTACAAAGTGGAGCTAGTCATGCTTCCATTGGTAGAGAATATGGAGTAAATGAATCAACCATACGTTCTATAAAAAGGGTCGAAGACAAAATACGAAGTAGTGTAATGGCTTCTACTCCATCTAGTGCTAAAGTTTCTTTTGTAAGTAGACGTGACCCTGTGTTAGAAAGAATGGAAAAACTCTTAAGTGTGTGGATAGAGGATAAAACACAGAAAAATGCTCCCCTTAGCACGGAGTTAATAAGAAATAACGCACTTAACCTATATGAACATTTAAAGAGTGGAACTGAAGACGATGATGAAGAGAATTCTTCTCTGTTTTTTAGCGAGTAAGGGCTGGTTTGATAATTTAAAGCAGCGTTTAAATTTGCATAAAATTAAGCTATCAGGAGAAGCTGCATCAGCTGATCAAGAGGCAGCGAGGGAATTCCCTGGTGAATTTTTGAAGCTTATCGAGAAGAAAGGTTATAAGCCAGAACAAATTTTCAATATCGATGAAACCAGTTTATATTGGAAGAGAATGCCAAATAGGACCTTTATTTCCAACGAGGAACGTACTGCTCCAGGTTTTACGGCTGCAAAAGATCGATTCACTGTAATATTATGTGGAAACGCTTCGGGAGATTTTAAATGCAAACCAACGGTAATTTACCCTTCAGAAAATCCTCGTGCTCTAAAAGGGATGATTAAATCAGATATACCTGTCTTTTGGAGGTCTAATAAGAAGGCATGGGTTACTTGTAAACTGTTCGAAGATTGGTTTGCCAACTGCTTCATCCAGCAGGTGAAGATCTATCTGAGGCAGACGAATTTGCCATTTAAAGTGCTTCTCATATTGGATAACGCTCCGAGTCATCCAGTTTCTCTTGCAGAAGGCTATTCTGACGTAGAAGTTGTATTCCTACTATCAAACACAACACCACTCTTACAGCCGATGGACCAAGGAATCATTGCGACCTTCAAATCTTATTACATTCGCCGAACTTTCAAACATATTGTACAGCAAATGGACACCAATTCTTTGATTTCTGTTCGTGAATGTTCATTCAACATTCGAACAGCCATTCATATGATAAAAGAATCATGGGACAAAGTAAAACAATCAACAATAAATGCATGTCGGCAGAAACTTTGGCCCGAAGCTGTTCGTTCCAAAGTTTATCCCAGCATTCAAGGAGAAGTTGAGATCATCGAAATGACTAGAAATGTAGGTGGAGAGGGCTTTGAAGATCTAAAAGAGGAAGAAGTGGAGGAATTGCTCAACTTTCAACAAGAATTAGAATTAGCAAATGAGGAACTTGAAGAATTTGCACAATCAAGTGAGAGCGAAAACAAAGAAGAAGATGTAGAGCCTAAGATAAAATAGTTTTCAGCGAAGACCTTAGCAGAAATTTTAAATATGGCTAACGAGTTGAAAGAGAAAGTAATGCAGGCTGATCCATCTATGGAAAGGAGCATCAATTTTAAGAGAATAATTGACTCTGCAATATCTCCCTATGATGAAATTTATAAAAAAATCAAAACAAAAGGGAATCAGCTCCAAATCACAGAATTCCTGAAGCCAAGTCCCTCATCTTCCTCTTCCATCTCCAAATAATGCTCTTCCGAAACACCTCCATTGTCAACATCCTATGTATACTCTACATAATTCACGGTGAGTTAATAAGCTTCTGTTTTCTTAGTTTTCCTAAATTTAAACGTTCGTCGGTTTCGTTTTCCTTTCATATTTTTAGCTTACTATTTGTTTCTGTGGCCTAGAGTAGTCAGTAAGGTAAAGTAAATCATCACTTAGGATCACTTTAGCGGATGTAGGAACGGAATCCCGTTATTCCATTAGTTTATGCATTTGCCGTTCGCGGAGTCTTCGGGAACGTAACCCCCGCGAACGGCGAGGGATACCTGTACTTAAGTATTTACCAACCGCGGTACTTTTCAGGAACGTAACCCCCGCAGTTGGTGAGGGAAGGGTGTACAGACTTATGCATGGAAATTTGCATAAGTGTCAATTTTTAATATAAAATTTTCACTGCAACAGGAAGAACCGTTTTGAAATTATGAACCTGCAAAGTGACGCCTTCCGTCTCAGAACTGAAAAATTGGGTCATTTTTCAGTCTCACCCCAAAAAAGTCAACCTTAAGAAAACCAAAAAAATTAAAACTATCGTCATTCAACGAAGAATTAAACAGGCTGCAAACTGATATGACTCTTATTAGAATCCATTAAGCCATTTTTGAGATATTTAGCCTCAAACTGGAGTCTACATACTTTTGGCGCCGACAGTAGTGGGCCACATCCGTCCTGCAGGTCGCGGGTTGGGCACATCTGTTCTATCAAAACGGTGTGCTGCAGCTGTTCTCAGAGAACATTTAGTCGACCATGTTAGAGTGAGAATTTTTCATGTAAATTGAAACATGGTTAACCAAAGATTAATAGCATTTAGAATTTTGCCTTAAAATAGAAGAATCAAACAAAACATTCCTTCACAGATTGCTGCAGTACAAATGCCAACTCATATGTCAACAGTTAACATATTTATTAAATATTTTATAGCTTATTAAACCTCAAGCGATCGTTCACGGATTGCTGCAGTACAACTTCAACTCATTTGTCAACAGTTAACATACTTCTTAAATGTTTTACAGCTTATTAAACCTCAAGTGATAAAAATGGTCCCAAAAAACAGTGTTAGTGACAACGCTGCTAAAAGGTCCAGAAATGTGACATCCCTTCAAATAAAACTAGAAGTGAAAGATTAATTAAGACATAAATACTCCTTAACCGTACAAAGTGAGAATATTTAGAGACAAAATAAACAATGAAAAAGGGTAAACAAAAACCAGGTAAGGAAGGAATCAAAGGAAAGAAAACAAAAGTAACACTTACAGGTTTAAGGGGGAAGAAAACCTGTAAGTGTTACTTTTGTTTTTCTTTCCTTCGATTTCTTCCTTACCTGGTTTTTGTTTACCCCTTTTCTTGTTTATTTTGTCTCTAAATATTCTCACTTTGTACTGTTAAGGAGTATTTATGTTTTAATAATCGATCTCGCCGTAGTCTCCGATCATTTTTAATTAGAAGTGAAAGAATGAAAATTACGCAGTCTAAAATTTCAATCAAAGTGAGGCCTAAAAATTCAGTTTTAAATGATGGGTATAAGGTCTTTCTGAACGAATTATTGACCTATGACATTGTTCCAATGGGAAAATTGGTTTCGACTATCGTCGTTTCTCTAATCGTCGGGGATTCCAGAAACCAATTGACGATAGTTATCGAGGTCCTATTTTATTGCACACTGTTTGCAATTTTGCAGTTTAGTTTCATGTTTTTGTTTACTTCTAGGCTGACCAATTACATCTTTATTCAATTTACTTTGCATATTTTCTAGGGAATAATAAATATTTAACAATATATAGAACAATAATTTAAATAAATCACAGCAGAAAAGAAAAAAATGAATAAAGAGCTTAATTTGAGTCACTGTTTTTGAAAAAGTCAAAGCGATATTGCAAGTAATTTTAACTGACAACTTCTGCAATTCATACAATTTTGTTAAATAAAGACAAAACAAAATGTTTTGTTAAATCAGCCAGTTACAGAAACTCATACAACTGTGAAGTAATCTGGTAGAAAAATTTTTAAAAAATGTTGGTGTTGTGGATTTATTCTAAATGTTCTGGTGAGCACGTGCCCTTTAGTTAAGCAGTTACTTGTAATAGTCATTTCTCTTCTTGAATGTTCAAATAAGAGGATGCCAATTATTCTGAATTCTTTAGAACACCACTTCCGGTTGCTTTCATATTTTTAATTTAACATTTATTTTATTTTTAAAGATAATAATAGTTAATATAAGAAAATATTAACCAACAAACATGATGTCCAACAATAATGATGTGTATTTAAAAAGTTTTTGCTTATTTAATTTAAGAAGACTGCTAACTGTGCACTATTTTAAATAATTCCCTATTAAGTACTACATAATAAATTGTTTGTTAAGAACAAATATGGTTATCACACACCTCTCAGGATGTATCCTTTGTGCTGAAAGAGGCATTACTATATAAATAAAATTAGCAGAGAACCACTGATATTCAAGACAGGATACCATAGAAGGAAAAACTAGGTACAGTGAAACCTCTCTAAAGTGGACACCAGTGGGACAGAATCAAGTATCCGCTATATAGAAGTGTCCCTTTTGGAGAGAGCAACAACCAAGGTTTGAATATCATAAATATAAAAAGCATACAAATTGAATATGCACAGTAAAAATACATTTAATAAGTGCAATATAATCAATACAATAAAAAAGAGACAATAAATATAATCTTATAAATATTTTAGTGTGTGTGTGTATGTTCTTTATACGTTCTTACACCGTTGAAGCTATCGAACTCAAAAGTTTCATGGGCCATCCTATGGACCAAAGGAAGAACTTGGTCTAAGTTTGCAGACCGTGGGGTCTGTTATACCCCATGGGGTCAACAAAATACTATTTCCATAAGAATTCATGGGAAATGGTGTGGAGAAACCCCAAAATGCCATGCAGCCCTTCACTGATGTGGATATAAATATACCAAAATATTAACATACTATCACGGAAAATGGATTATTTTACGCACGAAAAACTGAATATTTTAATTCTGTTCATGTTTCGTAGTATTACATGCTAAATCGCTCGAAATTTTCCTTTAAGCGCAAAATTTATGGGTTTAGATGTCCATTTTCCAGGCGGCAACAAAGCTATATTTCTTAATTGCTGTCCTTTTCAAAGGGAGATATACATGGATATACACGTAAAGATTAATGCAAGGAAAATCCACGCTGTAGAGGAAGAATAGCTAACACCAAGATATGCCTAAATATAGTCTATGAATACTTTTAAAGTGAGTCAAATGATTTTTAAGGAATATTAGAACATTGTTATCTTTTACCATTAAGGTCGATTCACACTTTCGGTCAAAGCTTGGTCCGGTCACGGTCACATCACGGTCCAGTCAAATATTGTAGCGGAGATTTTGTATAGAAATCAAATACATCTATACGTCGGCGTTCACACTTCTGGTCACGGTCAAATCAGGAGACGGTCAAATGACCGCAGTCTTTCTTTGAGACAATATTTGATCGGACCGTGACCGGCGCGTTGAGGCAAGACCGATCAGTGTGAATCTAGTACGGTCAGAGAACAGTCTCCTCTCCCGTGTGGTTTTAAGTATTTATGATGAAGAGGCAAAGAATATTGTTTTCATTTGAAATGGATGAAAAATTGATAGAACTGGTATGTGCAAATGAAGAGTTGTACGATTTTTCAAGCAGGAAGTACTCAGATACAGGACATAAAAATAAAGTGTGGAAAGAAATAGCAGAAAAACTACAGCAAGGCAAGTATTTGTTAATTATTTATTTATTTATTATTAACTTATTTATATTTGAGTACATTAATTTACACTCGTGATTTTTAATTGCCATTTTAATTTTAAGAGATACATATAGGGTTACCCGGTGTTCAGTTTTGACCTGAACAATTCGGTTTTGAATCCTCATATTTGGTGTTCGGTTCGTGTTGACCAAATGTTCGTGTCAGTTAATTTTTAATCATTATTTTAAAATTTAATCTGGCAAATTAAGAGTGATATTATCTTTTATAATTCTGTACGTACTGTAATATCAAATTCTTTTGTTAGCATACAAAACTGCTGAGGTTTTTCTTCTTGATACCACCCTTACCCCAGCCTACGTTGCAACATCAGAATTCATAACATTGCTATTGAACCCCTACACATCGACAATACTTTCGACAGCGCGTGATCAGTTAAAAGATAATTACAATCAATTAAAAGATAATTACAAAGTAATGCCATTAAGCAGAAAGTGGATTCAGGGATAATTGTAGGCAGATCATCGACCTTTAATTTCATTTAAAAATTAATACATTATATACAATTAGGTTAATATTACATTAATGAGTACAGAATTAACTATTCGTTGTAGGCAGATCATCTGTCTTTAATTTGATTTAAAAATTAATACATTATATACGATTAGGTTATTATTACATTATAGAGTATGCTTATAGTCACTCCAACATCTAAAGACTTGAAAACGGGACGTACACCAGTTAGCAGCAACCAATAGAAGACTGTTTGTTTGGGAAGGTAGTGGGGAGGAAACCAGTCTTACTCCTGCTCTCGAAGAGATCACATCTGGATGCGTTGCCATTAGAAATTGCGTAGTATATCAGCTGAAGGCGAAAATCCGCAAGAGCTGGCAATGCGCACCGATATCTGCTCTCCCGCACGAAAGTTGAGAGGGGCGATGGAAGGGGAAACGTTCGTGATTGGCTACTTGCTCTAAGTAGGCCAAGAGCCTTCCGATGTTGAATCGACTATAGTAAAAATTGTGACGTGATACATACAATCAGAATACCAGTTCATAGTTCTGGTAATATGTTCGGGTCAAGCAGTGGCGTAACTATGGTGAGGCAGGTGGGGCACGTGTCCTGGGCGACAAATTTGGGGGGCGCCATTTTTATGGTTAAAAGAATGCAAAAATGCAGTTGCCCCGGCGCCGAGTTCAAGGGGGCACAAAAATATCAAATTAGCACCCGTCGGGTCGAGGTGCGATTTGCATCCCCCCCCCCTCCGTTGCATTTAAAATTTAATTGACGAATAGAAATGTTACGCGAATACCTAAAAACAAAGGTAAATAACGCTAACTTAGCTAGCACTGACGTTAAAATAACGCGATAATATTTTGACTGAAACAAATATATATAAAAACAATTTATTTAATTAACAACTTTTATGAAGTGTATAGAGTAAAGGCGAAACACCAACCCAACCCAATCCAATGATTTTACTTTCAACTAAAAATTTTACGGTCTTTCCTTCGTCTCCAACAATCGCATAAATTCTTCAATAGTCGAAATCATTTTTACCTGAGGAGTGAGAGCATGATTCAGAAGGAAAATTGGATGGAAAAATAGAAATAGGCAGGAAAAAGTTTCAGCTGATAGATGACTTGAAAAGGAAAGAGAGCTATCAAGACATACCCTCAATACGCCACTGGGGTCAAGTCACTTGAGGACTGGCAACCCTAGATACACAGCATAATATCTACGGCCTCGAATTTTACTCATTTGCCAAGTCACCGCCCCAGCCTCAGAATTGAAAAAAGTTGTAAATTTCTCTCTTATGTTAAATGCTTCTTGTTGAGCATTACCGCCTTGATTTGGTAGAGCATTTAATATACTGTTCTGTTTATTGGACGGTTTATCTTCTATAAACTGTGAGTATGAAACATTGCAACCAGACAAAAAATTATGTAGAATACAAGTTGTTAAAATTATCCTTTCGACATATCCGGGTTTTGAATTTATTTTTCTAAAATATATACGAAATCTTTGAGTCAATATCCCAAAGGCGTTTTCCACAACTCGTCTAGCACGACAATGACGATAATTAAAAATTCTTTTTTCAATATTACGTTCAACTTGAGATTCAGGATAAGGTCTCAAAAGGTTTGCTTTAAGTGGAAATGCCGAGTCCCCTACAATCACATAAGGTGCTACAATACTTGTACCAGGCAATTCTTTATTTTCAGGGATAGCTAAAGTTCTGTTCTCAAGAGCTCTTCCTAGCGTAGAATTCGCAAAAATGCCCCCGTCGCTGTTTTTTCCATAGGAGCCTATATCTACCGCTATAAACTTGTAATTTGCATCTACTAAAGCCAGCAGTACAACAGAAAAGGTTTTTTGTAGTTAAAATAACTAGAACCGCTGTTCGCAGGTGCTAATATCTCAACATGTTTACCATCTATGGCACCCAAGCAGTTTGGAAAATTCCAAGTAGACCAAAACCTTAATGCAATTTCTTCCCAATCTTTTTTCTGAGGTTTTGGAATCCATTCTGAGAGTAGATTCTTAATTATTGCTTCACACACTTCTTGTATGATTGCGTGTACAGTTGAATGCCCCAAACGGTAACTGAATGCGATAGTTCGAAATGAATCACCAGTAGCAAGAAACCTAAAAACAAAATAAATAGTTTTAATAATTAATATCTTACATCTTTTATTATTTAAGTGACATGTGAATAGTGTCATTATATCAAATACAGTAATATTGTGTGTAATTATTAACAGATCCAGAGACATGCAAACAACGCTGGGAATCACTTCGTTCTCAGTATCGCAAAATTCGTCGCAATCAAAAAACCGCAACAGGCCAAGCTGCAGTAAGTGGAAGTTCGAGGACCAGCTTGATTTTCTTCGACCGCACATGAAAGACAAAGACCGTTTGACTTCTCTGGAATTAGATACCGAAGACGCTAATATTCTTTCACAAGAGGAGGAGGAGACAGCTGAAGAAGATAATATTGCTCATCAGCAATCGCAGAAGAAAGAATGTTTGCTACAATCGACTACACTAACAACAGATACTAAGCAAAGAACTGGTAATGAGAAATTGTGACAACCAGACAAAAAATTAAAAAAAAACCACCAGCCACAGAAGAAACAGCCGGAAGTACGCTAATGAAATACCTTCTCGAGCAAGAGAAGAAAACATTAGAACAAACTGAGTCAAAAGATGTGTTAGATTTCTTCTTTGACAGCATAAAGTGCACAGTAAAGACATTCTCTAATGCCGACAAACATTTGGCCAAACAAAGAATCTTCAACATAGTTTCAGAAATTGAGGCTAAATATGTAGCTCAAAATTATCAAGAGACAACGACAGAACTATCAAAAAGTCTAAAAGAACCTCCTCCGTGGCAACACAGGCTACCACAGCTGTCTCAAAACAACTGTTTCCAAACTCCTGAGTATTCAGATATTTCTCATACAAGTCACATTCAAGCTCATCCTTCATCCGCAACTTCATCTTATTTAGCAAACTTTTCTCCTGATGATACATGCCACAATATTTGGAAAAAATGTATGCATAATTTTTTAAATTACAATGTATTTTAATACATATGTTGAAGATGATGTCTGAATTTCTACATTTTTTATTATTTTTGTAATAAAAGTTTACTTGAAAGTTATCCATTAATATTATATTATTACTTACCTCAGACAAACTGATAGTTTTTCAATTGGTGAAATAGCTTCGCGGAAAGTTGTATTTTCCTTCTGTATATCGCCTTCAATTTTTTTAAGTACTGAAATTCATTACTGGACATACGGAAATACTGGGAAAATTTGGTTTCATCATCTATTAGTTCCCGATATATTGTGAAGAACTCGCCCTCTTCTTTTCTTTTTTTCAACATTCGATGTACCCAGAAACGCCTTCTCTTAATTTTGGATTTTTCCATCACTTTGTCTTCCTCGTCCAAGATAATGGAAATTTTAATTAAAGTGGAAATCGAAAACATTTTTCCTTTTCACTCGCACAGACAAGTTTGTGGTAAACCTCCACAAACATTTCTGACCGTTGAAGAGTGTGAACGCTAAGATATATGACTGGACCATGATGTGACCGTGACCGGACCGAGCTTTGACCGAAAGTGTGAATCGACCTTTAACATTAAAAGATTTATCGCAACACAGATCGATACATCTACTTACATTTGTTCGGTAACCAAGATGTTGTTTATTGTTTACGTTTTGGCTAATAGTATTGACATAATCCGCATAATTTTATTGCTGCTTTAAAGGTTTCAGTGCATCTATCCATGTGAATATTAAGACGTTAATGCATCATTATATTAATGGTAAAACTTTACAATACAATACATAAAATAGTAAGTGTTAATGTAAGCATCGCTTGCGTAATTAAGGAATGGGGAACGTTTGCCCTGAACAATAAAAATCGTTTGCCACTCTTTCCCGAGCGAAGCCGGGCGTTTCAGCTAGTACTTTGTATAAAATGTACAAATATATATATGCATAAAAGAGACAATAAATCTAATACTTGGTATAAAATGTACAAATACAGTAATACCTCGTTATATCAGCTCACACTTGTTCCGTGAAAACTGCTCGTAAGGTGAAAACTCGTACAGCGGAAATTAAATTCCCATTACTTCCCATGTTATAATCTTCGTTTGGCTTCAGAGCCCCAAAATTTTCCCTCACCGTAATACAGGTAATATGGTTATCTATGTATGAAAACGGTAAAATTCCTGGTCAAGTATTCAAGAAATTAGCTTAAAGTCATTAGCTGATGCATAAGCAATAAAGGAGTGGAAAACAATGGCACTCCTGCTCATTTCTGCAGACGCTAGCACATCCTTTAACATTTCGTATCCGGTACTATATGTACTTAACACAAGCTTTATTATAATTACTAAAAATAATAATGAATTCATCAATTTCTTGAAAAAAATATCGGTACAACATACAATGTACAAACTTTCTCATATATGGGTACTAATGCGTCGTTTAGTTATCTTTAGAAAATGAAAATCGTATGAGCCTGTTTTTAGAAAATCCAATTTTTGTTCAAGTTGCCCAACAATAAACTAGCCTTATATTCATTCACTGAGAAAAATAAAATACGTAGTATTATTGTAGATGTATACTCAAGTAACTGTACGAAATTTGATCAAAATCGTTAGAACCGTTTTTGAGAAAATCGAATTATTGTTAAAGTTGCCTAGAATAAACTAGCCTTATATTCACTTTTGATAAATATGAACTCTACAGTATTATTGAAGTCGTAAACTCAAGTAACTGTACGAAATTTGATCAAAATCGTTAGAGCCGTCTTCGAGAAAATCGGATTGTTGTTAAAAATGCGTAGAATAAACTACTCCTAATTATTGATCAATGTCAACCAATTCTATATATACTCTGCTCGGTATGATACAATGCCTAAGTACGAGATTTCATTCATTTTCGTTCTACCGTCTAGGCTCCAGAGCCAGTAACAGACAGACGGCATTGCGAAAACCACGAGAAAGTAAAAAGGAAGAATTTACTTATGCTATAAGTGAAAGTGCGGAGGTGTTGTGATTTTTGGTGACGATGGTGGTGATAGTGTTGATGGGTCATCTGCATCTCCAATTGAAGAGACATCAACATCGACATCCATGTCTGTGACTTCAGCAGAAATAGATGGTTGAGCAGAAGTAGACGGTTGAGGGTCATGTGATTGCTTGGGACAAAAAAATCGGCACAACATACATTGCACAAACTTTCTCATATATAGGTACTAATGCATCATTTAGTTATCTTTAGAAAATGAAAATCGTATGAGCCTGTTTTTAGAAAATCCAATTTTTGTTCAAGTTGCCCAAAAATAAACTAGCCTTATATTCATTCATTGAGAAAAATGAAATAAGTAGTATTATTGTAGATGTATACTGAAGTAACCGTATGAAATTTGATCAAAAATGTTAGTGGTTTTTGAGAAAATCGAATTGTTGTTAAAGTTGCCTAGAATAAACTAGCCGTATATTCATTCATTGAGAAAGATAAAATACGTAGTATTATTGTAGACGTATACTCAAGTAACTGTACGAAATTTGATCTAAATCGTTCTAGCCGTTTTTGAGAAACTCGAATTGCTGTTAAAGTCGCCTAGAATAAACTAGCCTAATATTCATTTTTTGAGAAATATGAACTCCACAGTATTATTGAAGACGTAAACTCATGTAACTGTACGAAATTTGATCCAAATCGTTAGAGCCGTTTTCGAGAAAATCGGATTGTTGTTAAAAATGCGTAGAATAAACTACTCTTAATTATTGAGCAATGTCAACCATTTCTATGTATACTCTGCTCAGTATGATAAAATGCCTGAGATTTCATTCATTTTCGCTCTACCGTCTAGGCTCCAGAGCCAGTAACAGACAGACGGCATTGCGAAAACCACTTTTTCGGATTCAGCGACACCTAAAACGTATATTTCCGTAAAAATCTCGAGGTCGAATTTTTTCGCGATAACAATACTTCCTCGATACTTCGTATAAGAAAGTAAAAAGGTGTTGATTGTTTTCTTCTTAGCAGCTGCTTTTTTCATCCTATACAGTTAGTTCATGGTAATAGCCAAGGATGTTATCCAATCTAAGTTTGAAAGCAGAGCTTCTTGTCATGTTGGGGTCATTATCCTCCACCGTTTTGCAGATTTCATTAGCCAAGCTGAATAAGTGAGACAATGTTTTTGTATCAAGAGCTTTTACTTGAGCAATGTCATCCTGGGGGTCGATCATGTAATTTTGCCGTTAGGTGACACCGAAATCCGTATCACCCGAAACGCAAAACAGCGATCACGAAACTTTTCACTTCTCACGCGATACGAGTGCACTCAAGTGATGTTTTGCGAGACGTTGCCAAATCAACGAAAATTTTGACGATGCGCATGCGCACATGAAGAAAGAAATCAGCTGTTTCTCGTGTCTTTATTACATGCTTGAGAAGAACGTCTAGTAAAAAATGAGGTGAGTATAACTTATTTATTATTGTATTATTACTACAAATAAATCTTATCAATAACTCATATGTTACATGATTAGGCGATGTTTTGAACATTAACTATCAACGAAAATAATGGCAAGTAGTCGGACTCAAATCATTTACGGTGAAAGTTATTTATCAATTTTAAACATTTATTTGTATTAGCAAACGGTTCGTACACTTAACTGAAAATATAGGTAAGTTACGATGATAACGCAACCAACCATTTTTTGTGTCCCTACATAAGCTTTAGTTAAACTTGTGCTTTTCATGTAACGACGATTATGAAGTTGGAAATTATTTTCGGTTGAGCGAATCATGTTTAACGGAATTCAGTCTAACAATAAGTTAGGAAAGTAGTATAGTATAATAATGAGTTCGATTCGTTTTAGTAACTGATATGAATGAAAATTCTTAATTAGACAGAGAAATTTTAATTTTTAAGCGCAAGGGAAACAAGAGTGACAAATCTCCAGCTGGAGAAGATGCTCCAGTTCATGAAGGAGCATCCTGATTTCTCATATGGCAAACTTTTAGGGCCACAAGGGAAGAAGAAGAATCAGGAGCTATGGGAGACTCTTGCAGTCTCCCTAAATGCATTAGGATGTGGGCCCACAAAGCCAGCCAGTAAATGGCAAAAGGTGAAGATAGCCGTAAAAATTCATAGGAAAAATATTTGTGTATTCACTTTTTGAGAAATGCCTGTAAATGAAATCATAGCTGATTGTGTTATACTCATATGTCTTCTTATTTCAGTGTTGGTCTGACTGGAAGGCCAACACTAAAAAGAAAGCAATAAAAATTAAGGCCCATGCTAGGGCTACAGGTGGAGGCCCGCCATCCATCCAGCAGTTGAGTCCGATTGAGGAGAACTTGCTGGATTGGATGGCACCTGAAGGTTTGGAGGGAGATAGAAATATAGCTTAAGCAGGAGGATTTATGGATCTTCCTCTTCAGATTATACCTGCAGAAGAGGAAGTGGTTAGTACTATTTGATACTTATTATAAGATTATGTTCATTATCTATTTATCTTATGGGATTTAAATAGTTTAAAATCAATTCTTGTTAAAAACTGTAATTATTTATTTTCTGCTGAAGGTTAGGATACAGTTATTATGAAACGACAATTTTAAAAATATAAATGATTTCTAACATTTGCTCTTATGTTATGTATAACAGGTGATGGAGATACTTCCAATTCTACCTTCCACCAGTGAGAGCCAGCCTTGCGTGATGTAATTTTTATTATAGTATTATCATTCTAATTAAATTACTGTATGGAATAAATTTTTATAATAAAATATTGAATGCTATGTATAGGTTACAGAGTGTGGAAGAGTAACTGAGACTGTGGAACAACCCAAGCAGACCTCAAGCCAGCCAAAAGTAGCTTATGTTATTTGGTTTATATACTGTATTTTTAAGTTAATAGTTTAAATGCAATGGTTGTTATTTCAAAAATTGTACTTACTATATAATGCAGGCGCTATATTGATTTACATTGGATAAAAATTGATGCAGTTTAATTTTAAATTTCAGAGGAGAATTGGTCACTTTAGTGACCTAGTGGAGGTGGAGGAGAAGGGGGCTAGAATGGAAAGTGGCAAATTAGAATTGGAAGAGAGGAGGCTGAAGGTAGAAGAAGATAGGCTGGCTCTAGAGAAACAGAGGCTGGCTCTGGATGAGAAGTTAGTAGTACTGAAAGAGAGAGGAGAGGAAGGTAAGGTAGGAAGCTAGAGAGGGTGAGAGGAGGACCAAGGCCTTGGAAAGCCTAATTGAAATAATAAGAAATTATTTGGCAAAATAAATTGTTTTAAATTAACGAAAGTGATTATTTAATATCCCTCTCCTAACATTATTGCCCTCTCTTGTAGCATTAATATCTCCATCAGCAACCACGTTCATTTCCTCAGCTTCTGGCTGAATGGCTGAATGTTTTCAGGTAATGGCACTTGATAATGCAGAGCCATGTTGTGTAAAACTGCACAAGTGTTTATGATGTATCCTGTAATTTAAGATTACGTTTGTATTCTCTGGTTCATTTATAATATCAGTTCTTTATAAAAACAGTACCTGCTCGTTCAGGTGTATAGTGGAGAGTACGATCTCTCCTCAAGCACCTAAACCAGCCCTTCAAAACCTATGCAACGTTCAACACAGTTTCTTGCAGTCATGTGAGTGCTGTTGAAGCGGGCTTCTGGGGTGTTTGGCTCAGCATTAGATATTGGAGTAATAAGCCAAGGTTCGTTTGGATATCCGGAGTCCCCTAGAGATTGGGATTGTTCCTTTTTATTTGTTTACTAGCAGACCCCGCACAATATTTGCGCTGGTTTTTCAATTAATTTATAAAAAATTAAGGAGTCTGTTAAAATGCTTATCTCAATAATTCACATTTAAATATAGTAATGCATTTTCCAGGTACATATAGGTAAGATCGCGGGTTCGAATCTCGCTGAGGGCACAGCTGTATGTGCATACTGACAGTTTATTATGCGAAGTCAGTCAGAAATCTGCATTTTAAAAGTCATATTAGAGAGGAAATTAATGTTACACAGTAATTCATTGAGAATGTTTATTTTTTAATTTTCTTTGTTACTTTATATTGAATTATATGAACTTTTTATATAATAATCAATGCAACCGTTTATTTAGATTATCAATGAAATTTTTTAAATAAATCTTCTTTAGCGGTTATTTCATAGAACAAAATTCATCCAAACTGGTTATTTCATTTCCTCTTGTCGTTGTTACTGGACACTTAACACCTCCAAAGCAAATATTGGAAAAAGAAAGATATGTAATTTCTTTAATTTACAGGTAAAGTCATCCAATAGTTTCAATCGCAAAATATGGTCCATGTAAACGCGATGACACAATAAGAAATGCTTTACCACTTAAGCCAGATGAAAGTACTAGTCGTGCTTATGTTAGAGGTTTGTTTACATTATATATATATATATATATATATATATATATATAAGGGTAGCAACAAGGTGTTGGAGGAAGCCCAGTGGACACTTACCTAGAATGAAGAGCCGCTGGGGGTGCTGAGGACACACGAAAAACACAAAAGAACAAAAACTACACAAAAATGGAGCTTTCGGGCTGATGCCCTTCTTCAGCGACGGAGAAACATATGATATGTTTCTCCGTCGCTGAAGAAGGGCATCAGCCCGAAAGCTCCATTTTTGTGTAGTTTTTGTTCTTTTGTGTTTTTCGTGTGTCCTCAGCACCCCCAGCGGCTCTTCATTCTAGGTAAGTGTCCACTGGGCTTCCTCCAACACCTTGTTGCTACCCTTATTATTACCTTTCCTTTTCCTTAAGTATTTATATATATATATATATCATGACATTAGCGCTTTATTATATAGATACACGAATAGAATGGAAGAGTTTAAAGATAGGTACCTATTAGCCATTTACTTCTTTCTCCTGCCAAATACTGCTGATGCAAGTATCCTTTCAATAGACTGCATCTCCAAATATGTGCATCATGTGTTCGTCCACCATGCCTGGCATTCAATGCTAATATTTTTAGATCAAAGTCACATACCTAAACATTGAAATTTAATTCTTTAGAAACATGAAAGAGGTCACTTAAATATGGGAAGCTTAGTATTACTCCTACTCACAATTTGGACATTTTTGCTGTGAAAATGTTTCCTATTTAAATAATGGTGCTCCCTTTCACCATTGGGTGGCACAATGGCAACATGGGTACCATCAATAGCACCAATCACCCCAGGCATGTTAGTTTTCTCCATAAATCTTCAATTATGATGATAACAATAATGTAGACGTATGCTGTTACTAAGATATTTACCATAGACAACTGTTTGAAACATACCTCTTTTATTCTTTGAATTTCTAGAACCGATTTTGGAAATTTAATCCATTTAACGAGTAGTTTCCGTGTAACTGCATTACATGTGTAGGCATACAGTAACTTACAGAAGATTGGCAAAGTGCATGGAGAAAATCCTGACCAATTCTTCTTTGGTAGCTGCCACAAGCCAAGAAATTCAGTGTTGCCAACACCTACAGACAATGAATTCTCATGCATAAATACTTTTTAAGGGCATTGAAATTATAAGACAGCCTTCCTCTCATTTTCAATAACTGCTTCCATAGTAGTTCAGCATTATAATAGAATAGCTTGCTAAGGTAGGGAGATAGTCTTGTTTTGATGAGACCGTTGACCAATTTCAATTCCATTATTGGGATTACATAATGAACACAAATGTAATATTACATAATTGTGGGGAAGGTGTATGTGAAAATTAATCTATATAGCTAGATAGGCATTGGTGAATCCCTGATTTATCAAGAAAACAATGCTCCAGAAGATGCAAAAATAACATTGCCCATGGGTAGCTCCTAATTTATTATGAACATTTGTACATAAGAGAAGAAATATGAATATTTGGTATGCTGCTTTATGAATACTTATTTCTTGATTTGAATGTTGCATGCATAAAAAGATATGATCATTCATTAATATTATTAATTAAATTTAATGAGAATACTAAATCAAAACATTGTTTATCCAAAAGAGATTCAAGTTTTACTTGCTGCATAATGTAAGGGATACCCTCTGAACAGTAATGTAATTTAAGCCCATTTAATTTCATGAATTCATTTTGCATACAACACTTGTGTTAGTAGAGTGATAGAAATGCATGCATGTGGAAAGTAATGACCTCATTGTGTGACATCCACTGCTATTTAGGTATTTCATTTCTATAACTTAAGAAAGTCAATTTGTATATTTGTCGCTATGAATAAAGTGACCATATGATTTTTATTATTGCTGCCGTTATATAATCCAGGCTTATATTAATGATTTACAGTAATATTAGCGTTAATCCAACAAATTAACAGTAGATCTAAAATTCCAACAATTCACTGACTGCCGAATTTTTTCATAGAACAGATATCACTGGTAGTTAATAAAAAAGAAATTGACAGAAAAGTTGACATAAATGGAAATCCTAAGAAACAGATATCCCTGGTAGCGAAATACTTTAATGACTGCTATTAAGGCACTTAATTAACCAATTAAAATGTTTTACATAAACCAATCCAAAGAAACGTACTAAAGGAAATTAGTAAAATCGAAAAGTTTAACAAAATTCCACAATGGAAATCAATATTCTAATAACTCTTACAGAAGGTATAGATACATAAGATGTTAGTATCATCATATATTTATAGAATCTATAGCAGGCGGTTTTGCTGAAAGGGCGAACATCGATAAAGGAAAACTTTCTTCACTGACTGTCTATATTATACTATAAAATTGTACTGCCAACATACAAATATTACTTACAATTATTCGAGCCTACTATTAATTTTTATAAGATTAAAACCCTGCTTGTATTTACAGGGATATGAGTGGATATTGCGGTGCATCTTCGTGTAGCCGGCATCACTTCGGCAATCTCCTCGACAATATCTCGTACGGCTTCTTTTGGCAACCGATATAATTTCACAAAATCCTCATCAAGAATGTCATATGGATTGTGATGGTCTTGTAATCTCCTCCTCATCACCCTTAACTGACGTCTTCTTCGTTCTTCTTCCTCATGAACGACGGCCAAAAGCAAGTGACCCTCCATGTTTTCCAGTGATAACTACTTAACGCCTTGTTTTCGCTGGCATAAAGATCTCACTATCGCTCTCGGGTGACATCGACAACTGGAAGTTGCTCTCACGTGATAGCGAAAAAAGATGGCGGATTTCACGTGAAATCTAGTTCTCACCGAGTTACACGATCGACCCCCTGGTCCTTGTCCAACTCATTTGGCCTCTTTTCTAGTAGCTGAATCAGTTCATTTGCTATTACTTGGCCATGTGAAGCTAATACCTCCTCAACATCATTATTATCAACCTCGTCAAAGCCTGCTTCATTAGCGAGTTTAACAATCATTGAATCTCTGCAAGCGCATCTTTAAAGCCACTTAAATCATACACCATTTTTGGCAACAAATTTTTCCATATACCATCATGCATTCCTTAGTTACTTTTCCCCAAGCGACATCAATATTATCAACTGCCATTCTTATATTGTAATTCTTCCACAATTGCTGGATAGTTGTGTCATCATCACTATCCAACCCCGTTACAATGTATCGCATCACCTGCTGCATATAATAAGCCTGAAAGGCAGCAATGCCACCCTGGTCCATTGGTAGGAGGATGGAGATGGTATTAGGATGCAAAAAAAAACAAATATTAGGTGCAATTGTTCAGGATTCCTAAGATGACCAGGGGCAATTATCCAATACCAAAACTGCCTTGTTATCAAGGCTGTTTTTGGCACAATATTCTGCAATTAGCGATGACAGGTATTCTGTGATGTAATTTATGAAAATATCAAAGGTCACCCAAGCCTTCTTGTTCCAATACCAAAGCAAAGGTAATTTTGTTTTCACGATGCCTTTAAGGGCTCGAGGGTTTTGTGAATGGTAAACTAAGAGTGGTTTCAGCTTCAGGCCACCGAGAAGAAGAGAGAAACATTCCTTCGACACTTTAAACCCCAGTGCATGTTTCTCATCATGGGAAATAAATGTTCGAGAAGGCATTTTCTTCCAAAAAAAACTCGTTTCGTCAATATTGTAAACCTGTTTTGGTGAATATTCTCCCTCGTCAATTATTTTTGAAGTTCAGCTGGGAATGGCGTGGCTGCTTCAATAACTGCACTCACTTATTCGCCAGTGACTTTTATAATGTGCAAATTTGCACGTTACATATCGCTCAAACCATCCATGGCTTGCTTTACAGTCAATATCTGGTGCTTCCTGTCCTTCATCTTCAGTCTTATTTTTTAGATCTTGAAACAATGAGAATAACATTGAAAGGCAGACACGAGTATGGCTGTCTATCCAAAGCGTTAAAAGTCTCTCAGTTTGTTCTAATATTGCCTCACATGATCTTGTTACACACTCTAACTTAACACCACCAAGATTTGATTGGGCAACGTCTTTAAGCTTGTCCTTTTGCAGATAAATACTCCTCACCTTTAATGAAGAAAAGTTCATGGCAGCACAAATATCCTTTGAGCATTCTCCTTTTTCCTACCTCTTAATAATATCCAGCTTCTGTGCTACACTTAATGGCCTTCTCACCTTTTTCACCTTACCACTATCACTTGGATTACGTTTCGGGGCCATGATGCTCAAAAATGCCTTCAAATTTAATTGATTCGAAGAGATACATTTCACTAAGATTCATCAAGACACATACGATACTAAGAGAACAATGTGAGAAGATGTGCTGTGCATGCTGAGATGCCATGATGTGTTTTTGTACAGATGCAGAAGAGTACACAACAGACGGCCGAGAAGATGCAAGAAAAGATGAATCTTGGCAACGCTTTCTGAGCTGCAGCCTTGTATGAGCGAAAATCTGCTCATTTACTGAAAAAAACAGGTAGGAATTTGCACATCTCGTATAGCGGTTGTTCGTATAATGAGGTATTACTGTATATAAAAGCATGTAATACATATAACAAAAAACAAAGGAAAAGCAAAGAATTAGTAAGTACACGTAATTGTCATTTGTTACATATACAGATTTTATTATTAAATATTGTGCATTTGCTTTACATATAAACATAGGTAATGATTAGTTTTTATTAAAAAATGAAAATAGTGCTTTGCTTGGAAGATTTAATTTTAGGAACTTCATTTTCACTGTGTATAATTAAGTCCCTCGCCAGTTTCATTCCAAACTAATCGTTTTTGCTTAGATAGAAGCCTTTTAAATTTGTTAAATAATCTAATGCATCTCTATGTTTCTTTAATTTGGAGTCACATTGATCTTCAGTCTTTTCATCTTTGTCTTAATCTTCATCCTCATGTTCTTCATTATTCACAAATTCATTAACAATGTCCCGAACCTCAGTGTTCCTACCTTCTATTGCTGCATTGGAGTATACAAAAACATATACCTTGGTGCTTAGAGAAGAATTCCCCAATGTCTGTAGCAAACCATTAAGTATGGATGCATCAGCTATAGTAGTTTTAAAAGCTTACGGCACCTGCGCAGAAGATGATTTTTGCTATGGAAGAGTCCACTTTAGAAACGCGAACTTGG
This sequence comes from Uropetala carovei, assembly GCA_036926305.1. NCBI lineage: Eukaryota > Metazoa > Arthropoda > Insecta > Odonata > Petaluridae > Uropetala > Uropetala carovei. The sequence continues at coordinate 317,843 of JAXCHB010000184.1, forward strand.
TAGGGGTGAGGGTGTTTACAATCGTGAGAGAGCTCACTTGTGCCTTGTTAGTTGCCAACCGTGGCGCTGTCCTATTAGATTCACCTTTCTAGTATCGCTGTTCTGTTTGTTGTTTCGTTACATTGTATTTAATTGCCGAATAAAAATTTGCTTTGGAAAAGTTTCTTCTTTCAAAGTTAAATAAGTGCAAAAACAAACTATATATATGCATGAAAATCTACAGTTCAGAACATTTCCGCCTCTTTTAAAACTGGATCCGGTAGTTTGGCCAACCTGCGAGTTCCAACTCGCTTCGCTTCCCCCTCAACTTCCCTCTCCATAACCACTTTCCCCTACATTATGTCGCAGTCAGCGCAGAAAGGTGCCATAAGCTTTTAAAACTACTATACATGTTCATTGTCACCACCACATAGGTCTAGACTGCAATTAAATCCTGCTTTGTAGAAGCAATTTTTAGTTGTAGAAGATGTCACTCCATTCCATGCTGCCTTAATCCACGTTATCACATCAATACTTTTGCAAAGTTTTGTCCCACTACTATTATTTTCACAATTAATTTTCAGGTGTTTAAGCACCAACTGCCAGTATTTCACCTTGAAATTTTGTATTATCCCTTGATCTAGAAGTTGAGCAATAGATGTTATATTGGGAGAGAAAACACGGTTTCAATATATTGTAATTTAATCTTGGGGTGACATGCTGCATTATCTATAAATAAAATAACTTTTCTATTCTGGAGAATCATTTTTGTCTAACTGGGTCAACCATTCCGTCATAATATATCTAGTCATCCAAAATTTAACGTTTGACTTCCATATGAAAATCAATTTGTTTGGGTCTAAACCTTTGAAACACCTTGGCTTCATAGATTTGCCAATAACAAGGGGTATTTCACGAGTACCCGTCAAACATGTACACAAAAGTATGGTCAAACGTTCCTTCGCCACTTTACCTCCTGCACACGTTTCTCCTTTAAAACACAGTGTTCTTTCCAGGATTGCACAGAAAAACAAACCTGTTTCATCTGCGTTCAAAATGTTTTCTGCAGAGTATGATTCGAATATTGATGGCAACTTATTTTTCCAATCAGAAACAGATTCCAAATTTACGTCTGCAGACTCCCCATAAATTGCTTTGAAGGAAATATTGTGCTGTCCACAGAATTTATCCAACCAGCCATTTGAGGCTTTAAAATCAATTGCATCGATTTCTGCAACTATTTCCAAAGGTTTTGTTTGTATCTTAGGCCCCGAGATCGGAATTTTATGGACTTACACCCGACCAAATCACTCAAAAGTCAATTTATCCACTAAACTACCTTTGCCATTACAAAATGTACGATATTGTTTTCCATTCCCACTTCCACACCACTGTTTTAACAAGGCCTCTTGATTTTTATGATGAGTGCTGCTGATGTTTTACTTCTTTTGAAATGTTCGGACAATTTAGGGACTCTGCACTTTTCTTTCCTGTAAAACTCCATCTCTTCCACTTTTTCTTTTAAATTTAACTGATTTTGAGACATAGTCAATGGCTAAAAGGGTCTGAAACAAGAAAAATTGTAAAATTGGAAAAGCTGAATAAGGAATTCACTAAACTTGAGATAAACTATAAGTACAGCACACTTTCTCCTCAGAAAAAAAATGTAGTGTACCGTATTCACTTTCTTCAAAATGACGTAGGGTGGGCTTCAGAGATGACTTCCTTCGCTTATGCATTTATAATGTAATTGTCGTGAAATTGCTCCTATAATAAAAATAATTAAAAATATTAATGTCTTGGAGAAAAATAAGTGAGGATTAACACAATAATACTGTTTTTATAATATCTCTTATATTCGTTCTTCCGATATTTATTTATTTATATACAGGTGAGCCCCGCTTAACGCGGGGAATGCATTCCTGAGGTCTCCGCGTTAAGCAAAAATTCACATTCGCCAGAGCATCATAACTTTTAGGCACCCAGAGAGAAATAACTTCCCAAATGGTATTTTTGGACCCACATTCAATGTAAAACATATTTCTACCGCACTTTTAGAATGTAATTTATTAAACAAACTATAAAATTACCTAGCAAACAGTAAGACAAAAAAGCTTTTTAGCGGTAAAAGTACATAATTTCAAAATATTTCTCAGAACACCTATGAAGTTTTATTTAAAAAAGAGTCCAGGGTCGACTGGTTAGCTTTTTTTCGCTTATTACGTAAAACTTGTCGGTAGCATTCAAATAGTCCGTCGCAGCCCCGCTTCACGGCACTCACTCGTGTGAAGTCACTGTGCTCCTCCAACAAAGTCATGCACTGATCGACGATGCTCTTGCAGCTCCGCTTATAGATCAAACCCATAGTAGTGCATGTTGGGTTTTCTGCAATTTATATATCGTGTATACAGTGATGAGCTGAAGCTGGCTCGCGCGAGCCTGTTGTTAATTTTGTCAGAATTTGCGAGCCGGTTGTTAAATTTTTAGAAAATATGGAAATTTATTGATTTTGTCATTTCAAGTACATTTTGCCCTATCTGATAGTCAATTACCAACAGTGTATGAAATGGAATATATTATGAACGGAACACTTGTTAAGCTAGCGGAATGGTATTACTAAACTAGAGCGATATGGTGTCCCTGGCATATAGGCCTCCTGCCACCTTTATCTAAATTTCGTATATAATTTTTTATGTGTAGCGTTATTGTTTTATTATTATTTATAATGACATGTTAATACGGTAAATTAAAATTGTAATAAAGTAATTGTCAAAAATTATATATTTAAAAAATGTAAATCATCAGAAACATTCTTTACGATCCAATGACGACAAAGAAACATGAAGCATGAATCATATTTCTAATTCCGTTTTTCAAATGTTTTCTGCCTTAGGAGATATATTTTTTGTGTTAGACCCATGAAATTTACAGGGAAAAGAGTGAAATTGGCCACCAGACGATGCATTATTACGCAACACTGCTGAAATATCACAATATTTAGGATACTTTATGAAATCTGATTAGTGCAAAATTTAAAAAAATCCTAAAATATTAGAATGTGGTTGCACTGTGCATAATATATTTATATATTTTAAAAATTTTTAATTTGAAATAAAATCCCCGTTATAACGAATCCACGTTGGCTGGGGCCGCGTTAAGCAGGGCTCACCTGCATATATATTTTGGGGTAGACCATTTTTTGTTTTATTTGGGAATGTATTTTTATTCTTCACGCTGCGGTAGATTGTTTCTGGGTAGTAAAGAATCTTCGAAATTTCAAAACTTGCGTAATGTGGTGCCTTGGTGTAGTGGCGCGTTGGCCTGCTACGCTGAGTTTTGAAAACTTGCAATTTTTCAATAGATCTTGCGGCTACCTATTTGAATGTTTAGAGAAGAGCATGCGAATCAACACTTCATCCTTCAGAAGGGACATAAAGCCATTGGTCCTCCTTGGTGCTTTTCGAAAAGAGTAGGTAATTTATGTAGCAGATCTGGGGCCATGTTTGGGAAGACTACCCGCTCTTCCCGTTTGACCGTCATTAGTGAGGATTAGGGTCCCTTGCTCGGACACAGTCCCAGACTATAGCTCGGTGTAGTCTACCTTCACAGCGGGTGGTGAAATTACTGATTACCGATGCGATTGAAAAATAGCCCTACTTTTTGCAAATAAGATGATTGAAAGTTACATTATTGCATTGCGGTGAAAATGCTGATTATTGGCGTTTTTTAAACAAAATTCTAGGATACATATCAACAGAGTTAGGAAATGAGCGAGGTAGAGGGTGGTGGAGGAAGGAAACTGAAGGGAGAGTGAGAGGTACAAACATATGCACTTTGAACTGCCTTAAAATTTTTAGGAGGGAAATTTGAAATCGACATTGCCATTCCGAATTACAACACGTACAGCGACTTTGTCTTTTCAGATATACCTTTCAAATAGTCTACAGGGCCCAGAAAATATTAAACGTACAACAACGACAATGAAAATATGGTTGTTTTCATTGTCATTGGTCTATGTTTCATGATTTTCTCGACTACACCCAGCTATGGTCCGGGAGTGTCCGAGCAAGGGACCCTAATCCTCACTAATGACGGTCAAACATGAAGAGCAGGTAGTCTTCCCAAACATGGCCCTGGATCTACTACATAAACCGAGTAGGCTAATGCCGGTACCAGGTTTCTCTTCTTATTAGCTTTGTGATTTAAGCTGATGAGCCTACTAGCGCTAGAGACATATGAAGTCTCAAAGTTCCACAAATCACAAACTTTGACATCAATATTTGTAAGAAAGCGATTGAGGTAAATTATTTATTTTCTTTATTTTTCATTGAATGTTACTCATTTTTGCACTTAAAAGATGAAAACAAGTAAGAATTTAAAAAGAACTGAAAAATAAAATCTGATTTCGGTGTCATTTACTTTTCATTACTATAACTTTACATATCATTTACGTAATAATCCCATTCTATACGCTGGAGTAAATTGATTTTGAATATAAAGGTACTAGCTAAACACATTTTTTTAGTGAAGCTCGACATTGAAAACCTCGTATCAAAGCAAAATTATTACGTAAATGATACGTAGAGAAACAGTAATGAAAAGAGTATGACACCAAAATCTTTTATAATGAACAAATAATCTGAAATTTTTCTTGTTTTATTCTTTTAAGGCCACCTAATTTATAAATCAAAGAGATTTTATTTTTGATTTTTTTTTAAATTCTTACTTGTTAAGTACTGAACTAGCTACATGATAATACAGTTATTATATTTGTATGGTCTTTATGATAAAATATTACATTAAAAATATTTACTTGCACATATTATGCAAAATATCCAAAACGCTAATCCCAATTCGGAGATGGTAATGGCTTTCATTAAAGCACTGAATGATTGTGATGATAAGGCTACGGCCATACTGGCATTTTTTGCGGCAATAATGTTGCTGTCTAATTCTAATATGTACGTTGTTTCCCAAGTAATACAATGTATGTAATATGTGCATACATTGTTTTGAGTCAGCCCTGAGTGTCCTTTATAGGGAGGTTAAAAATACAAAAGGGACGCCTTTCAAAGTGCCCATATTGGAGAGTGTCCGTTTTGGAGAGGTTGCTTACTGCGTAATTTCTAATGATTCTGGCCAGGACCCTAGAGTAACTGTCCTCACAAGAGGTGTCCACTTAGACAGGTTTCACTGTACAACTTTTCAACTTTGGTTGATGAGGCACTGCTGTTATCGCCACAAATTTTCAATACTATGTACTTTAGCTGGATTACTACAGAATGCATTAAGAAGCTCATACAAGAGAGATGGAGAGATCGCCTCCTCCCCCAAACCATCAATAGGATGTGGCCCCAATATTCTAAGGGTAGAGAGGACATGCTTCCAATGAATAATTTCCTGGATGTGAAAACTTGTTTTATAGCATTAATTATGCACACAAATGTTTAACCTTATATAAAAATCTTGAATAAGTTTCTGAAACTTGGGAAACGCTGAAAACAAGTAGAATTGATTATCAATTAACACTATGAAGCCTAGGTTTGTCTGATTGCAAGATACATTACAAAACTTTGCACTTGGCTCAATTACACATACCTTTGCACAGTGCATTTTATTCTTTTACTATTAACTTTTGAACTGATGTAACTCCTATTTTAAAAAATTGAAAATATCGGGCTCTAGCTTAACAAATAAGGTGAAAAATCTTTTTATTGCATCCACATTATCTAACTCCTGAGTCATCGAGAATGTCACTGTAATGCGTTTGCAGTGGCCAAGAGATGGGTCAACCCTCCCCGGAGAAGTGAGGTATAAGAGACCGCCAAAACTACTTACCAATGAAGTATCCAGAAGAGTCTGCGTATAGTCCGGGTGTCGCCTTGGGAGAAGCGTAGGCGCGTGGGGAATCCTGACCAAACTCGTCCGAGCCATACTGAAATCAAAAGAAATTGCCATGAGTATAACACAGATCGAGATCGATTCATTTTCTGATAGAATTGTAGGCTCCCACCAGCAGCACCTCAACCAAAAAATGATTCCGATGTGTGTGACTCCTTGAGGGGTGCCTCCGAACATGCACAGAAGAGGGCAAATACGAACAGACAAACCTACACCAACCGCCTTAGGTGGTACATTGCAGCCCGTGGAGAATGTGGCCAGAGAGAATTTTCCTAAGTTGAAACTTTCCCGGTATCCCAGTTATACGTTGGAGACTCATTTCTGAAAACTATGACATATAACAAAGCTATGAATAATGAAACCTATTTTTCCATAGACAATTATAAAAGCAGGGATTACATTTGGAACCAAAATAATACATGACAACACAGCACAGAAGAAATACTATGGGGGAACAGGAGTATGAGCAATAGGGGAGAGGGGGAGTGGGAGAGGGAGAAGGGAGGAGGGGGAGAAGAAAGGAGGGAGAGCGGGAGAGGGCAAGTGGAGGCGGCACGGATCAGCTCTAAGCATTGTTCGCACCATGTGCTGTTCTATTAGAGGGGGTGGGTCCACTATACTCCTTTAAAAATGACATTGGGGTTCAGAGAGAGAGCGAAGTAGAGAGCTCTCGCTCACGTGATTTTCCGGGAACCAATAGATGACGGCTCTTGCGAGGCTTAACCTGGCGGAGCTCAGTGTCTCTTAGACCTCCGTTGTGCACACATCGTGTCTGCGAGTGCTGTGTTGCCAAGCGTTTCATTCGTGTTGCTAAGCGTTTCGTTCGTGTTGCATCCCGTTCTTCGTTCGGCGTCTTGCTTATTTGGATAGCTTTTTTATACATTTAAACAAGCTATGGAAAGGAAGAGGCAGTACACTGTTCTGCATCGCCAAACAAAAAGGGTTGTGCATTCCATATTAATGTTCTTCCAAAAGGAGAAGGAATTAGGAAGGCCATTCATTTTGCTTGAGAAAGTTCAATAGAGGGCAGCTGTGGCTTGTGGCCTTACCGTAAAGAAAATGCAGGCAATCGCTCGTGAAGGTATTGATGTTACTCTAATTATGCATTCCTACATTTGTTATTATAGCAATAGATTTAACAAATATAATGGTAAGAAATTCATTCCTACGTCATCACTGCTTTTTACATATTTTATCTATTAACAGGGAGAGAGAGTAGTACTTCAAAAAAGACGAAAATCGGGACAAAATGATTGATCCTGTCGTGATTAATCTCATGGATAGTGATGATGAGTCCAGCTATGATGAAGACGATAGTGATAACGAGGAAGAAGAAAATTTAGCCACTCCGTTGCAATAAAATATTTTGTGCAATTGTAATAGGAAATAATAAAATACATAAATACATTTAATATTTGGTGAATTTTGTTATTTATATTTTTCTTTGTATATAGTGTCCGCGTACGATGAAGCGTTTGTCCGCCTCAGCTTCTATAACTTTCTCGTTCCCTTAGCCTCGAGAGAAAAAGAGAGAGAGCCCAATGTGAAATAGATCTGACAACATTGGTACCGAATTCTCCCGCGCAAGCACGTCTCCCCACCTCCTCGAAGTGAAAGCGAACGACATGTTCCGAGTATCTCCAAAGAGCCACCGCCAATGTCATTTTTAAAAGAGTATAGCTCTAGTTTAATTTTTCGAATATGAGTTTTTCGAAAACGAGTTCTTTGAACGATCAATATTTCAAAAGTTAATTTTTTCTAAATCTGCAGTTTTTCGACAATCAATTTCTCATTGTTTTAATGGAACCAACATACACATTGCAATCCTGAATATATTTACTATATTTGATAAAAATAAAAAATCTGATGTGGCCAACACATGACTTTCTCCATATCTGGGGTATAGATATTTAAATTCTTTTTATGAATAGCATTATAAGGCAAAATTATTATTTCGTATCGTAAAAGTATACCGAAAAACCGGTTATTTATAAATAACTCCTAAACAATAACTACAATAGAAAATTGTTTCAAATGAAAGTTGTAGAAAATTACATTCTCTGTAACTTTTGTATAGAATTGTAAATACAATAATGATGTTTTAACGAAGAAATATCGCAAAAACCGAATCGGGTTTCGAATAAACCTCGACTTCCGGTTACCCGTTATTGTCCAAAAACTAATCAGTTCTTTGTGCTCATGTTAAAGTGTTATATATGAAGTTTGGTAATGATATGGCACGTACTTTTTGAGTTAGAGCGCCCACAATAACATACACACACAAAATAGTCTAAACGTGTTCTATGGACCTCAAAACCTGTATTTCCGTTGAAATCTCGAAGTCGATTTTTTTCGTGAATAGAATACTTTCCCATTACTACGTATGGAGAAAGTAAAAACATGAATTAATTTAATGTTTATCACCCGCCGGTGTCTCTCGCCTGGCACTGACCGTGCCCTTGTTTATACATCCATATCATGAGAACTACAGATGGTATTGGATTGGTGTCTTTTCTAAAAATAAATATCTACATTTATGCACATTTTGTTCACTCAATGTATTCCTCTAAATTAATTAGGGAAAAGTTTTCCACAGACCAACTTTTTCTTGTCCCAACGAAATATTTCGGGTACTGAATAATGTTATTAATTTTTCAAAAGAGTTTGACTAATAATAAGCTTTTGATTTCCATATGTGACATAAGCAATCTTCCTAGAGGAACAACAAAAATAATTTGTTCCTATTGAGTCATTCCACGCCAAACGCTTTTTGAAGAAAATTTACCTTGACGTTTCCGATTTTTCTCAAATCGCTGAAAATATAGTAGGTAGGAAAATAAGAGTGTATGCACATTCTTAGACCCTTATAGTTCAACAACGGCGGAGGCCCAAAGTTTGCAAAAAAAAAAGGGTCGAAATCGATGCGTGCACTCTCAATCAAACGGCCGTTTCTCAATAAGTATGAAACATACAGTGCTCTGCATAGACTCATTTTAAAGCTCTTAAATTATGTTTTTTTGTGGTATAGGCTTTCTTTACATGTGTAAAAAAAATTTTTGTTTTATAGATAAATTAATTTTTCAAATTGAATTTAAACCAAAAAATCCACTTCAATGGCCTCGAAAAAATATTACTGTAATTGTTTTCATTTTCATTAACTGACAAAAATCTGAAAGTGGAATTCAAACGGGATTTATTATAAAAAAATGTGATTTACCTCTGGGTCAAGGTGCCGCTTGCTTCCCAGGTAGATGCTCCAACGCCGGTACATCATCTCACAGCTCTGACAAAGAATATACAATGTACTTAACTTTATATATATATATATATATATATATATTTAGTTGTCTCTCTTGTGCTGACGAAGGGATCATCCCGAAAGCCCTAACCTCTACAAATGTGTCCCAGCCCCAGCGGCTCTACTTCCGGTAAGTGTTCACTGGGTTTCCTTCAACACCTAGTTGCCCTAAATATCCTTACTTACCTTTCCTCTTCCGTAGTATATATATATATATATATATATATATATATATATATATATATATATATATATATATATATATATAAATACATTAAAAATTATAAACTATTTACTAACTTTTCATGGTTTAGGTACTTCAAATGAGTTATGAAGCTACAATTTTTTCCATTGGTAGAATTTGCCATATAAAGAAAACGGGATTGTAGAAATTTGTAAATTTTTATTCGTTCGACCGTAATAATCTCTTAAATGTTAAATAAACTGACTAAAGTTTATGTACATTCTGACGAGCCAGGAAGCTGACAATTTTAAGAAAGTTAGGGTATAATGTTCCGGTGACAAATAACATTGAAAATTTTCTAAAGTTTATTATTGTGGCTGTTAAAAATTCAAAAATTGTAACCAATGAAATTTACATAGATGCACTTCTAGAGACGCTACATCGATGAAATTTCCCATAAAGATGAGGTAATCGTAACAATTGTTAAACACCTATAAATATTTTATAATTATAAATTTAGGGGTTGTTTTTACCCCAAAATTCTTCAATAAGGAAAACGTAAATCGGTGAAGAGTTCCAAACTTTTGCGTTTAAAACTTATTTTTCCGCTACTAATGCTTGCAGAATGCAAGAACATATTAACTAGTATATATATCTATATCTATAATATATAGACGCTTCTTACACATGATATATATATCATACTAGGTTGCAATGAAATTTCTATAACCGTGCCAAATTTCAAGTCTCTGGGTCCTATGCAGTTGCATCGCCTTTTTTGTTCTCGAAGAGGGCAATAATGGGGCAAAACAGCCCCAAAAATGAGGATTATATCAATATCGGATTTCCTTCATTAGGTGTAGATTGACATTAACAGCATTAAAATATAAGCCTCTGATTCCCATTAAAAGCTTACCCATATGAAAGGATAGAGCTAGTTACCAAGGAAACCTATTGTAAGACCCAGAAAAATTAGCAATTTTTTGCGATAAAAACTATAAAATTACGCTAATTCTACTCGGATTTGCATTCCGTCTTCAAAAATAAGAAACTACAATTTATATCCTATCCGACAGTTTAAGTCTCGAGTTTGTATCTTGACGGGAAGTAATTTTAAAATGCAAATATAAAAACCTCTACACCAATTTACATGTTTTCTTATGGGAGAAAAATGGGGAAAAAAGGGGCCAAAATAGCCCTTCAAAATAGTAATTTCTACAGTTTCGGATTTTTTCCTCTGGTTGTGACTAAAAACCTATTTTGAAATTTGTAAAAATGTTAAATTTAAAAATGCCTGCAGAATGCAAGCACATTTTAACTAGTATATATATATAGATATATATATAGGAGGATACAAAATTATGAGGCACTTCCAGATGTGCTAGAAACTTGAAATTTGGGGGGATTATAGGTTTTTAGTCACAACCAAATGAAAAAATCCGAAACTCTCGAAATTCCTATTTTGAGGGGCTATTTTGGCCCCTTTTTGCCCCATTTTTTGCCCATAAGAAAACGTAAATTGGTGCAGAGGTTTTTATATTTACATTTTAAAATTACTTCCCATCAACATACGAACTCGAGACTTAAACTGTCGGATAGGATATAAATTGTAGTTTCTAATTTTTGAAGTCAGAATTCAAATCCGAGTAGATTTAACGTAAATTTATAGTTTTAATCGAAAAAATTACTAATTTTTCTGGGTCTAACAATAGGTTTCCTTGGTAACAAGCTCTATCCTTTCATATGGGTAAGCTTTTAATGGGAATCAGAGGCTTATATTTTAATGCAGTTAATGTTAAACTACACCTAATGAATGAAATCCAATATTGATATAATCCTCATTTTTGGGGCTGTTTTGCCCCATTATTGCCCCATTCGAGAACAAAAAAGGCGATGCAACTGCATAGGACCAGAGACTTGAAATTTGGCACGGTTATAGAAATTTCATTGCAACCTATGATGAAATTATAAAATTACAAAAATTCTCATTTTTAAAGGGCGGTTTTGCCCCTTTTCGGCCCCATGCGAGAACAAAAAATGCGAGGCAGCTGCATAGAACCTAGGGACTTGAAATTTGGCACGATTATAGAATTTTCATAGCAAACTAAGATAAAATTGTGAAATTGCAAAAATTCCAATTTTTAATGTGTGGTTTTGCCCCTTTTCGGCCCCATACGAGTGTGATAATTATAAGGCACTTCTTAATGAGATACAAACTTGAAATTTGGCAGAATTATGGGTTTTAAGTTACAACAGATGGAAAAAATCTGAGAGTGTAATAACTCATAATGTTAGGGGCTGTTTTGCTCCATTATTTCCCCATACGAGGATTAAAATTATAAGGCACTTCTAAATGAGCAACTAAGTCCAAATTTGACATGGTTATATGATTATGTACAACATCGATTGAGAATAATTTGAATTTGCAAAAAGGCTAAAATTTGAAAATGCTTGCAGAATGCAAGCACATAACAACTAGTATAATATATCTATAATATATAGATGCTTCTTACACATGATATATTATATATATATATATGAGGATACAAAATTATGAGGCACTTCCAGATGTGCCAGAAACTTGAAATTTGGTAGGATTATAGGTTCTAAGTCACAACCAAAGGAAAAAATCCGAAACTGGCAAATTTCCTATTGTGAGGGGCTATTTGGCCCCTGTTCGCCCCATTTTTTGCCCATAAGAAAGCATGTAAATTGGTGCAGAGGTTTATATATTTAAATTTTAAAATTACCTCCCGTCAAGATACGAACTCGAGACTTAAACTGTCGGATAGGATATCAATTGTAGTTTCTAATTTTTGAAGACGGAATGCAAATCCGAGTAGAATTAGCTTAATTTTATTGTTTTTATCGCAAAAAATTGCTTATTTTTCTGGGTCTAACAATAGGTTTCCTTGGTAACAAGCTCAATCCTTTCATATGCGTAAGCTTTCAATGGGAATCAGAGGCTTATATTTTAATGCTGTTAATGTCAAACTACACATAATGAAGGAAATCCGATATTGATATAATCCTCATTTTTGGGGCTGTTTTGCCCCATTATTGCCCCCTTCGAGAACAAAAAAGGCGATGCAACTGCATAGGACCCAGAGACTTGAAATTTGGCACGGTTATAGAAATTTCATTGCAACCTAAGATGAAATTATAAAATTACAAAAATTCTCATTTTTAAAGGGCGGTTTTGCCCCTTTTCGGACCCATAAACTGTGATAATTATAGGCACTTCTTAATGAGATACAAACTTGAAATTTGGCAGAATTATTGGTTTTTAGTTACAACAGATGGAAAAAATCTGAGATTGTAATAATTCTTAATGTTAGGGGCTGTTTTGCTCCATTATAGCTCCATACGAGGATTAAAATTATAAGGCACTTCTAAATGAGGAACAAACTCCAAATTTGACATGGTTATATGATTATGTACAACATCGCTTGGGAGTAATTTGAATTTGTAAAAATGCTAAAATTTGAAAATGCTTGCAGAATGCAAGCACATAACAACTAGTATATCATGTGTAAGAAGCATCTATATATTATAGATATAGGAGGATACAAAATTATGAGGAACTTCCAGATGTGCCAGAAACTTGAAATTTGGTAGGATTATAGGTTTTTGGTCACAACCAGAGGGAAAAATCCGAAACTGTTGAAATTCCTATTTTGAGGGGCCATTTTGGCCCCTTTTTCCCCCATTTTTTGCCCATAAGAAAGCATATAAATTGGTTCAGAGGTTTTTATTTTTGCATTTTAAAATTACTTCCCGTCAAGATGCGAACGCGAGACTTCAACTGTGGGATAGGATATAAATTGTACTTTCTTATTTTTGAAGACAGAATTCGAATCCGAGTAGAATTAGCGTGAATTTATAGTTTTTATCGCAAAAAACTGGTAATTTTTCTGTGTCTAACAATAGGCTTCCTTGGTAACAAGCTCTATCCTTTCATATGGGTAAGCTTTTAATGGGAATCAGAGGCTTATATTTTAATCCCTTTATTGCTAAACTATGCTTAATGAAGGAAATCCTATATTGCAATTATCCTCATTTTTTGAGCTCTTTTGCCCCAGTATTGCACCATACGAGAACAAAAATGAAGAGGGTGCTCCATATGAACTACAGACTTGAAATATGGCACCATTATAGAAAGTTCATTCTAACCGAAGATAAGATTTAAAAATAGCAGAAATTCAAATTTTTAGGTGCGGTTTGCCCCATTTCTACCCTATACGAATGTGAACATTATAAGGCACTTCGTAATGAGATACAAACTTGAAATTTGTCAGAATTATGGGTTTTTAGTTACCACAGAAGGAATAAATCCGATATTGTAAAAATTCGTAACGTTATGGCTGTTTTGCCCCATTATTGCTCCATACGAGGAATAAAATTATAAGGCACTTCTAAATGATCTACAAACTTGAAATTTGACACGCTTACATGATTTTTTTAAAAGTAGACAGGGAATAATTCGAAATTGTAAAAATCCTACAATTTAAAAATGCTTCTTCATTATATATTGATGGACCTTACTTAGAATATAGAGGGCATACAAATTTCCAGTGCAAACTACAATAGTTTGAGCTGAAATTTAATACATAATTGAATCAAAAAAAATAATCAGGAAAAATTGCAACAATATGTATTTTCTTGGCCGTTAAAAATTATAAACTATTTACTAACTTTTCATGGTTTAGGTATTTCTAAATGAGCTATGAAGCTGAAATTGTTTCCATTGGTAGAATTTGCCATATAATGAAAACGGGATTATAGAATTTGTAAATTTTTATTCGTTTTGCCCCTTTTCTGCCCCATGCGAGAACAGAAAATGCGAGGCAGCTTCATAGCACCTAGAGACTTGAAATTTGGCACGATTATAGAATTTTCATGGCAAACTAAGATAAAATTGAAAAATTACAAAAATTGGAATTTTTAATGTGTGGTTTTGCCCCTTTTCGGCCCCTTACAAGTGTGATAATTATAAGGCATTTCTTAATGAGATACAAACTTGAAATTTGGCAGAATTATTGGTTTTTAGTTACAACAGATGGAAAAAATCTGAGTGTGTAATAATTCAAAATGTTAGGGACTGTTTTGTTCCATTATTGCCCCATACGAGGATTAAAATTATAAGGCACTTCTAAATGAGCAACAAACTCCAAATTTGACATGGTTATATGATTATGTACAACATCGATTGGGAATAATTTGAATTTATAAAAATGCTAAAATTTGAAAATGCTTGCAGAATGCAAGCACATATTGACTAGTATATGATATATATATATATATATATATATATATATATATCATGTGTAAGAAGCTTCTATATATTATAATGTATATCACGTGTAAGAAGCGTCTATATATTATAGATATAGGAGGATACAAAATTATGAGGCACTTCTGGATGTGGTAGAAACTTGAAATTTGGTAGGATTATAGGTTCTTGGTCACAACCAAAGGAAAAAATCCGAAACTGGCGAAATTCCTATTATGAGGGGCTATTTTGGCCCTTTTTTGCCCCATTTTTTGCCCATAAGAAAACATTTCAATTGGAGTAGAGGTTTTTATATTTGCATTTTAAAATTACTTCCCATCAAGATACGAACTCGATACTTAAACTGTCGGATAGGATATGAATTGTAGTTTCTTATTTTTGAAGACAGAATTCAAATCCAAGTAGAATTTGCGTATATTTATAGTTTTTATCGCAAAAAAGTGGTAATTTTTCTTGGTCTAACAATAGGCTTCCTAGCAACAGGCTTAATACTTTCATATGGGTAAGCTTTTAATGGGAATCAGAGGCATATATTTTAATGCCTTTAATGTTAAACTATGCCTAATGAAGGAATTCCGTTATTGAAATAATCCCTATTTTTGGAGCTCATTTGCCCCAGTATTGCTCCATACGAGAACAAAAATTATGAGGCAGCTCCATATGACGTAGAGACTTGAAATTTGGCCTGGTTGTAAAAATTTTATTGCAATCCAAGATAAAATAAAACACTGCGAAAATTCCAAATTTTAAGGGCGGTTTTGCCCTATATATGACCCATACCGGTGTGAAAATTATACGGCAATTCCTAATGAGATCCAAACATGAAATTTGGCAAAATTATGGGTTTTTAGTTACAACAGAAAGACGAAATCCAATATCGTTAATATTCGGAATCTCAGCGACTGTATTGCCAAATAACTGTCCTATGCGACAAATAAAATTATAATGCACCTCTAAATGAGCTACAAAGTTGAAATTTGATACAGTTATATGATTTTACACAAAATTCATTGGGAATAATTTTAAATTGTAAATATGCTAAACTTTAAAAATGCTTGCAGAATGCAAGCAAACACTAACTAGTATATATATATATATATCATGTGTAAGAAGCGTCTATATATTATAGATATCTAGATATATATACACACACATACACACACACGCGCGCACACACGCACACACGCGCGCACCCACACACACGCACACGCGCGCGCACACACACACACACACATGTATTTATGTGTAGTTGTGGCGAATTCACTCAATCTCTAGTTATTTTCAAAACTTTAGTTCGGCTTGGAAGCCCACGAGTGTTGGAGTGTTGTCGTTTTTCTTTTCTTGTCGATGTGTAAGTCGTGTATAATTTCACTTTTTCAAGAATGTTCCCGAGAAAGTGTTTAACTCTATTTACCGCTGTACTCTGATACGCAGTGGAGAAGAAATTAGTGCTCTATAATCGCTGCTTCAATCCTTTTGGAGTACAGAATCATGGCAGGAAACCTCAAAAGAATTTGCGACGAGTGCTACCGTGGATGCTAACTAAACTGAAGAAAACAGAACTGGCCTCTTCCCAAGAACTTAGAATTTGCGATACATGTCGATCAAAAATTTCAAAGATATCAGATAGCAGTGTGTGATAACGATGTAAATATTAGGGATGTATCTCCTGAAGAAGATTTCGAAGACGCTAGTCCTTGCTCAAGCGCCAGTCGGATTGACAATGACAGTGACGTGGATTCATCTATATTGGAGAGGAATGAAAACATATCTAAGTTGAATGACAGTCTGGTTTCTTTAGGTATCTCTCCTATTGCAAAGAGGAAAATGCCTCAGAAGTTAAATCCACGAAATAAATTACAGAAGATACAGAAAGCATTGTCCACTAAGGTGTTCCATGTGGACGAAGAGGAAAAACAAGACGAAGAATCCAATGATATTCTCGTGAAGCTGAAAGAATCCTATCGTCTCATAAGTGACAGAAGCAGAAAGATTTTAATATTAACTGTATTTGAGAACTGGTCATACAGGAAAATTAAGGAACATTTCGATGCCTCGAATCATATGATTAGGGTTGCAAAAGAAACTGCCGCTGAAAAAGGAATTCTGTCAACTCCTAATCCAAAAATTGGGAGGGTTTTAGATGAGGAAGTAGCGGAACAAGTTAGAAATTTCTATGCTTCTGACGAAATAAGTCGATTAATGCCAGGCAAAAAGGACTTTGTTTCGATAAAAGAAAACGGTGAACGATTGCAAGTTCAGAAAAGATTAGTATTAAGTAATATTAAAGAGGCATATTACGAATTCAAAGAAAAGCACATGGGAGTGAAAATCTCGTTTTCGAAGTTTGCAGAACTGAGACCAAGGAACTGTATTTCAGCAGGAGCTAGCGGAACACATTCTGTTTGTGTGTGCGCGATTCACGAAAATGTAGAGCTAATGATTTATGGCTCAAAGATACCAGTTATCACAGCAGACACAGTGAATCCACTGAAAACCTATCAGGACTGTTTAGCACAGATCACATGTAACCCTCCCTCTGTGGAATGCTTTTTTCAAAATTGTTCCGAGTGTGCGGGTACTATAAATTTATTTGATCAGTTACAGGAATTATTTGAAAGACGTATGATTGATAAAATTACTTACAAACAATGGGTCTATGTCGATAGAGCAACCCTTGAAACGATGGAGACTTGTACTGAGGATTTTTTGGAGAAATTATCCACGTCACTCGAAGCACTGCTGAAGCATGCTTTAATAGCACAACAACAATCATCTTACCTACGATATCGGAAAGAAAATTTAAAGGCCGCAGAATGTTTAGTTATAGCTGACTTTTTAGAGAATTATTCGTAGAGTTTTGTTGCTATTTCAGAGAGCCTAAAGCATGACACCACCACCGTCCATTTATTTCAACGTAAGTTGATTACTTTCCTAAAAGAAGAGTTGGGGGAAATATTAAGAATTGTATACTTTTCGGACGGAGCTAGTTCTCAGTATAAAAACAGAAAAAATTTTATAAATCTATGCTATCGTGAGGAGGATTTGGGGATCACAACGGAATGGCATTACTTTACCACGCCTCATGGTAAAGGACCATGTGATGGAATAGGGGGCACAATTAAGAGATTGGCTACAAAAGCGAGTCTTCAAAGAATGCATAATCAAATCACTTCACCAAAAGAACTATTCGAATGTGCGTCCGAAAATTTAAATAGTATTACAGTTCAGTTGTTCACCGAAAAAGACTATAAAGACGAGGCTGAGATTTTAATACATACATCGCTTTGCACAGGCTAAACAGATCCGTGGCACACAACGTTTTCTTTTTTTCGTTCCCATATCAAGAAAACAGTTACATGTAAAAGTTTTTTCTTTTTCAAATAAAGAACTGCTAGAGAATGTATCGAATTAAGTACATTGTCTAGGAAAGGGAGCTTCTACAGTTGAAATTTTAAATGGAAAGAACTATGTATACGTGCTCGTGAAACGCTGATGCGGGCTTGTAAATAAGTGTTGAACATTTCCCCTAGGCTCCTTTTAAGTACATGAATCGTAACTCTAAGAGAAAACATCACCCTCTACGGCAGTGTGAGCCTCTTGAAAGGTTGTTTATAGGCAGAGAGAAAGACTCATCGTCAGAGCTGTGAGACGGGATGTTAGATTTTTCAGAGTGCAAGGTTTTTTTCCTTCGTTCACCAAAATACGTAAATATGGACCGATTACCTTCGTTTTTACTTATTCGGCGGCTAAAACTCTATACTATCTTATTCTTGCGATATTTACATGTTACATGGTCGAAGTTTTCAGAAATACACTATAGTTTTACAATTTTTATGGATATTTCGTACTCTTTCCGGGCGTTGCCAAGGCGACCGTGATTGTTGCCTCCGATTCAATTAGTATTGGGAAAATGTCCTTCACAACCGATGATAATGTATCAGGCGTAATTATATGCTGAAAATGCATGCCGCAAATGAAACAATGTAAAATGAATCGGTCGAAGACACTCTTCTCTTTTTCTGTGCATTCTACGGCAAGCACTTTACTATTCGAGCCCCCCTCCCACCAAAGTTCTCTTCCCATTCACCGATTTCGATGTAAGAAGCGAAATGACTCCTGCATAAGACCACCATCATGACGACATTTCCCTACATTCGCATTGAATTTTGGCGAATTTCTTAAAAAGAACTTCTAAAAGCACGAACGATATATTTACGGGGGTGCCGCGGCGTAGTGGACGGGCGTTGGCCTGCCACGCTGAGCATACCCGGTGCGAACCGGGTACGAATCCTGCGAAAGTAGGATTTTTTCATAGGTTCAGCGGCCCCCTATTTGCGTGTTTAGAGGAGAGCACGCGATCCGCGCTCCGTCCTTCCGAAGGGACGTAAAGCCGTTGGTCCCCTTGGTGTTTCTCGTTAAGAGTAGGCTAATGCCGGCACCGGGTTACTCGCCTCACTTTCTTTGTGATTTAGACTGATTGTGAGAAGCCTACTAGTGCCGGTAATCGTTTGAAGTCCCACAATAACAATAACAACGACATAGACCACAGAATCTCTCTCTCTATACAAGAAATATTTGGCGTAATCGATGAGAGGCGAAGAAGACGTCAAGGTCCAAAAGACTCCAAGGAGCTCGAGAAAGGGATTATGTAGGGATCTCGCGATGGAGAGTAGGATGGAGGTAGAAGCGGATGTGGATAAGAAGAAAGGGAGGGAGGAGAGGCCAAGTGGCAAGCCCGGAGGCTATAGCTGGCGTCGAGCAGTCTGGCCGTCATCTTGGAATGGGAGGGGCGGTACTCCGCAAGAGTGGGCGGGGAGGAGGAGGCAATTGAGAGAGACCCGCCCCTCGTGGCGTCGTCCGATATATACATACAGACAGAAATCCTAACATCGAAAACTTTTTCACGGCGTGAAGCAAAACGTTCAGTCCCGAAACTGCTATCAGGTGGATAACGACCATTATCATAACACCGCGGTGGTATGATAATGGTGCAGCGTGATAAATAAAACAAGTAACCTCGTATTCAATCGGATTCTTTCTTACTAATTGCACAAAAAGTTCTACGAGAATCACATTCAAGGTCGCCGCGATTAAGACAAACGGTCCCCGAATGAACCTCTCTCTCTCTTACTCCCCCACCCTCTCTCACGTCCCCATCCCTACCACTTCACCCCATTATTCCCCTCCGCCCCTCGTGTCCATTCCGCCGCAGCAGCCAGGGTTATTTCGCGCCCGCTGGCGGTCATCCATTTCCATTTCCTAATATTACCGCCGCTTGGAGAGCCAGCTATGTACTCCCTTCTCCGCCTATTATCCCGGAACTAACTACGACGCATTCGATTACAATCTGCCTAGTCAATGAGCTACCCACTTTTATAAACTGACGAGCAGCACGTCATTTTCAACGACAGCGTTTCCCAATCTAATTTGAGATCGGAAAAAATATTATAATAGGGATGAAAAATCTGATGAGGCCAACACATGACTTTCTCCATATTTGGGGTATAGGTATTTAAATTATTATGAATAGCATTATGAGGCAAAATTATTATTTCGTAGCGTAAAAGAATACAGTCGTCCTTATTGTCGTAAATAAGTATATTTTGAATGTTTACAGAATTCACCGCTACGTGGTGGTGGCGCTGTATACTGGAAATTACGAAAAAGTTGAATATCTCCGAAATGGATGCTTCTACGAAAATTTGTTTCACACAAAACCTGGAAGAAATATTATTCTCTACAACTTTGGTCCTCACGAAGATTACCAATAACTGTTTTAAAGGAGATATTTGACGGATACCAAAAAAACCGATTATTTATAAATATTTCCTAAACAATAACAGCTATGGAAAATTGTTCCAAATGAAAGTTGTAGGAAATTACATTCTCTATAATCTTTGTATAGAAGTGTATATACAATAATGATGTTTTAACGGAGAAATATCGCAAAAACCGAATCGGGTTTCGAATAAACCTCGACTTCCGGTTATCCGATATTGTCCAAAAACTAATCAGTTCTTTGTGCTCGCCTTAAAGTGTTATATATGAAATTTGGTATCGATATGGCAAGTACTTTTTGAGTTAGAGCGCCCACAATCACATACATCCACACAGACATCATTCCGAAAATAGTCTAAACGTGTTCTAGGGACCGCAAAACGTGTATTTTCGTTGAAATCTCGAAGTCGATTTTTTTCATGAACAATACTTTCCCATTACTACGTATGGAAAAAGTAAAAAGCAGACAAAAATGCCTGTTATTGGACAATTGGTATCTACAAAAGTTAACAAATTATATAAATTAATTGATATAAAATAAATAGAAAAATGTGAGTTGTTTGATATAACATTTTTACCATTAAAAAAATGAAAAGGGTCTTTTTCTTTCTTTCATATTCAAATCCGTTTCATATTAAGAATGATGCTGGAAAGATGGATTTTCATGTCAGGTGCAGCACTAAATCTGTCCCTGTAATTGGTTTTTATTGCAGCTCTGTTACATAAATAATTTCACATTTAATATTATAGAGGGGCAATCACGAGAAACACCACTGCCATCCAAATGAACCCCAGGGTTCCGCGAAAGCTTGGGAAATGCGGTTCTACATTAAAAAGCGAGAACCAGTCCATATATACTACATACATACAAAAATCAGTAATTATTATTAATAAAAATATTCCAAAGTCAGACATATTACTGTTTTTGAAAGACAATGAATTAAAACCTAGTGCATACGAGGACAGTAACCCCAGGGTTCCGCGAAAGCTTGGGAAATGCGGTTCTACATTAAAAAGCGAGAACCAGTCCATATATACTACATACATACAAAAATCAGTAATTATTATTAATAAAAATATTCCAAAGTCAGACATATTACTGTTTTTGAAAGACAATGAATTAAAACCTAGTGCATACGAGGACAGTTTTAACCTTCTACTACTATCGTTATTTTCGATCACGTAACTACTATCGTGAGGTGAAAAATGACCCAATTTTTTCACAATTAAAAAAATCTGATCTGGCCAACAAATGACTTTCTCCATATTTGGGGTATAGACATTTCAATTATTATGAATAGCATTATAAGGCAAAATTATTATTTCGTATCGTAAAAGAATACAGTCGTCCTTATTGCCGTAAATTTCGAATATGTTTACATAATCCACAGCTACATGGTGGTGGGTCTGTATACTGCAAATTAAGAAAAAGTTGAATATCTCCGAAATGGATGCTTCTACGAAAGTTTGTTTCAAACAAAACTTGGAAGAAATATTATTCTCTACAACTTTGGTCCTCACGAAGATTACCAATAACGACGTTTTTAAGGAGATATTTGACGGAAACCGAATATACCGATTTTTTATAAATAATTGCTAAACAATAACTGCTATGGAAAATTGTTTGAAATAAAAGATGTAAGAAATTATATTTTCTACATTTTTGTAATAGTCAATGTATACAATAATGACGTATTATCGGAGAAATATCGCCGAAACCGAATCGGGTTTCGAATAAACCTCGACTTCCGGTTAACCGGTATTGTCCAAAAACTAACCAGTTCTTTGTGCCCATGGTAAATTGTTATATATGAAGTTTGGTATTAATATGACCAGTACTTTTTGAGTTAGAGCGCCCACAATCACATCCATCCATCCACACACGTATACATCATTCCGAAAATAGTCTAAACGTGTTCTAGGGACCTCAAAACGTGTATTTCCGTTGAAACCTCGAAGTCTATTTTTCGTGATCACGATACTTTCCCCATACTATGTATGGAGAAAGTAACAAATGAATACGCCGCTGAGAGAGTACTTTTTAGGCGCGTTTCGCTTACAGCGTGAGCGCCTATTAACGTCGGTCCGTCCGTCCGTCCGCATGTTCGTTCTCGGCTTCTACCGAACGAATTTTCATGAAATTTGACATTAAGGACTTATAATCAAATAAAATCTGATGTGGCCAACACATGACTTTCTCCATATTTGGGGTATTGATATTTAAATTATTATGAGTAGCATTATAAGGCAAAATTATTATTTCGTATCCTAAAAGATGACACGTCGTTGCCGTAAATTACGTATATTTTGAATGTTTACAGAATTCACCGCTACATGGTGTTGGCGCTGTAGGCTGGTATTAAGAAAAAGCGAAATATATCCGAAATGGATGGTTCTACGAAAATTAGTTTCAAACAAAACTTGGAAGAAATATTATTCTCTACAACTTTGGTCCTTACGAAGATTACCAATAACGATGTTGTTAAGAAGATATTTAACGGAAACCGAAAAACCGGTTATTTATAAATAACTCCTATAGAAAATTGTTTCAAATGAAAACTGTAGGAAATTACATTCTCTATAACTTTTGTTTAGAATTGTATACACAATAATGATGTTTTAACAAAGAAAGATCGCAAAAACCGAATCGGGTTTCGAATAAACCGCGACTTCCGCTTACCCGTTATTGTCCAAAAACTAACCAGTTCTTTGTGCTCATGTTAAAGTGTTATATATGAAGTTTGGTAACGATATGGCAAGTACTTTTTGAGTTAGAGCGCCCACACTAACACACACACGCACGCACGCACACACAGACATCATTCCGAAAATAGTCTAAACGTGTTCTAGGGACCTCAAAACATGTATTTCCGTTGAAATCTGGAAGTCGATTTTTTTCATGCATACAATACTTTCCCATTACTACATATGGAGAAAGTAATAAGAAAATCGCAAAAATGAATCTCGTACGCCAATCAGGGGTACCACTTTACTGATGACAAAAAATGATCAGGTCGGGAAATTGGCGGAGTGCGCATGCGCCGAGTCATTTCGAAAACTTAATCAATTCCGCGTAAAATCGAGAAATTAATCTGCCAAAAATGTGATGCAGGCATTCCGAAAAATGAATTTAAAAAACTCATTACGTGGGGATCCCTCGAGCGGGGAAAAACGGCCGACCTCAACGGTAGATACATGCAACACGACGTCGCCACATAAAATTCATGGCTCCTACAGCTTAACAGCGGGAGGCCAGCGAGGAGGGTACATACCCCGCTCTCTCTGCCTCCGTAGTGCCTCCAAAAGGAATCTTCCGCGCGCCGCGAAAGGCCGAGATGTTGCGGCGGGTACAAGAGAAGGCGGCAAGAGCAGGGGATAGAGGGCCAATGCCTCGAGAAAGAACCGATGACGGCGTCGGAGGAAGCGCCCTCCGGCGGGCAAACGCGCCCCGCCGCAGAGCGCATCGCTATGCCCCTTTCAGAGAGCCGTCCTTCGCATCTTCCGACTAAGGGGAGGGGGAAGGGGTCAGGAGACCAGCAGTCTACGCGGCGAAAAGACGACGTCTGGCAACGCGGCTTCGGGCGGAAGATGGGCTGAATGGGGAGGAGGAGGAATGCTACAAGCGAAAACAGAAAGAGTCATCCAATGGAAGGGAACGTGTTGAGGGAATTCGTGGCGTGGCTCCCTCCGAACCCCTTCGCCGTGTCTCACCAACGAAAAGAGCAAGAAGAAAATGGCGAGAAACGATGCCCTCTCTCCGATGTACTCGATGATGAAACGCAAGGTGAAAGTGCAAGAGGAGACTCCTCGGGATAATTTCGCACCGTTGTAGAAAGGAAGAATGATGAAGAGCGGGATGTGAAGGGGAGGGGGCGGAATGGGAGAAGGGCGCGAAGAGCACTGCGCTCTGAGGCAACCGTGAACAGCCGTCGGATGACGTCGATTCAGGAGGAACGCAAAATGTGGCGCGCGTCCGCCTATTCTTACCCGAGCAAGAAAGTGGCCAGCTAATAATGCCCTCGACGGGGTGACTCTCTCGTAAAGAGAAAGAGAAGGCATTAATTAACTCCATTGGTTTACCTACATGGTACATGGGAAATAAAGAATATACACCCTGATATAAAAGCATTCTTTGTCCATTTTATTTTTCTATAAAACTTTTAGTTCACTTTAAATAAGCAACTGAAAGAGTTATTTCCAAGAGGTAAGTTATTCAGGGAATACATGGTTGAAAAATAAATGTCAAATACTTTCCAACAATCATAAGAAAGGAGTCTTCCAGGAGAGCTATTGAAAAATGAATTATGGAATTGAACTTAAATGCCGGTTTTTATTCCTACCTGTAGGATTTCCTACTTGTAGGATTTCAGTAATGCATCTTCGTCCTCAGTTTTAGAGTTCTGACTGACTTACATTAATGTCCACTACTTCAAACTACCCTTAGCTGTTAGACCAAAAACGTTTTACACATTTGACTTTTCAATTTTGTGTATATCACTCATTAAAATCTTCAAGGCAATATTTCAATGAAAACCATATTCAAATTTCTATTTTATTTAACTCCCATCCACTTCGTACTTTGATGTTATTTAAAAATGGGAGTAGCTATATGAACATGTTAAGCTGTTACTGTTATTTATTCCAAGTTAAATGTCTCTAGCTTGAAGTATGCTGACCATTGCATCCCTGGTTGAGGTAAATTGAACAACTGAGGTTTAGTATTGAGAATTGACAACTCAAGATTACAGTTTCTGAGAGTTGACAGTGTTAAGAGATTTTTAATATTAGGTGGGATGTAACATTCTTATATTTTATTAAGAAATTGGCAGTTTTTTGCCTCCCTTAGCAGTATTTGGATTATTCAATGTAGGTTCACTCCCTAGAAATCTTAAATATGCAATTGTTTCATTGAGAGGATGAAGGCTTTCACACAGTAGTTTGAAATTATATTTGAATAAATGTAGCAATAGTACTAGTATTAACATTCAGAAGAGTGATAAGTAGTAAAACTGATTTAGATAGAATTAAACCCTTTATTAACTGTGTAGAATAGAATTAACTCCTTTCTGCATGATTTATCATACATGATACAAAATGAAAATGTGTATATCTCACTATCCAGATACATTATAACTTATTTGAGATAATTTTTCCAATGCATTACATTCTGTGAGTTAATTCATGCTGCAAGATGAAACAAAAATTAAGACTGCTCTTGATGATCTGAATATGGTCATTGCATTAATACTAATGACATCTCATTTATAGCTACCCCTTAAACTCAAGAAAAATGCACGTTTATAATGTGTTGCCGCCATCGCTGCCCACCAGCATCATTTTCACGTGCATGAGGTACCCAAACTTCATCTCCATTAACTTCTTCTTCAACATTCCATCCTTCCTGAAGAGCAAAATTGCAGTTGCGACAACTATCTTAACTGTTTTTCTGATATTGGTTCGTAAACCGGTGGAAATGCATGGAAATCTTTTTTTCCACACACCAAATGTTCTCTCAACACTGCACCTCGCCTTCCTATGTGCTGTGTTGTATCGCACTTCAGCATTCGTCACAGGGTTTCTGAGTGGCGTCAGCAAATATCTTTTACATGGATACCCACTATCGCCTAACAGGTGTCCTTGCAGCCTTCCAGATTCCAACTGTTCTTTGACAGTGGAGCATCTAAATATTCTGCTGTCATGGGTCGAGCCAGGCCATCGTGCCACAATGTTTCTGATGCGTAAGTTTGCATCAGCAATCACTTGTACATTTACTGAATAATAGCCTTTGCGATTAATGTATGCTTGGGCATTCAATCTATTCGGGCAGCATATTCTAATATGGGTGCAATCAATTGCTCCCACTATTCCTGGAAAGTTATCCCTGGAAAGAATTTCATTGACACGACTGAATTGCTATTGACTCATTACACTAATTAAACCAAATTGAGTTATTTTCGAAAATAGGTAAATATACTACACTACATTGCTTATGACTGGTAAATGTAAATCAACCACAACTACAAAGGTCATCAGGACATTGAACGAAAGATTTCATTTTGTTTTTTTTAAATATCAATATTTCAGTATATTTAAACATATTCCAACACGTAAATACCTTGACATTCTTGCAAAATCTGCCATTACACCCGGCAATTCGTTCTCATTTGGTAATTTTATAATATCTCCTTTCAATGTCCCTATTGCCTGAGTCACATTGCCCACAGCTCGACATACAGTTGACTCGTGAACACCTGCAATGTCTCCAACAACTTGATTATAACTGCCGGTGGCAAAAAAGCGCAATGTCAACAACAATTGCTGCATCGGGGTCAATGGATTTCCTCGGTCGTCTGGCGGTGAATGAATTTCGTTGCTTATTAACAATAGCAAATCATGCGCCGTTGCTTTATGTAGCCTAAACCGCCTTTTAAAATCCTTCTCGTCATATATTTCGAAGGGATTACATCGATCCCGCAGTGTTCTTCTTCTCCTTTCCACCTCTATTAGCTCTTCCAATTGGTATAATTGTGCTAGATGAGCAACTTGAAGGGCTAAATTATCCATTACGAGGAACTCAGCTGTAATTCACACGAAGACGACGTCTAAACTACCTCGAATACCAGTCTCAAATATGGCGTCCAAATAGTGATGTTAAACCGTGGCTTAGACCGTGGCTCAGACAGAAACTCGTTCCTGCAAGTAAATACCGAGGTTTAGACGAGGTTTCCAATGAACGTCGGCTAACCTCCGTTCTTGCAATCCACCCTAAAGATTTTCCCTCTTCGGCTATACCGATCTGCAGGGAAATACCGCAAAATCCTCCTAAGGGTTGTCCCCGAAGTTTCCAATCGATGCTAAAGTGCTGACGAGATCGGAAAAATACATCGTATGGCATCGAATTACACAGGGTGGCCACTGATGCGATATCTTGTGCGATTTTTATAGCCTTACGATATACACTGGAGAGTCTCCATATGATATTTCAATATTTTGAAAATTACAATTAAATGCTTGTGAAACGTAACAATTTAATGTGGCATTATGGATGGGAAAATAAACGATCAAAAGGGTTTATTGAAGTTTAATTTAATTGAGTTTCCAGCTTGATAACATTGTGAATTACCCGGCATAAGTTTTCAATCGAAAAACATTCTCTCTTCAAATTATTTCGAAATCGCGAAAATGCCGATAATTCTGAACGGAATTACGGAAGACAGACGAGGGGGAATTTGGGGACTAGGGGGACTTTGGGGACGAGGGAGCTTTGGGGACGAGGGAGCTTTGGGGACGAGGGAGCTTTGGGGACGAAGGAGGCTTTGGGACGAGGGAGTTTGGGGAAGGAGGGAGCTTTGGAGACGAGGGAGGTTTAGGGATGAGGGAGACTTTGGGGACTAGGGGGCTATTGAGATGAGGGGGGGGGGGGGGTCAACACAAATTAAGATATTCTTGTTTGATTATCTTAATAATGACTACTCCTACGATAAAAATGTATAAGAAAAGAAATACTCTACATTACTTGTTCTACAAGTTTTATTTTAATACAATTTGATATAACTGATACTTAACGAGATATGACAGAAACTTCATTTTTTGTCACCATAAGGCGGTAGTCCTGATTGGATTACGTGATTCATTTATGTGATATTCTTATTGTCGTTTACTGTAAGTCCTTAATATCAAATTTTATGAAAATCCGTTCGGTAGAAGCCGAGAACGAACATACGGACGGACGGACAGGCCGACGCTAATAGATGCTTATGCTGTAAACGAAACGCACCTAAAAAGGGCAAACTTACCAGAAAGTGTCTAAATAAAATATTTTAAAAGAAAAAATTTTAATTTTATGTAATGAGGATCGACTAACCAGCTTAAAACAAGCTATGTAAGTATGGACTAATAGGCAGTAAACAAGCACCACAGAAAAATCTACATAATTAGGAAATTTTTTTGGACAAATTGATTCAGTTCTCAACGGTCTTATATTTATTTTTTAAATGATACTTTGCAATTTTGTGAATTTGTCGAAAAAATTTTCCTGATTATGTAGATTTTTCTATGGAGCTTGTTTACTGCCTATTAGTCCATACTTACATAGCTTGTTTGAAGCTGGTTAGTCGATCCTCATTACATAAAATTTAATTTTTTTTTCTTTTAAAGTACTTTTTAGGCGCGTTTCGCTTACAGCGTGAGCGCCTATTATCGTCGGTCGGTCCGTCCGTCCGCATGTTCGTTCTCGGCTTCTACCGAACGAATTTTCATGAAATTTGATATTAAAGGACTTATAATCAAATATAAGAAGAAAATCGCAAAAATGAATCTCGTACGCCAATCAGGGGTACCACTTTACTGGTGAAAAAAATGAAATTTTCGTCATATCTCGTAAAGTATTGCTCATATCAAAATATTTTTCAAATAAAAGTTGTATAACTGGTACAGAAGAGTATTTCCATTCCTATATATTTTTATCATAGAAGTGGCCGTTATCGACAAAATCAAACAAAAACGTCTTAAATCGAGTTGCATGGTGACTTCTTCATTGTTGCTAACATAAACAACCTCACAAACAAACGTTTAATTTACTTACGTGTGCATGCAATATTTTTAAATAGGAAGAAAATGGATTATTTATGATGAAGAAAAGAACTTTAAAACGCTATTTCCCTTACGTACAGGTATATAATTTCTTTCTAATACTCCACTGCACGAAACGCGCCCATTTGTGATACGTTGTACACTTTCCTAACTTGCTTAAATATTTTATTTACAACTTTTTAGTTACAAATTTATTAAAGTGGTTTTACTAAACTTCTAATATCCCTGAATAATTAATTTCTCAGAATTTTTTCTTAAAATTAAGATAGGAAATAACAGAACGCTTTTGTAAGTTACTCATTAATTTCAACGGGTTTAGTGAATCTAAAATGTCGTCCGTGCAACATGCAGACATCGCAAGAATAAAACAGTGCACTCCTATACATAATATCTTCAAAACTATAAATGTAATTAAAACCCTCAAGGACATAATGATTAACACAAAACGAATGAACAAAATAAGTTAATTAATTTAACGAAAGACAAAAAGGTAAATACATAACGTTTAAGAAATATTGGGAATTAATGAAACGATTGATCCAATCACAATTTGTGGGCAATCTAAGTCTAATTATATGAGTTATTTACGTTGTTTTAAAAACGGTTTGCTACGTAGAATACAACGCCATACAAAAATATCACTAAAACGTAGTAATATAAATAGTAAAAACGCCCATCAATATTACAGGATTTCTTTAATTAAGGTTATATTGTTGCCTTCCTCCATCTCTCTCACTCTCTCTCTCCTCTCTCCCCCCTCTCTTGTCTTTCAACAATAAATCGCAAGAAAGGGCAACTTCCTACGCGCGTGTTTCTCCGCGCCGAAGTAAAGAATCCGTGCGAATTTGCTGATTTTAAATGCTTTTTTTATTTTTCTCAATTTTTCTGGCCATGCTATCTACAACTTCTGAAAATTACAGCTCTCCAACCTTAATATTTTTTTCATCTAACGGTAAAATTTTTGAAAAAGATTGAAACAACTAAATAAATAAATAAATAAAACATGTCGAGATCATTAATTTTTTTTTAAACTTAACACGTGCACATTCAAAACTACACTGCATCCGCGAAAGAAACGTTTTAAACTGACTTGTATACGTTGTTGCATTGTAAATGAAAGAGAAAATAGGTAAGAGGTTGAGTGGGGTCAAAAGTAACTTGAAAGAAAACATTTACTGATTAGTTTTTCGATAATAACGGGTAACCGGAAGTCGAGGTTTATTCGAAACCCGATTCGGTTTTTGCCATATTTCTTCGTTAAAACATCATTATTGTATTTACCATTCTATACAAAAGTTATAGAGAATGTAATTTCCTACAACTTTCATTTGAAACAATTTTCTATTGTAGTTATTGTTTAGGAGTTATTTATAAATAACTGGTTTTTCGGTTTTCTCCTTAAAAACATCGTTAGTGGTAATCTTCGTGAGGCCAAAGTTGTAGAGAAAAATATTCTTCCAAGTTTTGTTTGAAACAAATTTTCGTAGAACCGTCCATTTCGGAGATATTTTCCTTTTTACTTTCTCCATACGTAGTAATGGGAAAGTATTGTATTCACGAAAAAAATCGACTTCGAGATTTCAACGGAAATACACGTTTTGAGGTCCCTAGAACACGTTTAGACTATTTTCGGAATGATGTGTTTGTATGTGATTGTGTGGGCTCTAACTCTAAAAGTACTTGCCATATCGTTACCAAATTTCAAATATAACACTATGGTATGAGCATGAGGAGCTGAGTGGTTCTTAGACAATACCGGTTAACCAAAAGTTTAGGTTTATTCGAAACCCGATTCGGTTACGGCGAAATATCTCCGTAAAAACATCATTATTATTATACACACACGCACGCACGCGCACACACACACACAAAGGTTATAGAGAATGCAATTTTCCACAACTTTCATTTGAAACAATTTTCCATAGCAGTTATTGTTTAGCAATTATTTATAAAAAATCGGTATATTCGGTTTCCGTCAAATATCTCCTTAAAAACGTCGTTATTGGTAATCTTCGTAAGGACCAAAGTTGTAGAGAATAATATTTCTTCCAAGTTTTGTTTGAAACAAACTTTCGTAGAAGCATCCATTTCGGAGATATTCAACTTTTTCTTAATTTGCAGTATACAGACCCACCACCATATAGCTGTGGATTATGTAAACATATTCGAAATTTACGGCAATAAGGACGACTGTATTATTTTACGATACGAAATAATAATTTTGCCTTATAATGCTATTCATAATAATTTAAATAACTATACCCCAAATATGGAGAAAGTCATGTGTTGGCCACATCAGATTTTTTCTTCTCGTTATTGGGCAAATGGAAGTGTCAGGTGAGGGTTTTGCTGTGGATGGGCGGCACTATGCTGATTTAAGTGTGTACTTGAGCAGTGCAAGTGATATCGAAGAAGAAGAAGAGCAAGTAGTGCCACAACCGAGTTTTGATCATGAGAGTGAAATAAACTGAAATGCGAGTGTGGTTGGAAAACATCATCGTCATTTTTACAGTTTACAACCAATATTATTTAAAAGTATTCCGTTGATTCCTAATTCGATTGCAGTTGGAACCTGAGATGATGAAGAAAAAAAACAAGAATATTAGGCCTTGAAAAAAAAATATCCTACACCCTTTGTCAATTTTGAGTTTTCTCAGTTTTTCTTTTTTGCAGTATACATTTGTATTAATTTTTCTCTAAATAAAACTATCTCACGTTATTGAGTGTCTGTTCTAATGAATGACAAGAAATTGAAACCCAAAAATTAAAATTTTCTATTTTTTTTTTCAATTTCGAAAAATGGGGTCATATTTGACTCCACGATAGCAGTAAAGTTGTCGAAAAATAACGATAGTAGTACAAGGTTAATGGGAGAAGAGGAGGATACAAGAAAACTTCGGTCCCGATTATTAGGAGAGTTTGAAGTTTTGCGGCTTACATTTTAGAAAAAACATCGCATCACATTCGGGCAAATACGGTAATTTGTAAATATATCAGAAAACATTTACTTGGGGAGCGCTGGAGCATGGGCGGACCCAGGCTTCACCCAGGAGGGGGGAATTTAGGAGCGAAAAAAGAAATTATTTAAAAACTGTTTAAAAATAATAATTTTTGTATTATGCACCAAAAAGAATACCAAATTTTGATTTACTTTAATTATGAGTTCTGTTGGTAAGGAATACCAAAATTCGCGACAGTTTCAGCAGAATGTTTCTAATGCTGATTTACTAAAGTTTATTAAGAACATTTGTAAAAGTTATATTGCGCTTACATTACACTTTCAATTATCTTGCTTAATTATGCATAGGTGTACGTGTGGTGAGTTCGCCTTTCCACTGAATTTTAAGTACTCCTTTGCGGGTATAAATTCAAAGTGAAATAAAAATTACTATCAGCTATATATTGTAGATATAAGATATCGAGTGAAGTTAATATAAGAGTTATTTTATAAAGTATTGAAACCATCTTAATTAATACATACTTTAATCGGAAAAGAAAATGTAGAACTTAATAGCAAAAAGTGAATACATACAGTGAAACGGTACAGCCTATTATAGTGAAGCGAGTGAAAGAACTTAAATTATGAACTGCTCAGCACAAAGTACGGGATTTGAAGGGTAATTTTTCGAGTGTTCAGAAATTCTGGAGGGGGGGGGGGAATTAGCCCATGCGCTGGAGTGGTATTTCGCCCTGGGCGCCAAAATTCCTCGTGCCGTCCCTGAGGGTAACGGAAGGGCGAAAGAAAAGGGGAGGAGTGGGGGGAAGGGGGTGGGAAGGGGAGTGGGGGATAGGGGGTCGGAAGGGTAGTGGGGAGGGAACGGGGATAAGGGAAGGCAGGATGCAGGTGGGATACTAGGCTAGGGAGTGGAAGGAACTTAACCGCCGACGTAAGTAGAAGCGAAGGGATATGCGAGGCCAGGGAATGGGAAGTGAGGTCGTAATAAAGACGAGGGGCAAGAGACTTTTCCTGCTCCGCGCGTAACATAGGTGAATCGAATGACCGCGTATCGAAGCCCTAATGTGCCTTACTTTTCTCGCGCATTCGAGACAGAACAAGTATAGCGAGCGGAAATATGCCCATTGCGTGCACTACTACAATTCCAGTGAAAAAGCTGTTCGAAAGTGATAACTGAAAGATTTGCCAGATTCAAATGTGAAGCTAGAGGAGAAAATTCTGAACTTGACCGGGTATCGAACCCGGGTCTTCCACTTGCCGGTTAGGTGCTTTTAACTAACTAAGCTATCGATAATTAAACTGGCTCGATAGATTGGTTAAAGCATCGAACCGGGTTCGATTCCCGGTCAAGTTCAGAATTTTCTCCTCTCAAACTTCACTTTTGTGCTTATTGTTAGTCCTACGCACTCACGCATATAAAGTTACCTTTCCATCAATTCCATTTTTTTATTTACTAGACTCTTTCGACGTGATTTCTTACAAATGAGAAATTTCATAAATCGATTGAATGTATCGAATTGAAGTTAAAACAACGGCGAGTTTCTCGAAAACGACTTCGACGATTGATGTGAAATTTCGTTCAATTGCAGGGAGTACTGTAATATCACTAAATAGGCCGATGCCTGTTGGAACTCCATTGTAGGGGATTGGAATAAATTTCACGCGGTAGAACAAACACGTATTGCGTATTATAATTGTCATCGTTACGTTGCAGAGAACGTAAACAAACTCTTTGGTTATGTTGAAGGTACGCTTTTGCATTATATTTTAATTTAAAGATTTTGTTAATTTTTTACCGGCGTTAAAAAATACATCTCTCAAGACACTGTGCTAGTAACAAAATGCCGTTGAATGGGCCTCCACTACACGAGATATTACAATACTTCATACGCCATTTTTGCCGAAAACTGTGGCTAACCTTTCCACCAACGACACTCGTTTGCATTCGGGAAAAATACTTCCAATGAACGCGGTCCTAATTAGTAAATTTCCCGATTAAACAGGCGTAGATGGAATTGAAATCGCGACCGAGAATCTAACGCAGGGGTTCCCAACCTTTTAAGTGTGGCGAGCACCAAGCTGTAACGTAGAACATCAAGCGAGCATCATTATACTTCCACAAAAAATAGAAATACCAATGAATAAAATCAAAACAACGTCAAAATTATTTTCAATGCTCTTGAACACGTTTAGAAATAAAACAGCCGATCAAATTAAACTATTGGCTCTAAGAAACGGAATTTTAAGCAGCGTAGAAGGGAACGGTCATCCTGTCAAAGGGCACTATCAGGCGTCTAAAGAGCACTGCGGTGCTCGCGAGCACCAGGTTGGAAACCCCTGGGGTAACTCATTCGCTCTGGCAAATATTTCAGTGCCAGAAAAGATCAGTCAATAATACTAGCAGAACGCAGCGATATTTATTTCGAGAGAGGCGCAACCAACTTCCAACGTACGAAGGGGCGAGCACCTAGCTGTCTTATTTAAAAATTAAATACACGGCAAAAAAAAGCGCCCTTTCCGACCACAGCTCCACCTCCCAGTTCAGATCGATCGTTCTAGAATTCTATCGTAAAAGAGTGTCGACATCCTGCGTCGCAGTCCCGGGTTCGAAAAGAAGCACACGGCTGCGTTTCCACCTGTGACCAACCCTTATTCGTCCGAGAAGCGCGAGCTTTTCCGTGGCGCTGCCCTCGAAAAAACGTTCCTCGCAGCAAGGACATCTTCGAGAAGTCGCACGATCGCCACACCAACAGCATCCACGCCATACCTCCACACCAATCGGCAACAATACAAAAATCTTCCGTTTTTCGTCGTAACCGCTTCGGCGTGATGCACGCCACAGCAAGCGGTCCGAAAGCGATCGCACGCGAAAACGATTTTTAGAGCGACTACTAGGGCTATGCTATTCGGTCCGAGTATTTGTCTCTCCCACGCGTATCTCCCCTAACCATCTAACCCTGGCGACATCTCTCCCTTCTCCCCAGCCGACGCATTTACCCCTGGCTTGAATTTACATCGCACAGCTGTGGGTTATGGGAGAGATATAACAGCGACACAGAGAGAGAGAGATGGGGGGAGAGTGAGGGAGGAGTGGAGGGAGGGAGAGTGAGGGGGGAGGGAGAGTGGGAAGGGAGATAGAGAAGGGGAAAGAGGTAGAGAATGGGGGAAGAAATGGGAGTGAGTCGGAGGAGCAAGGATGAGTTAGGAGGAGAGGGGGAGGTGGGTCGAACAACATACGAATATGGATCGCCCTTCTATTCCATTACAGTGAAATCTCGTTATAAAGTACTTCACTATTACGTAAGTTTAAAATGAGTGTACTTTTTTTAATCCTCGTCAATTTTCCCGGATAATTACTGTATAAATATTTGAAAATAACATACTTCAACTTAAAAGTACTTTTCAATACTACGTATGAATTTCAGAGGTCCCGAAAAAACTTTCGTGGTTTTAACGTATACTTTCATCCGTAAATGACACAAGTATAACCAATTCTTGCTCACTTAAGTCGTAATACATCGATTTTGAAGGCACCTTTTGTTTTTAGTACGACAACATCTGCGGAACTCCTCCAAAATCTCAAAAGAAGAGATTTTCCGCACTGAAAAATATAGAGCCGATGATCAGTTATCCCTCTCGTGTTTTCACAATAATATTGAGATAAAATCTTAAACTATAGGAATTATCTCTCGTTAAGACTCCCATTCTCGCCGGTTTCGGTTTGCGCTGGACCTGCGAGTATGCCTGTCCCACATTGAGGTGAGATGCTTCCAGAGAAAATGCTCTACACCTTACGGGTATTTTCAGTATACCGCACTTTCAGCATAAAGTATAACAAGTTAGGAAAGTGTACAGCGTATCACAAATGGGCGCGTTTCGTGTAATTGAGTACTTGAAAGAAATCATATACCTGTACGTAAGGGAAATAACGTTTTAAAGTTCTTTTCTTCACCATAAATAATCCATTTTCTTCATATTTAAAAATATTTCACGCACACGTAAGGAAATTAAGCGTTTGTTTTGAGATTGTTTATGTTAGCAACAATGAAGAAGTAACCATGAATATGCTTTGACCTTTCTAGTAATGCATATCTTGTAATTTTAATATAGTTTTTATAATCTACGTGAAAGTTTGCGGTGAAAGTTTTGTTTTTGCCCCGAAAATTCGCTAATTACGCAAGGGAGATTTGTCAATCTGAATAAGCTATACGTATTTTCATAGAGGAAGCTTTGGCCTCTTCAGTAATGCACGTCCTGTAATCTTACTATTGTTGCTGTATTTTATAATCTAGGTGAAAGTTTGCGTTGAAATTTTCGTTTTTGCCCCGAAAATTCCGTGAACCAACACTTTCTTTTGTCTAATTACGCAAAGCAGATTCGTCACTCTGAATAAGCTATATGTATTTTGATAGAGGAAGCTTCGACCTCTTCAGTAATGCACGTCCTGTAATTTTACTATTGTTATTCCATTTTATAATCTAGGAG
Source organism: Uropetala carovei (assembly GCA_036926305.1). Taxonomy (NCBI): domain Eukaryota; kingdom Metazoa; phylum Arthropoda; class Insecta; order Odonata; family Petaluridae; genus Uropetala; species Uropetala carovei. The sequence goes on from JAXCHB010000184.1 coordinate 354,312, forward strand.
AAAGTTTGCGCTGAAATTCTCATTTTCCCACAATATTATCGTGTTTTCGCTTCTAAAAATCACTTTTTAATGCACGAGGAATGATTTCTTTGGCTTTTGAAGTTGGGCCTTCTCACAGAAGAAATATAATCTTTTCCCTGCCACATCTTTTTATCTTTGTTGAGCCTTGCGAGAAAAGTCTTCGCTGCTTGAGTTACGAAGGAAAAAGTTCTCCTATATACTATATACACACAGCCTACTTGAGATGCTTCTAAAATCGCTTTTCAATTCACCAAGAATCCTCCTGTCATAATCGGCTCTCTCTGTGCTTTGCTGCATTTTACTTCACAAGCCCACTGAAAGGTTCATTCTATTGTAGTTTGGGTTCCCTTCTCAGAAGATATATAAAACATTGGTATCTTTTCACAGAGAAGCTTACTAGATAGTATGTTTCGAGTGTTATAATTTTCGATTTTGATATCGCAAATTTAGCAATAACCAAACAAAATTGGGCTTATGTTAGGTTCACTATCGTACTCCCCAAACATAACTATGCATGGGGTTTGCATTTTCCATGTTAATTCTTCCACATGTAGATAGATATAGACACTATTTACCCATTCTTATTTAATACGTTGCTACGATTACATGCAAAACAAAATGATTATTGAAAAGTTTAGGGCGTCCGGGAAGTTTGGGGATTACGGCAGTGAACCTGTTCCCAAAATTGAATTTACTGGATTATATCTTTCTTATTTATCTTTATTTACTCTATTAGAAAAGGACGAAATTATTTTATTCTTCTGAACATTTCTGTGAAAACCAGTCATATAACATTTTATCCAGTTCTTCCATTTTTGGCTTATGAAGCGTATGATGTTTATTAATTGATTTACTCGTCTCAGAAGATGACACAAATTTCATTAATTTAGCCTTATGAGCCTTGATATCGTAGAGCGTGGAAAATCCGATGTTGAATTCTTTTGCTATGGCTGCTCTATTTTTTCCTTTTTCAATTCGTTTGATCAGCTCCAGCTTTTGTGTTAGCGTTAAACCAACCTTTTCTCTCCTGTACCTTGCTTTTAGGGATTTATTTTTATGCCATATTCAATGGATGGGTAATTTTTTAAATAATAAAAAGCGATAAAACTGGACATTGTAGAAGTACACCAAAACATCTAGACAATGCAAATGGCTTACGTAACCAAAAACGCCATGCTTACTCGGCAGCCACAGAAGTATACGGAGTAAATACGTAATATATACATCTTTCTTCACGAATACAAAGGCCGTACGCTGCTTTTTAATCCCAAATGTTTTATATAGGTAATTGTAAAAAAAGCAAAATAACTTTGTATGCTAATGCTAATGGCAACCCATCGTCTGTCGGCTCCTTTATTCACGAACACAATCAACCGATTCCAACAAAAACTGGTTTATTAGTATTTGTATGTCCACTTCATTCAAAATGGCGTTCGATTTAAACATTAAACTACGCGTATTTTCCCAAGTCCTACTATTGATATGAATCAAATTTGGTAGGATTGTGGAGGGCTCTCAGAAATAATTCATACGTGGTTTTTGTTTCTCTCTTCCCGATTTATTCGAAATGGCGGCCGAGTGAATTCTTAAATACCATGTATCATCTAGAATTCCAATCGGATTTGAACCAAATTTCCCCGGGCAACGCCGGGAATTTCTGCCAGTTAAATAACAATATTTCATTATCTTTAATGATCTGTGGTTGTAATCATTTCAAATATAGATACAAAACGGAGAAATTATATTAATGTAATACATTTATATGTAAAATGTAGAGGAAGAATAGCTAACTCCAAGATAAAGGGTACAAATGGATTCATGCTTAAATATAGTCAATGAATACTTTTAAAGTGAGTCAAATGATTTTTAAGGATTATTAGAACATTGTTATCTTTTACCATTAACATTGAAAGATTTATCGCAACATAAATCGATACATCCGCATACATTTGTTCGGTAACCAAGATGTTATTTATTGTTTACGTTTTGGCTAATAGTATTGACATAATCCATATAGTTTTACTGCGGCTTTAAAGGCTTCGGTGCATCTATCCATGTGAATATCAAGTAAGACGCTAATGCGTAATTGTATTAATGGTAAAACTTTACAATCTACTATAAGGAAACGCTTGATGTCTTTGTCGGTGCCTGACCGGACGGTCTCATCAGTTAGTTATGCAAACTGGCTGGTAGAAGGCAGCACTTGCCAGTAAAATTAGTGCTGCCCCTCCACTGTAACTAATTGCGGCCGCACCTATATTCATTTACGTAAATAGGATGGATGGTAAATACATAATATAATAATAACAATACAATTTATTTCAGCGTTGGCATATACATTTGCATGGTTTCGTCACTTACGTACATATTAACGGGGAGCCCAACTTAAAAATATAAATACGAAACAAATACCATTTAAATCATGTTTTAAAATTTAAGAACATTAAAAGAAACCAATTAACATTTAAATGATTTGTTATAGATAACAATAGAAAAAACAATCACATTTTAATTTCTGGTGGCCAATATTTAGCAATTTCTTCTAAAATTAATTGTTATTTTAATACGAGAACTAAATTAGATTAACATTTTGAACAAGTAACGCAGTGAATTTCGAAAGATTTTATTTGAATAATACTTTTGTTGAACTTTATTATGTCTTCTGAACTAAAATTAAGAATTCGTGTCTGCGGTTCCATGGGTAAAATGTAAACACTACCGATACACTCACGTAATTAATTACGTTAGAAAAGTAAAACATTTTACTACATTATTTAAAATCGATTCGTTCGAATATCTCAATCTATTATTCAATTAATTAGGTACGATGGTAAACACAATTAAGATCAATAATTTTATATCTATTTAGAGTAATAATAGGTATTCTTATTTAGGTTCTCCTGTTATTATGTTTACATAAAAACTCATATTCCGCGTAATCAATATTTACTCATCACTACGACACGCTATTTTGTGATTGTTGGTTGTTTATTTAGCAACTGAATAGAAAGCGTCAGTCGCCATCATCAGAGACATTCAGCTTTAGGAGATTATTCGTTGGTTGGTTTTGGTTAGTTTGTTGTTTTCATTTGCTTTCGTTTCGTGTCCATTTTTTGTGTTCTTTGTTTGTTTTCTTTGTTTTCGTTCTTAGTTGTTCATTTTGTAGTCTTTGTTTATATTCTTTGGTTGTGCTCTTGATTTTTGTTCCTTGATTACCTATTTGTCGGTTTACACCTTTTATGCCGGCTATTGGTTACAGTTTAATTCATTTCTTTTTTCTTGGTGGTTTTTACATTGAACTTATATTCTTTGGTTGTACTCTTAACTTATGTTCCACGATTATTTATTTGTCGGTTTACATCCTTTTCTACCGGGTATTGGTTAGCGTTTAATTCATTTCTTTTTTCGTGGTGGTTTTTGTAGTTTTCGTATTGGTTCGTTTCGTGTTCTTTCCACTTTATTTCAAGACTCCTAATGTAGTTTACAGAAAGGAGAGGAGAAGTTTTATTATGTATCATTTTCTCAAGCTGTCTTCTAAGCGGGAAAAAGTATAACTATTTGCAGTCCGAAATGCACCCGGGCGAAGCCGGGTACGAAAAGCTAGTACAATACATAAAATAGTGAATGTTAATGTAAGCATCGCTTGCGTAATTAAGGAATGGGGAACGTTTGCCCCAAGCAATAAAAATCGTTTGCTACTTAAAATAAAACTTTCCCGAGCGAAGCCGGGCGTTTCAGCTAGTAGCCTATTTTTTAAGCTGGACCAGTCTAAAGATATGCTGCAAGTTTCATAAAAGTTCGACAAGCCGTTTTTGCGTGATGCGGTAACAAACAAACTAACAGACAGACTTTTTCCTAAAATACTTCTTATTTGACTTCTTCGATTTAATCAACCGTCAGCTTGAAATCAGGGATTCATCTTAGTTATCGTCGAAAAACCAAATCGATGCTCCCCAAACCCCCACTTAAATTTTTTTTTGAGATACACCACATAGCCTATATTTAAGCTGGACCAGTCTAAAGATACGTTGCAAGATTCATAAAAATTCAACCAGCCGTTTTTGCGTGATGCGGTAACAAAGAAACAGACAGACAACAATGATGCAAACCGGTTCAAACGTCTTCTTGTGATGCAAAACACACAAAAAGTAAAACCTCGACAAAAAACAAATGTACAGACTGAGGTTACAATTTTATTTATATAGATTTCCAAGTCAATTTATGATTATGGCCGATGTCATTTTCGTAGCAACGAATATAAACAAGTTTGATATTAACAGAAACTACAAAATATAAAATGTATTTGATTTGTGAATTATGTATCAGTCAAATTACAATCTGTTTATCATATTGAACTGAATTTAAAAAGCAAAAATACATATCAAATATCTTGCGTCTAGCACATGACTTTCCCCATACAGAGTACTGAATATGATTGCTCTCGACATCAGAGTCCTTCTCAAGAATAATTACCTGAAATTACACTTGCGAAGAACTTCCGAACACTTTCAATAATCTTTACATTGAAAAAAATAATAAGTAAACAAAATTCATTGCTGTTTCTATAGATACTAGTGATCCCGCGCAATCTTGAGCGGTGAATTTTCAAATGATTAAAAAAAAATCTGATGTGTCCAACACATGACTTTCTCTTTTTTGGGGTATAGATATTTAAATTATTATGAATAGCATTATGAGGCAAAATTATTATTTCGTATCGTAAAAGAATACAGTCGTACTTATTGCCGTAAATTACGTGTATTTTGAATATGTTTACAGAATTCACCGCTACATTGTGCTGGCGCTGTATACCAGAATTAAGATAAAGCAAAATATCTCCGAAATGGATGGTTCTACGAAAATTCCTTTCAAACAAAACTTGGAATAAATATTATTCTCTACAACTTTCGTCCTCACGAAGATTACAAATAACGATGTTTTTAAGGAGATATTTGACGGGGACCGAAAAAACCGATTATTTATAAATAATTCCAAAACAATTACTATGGAAAATTGTTCCAAATGAAAGTTGTAGAAAATTACATTCTCTATAACCGTTATATCTAATTGTATATAAAATAATAATGTTTTAACGGAGATATTTCGCCAAAACCGAATCGGGTTTCGAATAAACCTCGACTTCCGGTTAACCGTTATTGTCTAAAAACTACTCAGCTCTTCTTGCTCATACCAAAGTGTTATATTTGAAATTTGGTAACGATATGGCAAGTACTTTTAGAGTTAGAGCCCCCACAATCACACATCATTCCGAAAATAGTCTAAACGTGTTCTAGGGACCTCAAAACGTGTATTTCCGTTGAAATCTCGAAGTCGATTTTTTTCATGAAAATAATACTTTCTCTATATTACGTATATGGAGAAAGTAAAACTTATGAAAGCCTACAGTCGTTTTATTACGTGTTATTTTAATGGGAGATGTAAATGTCCTCCATTGGAATCGAACCCAGCACTCTAATCGAGAATTTTTTGTCACCAGTTTATCATATGTGAATCGAGCATTCTTTCCAAATTTAGAGTTTCTATCTTTATTTTCTCTCGAGTTATCGATAAAGGGAGCGGTTAGCGTGCGTATCTCCCAATGTTATGGTCGCGGGTTTGAATCCTGTAGAGGGCATGCCAAAATAAAAATATCATTATTCGCATTTTTCTAGCGAGCGGGTTTAGCGTTACATCCGACAAACAAACCAACCAACAGATTGCGGAAAATATCTTTAGAATTTCTGAGCTATATAAGCATAGGGGCATTCGGTGTATGTTTAGTGCAGTAGAGTGTACATCGCTTGCAGAAGAGCGTGGGGAGTTTGATGCATCTAGGAAGGAATATGTTATAGCGGCAGTCAAGTGCAAATTGGGTGGCATAAATCAGGGGGTAATTTCGTGTGTTGGGTGGTCTATATTGAAGGGGCAATCAAGTGTTTGATGGTCTTATATATATTAGGCCCTAATAATTAGGGGGTTTGTTGTGCAAGTTGGGTGGCATATATTCCAGCTGATTTTTTATGAGTATTTGGTGGCACACACACATTCTCTCTCTCACACAAACGGACACATACAAACACCCTCTCTCTCGCACGCACACGCACCCTATCGCGCGCACACGCAGCCACACACACTCCCACATCCTCACACACACACGCACCCTCACACACAGACATACAAGCACGCACCCTCACACGCACTCTCACACACGCACACCCCCTCATTCACCCAACCCATCATTTTCTCTCTCGCACTTACACGCAGCCGTTTTCGCTCATTCACCCAGTCACGTACACATCCCTTCACATACTTCATCGTATGTACTGGGATATCAAAATATACTTTCTCCTTCGATATTGCCGTAATATCCTCAGGCTATCTAAACCCATCGATACGGCTAAAGCGACCGCGTAAATTAACCTAATACATCTCTGAATATTCCATTTAATCTTCTTCTAGATACTTCTCAATCTACAAAGTAGCAGCGAAATTAGTTGAACCATGTTTTCATCATTTTATAATTCCTTTATATCAACCTACAAATCATTCATTGCATTATTTCTCCTCTTCTCTGGTCACTGATTAGCAGGTGCAACATGCTCTCATGGCGGCGAGCTCTTATGGGCGCCAAATTTGAAGCCCTCGTTCGCTTGCGTGTTATCGGATACCGTTGTCGTCGCCTGGTAGATGTTGGATGGGCTTGGTTGGGCAAATCGCAAAATTCGACGCACGATGCGTAGAGGATCCCTCATATAATTACAGATACCTCATATGATGGAGAAGTATTAAAAACGTAAAAAAAATGTATCGCAGGAAACGGAATGGCGATTTCAACATAAACCATGAGCCATCAATATTTTAATTCATATCACTGTTTTTACTTTCTCCATAAGGTAGTAATGGGAAAGAATCGTGATCACGAAAAAAATCGATTTCGAGATATTTCAACGGAAATACACGTTTTGAGGTCCCTAGAACACGTTTTGACTATTTTCGGTATGATGTATGTGTGTGTGAGTGTGATTGTGGGCGCTCTAACTCAAAAAGTACTTGCCATATCGGTACCAAACTTCATATATAAAACTTTAGCATGAGCACAAAGACCTGATTAGTTTTTGGACATTAACGGTTAACCGGAAGTGAAGTTTATTCCAAACCCGATTCTGTTTTTACGATATTTGTCCGCTAAACATCATTATTGTACATACACTTCTATACAAATGTGATAGAGAATGTAATTTCCTGCAACATTCATTTGAAACAATTTTCCATAGCAGTTATTGTTTAGGAATTATTTATAAATAATCGGTTGTTTCTGTTTCCGTCAAATATCTCCTTAAAAACGCCGTTATTGGTAATCTTCGTGAGGACCAAAGTTGTAGAGAATAATATTTCTTCCAAGTTTTGTTTGAAACAAATTTTCGTAGAACCAACCATTTCGGGGTTATTAAACGTTTTTCGTAATTTCCAGTACACAGCGCCACCACCATGTAGCGGTGACTTCTGTAAACATATTCAAAATATAATTTACGACAATAAGGACGACAGCATTCTTTTACGATACAAAATAATAATTTTGCCTCATAATGCTATTCGTAATAATTTATATATCTATACCCCAAACATGGAGAAAGTCGTGTTGACCACCAGATTTTTTGAAATATTTATTAATTTTCCTTTGCTTTTAGGCCGTATTTAATTTTGAAATATGATATGAAATCGAATAATTTCGCCATTCTTTGACTACCCTGTCATCTACTTCAGTGCATGTCATAACGTTATTCGTGTAAAGCAGGCGCCTCTTTGCGAGTTCAGGGAGGCTCTACTCGTCGTCATCTGTATCGATCGCTGGAGTTTCTTTGGGATCATTCGAATCTTAGTGATTGCTAGAATATCCATTTAATTGTCAGGAAGTTGTACTATGCAATCGTCGAAATGTGCCTGATGGTGGGACATTTGGTTAGTTAAACAGAAAAACATTTCTTTTTGCAGAACTTGCTATTAGCAAATTTAATGTTTTTTTGGAAAGTACAAATGGTTTATTGTATTAGCAATTGCACTTCTTGTTAACAATAAAATACAAAATCAAAACCAAGCTAGGAAAATACTGCGAAAGTAGATATTATAAGAAATACTATAATAATATATTATAAGAAATATCAGAAGAAATATTATCCTCTACAACTTTGGTCATTACGAAGATTCCTAATAACGACGTTCTTAAGGAGATATTTGACGGAAACCGAAAAAACCGATTATTTATAAATAATCCCTAAACAATAACTGCTATGGAAAATTCTTTCAAATGAAAGTTTTAGGAAATTACATCCTCTATAACTTTTGTATAGAATTGTAAATACAATAATGATGTTTACTGGTATACTGTATACTGGTATTAAGATATATCGAAATATCTCCGAAATGGATGGTTCCACGAAAATTTAATTCAAACAAAACTTGGAAGAAATATTATTCTCTACAACTTTGGTCCTCACGAAGATTGCCAATAACGATGTTTTTAAGGAGAAAAGCGAAAAACCGGTTATTTATAAATAATTCCTAAACAATAACTGCAATAGAAAATTGTTTCAAACTGTAAATACAAATGATGTTTAACGAAGAAATATCGCAAAAACCGAATCGGGTTTCGAATAAACCTCGACTTCCGGATACCCGTTATTGTCCAAATACTAATCAGTTCTTTGTGCACATGTTGAAGTGTTATATATGAAGTTTGGTAACGATATGGCACGTACTTTTTGAGTTAGAGCGCCCACTATAACATACACACATACACGCAAACAGACATCTTTCCGAAAATAGTCAAAACGTGTTCTAGGGTCCTCAAAAAGTGTATTTCCGTTGAAATCTCGAAGCCGATTTTTTTCATGATCACAATACATTCCCAATACTTCGTATGGAGAAAGTAAAAATCTGATGTGGCCAACACATGACTTTCCCCATATTTGGGGTATAAATTTTTAAATTATTATGAATAGGATTATGAGGCAAAATTATTATTTCGTATCGTAAAAGTACAGTCGTCCTTGTTGCCGTAAATTATATTTTGAATATGTTTACAGAATTCACCGCTACGTAGTTTTGGCGCTGTATACTGGATATTACGAAAAAAGTTGAATATCTCCGAAACCGATGGTTCTACGAAAATTTGTTTCAAACAAAACTTGGAAGAAATATTATTCTCTACAATTTGATCCTCACGAAGATTATCAATTACGACGTTTTTAAGGAGATATTTGACGGAAACCGAAAAAACCGATTATTTATAAATAATTCCTAAACAATAACTGCTATGGATAATTGTTCCAAAAAAAACTGTAGAAAATTACATTCTCTATAACCTTTGTAAAGAATTGTATATAATTTAATGATGTTCTAACGAAGAAATATCGCAATGACCGAATCGGGTTTCGAATAAAGCTCGACATCCGATTAACCGTTATTGTCCAAAAACTAATAAGTTCTTTGTGCTCATGCTAAAGTGTTATATATGAAGTCTGGTAACGATATGGAAAGTACCTTTTGAGTTAGAGCGCCCACAATCACATACCCACACGCACACACACAGACGCACACGCGCACGCACGCACACACACGCACACACACACACAGACATCATTCCGAAAATAGTCTAAACGTGTTCTTGGGACCTCAAAACGTGTATTTCCGTTGAAATATCTCGAAGTCGATTTTTTTCGTGAACACTACTTTCCCATTACTACGTACGGAGAAAGTAAAAAGGAAATTTTTCCGAAATGGATGGTTCAACGAAAATTTGTTTCAAACAAAACCTGGAAGAAATATTATTCTCTACAACTTTGGTCCTCACGAAGATTACCAATAACTATGTTTTAAAGGAGATATTTGACGGATAGCGAAAAAACCGATTATTTATAAATAATTCCTAAACAATAACTGGTGTGGAAAACTGTTTGAAATTAAAAATGTAGGAAATTAAATTGTCTACCTTTTTTGTAATGGTCAATGTATACAATAATGACGTATTATCGGAGAAATATCGCCGAAACCGAATCGGGTTTCGAATAAACCTCGACTTCCAGTTAACCGGTATTGTCCAAAAACTAATCAGTTCTTTGGGCTCATTCTATAGTGTTATGATATTTTGTATTAATATGACAAGTACTTTTTATGTTAGGGCGCCTACAATCACATGCATACATCCATCCATCCCCACACACAGACATCATTCCGAAAATAGTGTAATCGTGTTCTAGGGACCTCAAAACGTGTATTTTCGTTGAAATCTCTAAGTGAAGTTTTTCATGAACACAACACTTTCCCATTACTACGTATGGAGAAAGTAAATTCAAATGACGAAATGAAGATTTAATTGATTCGATTCAATACTTACAAGGGGAAGGCACTACTGACCCCCAACCGATTTGGCTGAAACTTCGTAGAGATAATGTCCATGACGTCCGATTAACGAAAATATATACATATCAGGGCCAATACTCAGCCGTTTTTATTTTATTAGTAAAAATAAGTTCATATTTTCCGAGCCATTACAGAAGTACCACACACGGTAACATAATTCGTAAGAAGTGGGGCTTGCGTAGTGGGTAGCGCGCTTGGCTGAAAACGTTAAGGTCTGTTGTTCGAGTCCACGTTCGGAAACATTTTTTCATTTTTCCCTAATATTCATTTTCCACATTTTAAATGCTTATTTCTTAATAACGCTATATTTTTATTTTTTAATAGTTAATATTTTTTATATATTGATGTGCAGTTTTGAAGAATTATTTGTAGCGGTTGTAACGGTTGGTTATCCTCGTCAATAAATTTTTCATTGTAAAGCGATTTATTAGTTTCTCCTCCTCATGAATAAACAATGAAAAGAAGCTTATTGTCTTGCACGTATTGCTTCACAGTCATGGCATTGTCGATAAATACATTGTAAGCGTTTGGAAAAGGATCGGAGAGGAGCGATTTCAATTGCTACAATATCAGTATTGCTTCTTTCATCAGAGCATTGTGAGTAATTTATCTAGCGTGGTTCGAAGTGTATTTTTAACATACTGCTATTTTTGCTATTTCAAAAATGGAATATACTGCTTCAACATCTTCAGCGGGGAATCCTGTAACGAGCAAAAATGTTACATCTTTTACGTCTCCTCCTTTGGACGACGAAACGGCGAATGACGTGTTGAACACCGCCATGCATTACTGCATGAAGCTCCTCCGAAAAAATGGATTGATGTCGGATAAAGAAGTTCCCGAAAGTGAATGTGGCCGTAGTGTTGTAATGGCCCAAGAAATTTATACACGTGTTGTGGATATGCTTTGCGAGATGAACTTCAATGAAGATTATGATCTGGTGGGGCCCGATGAAGTCGACGAAATGCACGGATATGAGGAAATCGAGTTAGCTAGGGAAAGTTCGGGAAGCGCGTACGAACCGACACCAAAGAAATACAAGCATTCGTGAAATGTTCGTGGTGCTTTAATCCGTATTGTTTCCATTGTTTTTATGATCAGTACCACCCTAGAACCTGTGAAAGTGCTGTCGGACTACCTACTTAAAAACCAACCGTAAAGATAAACTTTCATATCGATACCTGATAATTAAATGAATTAAAAAACAGAATTGCTGACCACCGATATAGGGGGAACCCTAATGAACCGCGGTGGTGGAGGAGGGTTCAGCAAAAAATAAAAAGAAAGTGAATGCATTAAATATGTAATTAATGTTATCGCAAACCGGACGAGTTTTATTTGTCATTGCCCAAAGAGATATTATCATTGTGATTAGGAATTTTATTTAGAAATAAATGGGTATTTGAACTTTAAGCAATATTAGAAAATTAGGTAATAAATACTTTAAATGATGAAAGTGAAAAATGTGGGAAAAAATCAAAAAACGTTTTGGAACAGGGATTCGAACAACTGACCTTGACATTTTCAGCCAAGCGCGCTACCCACTGCGCAAGCGCCACTTCTTACGAGTTGCCAAATTTTAAGTCTCTAGCTCATCTGGTAATGCCTTATAATTTTTAACCTCGTTTGGGGCAATAATGGGGCAAAACAGCCACTTAATTATTGAAAGTTTTATAATATCGGATTTTCTCCATGGATTGTGACCAAAAACCTATTGTCTTCCCAAATTTCAAGTCTCTATCTCATATGGAAGCAAATATATAAACCTCTACACCGATTTACGTTCTTTTCTTAAGAGGCAATAATGGAGCCAAAATAACCCCTCAAAATTGGAATTGCAACAATTTTGGACTTTTTCCTTCTTTCGTAATTAGAAACCTATAATCGTGCCAATTTTTAAGTCTTTAGCTCATCTGGATGTGCCTTGTAATTTTTAAACTCGTTAGGGCAGTAATGGGGTAAACTCGCCCCTAAAAGTTGGAAGTTTCATAATATAGGATTTTTTTCCATAAGTTGTGAACTAAAATCTATAGTCATCCCAAATTTCAAGTCTGTATCTCATCAAGAAGTGCCTCATAATTTTTGTCCTTGTATAGGTCAATAATGGGGCAAAACAGTACCAAAAATGGGGATTAAAAGCTTATCCATATGAAAGCATTGAGCTCGTTGCCACGGTAGTCAATTGTTATGGCACAAAGAAATTACTTTTATTCGATAAAAACTATAAATTTACGCTAATTCTACTCGAACTTGAATTCTGTTTTCAAAAATAAGAAACTACACATTCTAATCTTTCTGACAGTTCAATTCCCGAGTTCGAACCTTGACGGGAAGTAATTTTAAAAAGCCTATATAAATACCTCTACACCGATTTACGTTTTTCTTATGTAGCAATAATGGGGCCATAATAGGCCCTCAAAATTGGAATTTTAACTATTTTGGATTTTTTCCTTCAGTTGTGACCAAAAATCTATAAACGTATCAAATATGAAGCACATCTGGAACTGTCTCATAATTTGTATCCACTTATATATATATATATATCTATCCTATGTAAGAAGCGTCTATATATATATATATATATATATATATATAATAGATAACTCAGATATCTAGGAAAGGCTGAATGGTGTTCAGTTGGCAACCCTTCGTCGTCGGGCGGCAACAGTGTTCGAAACACACCCTTCCTCCCTAGACTTCATCTCGCGAGATCTCGCCACCCCCCCCCCCCCCCCCCCCCGTACCGCCCCATCACTCGCACAAAATCACCTCGCGCACACCGAAATATAGCCTTCGTTAAAATTTCAGCGCCGCTGAAACGCCATCAATGTCGGCGAGAGAGTGGACACACGACACTAACTCTTCCCCCGCCCCCGTCTCTGGCCTATGTCTATCAACCACTTAACTCCCCCCACCCATTCTAATCCGATGGACCCCAATTTAATCCCCGGACATCCTTAACCCCGTCTCTCTTTCTGTTCTTCACACTGTAATTCTCCTGCTGCCTCTTTTTGCCTCTCTCCCTTCCTCACCTCTCTCTCTCCCTGCAAATACACCTCCTACGACCTAAATATTGTCTTAATGCTTGGGTTGGGTTGGGGTGAATGATAACATTTTTTATTACTTTTGGGAGTCCACCTGGCAAAACTATTAAGAAATTACAATACATTTCTGCATTGCCAAAAAAATTAAACCCTAAACATACTTACAGCTAAGAACAGAAACGGTGAGGCTGAGGGTATACGCACCAATTCGCCGAAAATTTCTAACGAAAGATTCGAGAACTTCCAAATCTTTATACACACATGCGCAAACTTTGATAAATGGACGCAAATGTAGGAAAAACTCCTTAACTGTATAAGGCATTCTTTCTACATTTGAAATTTTCTTAATATAGAAGGAATTCTAACTTTTTCTTCGTCGTCTGATGTTTTAATATTATTACTGCTCCTAAGTTAGTTAGGTACTGACTTTACGGAAAAATTACTTCTTTATAAACATTACCAAAATGTGAGTTAAGCAGCGGTTGGCATATTTTACAATTACCAACAAATCAAGATTCAACCACGCCCTCAGTTTGAATTATTACAGGTGAAATTTTATCTGATATCCAACATCATGGGATTGCGTAACGTCAAACAATGAATTATTTATATAATGGAGACACTAAAATTCGCCCCTTCAAGCGAAAACAGAGAGCGTAAGAATGATTACATAGAACACCTTTCGAAATGGGGATTGAGTAGAGTTATTCAAGTGCCGTTAAGTTAAGGTGACCAGGTGTCCTCCTTTTGGAAGGACAGCCCTCCTTTCTCAATCGTTGTCCTTCCATATCCTCCTTTTTTGAAATTTTTTCTGTCCTTCCTTTTACTTAACTTTGTGTATCCATGGAACATTTACACCTACTTTGAGAACTCAGACCTATGCTAACCAATATCATGTGATTTTTGTCGACTGGCTGGCTTTGTTCCTGTCTGTTACTTTGTTATACGCGCAGGGAGTTCGTCTTTCTTCATACTATTATCCGCCAATTGGTTGATATAGAATTTTCTTTCTGATCGCGTTTTATTTCACCATTTTTATCAAAATCCCAAACGTTAACACTATAGACATCGCGGATGTCAGCGCCTTCATCGCTCGGTAACTGTAATTTATTTGCGGTATTGGCCGGATTTCTCGTAATATTGTTCTCTCTTACCCTCTCAGTTACACCCATTCCCCTAAGACGCTTACACTCTACCCTGCTCTCTAGCCTAAAAAAGCCCTACTATGCTCAAGGATCTTACGCGCTACACCCTGGGATGCCTCCGGCGTGTAATGAACCCCCGAGCCATTTAGGGGTGCCCCACACGATCGGAGAATCGGACGAAGGTCAACGAAATCCACCCCTATGTCCCTACAGAAAGACCATAGCCTTCGGTTTAGCCCCTCCACCCTACTCCAAACCTCACAGCCACAGTCAATCCGCGGGACAATGCTGCAAATGGTTAAAGGCACATCAACCCCAGACTGCTCTGGGACACGACCGACCTCGGAGTTTAAGTCCCTAAAGGAACTCAAAATCTCCTCGGAGCCGCGCTTCGAGGCGTCATTGGTGCCAACATGCGCCACCACCCGCAGACTAGAGCAGCCAGTGCCAATGACCTCTTCCCGAACCACCTTCGTCACCTGGGGCACCGTATCTCCTGGTATACACCTGGAGAACACCCGCTCCACCACTCCCTCCCGGCGGGCCCTTGATAGCAAAGGCGCCATCACACGCCGGACATTAGAGCTACCTATCACTAACAACCCTCCCTTCCCAACCCGACTCCTCTTAGGTGGGGTAGGTACGGTCACAGAGTTCGTTGAGCTATCCTCCGACAGCACCGCAAACCTGTTGCTAACATTATATTTGTTTGGTTTCTGGTTCATTAAAATCCTGGTTTATTCAGCGTACAATGTATCCAATATCCAATCCTATTCCTTAAAATATTTCTTTTGTAAAACAAAGTCGATTCCCTCCTGTTCACTTCGTTGTTATCGGCAACGGAATTAAGTGATTTTAGTGGGTTTTTGTTCCTGTGCGTGCTAGTGAAACTCTTACAGCTTCCTATTGCTTGTTTTGTTTATCCTCTATCAGTGAATTGTGAAATAATAGTTATATACTGTGTCCCGCCTGAGTGAAATTTGAAAAGCCGCGATTATTTCATTATTATGGTAAATTTTCTCATTTTAGTTTACTGTGTGATCTTCCATTTTATTATATTGATTTTTAAATCTTTGCTGTAATTTCCTACGAAATGTCATCAGCCAGGAAAAGAAAATGTAACGTTAGTTTTAAGGAATTTTCACATTTAAGACCTGCTGGAAATGGTGATACTCTCAATAAATGTTGTATGTGTTAAGCAGTATTTAGTATCGCTGTTGGTGAGCGTTCAAGTATTACGAAGCACAATCTTTCCCAAAAGCACCAAAACGCTCTTAATATAGCATCCTCTCACATAAAACCCTTATTTTATTTTTTTAAATGTGAAATAAATCATATAAGCAGTTTTTTGATGATGAAATGTATCCTTCCTATGTGCTTCATTTTTTTAATTAAAAATCGGGATTTGTCCTCCCTTTTGGTCAAAAATATCTGGTCACCTTAGTTAAGCAAAACAAGTGAGATACCATTGCTAAAGTAAGAAATGGAAGCACGTTTTCGTAAAAATTGTCAGGTTTCTAGTTTATATACCTTTTTGGGGAGAGGACAACTCGCGCCAAGAGAATCAAACCGCGTTATTATAATCTAACACTGCATTTTCATTAGGAAGTTGGTATTAAAGAGAACGCTAAACCCAGAATCAACCAAAAGTTATTTAAAACATACCTTATCTAAGTTAAGCAGTTTAATATGATCTTTATCCCTTTTCGAAAGTAAATTGAAAGTTTTAACGCTTCGCTTTTATTGTTGTAACCAAAAGAAAAATTTACCATAGTACAGGACCCTTAAAGATAGTTCATGAGAAAATTTTAAAAAATCCTGCTTCAAGCAAACGGACATAGGGACTGAACCCAAAATCAATAGGGTACATGTCAGTCACCAGCCGAGACTATCCTGAAAAATCTTAGCTTCCTACGGTCCATTCCACAATTTCTGCAGTACGGACTCCATGGGAGATTTGTCCTCTCTCTCTGTTTCCCATGTTATTTTCCGTATAGCTCTATCTCTCTCTAATGCTAGCCTCTACGCAAGGTGCGGATAAGCAAATCTTGATACCAAAACCATTAAAAACATGATTTATTGCACTATTTTCGTGTTTTTAACATTATTTTTCTTGATTACATACATACCAATCACGCTGTTCCCTTACGGGGTAAGCAAGCTAAATGCCTCTACCATTCACAATATTTCTCCACACCTTTCTATCCTTACATACTTCTTTCACTTCAAACACATCCATACATCGTTTCATACATCGTCTTCCATTCCTTAAACTTCTGATCTCTCTTTTCTTGAGAGTCACCTCCATCACATTCAGCCAGCTTTTTCTTGGTCTTCCTCTCCCTTTTGATCCGCATACTCTACCATCAGAGTATATCAATTTAGTCTCCCGGTTCTTATCCATTCTCTCCACATACCCAAACCATCGCAGCACACCCCTTTCATACTGACCTCTTAAAGTTTCTTTCATTCAACATTCATTCATCACCCAAGTATTCCTGACTCTGTCTCTCCTGGTTTTCCTACACATGCTCCTCATATAACCCATTCCAACTGCATTCACCTTACTCACGTGTTTCTCCTGACACACCCACGTTTCTCTACCGTACAACAAGGTGGGTACAAGCACACTTCTATACACAGCCAATTTTGCTTCCTTAGACACTTCTTCACGATTTAGTACTGACCACATGCTACCCACCACTTTTCTACCCGCATTCACACGCCTTTCTATCTCTCCATCTATTCTTCCATTCTTAGAAAACATTCTTCCCAAGTGCACAAACTCATCCACCTGTTCAACAACTTCATCTTTATGCACAGCCTACAGTCATTCAATTCATTCATTCTATCAAACACAACAACCTTTGTTTTTGACAACAACACAGCATCATCAGCATAGAACAGGACCCACACATTCACTTCCACAATCCTCATACCATTCGTATTTGCACAGGCTTCCCTCACACATTTATCCATAAAAACATTAAACAACCAACGAGACATCACACACCCTTGCCGAACACCACTTTCAATCTTAAACCAGTCACTCAGCATACCATTTATTCTTACGCGAGCCTTACTTCCTGAGTAGACTGCTCTCGCTGCATTCGCTAACCAGTCATTCACTCCATACTCAGCCAGAACATTCCTCAGATCATTTCTGTTGACTCAATAAACTAATAGCTCTGTAATTCTTACATTCTACTTTACTACCCTTCCCTTTGTACAAAGGAACAATGATGGCATTCTTCCAATCATCTGGTACAACTGAAATGTTAACACACAAATTAAATAAATCGCTCATCCAACTCATAAGTAAGCTACATCCATATTTCAGCATTTCACCCGTAATTCCATCCACGCCTGCAGCCTTCCCATTCCTCAACATTTTCACATATGCGTTAATCTCACGTTCGTCAACTCTGTGTTTACTGGACACATTCATACAGTCAGTGTCACTTTGGATGCCAGACTTCAGAACTACCTCCATACAAGTCTTCAAAATACTCCTTCCAACATTCTGTCACTTCACGTTCATTCCACACTTTCTCCATCCTTATTTACAATCCCATTCATTCCATTGTTGCTGCCCTGTCTCGCCCTTTTTATCCATTTCCAAGATAACTTCTTATTCCCTTCAGAAATCATTCTGCATCTTTACAGCCTCATTCAAACGTACTCGTTCTTTGCTTTCCTTAACTGCATTCTTAGCAGCCTTATTTTTCTTCCTGTAATCATCATGCAGAATCCTTCTTTCATTATCATCCCTTGCAGCAATCAACCTCTTATATGCCTCCTTCTTCTCATTAACTGCTTCACTCACTGTCTCATTCCACCAAGCATCCTTTTTCATACAGCCCACTAAAGTCATTCCACACACCTCTGAAGCACACTGTGTAACATTCTCTTTTAGTCTATTCCAAGAATCTTCCACATTTCCTTTCCTTATATCCTCATCCCATTCAGTCTGCTGGGCAGTTAATTTACATTCCAACACATTCATGTATTTGATCTTTACCTCACACTCTAAATAACCGGTTTTTCGGTTTCCGTTAAATATCTCCTTAACGACATCGTTATTGGTAATCTTCGTAAGGACCAAAGTTGTAGAGAATATTATTTCTTCCAAGTTTTGTTTGAAACAAATTTTCGTAGAACCATCCATTTCGGATAAATTTCGCTTTATCTTAATACCAGCCTACAGCGCCAACACCATGTAGCGGTGAATTCTGTAAACATTCAAAATATACGTAATTTACGGCAACAAGGACGTGTCTTCTTTTACGATACGAAATAATAATTTTGGCTCGTAATATTATTCATAATAATTTAAATATCTATACCCCAAATATGGAGAAAGTCGTGTATGTGCTGGCCACATCAGATTTCTTTCTTTATTTTCTTTTTCTTTTTAATTTAAAATTACTTAGAAACATGGTACGAATTTGAGACTTGGAGGATACAATGACGTTTATTTTTATTGAAGACAGAATCGGAATCCTGGTCGAATTAGCGTAAAAGCATTCAAAGCACGTTTACGCACATAAGGATTGAATTAACAATTTTATATCGAGGTCTAACAATGGAATTAGTAGACAAGGCAACATCCCGTCAAAATGGTAGGATTTCCTAAAACTGTGCAAATTAACAGTTTCAATTGAGCGATTTCGAGCTGTAAGAGGAAAAAGACGAACAGAATAAGGTACGTTATAACGTTTTCTTCAAAATGGTTCATATCTGAAGATTGTAGGTCAATTCTTTTTAATTTTAATCTAAAAAAGAATGAAAGCCTGCGCGTTGAGAAATCGAGTTTTACGTGAGATTTTGGTCGTCACCTTAAAATATGGGAACTGAGCATTCCTGATAAATTTAGTTTCTATCTCTATTCTTTCTTGAGTTATTCGCAATTTTATGGCGAGCGAGTGCTGTTGTGTGACAAATCTCTCTATATTATAAAATCCTAATGGTCATCATCATGCTGCGTAACGGTCTAATTTGGTGAATAACTCGATTAGAAATAAACTTAGAAGTCTGAAATTTCTCAGGATTTCAGTGTTGATGAATCTCCATGTTATGACTAAAAAATCTGATGTGGTCAACACATGACTTTCTCCATATTTGGGGTATAGATATTTAAATTATTATGAGTAGCATTATAAGGCAAAATTATTATTTCGTATCCTAAAAGAAGACACGTCGTTGCCGTAAATTACGTATATTTTGAATGTTTACAGAATTCACCGCTACATGGTGTTGGCGCTGTAGGCTGGTATTAAGAAAAAGCGAAATATATCCGAAATGGATGGTTCTACGAAAATTAGTTTCAAACAAAACTTGGAAGAAATATTATTCTCTACAACTTTGGTCCTTACGAAGATTACCAATAACGATGTTGTTAAGGAGATATTTAACGGAAACCGAAAAACCGGTTATTTATAAATAACTCCTATAGAAAATTGTTTCAAATGAAAACTGTAGGAAATTACATTCTCTATAACTTTTGTTTAGAATTGTATAAACAATAATGATGTTTTAACAAAGAAATATCGCAAAAACCGAATTGGGTTTCGAATAAACCGCGACTTCCGGGTATCCGTTATTGTCCAAAAACTAATCAGTTCTTTGTGCTCGCCTTAAAGTGTTATATATGAAGTTTGGTAACGATATGGCAAGTACTTTTTGAGTTAGAGCGCCCACACTAACATACACACACACACAGACATCATTCCGAAAATAGTCTAAACGTGTTCTAGGGACCTCAAAACATGTATTTCCGTTGAAATCTGGAAGTCGATTTTTTTCATGAATACAATACTTCCCATTACTACGTATGAGAAAGTAAAAATCTGATGTGGCCAACACACGACTTTCTCCAAAATTGGGGTATAGATATTTAAATTATTATGAATAGCATTATGAGACAAAATTATTATTTCGTATCGTAAAAGAATACAGTCGTCCTTATTGCCGTAAAGTATGTTTTGAATAGGTTTACAGAATTCACCGCTACATGGTGGTGGCGCTGTATACTGAAAATTTACGAATAAAGCAAAATATCTCCGAAATGGATGGTTCTACGAAAATTTGTTTCAAACAAAACTCGGAAGAAATATTATTCTCTACAACTTTCGTCCTCACGAACATTACAAATAACGACGTTTTTAAGGAAAATTATTGCAAATGAAAGTTGTACGAAATAACATTCTCTATTACATTTGTATAGAATTGTATGTAGAATAATGATGTTTTAACGGAGAAATATCGCAAAAACCGAATCGGGTTTCAAATAAACTTCACTTCCGGTTAACCGTTATTGTCCAAAAACTAATCATTTCTTTGTGCTCATTCTAGAGTGTTATATATGAAATTTGGTAATGATATGGCAAGTACTTTTTGAGTTAGAGCGCCCACAATCACATACACACAGACATCACTCCGAAAACAGTCTAAACGTGTTCTAGGAATCAAAATATCTAATAAACTATCGGGTTTTCGAAACATTCCTATCACATACACACCGACAAGATGGAGAAAATACTTAAAACGTGTTCTAGGGACCTCAAAACGTGTATTTTCGTTGAAATCTCGAAGGCGATTCTTTTCGTGATCACAATACAGGGTGTCCATAAATGATTACCCTGATTACAGGATACTATAATTTTTTAATGCAGAATCTAACATTTGTTTCCTTTTTACAGTTAAACACGTACACACACAGAGTTTCAGTGCTGGAGTGTTGTGTTTATCGTGTCTGCCACTACGAGCACTGTAACAGGTTTTTAGTGAAGATGGCGTCTGTGACAGAGAAGGCACAATGTGTTGTTTGGCTTGCAGAAACAACATATCCTTTGAGTGTTAACGATTGATCAGAACAAAGTATGGAAAAAAATCCACCTGACGTGAAGTTAATTAAGTCGTGAATGAGTAAATTCATGGAAACAGGAACAGTGGAAAAGGGAAGGAGCAGTAGCAGACCATCAATTTCCGAAGAGACGGTGGTAAACATTCAAACTGCTTTCGCGCGGTCACCAACGAAACGAAGATGTTAATAAACATAGACAAAACCAAATTTCTACACTTCAGTCGTAGTAAAAGTAGAGTGGATTACATTTATATATTAGATCAGTGGTTCTTAACCCCTGTGTCGCGACCCAAAATTGGGTCGCCAAACCATTTTGAGTGGACCGTCAAAGATTTTCCATTGCTTTCTATATCCATATATATCATTCCTCCTAACAACCCGTTCAATGCTAATGTCCTGAGAGCTTATTTTCATTTATTTATTAAATTCCTATTAATTTTATTACTTATTACAAGTGAGACATTGGAGGAAATGGGTCGCCGCGACCAGAATTTGGGTCGCAGCCAAAAAAGGTTAAGAACCACTGTACTGGATGGTAGGAGATTAACACAAGATTGTTTGTGTAAATCAAAGCAAGTGAATCTTAATTTCATCGTTTGGAAGCTGGAATATTACGTTTTTGTAAGTAGGACCATTATATTATACATCTACTAACGGAAGTGTCCGTTGAATTTCAACGGATTTAGTGAATCTAAAACGTCGACCGTGTATGTATGTATGCATGCAAATTGTCAATACGCATACACAGCCATGCCCTCAGCGAGATTCGAACTCGCGAACCTTACATTGGGAACCAAATACATTAAAATCCTACACCGGGGAAGTGCAATATAAGAGTTAAATGTGAATTATTGAGATTCACTTATTTCATACATTTCTTAATTTTTACTTTCTCCATATACGTAGTATACAGAAAGTATTGTTTTCATGAAAAAAATCGACGTCGAGATGTCAACGGAAATACACGTTTTGAGGTCTCCTGAACATGTTTTCACCGTTTCTCGGTGTGTGTGTGTGTATGCGTGATAGTCCGTATGTGTGTGACAAATATTGTGTGCGCTCTAACTCAAAAACTATTCATCAGATCAGCATGAAATTCGATACTTGTGATTTTATATACATTCTTAAGATTCGAAAAGATTTTGATAACAATCGGTGAGCCGGAAGTAGCGGTTTACTCCTGTCAAATTTTAGTTCTTCTTAATTATTTCGCTTAAAACTGAATTTTTGTTAACATATTGTAGATATTCTTTTTTCTACAACTCTTGTTTGAAATAAATTTTCATGAGGAATATTTCAAGAGATATTCAATTTTCTTCGAAATTGACGGTTAGTGGGCAGCTCGCGCACGTGGTAGTGATAATTTCATCGCTAGCGCTGAAGCGTGTAAGTTGAACTTCCTATCGCTGTATTTATTTGATTTTAGTTGACAACTTATGTATGGAGAAAGTCATGTGCTGGACACATCAATTTATTTATAAATTAATTGACAGAACAGCGCAAATATTGCGCGGGTACCGCTAGTCTATATAAAAACATACCAAAACCTTTGAGAAGATCCGAGAGCGGTAGATAGCTATCATCCATCTTATTCGAAGAGGCCTAACACGAAAGAGACATGATTATAATAATAATAGTCTTGATATGTTTTTGTGTTTGTCCGGAACGCACGGTTTCGATGATATTTTCGCTACCTATATATGTACCTAACCGTTTATGCCAGCCATCCCCTATCATGAGTTCAAGGAATCGATCCCAGAAACGTTGTTTCCTCCGTTTGATAGCATATTAATCATTTGCCAATTTTAAAACACTTAGAAACGTCGTAGGAATTCGAGACGTAAAATAAAGCACGACATATTTCATTATCCCTACCGTCGATTTTTAACATGCGTCGAATCGGCCCACAAATCAGTTTGTAACGCGAAAATCCTTGGTAATTTAACGCGAAAAGTCGCATGTCGTCAAGGTGATTTGCATTCCTGCCGGTTTCGTGTAATTGCGGAAGATTGACCGTGATTATAAATTCACGTCGCACACGTACAATTATACACGGAATTCAGACGCTAATCTGAGCTTTTAACGATAACTTGGTTATGCGAAACAATACGACGGTGAATAAGACAAGACCAGCTAACAACTAATGAAAACTGCTGATCGAATCACAAGAGAGGGGTACAAGCAAAATTGGGTCTCTCACTTGGAACCATTTCCCACCATTATTCATGACAAGCATAGGTTCAGCCAAGTCTGCGTGCTTCGGGTTCTCCAAAATGTTAATGGGTAATATTTGTAATCATTACTTGCCTTGTAATGAAATCAGGTTCTCAAAAACACCTTGTAAACTTACTTTTAGAACAAAATTCGTATTATGACAGCACTGATTTGTTTCACTGAAACTATGTATTATGCATAACGCCACTGATTTTAAGCTACTACGCAAGCTTATGATGACGTCATTAAATCAACATAAGAAATTTTAGCCAAACACGAAAAAAATTTAATGATGTCTTTCGTCAAGTTTTTCGAAAAATACGGAACGCTTTTCAATTACCGAACGAAATGAAATATGGTTTGACAAAATCAGTAATGCCATAAAATGTACTGTTTTCATCAAACTGAACTTTTAGATGAGTATCAAATCGATATTTATGGGAAAATAATCTTTCGGGATTGTCGTCCTAACGCCAGGCGCATAAGCAGCGCCTTATCCTAGTCACTGTCCCTCCCTAATAAATTCCAGAGAACAGGGCATTTCCGGAAATACCGTCTCTCGAAAACCCTCGCTCGGTGCAAAGTTACATACGATCGTCTTCCGAATCCTAAGCGAGTCGAAAGTCATCTCGCAACAAATGAACAACCCGAGTCGATCAAGCTCAGTTCGTTCGACACGATCAATCATGCGACCTCTGGAAAATTATTTTGTTAGAAGTATACCAAAAGGTAGTTTGGAGAGAATGGAGGGCGAGAAGTAGGCCGTCCGCGGTGGAGGGAATTCCTATATAGAACGCGTCATACGTAACGCAAGGCCGATGGCTCTTCCAGGCCGAGGGCCTTCGGAGGGGCCACAGAGAGACTTGGCAACGGGGCGAGTCGCACCTTGCCGATGCCCCCCGAGCAACAGCTGTTGACCGTGAATGGGTAGGCCAGGGAGAGAGAGAGAAGACTAACATAGGTCGGTGTTAACCAATCGTCGGAATAATCTGGATCGGAATGCGCGACGATTCAAACCTGTTGCCGCGGGTCTTCATATCTTTAACTCTAGAACGGCTCAGAAATAATCACGATATGACGAGCCGTCGGTTTAACAGTAGCCCGAAATGAAAAATCGCCCTTTAGAGAGAGGTCTGATGCAGGAGGAGGAGGAAGGGAGTGGTGGTCCCGTGGAACACGGCGGCGACCGCGCAGGAATAGGCACGCGGATCGCTCGAAATTACGCGTGCGCGAAGGCGACTTCCAGACCGCAATGAGAGAGTACTCACTCGCCATCTGCGTATTATTATTCTCCCGTGTATCTCATACGAAAGATTCAGTCGCATTGGGGGAGCGAAGGGGTACAATAATAATAATTCGACTTCATTTTCAAGGGCCATGTTTAAACTATTTAGTCCATTCTAACATAGAACCCATTATGACGAATACAAACATCCATGCCGTCGGCGGGGTTCGAACCCGCGACCTCAGTATTCGTCGGCAGATAACACCAAGGCCGGGGAGGAGAGCGATAGGGGGGTGAGGTGTGGTGGTGGAAGGGGGAGGGGGGGATGAAGAGAGAGAGGTTGGTAGGCCGAGGGGACGGCCGTTGTTCGCCGGGAGGGTGTGAGGAGCAGCTGCGACTCGCCCCTAGGAATGGCGGGTAGGAAAGAACTCGCGAGGCTAGGGTCCTATGGTTTGATCCGTGATTAACTAACGAGTTCCGATTGTCTAAACCAGGGGTTCCAACCTGGTGTTCGCGAGCACCGCTGTGCTCTTTGACAGCCCGACTGTTCAATTCTACGTTGCTTAACATCCCATTTCTTCTGACCAATATTTAATTTTCTCGGTTGATTTCTTTCTAAGCGAACACATTGGAAGTTGGTTTGATTTTATTCACTACTACTCTTGCGCACGTGTAGTGGTGCTCTGTCGACATTCTAGGATACGACTTGGTGCTCGCCACATAGAAAAGGTTGGCAATCCTTGGTCTAACAAAGCTCTCGACATGGGAAGTGCACCAGTATCGGAGCTCTTGCCTATCGGTTACGGATTAGCCGCGAGGAAGGTTCAAAGGCGAGATGAACAAATCAAACGAAAAGGACGACGGATGTTTAGAATTGTCCCACGCTCGTATTTCTATACGTAGGAACCTGTAAGTTATTGGGCGCGTGGAGGGGGGAGAAATGATGCTTAGAAGACTCTCTCACCAAATCGAATGAACAAGAATATTCGCTATAATTGGTAAGAAATTTGACCTAGGCCTCTGTGAAGAACTTCTCACGCTATCAACAAACGCCGTTTTAAAAAATGAGATTGAAAACTGTATGGACATCAAGGAACTATTTATTTTTATAAAACAATATTTCCGATAATAAATAAATAGCGACTAAATGCGGACTAGGGTTTAACTTATAAAGGCACTTTCTGTTTTCGCACTGTCTCCGTCTGTGCAATAAATTAAAATAGCAAGTAAAAGTGATATATTATGCCATTTATTACGCTGCCAAAGACTATTTTTGGAGAAATCGGTGGATGGCAGTGGGTGCATTCAAAATTTTCAAATTAAAATTCTGAGCAGATGGTTTTAATTAGAAAGTTTACATTTTTAAATTACTTATTATTTATGTACTATTATTATATTACTGAATTTATAAAGATTTTTAAGTTTACAATTCTCAATAAAACGTGCTTTTCATATTGCGTCAATAAATGAAGCTTTCATTTTTATATTATAATCCTGCACTTTGATCGCTATCTTTTTTCTAGGAAAACACGGACGAGAACTAATATTTTCTACCCGTGAAAAAATTGAATGACAGTTTTAAAAGGTGACAATGAAACATTTTAAACAGAAATGCGTGCTAAACTAGATAACTTCACTTTAAAATCGTTAAGTATAACTCGAAAGGCGCGAGCGCGAAAACATAATAGAGGGAATACGAAGGAAGGATCAATTTGCCTCGTTTGGAGTAACGGAGATCACAGAGTACGAGAGCCAACACGTTATTTAGGTTCCAAAA
The DNA here is from genome assembly GCA_036926305.1 of Uropetala carovei. Taxonomy (NCBI): domain Eukaryota; kingdom Metazoa; phylum Arthropoda; class Insecta; order Odonata; family Petaluridae; genus Uropetala; species Uropetala carovei. Next base: position 381,022 of record JAXCHB010000184.1, read on the forward strand.
GGATCAGATTAGCTGAGGAATAAACGTCAGTTCAACATGATCCAAAACTAATCACGAACTAAGTTTCCTCGTTGGACCACAGTCCGAGTCGCTAGTGCTTCGAAGGCGGTCATTATAACCCTAAAGCCTCATTCCGATAACTACTGTCGCCGTCAAAATTATGTCCCTGGACTATGAAAATCTCTATAGGAGTCAATACGCATGCTAATGCAAGGTAATATACACCATTTTAAAGGAAATTTCATTGGCATACACCCTAATTTTTTAAATGCCTGTAAACTTATAACTTAAGACGCAGGACCGCAACAATTAACTCCATGTATCCCAAAATTTGCGCTTTTTCGCGCTTTTTCGAATTTCCCGAGTTTTACAACTCATTTTTGAAAAGACTACTGAACACATAACGAAATGCTTTTAACCCAAGTTGCAGTATCATATTTACGTTCATTCTAGTGCAAATTTACAATTGTAAAGTTAATTTTTGGTTAAACAATTAAAATGTTTAAACATTATCTAGTCCGAGAGTTTTTAAAAAATCGAAAAATCATTTAATTTTTTAGAAATTTTCTATGATCTGATAATGTATAATTTACAATTTTCACGGTTTTTATGCCTGTTAATGGAAATCGCGCAAATTCGGCTGTACGCAGCGTTGCCATATCTAACGCGCGCAACTCAAAGTCTACCGGACTCTCAAGTCCTTGCGTCGCGGATGAGCCATTTATTCTGCTTTATTGTTTTATCAAATACTAGCTGAAAGTACCCGGCGATGCCTGAGTTATGTCAGACGTCTTTGGCGGATAAAATTATGTATTATATGGTAATACAATCATTTCTCCCTTTGCGCACCTCAAAACGTGTATTTCCGTTGAAATCTCGATTTCGAATTTTTTCACGAAAACATTACTTTCTCTGTACTACGTATATTAGAGAAAGTAAAAACTAATTCTGAGATATCTCTGATACCTATGAATTGGGTCGTGAGGGTCCATGGAGGTCCGGAGAGAACGTGAGCATACGTGAGAGTAATAGGATTTCTAGTTTAACAATGTAACCTGTTGGCAAGGCAACTTCACGTTAAAAACGCTAAATTTTGTCAAAATATGATATTAAAACGTTAAATTCGAAAAACCACCAAGAAAAAAGAAATGAATTAAACGCTAACCAATACCCGGTAGAAAAGGATGTAAACCGACAAATAAATAATCATGGAACATAAATTAAGAGTACAACCAAAGAATATAAGTTCAATGTAAAAACCACCAAGAAAAAAGAAATTAATTAAACTCTAACCAATAGCCAATAGCCGGCATAAAAGGTGTTAACCGACAAATAAGTAATCAAGGAACAAAAATCAAGAGCACAACCAAAGAATATAAACAAAGAATACAAAATGAACAACTAAGAATGAAAACAAAGAAAACAAACAAAGAACAAAAAATGGAAACGAAACGAAAGCAAATGAAAACAACAACATAACCGAAACCAACCAGCGAATAATCTCCTAAAGCTCAATGTATCTAATGATTGCGACTGACGCTTTCTATTCAGTTGCTAAATAAACAACCAACAATCACAAAATAGCGTGTCATAGTGATGAGTAAATATTGATTACGCGGAATATGAATTTGTATGTAAACATAATAACAGGAGAAACTAAATAAGAATACCTATTATTACTCTAAATAGATATAAAATTATTGATCTTAATTGTGTTTTCCATCGTAATTAATTGAACGATAGATTGAGATATTCGAACGAATCGATTTTAAATAATATAGTAAAATGTTTTACTTTTCTAACGTAATTAATTACGTGAGTGTATCGGTAGTGTTTACATTTTACCCATGGAACCGCAGACATGAATTCTTAATTTTAGTTCAGAAGACATAATAAAGTTAAACAAAAGTATTATTCAAATAAAATCTTTCGAAATTCACTGCGTTACGTGTTCAAAATGTTTATCTAATTTAGTTCTCGTATTAAAATAACAATTATTCAAGAGTGAACCTTATTTCCAATTGATAAAACTCTCTTTTAATTCAAAACGATATTATATAGTTATTACAAAAAAGTATCTAATTATTATTGAAACGCAAAATGGATGAGAATAGGAAAAAACTTGCGTGTTAGCATGAAATACTCAATTCCGTTTTTATTGATAAACTGATAAAACAAAACACAAAAACTTTAACGTAGTAATTTAATCATATATCTTCAGTAATTTTCACTTAAACAAAATATGAAATAAAATATGACAAAAGGCATATAAAAACAATTTAACTTATATCCAAACATATGTACCTATAATGCGAATGACACGATTACAGAAAAAAAAGTTCACTAATGTTTATTCGCAGAATTAACCTGTGTATAGAAGACCATAGATAATGAACGAAAAACATACAATCAAATCAGAAGATATTAAATGAGTATTTCATCAACTACTTCTACGTTTACGATATGTTTATAGTTCAAACGTAATTTGTTTACAGCGGTTGCTACGTATATCCAAATGCTGAGCAATAATGAAAAATAAGATTTTCCCTTCAATTCGTCTTATTTGATCTGTAAGCCCCTCTTTTAAAAAATTATTCCAAAAGAGGAAATAATTTACCACAAAAAAGTCTGCGAGAGCATATGTCTGCGATATATATGTAAGGAGTTAAAAAATTCGAGAAATTTACGAAAAAATTTTTAATGGAAATCCCATATAAAAGAAAATATTTTATCATAATTAAACAGTACACCGAAGCGGTTTAAAAACCTTACTACACCACCGTACACATGATAACGGTTAATATGACACCTTCCTCTTTTTTCTGCGTGTTGTAGTTTCTGAGCCTTAGTAGAACATACATACATACATACAAACACCTTACTTTATAGATATGTATAGATGTATTACAGGAACGTCGGTTTGTGTCATTATGATCTGCAGAAATATCGAACCGATTGAAATAACATTACATTTCTTGAAAGCTTATGCCTTGGCAGGCCTCTCGTATTGTTTTAGATGAATTCCTGCAAGGCGTTGTCCGACGAAAAGTTCACAGTGTCTACCGGAGGAAAGAATTTCCGACAGTTGTAAAAATTTTGGATGAACTGAAAATGGATGTGAGTGACTTTCCTGCTATTTGCGAAAGTACCATGCTCAGGTGGTTGAAGAGACTGGGGTTTTCTTTTAAGAAACTAACAAACAAACCAGTTCTCTTAGAGAACCAGCGTCACGTTTATCTACGCACAATACGAAGGCTTCGCTCTTCGGGATGAGAGGTGTCTTACCTCGACAAAACTTGGTGTGGTGCTAACCATACGGTAAAATACGCATGGCAAGAAAATATTAACGAAATCTCAGATACAGTTGATTTTGATCGAGGAGTGATCCAGTAAGTGAATGGCTGGAAAGGGGGGATTTTAACGCCATCTGGAGCTGGTAAACGAGTCATCATTTTACACATCGGAAGTGAACGTGGGTTCCTTCAACCAGAGTAAGAGACGATGCTCGTGTTCGAGGGAAAAAAAGACAGTTCCGATTACCGCTCCGAAATGAACGCTCAGCACTTTGAGGAGTATTTCCGGAGAATATTACTGCATCTACCGGAAAAATCTGCAGTGGTAATTGACCAGGCGCCTTACCACACAATGCAGGATCCGGAAACAAAGAACCCAAGCATGAGATGGGCGAAGAAGGAAATCACTGACTGGCTTATAAAAAAGCGGATCGAGCCATCAGTAGACGATGTTGGTTACCAGGATTCACATGAATCCCTTACTAAAACAGAGCTCATTGCACTGGGGAGAAGAAAATTTCAAAACTTTTAAGTAGGTATCTCCTTGACAGTGTTATCGAAGAAAGTGGAAAAAACGTTAAATTGCTATGGACTCCGGTAGCTCACTGTGAGCTCGATGCAACTGAATTAATTTGGGCTTGGGTGAAGGACTGGGTGGCAAAAAAAAACAATACGCATAAAATGAAAGATGTGCTTCAGTTATGTGTGCAAGCTCTGGGTCTTGTACCCAAAATAATGTGGAAGAACGCTGTGAACCACGTGAGAAAAGGTGGAAGATTATTACTGGGAAAAAGACCGTCTCGTGGAGGAATTCATTGAGCCCCTAATCATAAACCTTGAAGAGGAGAACAGCGACAGTAGCAGCAGCGATGAAGATGAGTAGGTGTGGCGAGATATCTCTCAATGTGAGTAGTTTATTAGAATAGTATGTTCTCTCATGGGTTGTTGCATCTGTCATTGCTTTGGAATATCTGGCTAGCATTAGTGAACGTTGAAATATGTGAAGGATGAAAGTCAGCACACCTTAGTCTAGCTCCTTTGCCGTTCTGCCGCACAGGTCTCCTGCAAAGGGGTTGCCTACGTGAGAGGGGAGGACTCCCGCACATTACGGCAACGCCGCATTCATTTAAATAATATACCTAAGCAAGTAACAATGATTTTTAAAATGTTAGATCATAGAAAATTTCTAAAAAATTAAATGATTTTTCGATTTTTTAAAAACTCTCGGACTAGATAATGTTTAAACATTTTAATTGTTTAACCAAAAATTAACTTTACAATTGTAAATTTGCACTAGAATGAACGTAAATATGATACTGCAACTTGGGTTAAAAGCATTTCGTTATGTGTTCAGTAGTCTTTTCAAAAATGAGTTGTAAAACTCGGGAAATTCGAAAAAGCGCGAAAAAGCGCAAATTTTGGGATACATGGAGTTAATTGTTGCGGTCCTGCGTCTTAAGTTATAAGTTTACAGGCATTTAAAAAATTAGGGTGTATGCCAATGAAATTTCCTTTAAAATGGTGTATATTACCTTGCATTAGCATGCGTATTGACTCCTATAGAGATTTTCATAGTCCAGGGGCACATAATTTTGACGGCGACGATCGAGTTTATCCAAGCGTGAAACGAGCCGTATCCCTCGCAAGGCTTGGGCCTATCCCGCCAACGATCGACCCACCCACCCCAATGGGGATGGCAATTCATGGACACGCGGAATTCTAATCCGCACTAAGAAAAAACAATCGTATATGTGAACTACGCTATGCAGTCACAAACATTAACTAAATAAGAAACAAATGTAAGGGTGAGGGACGAGGAGGGAGCAATGCGTTCCTTTTAACGAATGTCAGCGGCGCTAAAAACTTACGATGGCCATTGGATCGTCGCACACTTCTAATACTTATAGGAAGCGTGAGCGGCCTGACGACGATCGTGCGACGGATAATGGTGGCAAAAAGCCGCATGTGATGCACAAACACATCCAAGGCGCACGCTAGAGCACGGATCCGGAGCGATAGTGCGCCAAACCGATCGCAGAATAATTTGAGCGAATCGAAACGTTCGGTAAACACGGGCGTCTCACGGCCACCAGTGTGCAAGTCTCTAATTGGCCGCTTTTTTAGGCGTTCTTTACAAAAAATTAAAAAACTCCTTATGGTTTGATAAATTTCCGTAGCCAATAAATATGTAATAATATACGGCATATTATAATACAATCCGCATTACTGTTAAAATATACTGTCTGACGATAAATCGGCCTCCCCCGATGTTTGACCGCCCGTGTGCGTCGCACACATCGCGCATATTATGAGCAAACACGTGATGAGAGGGAGAAAACCAAATTGTGACAATAGGATCGAACGGGTTGAGGAATAAATGTGGAATGCGAGTCGACGACGGCCGTATGTATTAACTACTGGAGCGAAATTATGAACACGTTGCCTCTGAGGCGTGTTCTCCCACGCCGATATCGCATTTCATTTATTTATTTAAGTTGTTCAAAAACAGCACGGGGGCCTTTTAAATAGAACATTATTACAATCTATTCGTCGGTTATAGGTAAAAGTGAACTTTCCGTGTTTAATGATGTCTTAAGGACTAACAATAAGATTCGCAATTAAAAGAAAAAACTGTTTGAAATGTATACTGGGGAAAGGAAAGCAGCGAATGACACTATAGGTTAGGTGGTGTCTCTCAATCCAAACCTCAGCAGTTAAATGATGACTGATGATCGGTGGCTTAAATAATTTATTCGCGCAAATTCACTCGCGAGAGGTGCATCGTGCCGAACGAACTCGGAAGATTGCAGGCCGCCGCCCGCGTCAACTATATAGGGCACGGGACCATCTATGGACCGCCTAATCGATTCGTAGCTTTTCGAGGAATAAAACGTATTCGGCTTCGACCATCATCATCATCGGGACGCACCATCTCGGATGCGGGGACGCCATTTGACCGTTTCGTGACTGCGTGTTCCATTAGACACACGAAGAGAAATCAGAACGAGCGAGGCCGGAGGAGGATAAAGATAAAGGCGGGGCGCGACGTTTTCGCCGCGCCGCGCGATGCCCGGCCAGCTTTCTCCCTACCTGCGGTCCAAGGCGCTCTCGGACACCTGCCTCCCCCCGCCCCCTCTCCAAAATCCGACCGAGAGGAAACTGTACGAGAAGGGCCCTCTAGAGCAGTGCTATTCAAGTGGTGGTCCTCGGACCGGCACAGGTCCGCGAGCCATCGGCTGCCGGTCCGCGGCAAGTTCTTAGGGTAATGTAGGTTCAGATGTTAACGAAGCATTGCCTCGAGATAGACTAATGAGAGTGAGACCCGGACCTGGATTAATAAATGTCTTTATATACATTTAATGCAAAATGCAAGCTTTTTTTTCTTTTCTTGGGACGACGTGTTGTCCTTCTCGCTTATTAAACCTCTCTTTTCTAAGCAGATTTAAATTGGATAGTGCCGCAAGAATTTTAACAGACATATACTTAAGCTAATGATACCTACACCTGCGACTAACAGAGGAACGGGGGTGCTCTATGGCCAACCGTTTGGGTCAATCCAAATCGTAAACAGATTAAATTTATCCCGAATGTCGTTTCAAATGTCACGACGCTTCAAAACGTTTGCTGACAGAGTCAAATATCCGTTCTCGCCTTTGATGAAACAAATCGATCATGAGAGTCCTGTAGTTTCTCATTCTCACGTGGATTTATTTTCTTGTTATCTTTCTCCATGAGATCAAGAGTGATCCATCGAACTGAGTTTTTGTAAACAACTGACGAAGAAATTGGAGCGTTGTTCTTGGTTGATGAAAAGGCCATTAAAGGAAGGAGAGTTAGGAATATCTCACTCAGTTGCCTTTGAGATCTTTCTGAGGTGAGGTGTGGCTTCTTCAGAGATCGCGACCCTTGGAGGACCTTAGCTCGTAATAACTAAGTAAAATCACCGATATTTTGCATAATAATATGAAGTTTAAATCGTATGATCTACTGCGATATGTGCAGTATCTTTCATATGAAAGCATTAGAAATTTGTAACATGAACTTTAAAAATGCTTGGATTTAAAGAATCACTAACAAACTGACTGATTTGGATGGCTCTGAAATATTTGAGTAAAAGACACCACTGTATGTTTTAATAACATCTTGTTGGACGTCGTTAAATGTGTTACAATTTATTTTACGAAATGATTTGGCTTCCAATTAGGGATGACTACCAGTATTGGAAAACCGGAATTAATACCGGTATTGAATTAGACACACAATACCGATATCGGGATTTTGATATGGAAAACTACTTTTTGGAAGCAATACCAAGTTACCAAAAACGTGTATATTAATCAAATTAAACTTGATATTGATATCTTTTATGCCTGTGTAAATCAGTAAATTTAAACTTTTTCTGTACGACTACACTTACTACGTAATATTTATTTTTTGATATGTTTAAGAATTTTATAGCCTGTGTCCATATTTTTTAAACAATTCATGCAGTTCATTGAATATTTAAGAGTGAGGTTCGATCTTATGGTTAATGTGATGAAGTCATGATATGCGAATATATTTAGTTTTTTCAAAGTACAGATTTATGTAGTTACTGAAATACTCATATCCTGCTTTTAAACTCTATTTGATATATTGTAAGGAGGAGGGTTTATTCCATTATTAATATCATATCTGAGTGCTTACGTTCATATGTGCGTGCGTCTGATGAATTGCCGAATGATTATTTGCAACAGTTTTAGAAAGCTTATGCTTTGGCACTGACGCTAATGTCCATTTTCAATACTACTAGAGTCCCGAAGTTCCTACTGCATTTATTCGGTTTTCATCCTAATATCAGAAATGAAGTATTTACTTGAAGTATAGATTTATTAAAAAATATTTTTATCTCCTATGTACAGATGATGATAGTGGAATTCCAAAACCGGAGTGTGTCATTTGTGGATATATGTTGTCTAACGGCGCAATGAAACCGTCAAAACTCAAAGAGGCATTTAAATACAAAACATAGAGAAAAGAGTTCAAAGCAGAAAAGTTCTTTGAAAGAAAGCATGCCGATCTGAAATGCCGTCAGAAACAGATCTTCAAAGTGTCACACATAAATGTAAGTGCTATGCGAGCTTCTTATAAAGTAGCGCTTCGAGTTGCTAAGAACAAAAATCCATACACAATTGGTGATACGTTAGTGAAAGGCTGTATTAATAACGTCTGCATGGAAATGCTGGGCGAGCAGGCTACAAAGAAAGTGAGTCAGGTGCCACTTTCAAATGACACTACAGCTAGACGAATTTTAGATCTGTCTCAAGATATGGAAGATCAGCTCATAGAACAGATTAAATTAGCGAAGTACTTCTCTTTACAGCTTGATGAGTGTACAGACGTTTCAAATGCGGCTATTCTGATGGTGTATGTGAGCTTTGAATTTAATGGTGATTTGAAGGAATTCTATTTTTCTGCTTCACTACCGACAAAAACATCTAGTTCTGAAATTTTCAAAACTTTGAACGACTATATCGTTAATAAATGTGGGTTGGACTTCAAATTTTGTGTAGGCGTATGTTCTGATGGCGCTGCCGCAACGACAGGACATTCAGGAGTTGTTACCCAGATTAAGGCGCTTGCTCCAAGTTGCAAGTCGACGCATTGCTTTCTTCACCGAGAAAGTCTTGTAACAAAAAAATTGTCACCAGAACTAAATAGTGTGCTCAACGAAGTTGTGAAAATTGTTAACAATGTACAGGCGAATTCTTTAAATTCGAGACTATTCTCTGCATTATGTGATGCTATGGGAGCTGATCATAAACAGCTCCTGTTGCATGCCGATGTACGTTGGTTATCGAGGGGAAAAGTTTTGTCTAGAGTATTTGAGTTATGAAACGAGCTTGCCCTGTTTTTTCAAGACAAAAAACCAAATTGGTCCCAGTTATTCAGAGATTTGGATTGGATAGCCAAACTGGCTTATTTGGTTGACATCTTTGCCGTCATGAATGATCTCAACACCTCCATGCAGGGAAGGATGGCTTCATGCTTTACGATGGCTGACAAGATCGATGGACAGAAACGAAAGCTAGAAGCATGGAATAGTCGAGTTTCAAGAGAGTGCTATGACATGTTTCACAATTTAGCAACAGTCATCTCCGATGCAAGCGAAGAGATTAATATTACATCTCTAAGAAAGGTTATCAGTGAACACTTGAGGAATTTGGCAGAATGTTTTGAGTTTTACTTTCCAACAGAAGAAGATCCACGGAAAGGGAATGGATGGATCCGAAATCCATTTATCCCATTGAAAGACGAATTAACTGTCTCTATGGAGGATAAATTGTTGGAGCTGACTACCGACGAAGGTTTGAAGATGATTTTTGAGACTACAAACTCACTAGCTTCCTTTTAGATAAAAGTGAAAGCAGAATACCCAGAGCTTGCTGAGATTTCTCTGAAGACTCTTCTCCCATTTCCTTCAACATACTTGTCCGAGATTGGCTTTTCAACCATGAGTGTTATTAAGAACAAGTACAGGAATAGTCTGTATAATCATCCTCCATTACGCGTGGTACTGTCTTCCATCGAACCACGACTGGATAAGCTGGCAAAAAATAAGCAGACTCATCTTTCAAATTAGAAAAGCTTACGTTTAAAATAAATAATCAAAATTTTCGTTCTACTTTATTTAGTAAAATTGTTTATTCTAATATTTAAATATACATTTTTGTAATATATTTCTGAAAACACTTTGCAGATTTGATTTTTTATATATTTATTATAACAGTATTATTTTCTCTACAGGTCCCTGGAACTTAAAAAAAAATTTGCCGGTCCGCCACAACAAAAAGTCTGAGAAGCACTGCTCTAGAGCAGTGGTTCTCAACCGAAAATCTGTCGCGGACCGGTAAATCTTATGAACATCCCACTAAGGACCGGTAAAATTTAGCTAACTACTTACAAACAAAAATTCCTTTTTATTATTTTCTTCAAGAAATTTCATTACAACATACAATCCATAAGAATAAAAGACTCTACTTACAATTCAATTTTTAAAAAGTCGTAATTCTTTCAGGTAATAAATGAGATTGCTGCTGCTCCTTTTCACTAACTATTTTTTCTTATTCTTGGGCTAAGAGAGGTAACTGCTAAACATAGTGCACTGATAATAACAAGCCTATTTCTCTCTTTTGTCTTTATGGCAGTCATGGCTGAAAAAATGCAGTTTCGCACAGTCTGTTTAAAATGGAAATAAAAACTTTATTGCATTTTCATACAGTGCTGGATACTCAGCTTTGTCATTTATCCAAACTTTAGTCACACTCATCGAGTTAAGGGCTGATTTTAATCCTAAATCTGAAGATAGTTCAATTAGTTGTTCCTCTTCAATGTTTACCAGCCTTGTGCTTTGGTTCACTACAAACGGGTCGATAATCCATAAATGTTAATGATCCAGGTTCTTATTCTGGTGGGTAATAGACATCAAATATTCGAGAAAGTGTTTCAAGATGTTCACAAATAATACTCGTGATGTCTTCAGTATCCACGGAATCTAAGATTCGTAGCGATATAAAAGAATTTAAAATTTTCTTAAACTTTTCACCCAAGTTTTGCGGACCGGCAAACAATCGACCGCGGACCGAACTGGTCCTCGGACCGGCGAAGCCAAATATTCTCTAGTGCGCTCAAGCGAAATACTTTAAAGAAATGCTCGTCTATAAATAGGGTTAGCACTTTGCTTGTTAGCCTTATAGATCACTAACGCGTTTCTTTTTTTCGGTATAAAACATTCCTGCACATGCGGAATTACAGGAATAATAAATAATAGCTTCTGTGTCGGTTAAAAAAATATATCGCAGGCTATAGAACAAGTTTGGACTCTGTATACGCTGATGAATGATTTTGACGTGAGCAAAATTTTAGGCAAACAATTTAGTGCATGAAAATAAAGAAATAAATCGAGAAATACTAATAAAGCGGAAAATTTTATCAAGCTACGACTCTTCAAAGCGTTATCAGATAGAAATGCAGTTTACTCAAGAGGTGAATTTGAAATGCAGTGGTGCTTTAAGCTTCCTAAACGAGTAAACGACTAATCCGCGGCTACGGCAGTTACGTTAACTTCTACTACTATCGTTATTTTTCGATCACGTTACTAGTATCGTGGAGTCAAATATGACCCCATTTTTCGAAATTGAAAAAAAAAATAGAAAATTTTAATTTTTGGGTTTCAATTTCTTGTCATTCATTAGAACAGACACTCAATAACGTGAGATAGTTTTATTTAGAGAAAAATTAATACAAATGTATACTGCAAAAAAGAAAAACTGAGAAAACTCAAAATTGACAAAGGGTGTAGGATATTTTTTTTTCAAGGCCTAATATTCTTGTTTTTTTTCTTCATCATCTCAGGTTCCAACTGCAATCGAATTAGGAATCAACGGAATACTTTTAAATAATATTGGCTGTAAACTGTAAAAATGACGATGTTTTCCAACCACACTCGCATTTCAGTTTATTTCACTCTCATGATCAAAACTCGGTTGTGGCACTACTTGCTCTTCTTCTTCTTCGATATCACTTGCACTGCTCAAGTACACACTTAAATCAGCATAGTGCCGCCTATCCACAGCAAAACCCTCACCTGACACTTCCATTTGCCCAATAACGAGAAGAAAAAAGTACGACACAACTCCTATAGTGGGGTCAAAAGTGACCCAAAATGGCAATAACTCGATATCAACGACCATGTACGGTAAAGATTCAACGTCAATTGTAAGAGACCGTTGAAGTAGGAGATTAGATGGACTAACAAAGCCACTGCGCGCGCTATAATCGAGTAAACAAAGAAAATGTTTTCTTTCAAGTTACTTTTGTCCCCACGATAGTAGTAGAAGGTTGAACGTCATAAAATTCCAAGCATTCAATCCTTAATGAGAGAAAGTGCGTGAAAATTCATGGTATTGCGAAATACACAATAAAAAGCTCAATCTGTATTTAATAAATTTTCCGAGTAAAACAATCAAAACTTAGTACTAAAAAAACAAAAACTTGTTAATTATGGGTTAAAACATAATAATTGAATATTACAAAAGAAAAGTAAAAAATTAACGACGTAGCGACAACGGTTTCCAATCTCAATCTCGATAATGTAGCGATTTTCCTATTCTAAGTCTTACACATAGGCGCCTTTCACATAGGCGCCTTTCACATAGGCGCCGCCAGGATTTTTTCCAAGTCAGAAAATTTGCTTACAAAATCGGCCTTAATTTTCTCGACTTTGCCGAATTTGTCGAGGAAGTTGTTAAACACTTTTATGTTCAGCATAGAAGAATAAATATTTCTAAAAAAAATTTAATTTTTGGTATAAATATTTGGTATATTTTATTCTTTTTCCATTTTTATTTTTCCAAAAATTCAGAGGGAGGGGGCAGTTGTCTGGCTTGCCCACCGGCGTCCATTGTCTTACACGATAATTTCGTTCGTTGACGTGGCCGCACGTGATCATCTCTCGCCGATCTGGAAATGTTATAGACCAGTGTTTCCCAACCATTTGTGGTCCGCGGAGGTTTCCAAAATGTAGTTTTTTAGACCGCACTTCATATTTAGTTGATTTTTTTGGGAAAAGTTAATCAAGTTTTACACTATCACAGGTATTCTATACTTTATTAATGTCGTTAACTTAAAGATTTTTCCACTCTTTCATATTTCCCGATTCCACCTCTCTGCCATCCATAACTTACATTTATGATCTTATTGTTAGTGCGAATTCTATTGATGATAAAACAGAAGAGTTATTTGATTGCGTTTCATCTCACATATTAACCCTTCAAGAGAAATTTGAAAACTATTTCCCTGACGAGTCTGACCTTCGCAAAGGTTACTTATGGGTTGTAGATTCATTTTCTGATCATGATGATAACCAGTTGTCACTTGAAGAGGAACAGTCACTAATTGATATAGCATCAAATGCTCAATGCAGAATTTTAACAATAACACTATACGATTCGAAATTTTTTGGATAAAGATTAGAAAATAGATGTCCTCCACAAATTACCTCTTTCGCGACTTTATCCTTTTATTTAAGATTTGCCTTAAGGATTTTCTCGAGATAACTATACGAAACTGTAAATGACTGTACTGGGTGAGGTAGCCCTGAAGACTCTACTTCCATTTAGCTCGACGTACCTATGTGCAGGGCTCCAGAAATACAACTTAAATCTACTCTCCACAAACAATATTTGCTCGTTCATAGTATTGCGGCCTGTTTTATATAAGTATTTTTATAGGTGATGTTTAAAAAATCCTCAGAATTAAATTTTATGATGATGAAACAAAGACAATGTATTCTTTAATCCTTACAACACCTTACACATTATTATACAGTAACACTCATTGCTTTAGATGGATCTAGAATGTACACAGATAACATTTAGTTTAGTTACATGAGGGCTTCTTATGCCCTCCAGTGTGTCTTTTCTTGGCAGCATAATATGTTGTGTGAATTATGTAAAGAAATAACGTAATACATTTAAAATGCATCTTGAAAGAGGCTGAAAATTTACTCGCCACCGGTCTCCATTAACTCGCCCGTGGCAAGTGGGCGAGCGGATTTCTGGAGCCCTGCCTATGTGAATCGGGATTTTCAGCTGTTGTCGCTATAAAAACAAAGAAAAGAAATCGTTTATTTAACCTGCAATCAACATTAAGGTTATCTCTGACTTCTTTAGCTCCAAATATTAATGAACTTATTCAGGATATTCAACACCAAGGTTCTCATTAATACATTCATTTTTGTTCGTATAAAAATAAACTGTTTTTGTATTTTATAATTTTTCTGTAAGTACATAGTTTAGAAATTTTGTTATGTTTATTATGATGTTATTTGTAAAACTATTTTATATTTCACGAATTTCTCCTACAAACGTTGAAAATAATTCTTGGAATAAAACAAAAAATAATCAGGCGCCCCTCAAACAGACACAAACGTGTGCAATCAGAGCTGCAAACCACTTCAAAATTTGGAAGTGGTTCGGTTCGCGGTTCGGTTCTAAATTTTTTGGAAGTGGTTCGGTTCATGTTTCGCTTCAGACGAGAATTCTGACAAGTGGTTCGGTTCAGTTTGCGGTTCGGTTCAACTAAATTAATCATCTGAAATACTACTCAGAAATAATTTATCCAATATAAACATTACACATTCAGTATCAATCTGTAGGTAAATCAATCAGCAGTCATTATTATTTTAAATGGAAGAAGAATTTATGTAAAGAAAGGAAAAATTTATATTTTAAATATATTACAATCCCATCATCTTCATTTATTTATATTTTTAAAATGTTATTTTTGATCCTAACATGATTTTTATGTGGATAACAATAGTATCAGAGAGGAAAGAGTTAGGCACTCTTTCCTTTGAAGCAAACCCGCTGGTTTTTCCATTGGAAATTCCTGGTCTTTTCGTTGGTCCGTACTTTGTGGATTGAGATCGAACCGACACCGAACCACTTTTGGAAAAAATTACGGTTCTGTTTTTGGTTCACTGAAAAATTAATCAGTGGTTTCGGTTCGCGGTTCAGCAAAATGGCTGCGGTTCGGTGCGGTTCAGTTCGGTTTGCAGCTGTGTGTGCAATATATTTGAAAATGTTCAAATAAACTACGTAACCAATTAACCCCTTTTCTTAAACGTAGTTACAGTAAGTACGTTAGTGTAAGTAATGAGGTGGTACGCGAAGTTCAAAAGGTTGGGAAACACCGTTCTAGACTGCGATTCGGTGCGACACGACCCATTCCCTTAATTACACAACTTTTATTATAACTTGACCAGTATGTATGTGTGTGCGCGCGTGTATGCCGTGTTTTAAATCCCAATATCTAATACATTTTGGGCACTTCCATATGAGCTAGGAATATGACAATTTTACTGATTGTTGGTTATGGCAGTGCTCCCCAAGAACCTTTTTTGCTCCACGGCAGACCTTCATGCATACTTTAAAACATCGCGGCACACCAAACCACCCCTAATTAATTTCTCTGCGTAAAGACACATTTTTAAAGGAAAAACCAGCATAAAGCAAGTAAACGTGGCAATTATATTAGATTGTTATGGTTGGTAAAGTAATATTCAATTAATCGTATAATTGTATTGTAAATTAAGTAAATACACAATTCAACGTGTAAAAATGTTATGCTCTTCAATGGAAAATTTAGTCTTTCCTTATTGGTACTCAATAATGGAAAGAACTTCAAGAACCTCTTCATCTAGGTTCTATTAAACATGCCCTTTTAATATTTTTAATATGAGCCGTTGACGAACAATTAAATCTGCATAAATACTTTGTTGAATTTGGAATGTCATAGTGATGGCATATCCAGATACTTAGCTTTTATTCAGAATACATCTAAAGATAGAATACTAATTTTAAATTGTATGGTTGTTTCTAAGGTCTATCAATCCATCTCATAGTTTCAGGATAAATTCCTTGGACGATAAAATGTATGCGAATTTGTTTGATCCAAACGCTTTTGTGAAAATTAAATATCCTCAGACAGTGCGGCACACTAGTGCGTTCCTCGCGGCACGCTAATGTGCCGCGGCACACCGGTTGGGGAGTACTGGGTTATGGTATACAGGAAACCCTCGCTATTCGCGGGGCATGCGTTCCCGAAAATGCCGCGAATTGCGAATCCGCGAATACCGAAACCAACTTCTTATGGGGAAAGGGGGGATAGGTTCTTCGGAAACATTTTTACGGAAGAATCTGAGACGAAAATACGTAAAAAAGAGACTTATTTTAATATTTAGACATTCTATAGACTGAATTTATTACATAAAATTTTACTGAGCATACCTTTCTGATGAAGTAGCCCACGAAAATGACTAACATGTAGATGATGATGGCTATCAGTTAGTCTTCCTCTGATACCTCGTCCCGGCAACTCCCAATGACTGAAGCAGAGCTGACTGAGGCGACAGAGGAGGAAGTTTGTTGGGTTGGAGGATCTGGTTTTTGTGGGAATGTTGTGATGAGAAGCTGTTTTGACTTTTTTTCGAATTTCTTTTGAATTTCTCTGTAAGGAATTAATACGGCCTCAATTTTCTTCTTCAAGCTACGCTCCATAGAGGGGTCACACTCAACCATTTTGTCTGTTAATAACTTCCCAAGGCTGAAGATTTCTGCGAGTTTTTTCAGATATAAATCTTGTTTTTCAACCTCCTCAATTACCTCTTTACTTTCTTCCTCGCTTACCTTTACCAATTCTTCCAAGTCTTCTTCAGTGAGTTCCTCGGCGTGAGACTCAATGAGTTCTTCTACATCCAGTTCCTCCATATCCGCGAATCCATTCCCCTCCTATGTCATGGGCCATTTCCGCAATTCTCTTCAATTCGTCGTCCAAAGATGGGAAACTATAAACATCGTTTACAGAAAAACTACCTCCACGTTGCGATGGGCAAATTGCACACACTAAAGCTACGTTTACGCTAAGACGCGACTTGTCGCCGACTAGTCGGGCAACCGACTTGTCGGAAGGAATGCACAGGTGTTTACGTTTAGACTGGTCGGGTCACGACAAGTCGTGATCCATCATTATAGCTTTCATTCGAGTACAGAATTTGGAAGATGGAGGACGACGCCTTCTTGGCCACGTCGGCATTTGTAATGTAGACAGGAAGTTTCTTGATTCGTTTGAATAATGAAAAACGTAATCCAAGGCGACGAAGTTTTTTAGCTAAGCGGCATTTGGAAGGTGCATACAAGTCCCTCGTGAACGATCTTTGCCTCCAAAGTGGATACGATAATTTCGTGCGAATGTCTTTCATGGAATTTGAGGAATTTCAGCATCTCAAATGCATACCAACTCGATTTGTATACATCTTCGGGTGCACTTCCTTTTCATTTTTTTATTTTGGAAATTTCACGAAAGTACTGGTTCCTTATATTGGAAATTTTCTTTTCCAGGCATGAGATTTCGCACTGCAATTCTTTGGCAATTGCGTTCAACGCGTCAAGGCGATATTTGAATTTTTGTGATCGGCCAACAAAACATCCCACAGAACTGCGTGTTTCTGGTATGCTGCTATTAATTTAAGTTTTCTCTTTACTCCACTCCATTACAAACGACAAAAAGTAATATGTCAGAAAGCAGAATATCTTTGCACAACGAACTCGGGCCAACTGAGGCCTGCGCGCAGTTTGACGGCGCATGCGCAGTTCCGCCCGACAAGTCGGGACGGGTGTTTACGTTTACAAACGGAATTGACACGACCGAGTCGTGGTGGTTTTTCGACACGACTCCGACAACTCTCCCGACTTCTAAAACATGTTTTTCACAGCCGTTCACGTTAAGATTTTAAAAGTCGGCGACAGGTAGGCGACAAGTCGCGTCTTAGCGTAAACGTAGCTTAAGGATGACCTGGCGCATTGTCTAAAACGAGAAGAGCATTAAAAGGTAGTTCTTTGGAGGTTAGGTATTTTTCTACCTCTGGAATGAAGCAATTACGGAACCAATCCAAAAAGAGAGTAGCTGTGAACCAGGCTTTCTTGTTAGACTGCCAATACACAGGTATGCAGTTTTTTTTTCTCTCAGCACCCTGGGATTCAATGAACGGTATAACAACATCGGCTTTACCATGCAGTCTCCTGAAGCATTAGCACAAAGGAGAAGAGTTATCCTATCTTTGGCTCCTTTGAAGCCAAAAGCAAATTTCTCCTCTTTGGATAAGAATGTCCTTGACGGCATTTTCTTACAAAATAAGGAAGTCTCATCAGCGTTAAAGACTTGTTCCTGCTTATATCCCTTCTGTCTTAAGACCTTAAGAAACCTGTGCTGCAGCATGGTCTGCCGACGACAATTCTACTACTAATTTGACGTTATGTAGGCTATGCCTCCTCTTAAATTTCTCAAACCACCCTTTACTTGCACAAAAACTCGAACAACTCTCAGAATCAGATTCTTGAGCAAAATGCTTATAAACCCAGTCAGAGGTACATCTTTTGAGATTGATCTTCAATCCATAGACTTAAAGCCGTCTCCATCTTCTCCATTTTCGGACCACGACTCACAAACGATAATTTAGCACTTGCTGGAGCACTCCCTGAAACACTACTTCTAATGCTCTTTTCCTTTTTGCTTTCTCCATACGTAGTAATGGGAAAGTATTGTGATCACGAAATAAATCGACTTCGAGATTTCAACGGAAATACAAGTTTTGAGGTACCTAGAACAGGTTTAGACTATTTTCGGAATGTGTGTGCGTGCGTGTGTATGTAATTGTGGACACTCTAACTCAAAAAGTACTTGCCATATCGTTACCAAACTTCATATATAACACTTTAGGGTGAGCACAAAGAACTGATTAGTTTTTTGACAATACCGGATAACCGGAAGTGAAGTTTATCCGAAACCCGATTCGGTTTTTGCGATATTTCTCCGTTAAAACATCATTATTGTACATACAATTCTATACAAATGTAATAGAGAATGTTATTTCCTACAACTTTCATTTGAAATAATTTTCCTTAAAAACGTCGTTATTTGTAATGTTCGTGAGGACGAAAGTTGTAGAGAATAATATTTCTTCCGAGTTTTGTTTGAAACAAATTTTCGTAGAACCATCCATTTCGGAGATATTTTGCTTTTTTCGTAAATTTTCAGTATACAGCGCCACCACCATGTAGCGGTGAATTCTGTAAACATATTCAAAATATAATTTACGGCAATAAGGACGACTGTATTCTTTTACGATACGAAATAATAATTTTGCCTCATAATGCTATTCATAACAATTTAAATATCTACACCCCAAATATGGAGAAAGTCATGTGCTGGCCACATCAGATTTTTACTTGATGTAGCGCACAGTTGATTCGTTTATTCCATAGTGTCGAGCCACAGACGCAGCACTATCCCCACTAGCAAGCTTGTCCAATAGTTACACTTTCATTCTTAATGACATGACGTCCTCCCTTTTACCTTTTAATTCACGTAATGCTTTACGCTTTCCTTCATTATTAGATGCCATGATTAATGGGTTAAAATAAATGTTCTTTTCTCACTAAAACGTAAAGTTATCAATTTATGCGGAATAGTGAACGAAAGAGAAACTAAAATTTTACTTATGCGCTATTTCTTTCGCTGCTAGAATCAGGCAGAGCCTGAAGTCGCGCAGGCCGCACTTAAGAGAGCCCGTGTCGCCATCTGGAAACTTACATACGTGCAAGGCAGAATCGTCATTTCCAAAGTCCGTTGGCAGTCGCTCGAAGCGACAAACGCTTAATTTACCATTGTTTCAAGTTGTATTTTTTATATAATTTACTATAAAAGCCATCAATATGATATAAATAACATTCTTTATACGCTTCATATTTATATAAAATGGAAAGATTATTTTCTCCACATTTTAATATATAAATAATCATTTTAAACCATTTTATTTTATGATATATCTACTACTAGCAGAATTTCCCGTAGAATTTCAATCGGTTTAGTCAAGCTACTACAGCAAAACATACCAACTCTTTAAATATATAGTAGATACTTCTTAACTTACAATTAGCTTTTCTTAACAATTAAACATATTTGCCTGTAATAATCCGTTTCCGAGCCTATTGCATTCAAATTCATATCACTTTCGCCAAATTCAGCTTCATTTCTTGTGTAATTATGCCTATGAAATGTTTACATTTATGTCGTGTAAGCAAGAGACCCGTGAAAAAGCAACGTCCATGACTGAACACTGACTGGTAAATGTACACCAGATACGTGAGCTTATTTACGTTAATAAACATTATAATGTAGAATATAATGATTTTACTTACAAAAAATCTGATGCGGCCAACACATGACTTTCTCCATATTTGGGGTATGGATATTTAAATTCTTGTTATGAATAGCATTATAAGGCAAAATTATTATTTCGTATCGTAAAAGTATACAATCGGCCTTATTGCCGTAAATTACATAAATTTTGAATATGTTTACATAATCCACCGCTACATGGCGGTGGCGCTGTATACTGCAAATTAAGAAAAAGCAAAATATCTCCGAAATGGATGGTTCTACGAAAATTTGTTTCAAACAAAACTTGGAAGAAATATTATTCTCTACAACTTTAGTCCTCACGAAGATTACCAATAACGACTTTTTTAGGGATATATTTGACGGAAACCGAAAAAACCGATTATTTATACATTATTCCTAAGCAATAACTGCTATGTAAAATTGTTTCAAATGAAAGTTGTAGAAAATTACATTCTCTATAACCTTTGTATATATACTATATATATATATATATATATATATATATATATATATATATATAATAATGATGTTTTAACGGAGATATTTCGCCGGAACCGAATCGGGTTTCGAATAAACCTCAACTTTCGGTTAACCGGTATTGTCTAAAAACTACTCAGCTCCTCATGCTCATACCAAAGTGTTATATTTGAAATTTGGTAACGATATGGCAAGTACTTTTAGAGTTAGCGCCCACACAATCACATACAGACACATCATTCCGAAAATAGTCTAAACGTGTTCGAGGGACCTCAAAACGTGTATTTCCCTTGAAAACCTGTAGTCGATTTTTTCATGAAAATAATACCTTCTCTATATTACGTATATGGAGAAAGTAAAAATAATGAAAGAATACAGTCGATTTTATTGTGTTATTTTAATGGGAGATGTAAATGTCTTCCATTGGAATAAAACCCAGAACTTTTTTCGAGATTTTTTTCGTCACCACTTTATCATATGTGAATCGAGCATTCTTGCCAAATTTAGAGTTTCTATCACTATTTTCTCTCGAGTTATCGATAGAGAGGGTGCTTAGCAATGTTATGGTCGCGGGTCTGAATCCTGCCGAGGTCATGTCAAAATAAAAATATCATTATTCGCATTTTTTCTAGCGAGCGGGTTAAGCGCTACATCCGACAAACAAACCAACCAACAGATCGCGGAAACCATCTATAGAATTTCTGAGCATTCGGTGTATGTTTGGTGCAGTAGAGTATACATCGCTTGGCAGAAGAGCGTGGGAAGTTTGATACATCTAGGAAGGAATATGTTATAGCGGTAGTCAATGCAAATTGGGTGGCATAAATCAGGGGGTAATTTCGTGTGTTGGGTGGTCTATATTGAAGGGGCAATCAAATGATTGATGGTCGTATATATATTAGGCCCTAATAATTCGGGGTTTGTTGTACAAGGTGCAGCTGATTTTTGATGTGTTT
The DNA here is from genome assembly GCA_036926305.1 of Uropetala carovei. Taxonomy (NCBI): domain Eukaryota; kingdom Metazoa; phylum Arthropoda; class Insecta; order Odonata; family Petaluridae; genus Uropetala; species Uropetala carovei. The sequence goes on from JAXCHB010000184.1 coordinate 402,530, forward strand.
TTGGTGGCACACACTCACACACCCTCACTCATACCCTCCCACACACACCCTCACACACACCCTCACACACACCCTCACACACACACCCTCACACACACACCCTCACACACACACCCTCACACACACATACCGTCACACACACAAACACAAACACACCCTCTCACAAACACACACACCATCACACAAACATCATCTCATTCACCCAACACATTGTTTTCTCTCACGCATTTACAGGCAGTCGTTTTCGCTTATTCACTCACTCACGCATACATCCCTTCACGTACTTCTTCGTATGTACTGGGATATCAAAAGAAATTTTCTCATTCTATTGTACCGTAACATCCTCAGGCTATCCTAACCCATCGATACGGCTAAAGCGACCGCGTAAATTAACCTAATACATCTCTGAATATTCCATTTAATCTTCTTCTAGATACTTCTCAATCTACAACGTAGCAGCGAAATTAGTTGAACCATGTTTTCATCATTTTATAATTCCTTTATATGAACCTACATATCATTCATTGCATTATTTACCCTCTTCTCTGGTCACATTAGCAGGTATAACATGCTCCCATGGCGACGAGCTCTTATGGGCGCCAAATTTGAAACGCTCGTTCGCTTGCGTGTTTTCGGATACCGTTGTCGTCGCCTGGTTGATGTTGGATGGGCTTGGTTGGGCAAATCGTAAAATTCGACGCACAATGCGTAGAGGATACCTCATGTAATTACACATACCTCATATGATGGAAGGGTATTAAAACCGTAAAAACAATGTATCGCAGGAAAATGAATGGCGATTTTAACATAAAACATGAGCCATCAATATTTCAATCCATATCACTGTTTTTTGACATATTTATTAATCTTCCTTTGCTTTGAGGCCGTATTGTATTTTGAAATATGATATAAAATCGAATAATTTCGCCATTCTTTGACTACACTGTCATCTACATCAATACATGTCATAAGGTTATTCGTGTAAAGCAAGCGCTCTGAAGGCCTCTTTGCGAGCTCAAGGAGTCTCTACTCGTCATCACCTTCTCTCTCGATCGCTGGAGTTTCTTTGGGATCATTCGAATCTTAGCGATTGTTAGAATATCCATTTAATTGTCGCTACCATGCAATTGTCGAAATGTGCCGGATGGTGAGACATTTGGTTAGTTAAACAGAAAAACATTTCCTTTTTCAGAACTTGCTATTAGCTAATTACAGGTTTTTTGGAAAGTGCAAAAGATTTATTGTATTACAAATTCCACTTCTTGTTGACAAGAAAATACAAAGCCAAAAATAAGCTAGGAAAATACGGCGAAGTAGACATTATAAGAAATATTATAATAATATGTTATAAAAAATATTAGAAGGAATATTGTTCTCTACAACTTTGGTCCTTACGAAGATTACTAATAACGACGTTTTTAAGGAGTTGATTGACGGAAACCGAAAAAACCGACTATTAATAAATATTTCCTAAACAATAACAGCTATGGAAAATTGTTTCAAATGAAAGTTGTAGGAAATTACATTCTCTATAATATTTGTATACAATTGCATATAAAATAATGATATTTTAACGAAGAAATATCGTAAAACCCGAATCAGGTTTCGAATAAACCTCGACTTCCGGTTACCCGTTATTGTCCAAAAACTAATCAGTTCTTTGTGCTCATGTTAAAGTGTTATATATGAAGTTTCGTAACGATATGGCACGTACTTTTTGAGTTAGAGCGCCCACAATAACATACACACACAGACATCATTCCGAAAATAGTCTAAACGTGTTCTAGGGACCTCAAAACGTGTACTTCCCTTGAAATCTCGAAGTCGATTTTTTTCGTGATCACAATACTTTCCCATTACTTCGTATGGAGAAAGTAAAAATCTGATGTGGCCAACACATGACTTTCCCCATATTTGGGGTATAGATTTTAAAATTATTATGAATAGCATTATGAGGCAATATTATTATTTCGTATCGTAAAAGAACAGTCGTCCTTATTGCCGTAAATTATATTTTGAATATGTTTACAGAATTCACCGCTACGTAGTCTTGGCGCTGTATACTGGATATTACGAAAAAAGTTGAATATCTCCGAAATCGATGGTTCTACGAAAATTTGTTTCAAACAAAACTTGGAAGAAATATTATTCTCTACAACTTTAGTCCTCACGAAGATTACCAATAACGACGTTTTTAAGGAGATATTTGACGGAAACCGAAAAAACCGATTATTTATAAATAATTCCTAAACAACAACTGCTATGGAAAATTGTTCCAAATGAAAGTTGTACAAAATTACATTCTCTATAACCTTTGTAAATAATTGTATATAAAATAATGATGTTTTAACGGAGAAATATCGCAATAACCGAATCGGGTTTCGAATAAAGCTGGACATCCGATTAACCGTTATTGTCCAAAATCTAATCAGTTCTTTGTGCTCATGTTAAAGTATTATATATGAAGTTTGGTAACGATATGGCACGTACTTCTTGAGTTACAGCGCCCACAATCACATACACACACACGCGCGCACACAAATCATTCCGAAAATAGTCAAAACGTGTTCTAGGGACCTCATAACGTGTATCTCCGTTTAAACCTCGAAGTCGATTTCTTTCGTGATCACAATACTTTACCATTACTACATATGGAGAAAATAAAATGTAGAACTCACGAGACACGGTGAAGACAATGAATAGAATTGGAAAAATACCTCCAAATCACCGTAAAGGCTGTACTTACGTGTCAAGGCACAGAAGACTCGCAGGACACGTAAGTACCGCCTTTACGGTGATTTGGAGGTATTTTTCCAATTCTATTCATATGGAGGAAGTAAAAATGCAAGATTCCAGTATTCAATAGACGAAACGCTTCCTGAATAATAATCAGTATCTATTTACGTTGCTATCCAGAAACATAGATCGTTTCGTTGCGTAAACAAAAGTGCGAAGCGAATAACGCTAAACCTTCGTCTATTTGTAAGCTTCATTGAAGCTAACTGAATCCTAGGTAACAATGACGGCCGCCTTGGTAACGCCCGGAAAGAGTACGAAAGATCCACAAAATTTCGAATCAAATAGCCTATACTACGTATGGAGAAAGTAACAATAGATGAATTTGGCGAAAGTAATATGATAGGAAATAAAATTATCGTTATACTTGAATGCAATAGGCTCGGAAACGGATTGTTACAAGCAAATATGATTAATTGTTCACAAAAGCTATTTGTAATTTTAAAAGTATCTATTATATATCTGAAAGAGTTTGTATGTTGCGCTGTAGTAGCTTCACTAAATCCGTTGAAATTCAGTGGGAAATTCTGCTAGTCTATAATATATTTTGAAGCGTGTGTTTGTATGTTTGTTAATGGAACTCCTCCTAAACGATAACAGCTAGAATAACCAAATTGGTTCGATTCTTCCTTACATCCTACCTTAGTGAATGGTCAAGGTTTTGTTTCTGTACGTCACTTTGATTCGAATTTGCAAACGTTTTAATTATCAAACGCCAGGTATTTTGCTTCCTGCAACTGAAATACAGGGATGAGTGTAGACTACTTTCAATTTGCATTTTAAAATTACTTAAAATCACGGTACGAACTTGAGACTTGGAGAGTTTTTGCGGGAAAGAACAAAGTTTATTTTTACTGAAGACAGATTCCGAATTCTGGTCGAATTCGCGTAGAAATACGGTTAGAATCAATAAAATAGGTGATTTTATCATTTTTATTACAATACCCATTATTAGCAACCATGACAACTCCCACTGTCGCCGAAATTGAGAGTTCGATGCATTTATATAGGAGAGAGGGGAGGGAGGGGGAAAGTACCTAATTTTTCATTATAATCTACTATAAGAAAACGCTTGATGTCTTTGTCGGTGCCTGACCGGACGGTCTCATCAGTTAGTTATGCAAACTGGCTGGTAGATGGCAGCACTTGCCAGTACAATTAGTGCTGCCCCTCCACTGTAACTAATTGCGGCCGCACCTATATTCATTTACGTAAATAGGATGGATGGTAAATACATAATATAATAATAACAATACAATTTATTTCAGCGTTGGCATATACATTTGCATGGTTTCGTCACTTACGTACATATTAACGGGGAGCCCAACTTAAAAATATAAATACGAAACAAATACCATTTAAATCATGTTTTAAAATTTAAGAACATTAAAAGAAACCAATTAACATTTAAATGATTTGTTATAGATAACAATAGAAAAAACAATCACATTTTAATTTCTGGTGGCCAATATTTAGCAATTTCTTCTAAAATTAATTGTTATTTTAATACGAGAACTAAATTAGATTAACATTTTGAACAAGTAACGCAGTGAATTTCGAAAGATTTTATTTGAATAATACTTTTGTTGAACTTTATTATGTCTTCTGAACTAAAATTAAGAATTCGTGTCTGCGGTTCCATGGGTAAAATGTAAACACTACCGATACACTCACGTAATTAATTACGTTAGAAAAGTAAAACATTTTACTACATTATTTAAAATCGATTCGTTCGAATATCTCAATCTATTATTCAATTAATTAGGTACGATGGTAAACACAATTAAGATCAATAATTTTATATCTATTTAGAGTAATAATAGGTATTCTTATTTAGGTTCTCCTGTTATTATGTTTACATAAAAACTCATATTCCGCGTAATCAATATTTACTCATCACTACGACACGCTATTTTGTGATTGTTGGTTGTTTATTTAGCAACTGAATAGAAAGCGTCAGTCGCCATCATCAGAGACATTCAGCTTTAGGAGATTATTCGTTGGTTGGTTTTGGTTAGTTTGTTGTTTTCATTTGCTTTCGTTTCGTGTCCATTTTTTGTGTTCTTTGTTTGTTTTCTTTATTTTCGTTCTTAGTTGTTCATTTTGTAGTCTTATGTTTATATTCTTTGGTTGTGCTCTTGATTTTTGTTCCTTGATTACCTATTTGTCGGTTTACACCTTTTATGCCGGCTATTGGTTACAGTTTAATTCATTTCTTTTTTCTTGGTGGTTTTTACATTGAACTTATATTCTTTGGTTGTACACTTAATTTATGTTCCACGATTATTTATTTGTCGGTTTACATCATTTTCTACCGGGTATTGGTTAGCGTTTAATTCATTTCTTTTTTCGTGGTGGTTTTTGTAGTTTTCGTATTGGTTCGTTTCGTGTTCTTTCCACTTTATTTCAAGACTCCTAATGTAGTTTACAGAAAGGAGAGGAGAAGTTTTATTATGTATCATTTTCTCAAGCTGTCTTCTAAGCGGGAAAAAGTATAACTATTTGCAGTCCGAAATGCACCAGGGCGAAGCCGGGTACGAAAAGCTAGTTAATTAAATAAACAACATCTGAACAGCAATAGCAGTAGATAACGTATTATTTATCGTTCTGGAATACTGTTTATTACAAAAGTGTTGAAGGTATGTAATCTCTTCTTACTTATCAGTATAAAAGCTTTAAATTAACAAATTGTTATATACAAATTTACAATTCTTTACGTTTTTGTTATAATTAGTTAAATAAAATTTGAATAACAAAAGTAGTAAATAAGAACGTAGTATTTATCGTTCTGGAATATTGATTATTAAAAAGTGTTGAAGATATGTATTCGCTTCTTACTTATTAATGTAAAAAATTAAATTAACAGATTGTTATACGAAAATTTACAATACTTTACGTATTTGTTATAATTAGTTAAATAAAATTTGAAGAACAAAAGCTGTAAATAAGAACGTAGTATTTATCGTTCTTGAATAATGATTTTTACAAAAGTGTAGAAGGTATGTAATCTCTTCTTACTTATTAATATAAAAACTTTAAATTAACAAATTATTATATGAAAATATACAATTCCTTACGTTTTTGTTATAATTAATTAAATAAAATTTGAACAACAAAACGGAATGTTACAAGCAAATATGATTGTTTAAAAAAGCTAATTGAAATTTAAAAAGTATCTACTATATATTTTAAAGAGTTTGTATGTTGCGCTGTAGTAGCTTCACTAAATCCGTTGAAATTCAACGGGAAATTCTGCTAGTAATAGATAAAATACAGATTTTTGAGTGACTGTCAAAGTCTTGGTGAATTTAATGAAAACACGTGTGACTCTATCCGCGAATACACGAAACCGCGAATGAAGAACCCGCGAATAGCGAGGGTTTCCTGTACACCGAAAGTAAAAGTCACAAATCTCAGGAAAAAGTCCCGAGTTCTACCCCATAGGATAATTTCTATTTCCTATAAGATAACACGTAAAAATCGATTTTTAAGAAGTGCTTCTATTCCTTTGAGAATTTAAATTGGAAAAAAATTTACCTACGATCTTCGGAGCTGGACTGTTTTAAAGAAAAATGAATTGAGTTTCTTATTCTTATTGTCGATTTGTGCCGTCAAATCGCTAAAATTATACGTTTAATTAATATATTTCGGAAAAAATCGGAGTTTTAGCGGGATGTTGCTTTGACGACCATGACATTGTTAAACCTCGAGCTTACATTGTTGTCTTACTAAACTTAACCCTCCAACCACACACTCCGTTTACAGTTACAAGAACGGCACACTGTGGGACCCCAAATATGTAAAATGTCACAATATTTATTATCAATATATTAACTTTTTCATTTTATTTATTTATTGCATATAATACGTTAAGCGTAAACTGCTATTTAACATTTTACAGAGTTTATTTATTAAATAGGGCCGTATTTATCACGACAGTGCTATTTATGTTTTAAAAGATTCACTTTTTAAAAATTAATTTTTTATTAAAACATTATTCAAATTTGTGTATAAAAACAACAAAAACCTAACACTTAAACATGATAGATGACTGACAAAAAATTTGGTAAACATAGTAATAGTAGAACATCTCTAATTTTTGTCCAAATCACTCTATTTTACTTGCACTCCTTACAAATGATCGCCCTGTGCTCATAGGACATAGCGTGTAAGCAGCTGCTGCACAACAGTTTGGTTTCCCTGTCTTTCTCCCTTGAGCAAAGTGGACACCGAACATTCCTATCCAAATATCAGAATCGTCACATCCTAAAAACTCTTCCTCCGGATCATCATCCAAGTGTCTTTCGATCTGTTCTTCAGTACTTAGCCGCGATGACGCATGTACGTGATAATTACCTAATAGAAACCAACACCAAACTAAATACAATAAACAAAGACACAATTAGATAGGTACAAGTTAGAAGTGGAAATATGATACAACAAAAATGTACGCTGATAAAAAAATATTTGTATAGAAATGAGTAACACGAATGACACACTGGGGTCCAGTGAACCCCAGCACTATTTTGAACATTGACTGTGGACGGTCAGATTGATACTGGTGCTCAGGCGCGCGTGATAAGACAGACAGGATACCAACTGAATTTACAAAAAGTCCCTAAAGCAACGGATGCAACCTTACCCTTCCACAAACTCCGGAACAAAACACTGGGGTCCCTGAGACCCCAGTGTGTTTGGAGGATTAAGAAAAACGTGCTTTGAATGCTTTAATACGAGAGGGATGGAGGGAGGGGGAGGGATAGTAAGAGAGGGAGTTTACAAACTCCGGAACAAAACACTGGGGTCCCTGAGACCCCAGTGTGTTTGGAGGATTAAGAAAAACGTGCTTTGAATGCTTTAATACGAGAGGGATGGAGGGAGGGGGAGGGATAGTAAGAGAGGGAGTTTACGAAATATGAACGCATCTTATTATAAATGTTGTGGGGCTTTTGCAAAACTGATGATGGATCAATAAAAATTAAATACTAAAGAATGGAAAACGTAGTAACAAACATCAATGTCATCCAAAATGTCAATCATTCCTGTAGATTTATGATCAGCTTTGCAAAAAAATTTCGTTAATAATTATCCTAAAACAAGATACCTATGTAATTAATATGGAAATTTGAGAATCTATCACAAAATATGACACTCACTCCATGTCAAACTTAATTTATTTTTAGGTTTTTAGTGCCTTTAATATAAAAGTTGCATAAACTAAAAAGGTTTATTTATTTCTATTACGCAAAAGTAATCCCTAAATGCGCTCAATGCGTTAAAGAGATAGCCAACGAGACATCCATCGGCATCGGAGTTTTCTCTAAAGGCCATTTCCGTCGCTCTAGTTCCGCCTACGATCAAAGTGCTGCAGCAGCAAGACTAGAAAAGCGCACGAACACGGCGGAGTTGACCCGAGGACGCTGTAGCGTCTCCAGAGGGCTCATTACATTTGGCAACAACGGCCCCCCAAGGCAATGTGGCAGGTCGGAGGTTGGAAGGAGAGAGTGAGAAACAAGGGAAAATAGTAAGAGGAAGTAGGAGGAGGAAGAGAGGAGGCGGATTAAAGTAGTACAGATAAAAGGAAGGGGGGAGGAGGAGGGAGGGGGGAGAGAGATCGCAGAACGAGCAGCAGTTGAAAGGGCGCGCGCGATGGTGAAGTCGCACGCAACGAGTTTTATTCAGTGTGGATTTCTAATAATTAAAATTCCACGTAAAAATTAAGTTTCTAAAATTAAAATAGGACATTCCAAGCGCTGGTTGCGCTACACTGTCTACTGCAGAAATATATTCCATTTCGATAAATATTAAATACCGTACTAATACACAAAAGTGCAATTCCTTCACCGCGATTAAAGGCGGGCAATAAAACGTGATACATACGATTGAGAGATATGTCCGAAAAAACGAGACGACGTGGTGCCGCGCTGGTGGAATAAAAGAGCTAAGGGGGAATTATCAGAATCATTTAAACCGAGAATAAAAACATAAGGGCCTCCATCGACTATTGTTAATTTGTGCGATAAGCATCATCAACAAATAAATTACCATCGAGGACGGTTAATGGATCTCATTCTATCGATTCTTTTGCTACAAAAGGAGTTACATGCGGTCATATCCTCGAATGTTTATCAAATTCTATTCAACTCCAGCTTTGTTTGTTCATCTAAATCAGATATCGTCAAACCTCGGCCCGCGGGCCACATGCTGCTCTCGAGAGCTTTTTCTGGCCCGAAAATTTCTAAATTTATTAGAAAATATGGTTCATGTCTCAGATCCGGGGCCATGTTTTGGAAGACTACCTGCTCTTCTCTTTCGACCCTCATTAGTGAGGATTAGCGACCCTCTCTCGGAATCGAGTCCCGGCCCCTAGCTCGGTGTAGTCTACCCTCACAGCGGGTGGTGAATTTACCGATCTATCATTGCAAAATTGCAATACTTTTTGCAAATAAGACGATTGAAAGTTACATCATTGCATTGCGATGAAAATGCTGATTAATGGCGTTTTTCAAACGAAATTCTACGATACATATCAACGGAGTTAGGAAACGAGCGAGTTAGATGGTTGGGGAGGAAGGAAACTGAAGGGAGAGTGTGAGGCACCAACATAAGCGCTTCGACTTGCCTTAAGATTTTTAGGGGGTAATTTGAAATCGACATTGCCTTTCCGAATTACAACACGTACAGCGACTCTGTCCTTTCAGCTATCCCTTTCAAATAGTCTACAGGACCTGGAAAATATTAAACATAACGCAACACCAATAAAAATATGATTGTTTTCATTGTCATTGGTCTATGTTACATGATTTTCTCGGGATTTCAAATTTTCTTCTTTGGAAGAAATAGGATCAGGGTCAGATAAATGTTTTTGTTGCGCTTTTCTAAGCCTGAAATTATTAATTTTTGATTTCTTTTTGAGTAAAAACCAAAAAAACTGGGACCAAGTTTCACTGAATGTTGTAAAAACGTGAACTTATAAAAGCACTCAAATTTTCTCATTTCAAAGCGATATGGTGATCCAAAGAAAATTAATATTTTCAGCGTATATCTGTGCCTTTACTGAATCACTTGAATTATGTCTGGTGCAAAACTGTCATATTTTGCGCATATGAGACTTTTTTCATTTCCTGAAGCTGTAATTTATCATCTTAGAAAATCGCAACAAAAACATTTATCTGACCCTGATCCTATTTCTTCCAAAGAAGAAAATTTGAAATCCCGAGAAAATCATGTAACATAGACCAATGACAATGAAAACAATCATATTTTCATTGGTGTTGCGTTATGTTTAATATTTTCCAGGTCCTGTAGACTATTTGAAAGGGATAGCGGAAAGGACAGAGTTGTAATTCGGAAAGGCAATGTCGATTTCAAATTACCCCCTAAAAATCTTAAGGCAAGTCGAAGCGCTTATGTTGGTGCCTCACACTCTCCCTTCAGTTTCCTTCCTCCCCAACCATCTAACTCGCTCGTTTCCTAACTCCGTTGATATGTATCGTAGAATTTCGTTTGAAAAACGCCATTAATCAGCATTTTCATCGCAATGCAATGATGTAACTTTCAATCGTCTTATTTGCAAAAAGTATTGCAATTTTGCAATGATAGATCGGTAAATTCACCACCCGCTGTGAGGGTAGACTACACCGAGCTAGGGGCCGGGACTCGATTCCGAGTGAGGGTCGCTAATCCTCACTAATGAGGGTCGAAAGAGAAGAGCAGGTAGTCTTCCAAAACATGGCCCCGGATCTGAGACATGAACCGAAAATATTTCTCTATTGTCAACTGAGTTTATGATCATCAAATCTTGAATTTGGTGATTTTTACGCTAAAAATGACATTTAGGCTCAATTTTTACCTGTATGATTCGACAAAATCTTTAGATATCCTCGAATATAAGCTCTTTATGCCGCCTTAAGAAGCACTCGCAATGCAGGAAAACATGCCGGCCCCTAATCTAAATCCATCCGTTTCGATATCCTCTTAATACAAGATTTTTCGCAGTAAATAATGCAAAGAGTCGAGAGATTTTGTAAGTAAAAAAATCTCGACGCCGCTGAGGAGGAGAAATAGTCTTCGACACCCGAGAGTGGAGGCGGCTCTAAATTTTTCCGGCACTGGGATTCCTCCAACGCATTGTTCTTAAACTCACTTTAGCTTTCCTTTTCCTCAAGTCACAGGTAAAAAACTACCGCGGAATTATGTCGTACATGTCATCCAGTTTCCACCCGCTGACCCCACATGACACCAGATCGCCCATTTTGGTCAGAAATTACGATTATTTTGTCTTTGCCTTTCGCCTTCAAGTGCACCAAATCAGTTTCCCACTCACTGCCTGCCTAGCGGAATCAGCCCCGCGGCATTGAGAGCAGGTGGCTGCGATGGGTGTGTGTGTAACGGTACACACGCACGCACACATAAATACACGAATCCATCGCCCGCGGAGCGGCGTTGCAACCGCATCTCATCCCAGAGTTAGTTCCTCCACCTCTCACGGCGACTTCTAAGCAAGGGCGCCACTTCTGCCTTCCTTTCACCCTCGCCAAGGAGATCCCATGGCCACTCGAGCAGAGCAATACACTTCCGTAATTGATTAGACGGACAGAAACATTCGAGAGGCCGGAGAATACACCTCTGTTACGGCAGAAAAATAGATCCATATACTACTCTGGTCGGAGGCGTATCTCGTGGGTGGAGGCCGCACTTCACGACGTTTTAATTTAAACTAGTATGGCCGTTGCAACTACGCTTGCAATTGGCCTGTTGTTAAAATTTACCAAGTAGTGGCAGTGGAAGGAAGCGAAATTTGCACTGAGAAAAATGTCGTCAGGTTGGAAGGTTACATAGTAATAATAATAATAATACATCTTTATTTAACGGGAAGATTTAGATCATCTGTCCCATTTACAGCACACCCTGTGTAACGAACACAAGCTTGCGTCCCCACAGGGATTCGAACCCGAGGCCTTAGTATCTGTTGGTAGATACACACCACTCGTGTACGATACGGTATACCTAAAGTGACCAGATTTTCAAGATTTCAAATCAGTACATTTATTTTATTCATGAAAGAAAACTACCAGATTTTCTAGATGTAAAATCAGTACATTTTTTAATATTTCTTATATTCATGAAAGAAAACTACATTTCAATATAATACTTCATATACTATATTGAAATTTTATACAGTATACATAGGTATATAACATTATTGTTATATATATTGGATACTCTTGCTGAAGTCGATCAGAAAATTTGTTTTTTCTTCTATTTATGGCAGGGTCTTTAAATATAATTAAATAATAATATTAATAATCTATTCTGAGAATAATGTTACTTTACTAAACAGCATTAAAATATTATACTACTCACATGACATAAACAACCATAACTATTATTGTCTGAACGACATTACTTTGGAATTGAGACTTACAAGGAGAGGACTTGAGGTGAAATCCACGGATTCCTGTCATACTTTGCGAGTAGGTAACTTCACTCCCCTAGTGTACGTGTGCAAAACGCTAGGTGTAGATAAGCAGTCGTTATTGAGAAATTAGCGATTAAAAATTTAAGGAAACTGAAGCTCAAGATGAATACAATAAAAAGGGATTAGTTGCTAAGCGAAACGGTGGTCTAGTCGCTAGAGTCGCGGCCGTCGAAACTTATTTTCGCGCGTTCGAGACCCGTTATCGCGAATTATTTTTTTCGTTTTTTATTTCTTCTTTCATGACACAATTATTGCATCATTTATATTTTATCGGTATTTCCTGCGAAAAATTCGCATTTTCCGCGATTGTGAAATTATTTACGTTAACCTGTTTTATCTATATTTAATTTTGTGTATATTAATAATACGAGATTGATATAATAACAATAGATATAATAACAGTGATATAATAACAATGAAACGCTCCCAGAATAGACTCGTGTAGTCCAAAGTTCACTACATTTGCTTGTGAAAGATTTCAACGGTGCTGGAGTGGTCAGTCGGTGGAGAATATTCACAATCAATGCTGTAGCTGGTAGTTCGGAATCTCACGAAAATGTGCCTGTTTTGTGTGTTACACAAAAACAAGAACTGACGGATGCGATAGAATATTGTATACGACTACTGCGAGAGAAAGAACTGCTCACAGATAGTGTCAGTCCTTCAATTTCCATCCGTTCTCAGAACAGGTTAACGTAAATAATTTCACAATCGCGGAAAATGCGAATTTTTCGCAGGAAATACCGATAAAATATAAATGATGCAATAATTGTGTCATGAAAGAAGAAATAAAAAACGAAAAAAATAATTCGCGATAACGGGTCTCGAACGCGCGATAGTAAGTTTCGACGGCCGCGACTCTAACGACTAGACCACCGTTTCGCTTAGCAATTAATTCCTTATTATTGTATTCATCTTGAGCTTCAGTTTCCTTAAATTTTTAATCGCTAATTTCTCAATAACGACTGCTTATCTACACCTAGCGTTTTGCACACGTACACTAGGGGAGTGAAGTTACCTACTCGCAAAGTATGACAGGAATCCGTGGATTTCACCTCAAGTCCTCTCCTTGTTAGTAGTTGTAGAGAAGGGGTGGGGGTTTGGAAGGAAAGACTGAAAAACTCCCCTCCCTCACAGCCAATCATAGGTGGAGGGCAGGTAATGTTTGCTAGGGGGAACTACACAGCGTTGCTGCAAGTCCTCTTTACACCTCCTGGCAACATCGCACCCGGCCACCTCAACCGTCAATCCGACAGTAAATGAACTAAATAATTATAGATATTTTCTTCTTTTACAATCAGTACAACTTTATAATTCAGTACATATTTGAAATCAGTACACAATCTCTAAAATCAGCACTGTACTGATTAAATCAGTACGTCTGGTCACTTTAGGTATACCGTCAACTCGTCGCAGTAAATTCGTCGCATGACAAACTCGTCGCGCGTCAATTCGTCGCAGGACAAACTCGTCGCACGTCAATTCGTCGCACGACAATCTCGTCGCGAATTGCCCCATAAGGAAGGCCCGTATATCGGTGTAGGGGTTTATAAGTTTCCTTTTTAAAATTATTTCCCGTCAACTTTCGAACTCGTGATTTCATTTATCAAAAAAATTTGGCGTAAATTATTATTGATTATCGAAAAAGTTGAATCAAAGCCAGGGTTCAACCATGGACAACGTTACCTATTCACGAGTTTCATGCTTACAAAACATAAAAGTAAACATTTCAGAAACAATTACACAAGAAATGAAGCTGGATTTGGCGAAGGTGATACGATAGGAAATCAAATTCTCGTTATGTTCGAATGCAATACACTTGGAAGCGGATTGTTTACAAACAAATTTGGTTAATTGTTAAGAAAAGCTAAGTGAAAACGTATTCTTTGTAGGTGGTTTCAGGTTTTCGGAGAATAAAACATTTCTTATAATTTTCACACTGGTATGGATCATAAATAGGGCAAAACTGCCCTTAAAATTTGGAATTTTCGCAGTGTTTTATTTTATCTTCGGTTGCAATGAAATTTCTATAATCGTGCCAAATTTCAAGCCACTAGGTCATATGGACCTGCCTCACCTTTTCTGTTCTCGTATTGAGCAATACTGCCTCAAAAATGGGGATTATTACAATATCGGACTTCCTTCATTAGTCGTAGTTTAACATGCCTGTTGCCTAGGAAGCCTATTGTTAGACCCTGAAAAATTACTTTTTTCCAGTAAAAACTATAAATTTACGCTAATTCTACTCGGATTTGAATTCTGTCTTCAAAAATAAGAAACTACAATTTATAGTGGCTTACCGCAGGGTCGGCCACTGGAAGGGCGACACTGTCCCGATGACCGTTCATGCGGATGGTGAGGGGTGTGGTGGTAAGGCCCACGTAAAACGCCGGGCATTGTGTGCAGTTTAATAAATAGATTATATTTCTGGAGGTGCAGGTTCCGTGGGACGTAATCGGGTGGGTGATGTCTGTTATCGGGCTGGTGAACGTGGAGGAAGTCTCTATGATTATATATATATATATATATATATATATAATACAAATTATTAACTGCGTATGGGAAGCGTTTCGAACGATTTAATCAAAGCAGTTGAAACTTCCGATCATCGTTTGAATGCTGGAATCTTATGTCTTTGTAAGTAGAACCATTATATTATACATCCAAGCATAAATTTTAAATTAAATGAGAATATGGACACAAGTTATTTTTTAAAACGCATTTCATGGTTATCTTCTCTTTATTGATAATCTACGTAAACGGTTGCATTGATTGTTATATAAAAAAGAATAGACATATATTTGAATAAAAAGAAAAACATAAAAGTTCGTGATCAATTACTGTGTAAGGAAATGCATTTTTACAGTTAAATGTGAATTATTGAGATCAACTTATTTTACATACTTCATCATTTTTTATAAATCAATTGAAGATTCACCGCGCAAGGATTGCGCGGGATCAGCTAGTTATAGTTACAATGTTCACTTAAATCGCAGTAACGGAGACTTTAATGAGACTACGGTTATTAACCTCATTATCAAGGGTAGTGACGCAGTTATACTAACACGGTTTTTAGCGATTTTTACAATCGCTTATGCATTAACTCTGTCTGCCTGTCCGTCCGTCCGACTGTGCATAGGATATCCCTGAAACGGTCCAACCTAGAAAAACCAAATTATCAGGATGTTACTTCATACGAGAGCTACATGTGGCAAGGATTTGCTGTATCCGGCATCAGCTGTTTGGGGCTAATTTTGCCCCATAACTGCCCCATAACAAAAGCACATAATTCGGTGATGAGGTTTACATATATGCTTTTTAAATTTCTAGTAGCATTGCCCGTTAAAATTTAACGGGAGAATTACGATAATTCGAATGATTCAGAAAGCGAAACGCATAAAATATAATTCATCCGAATACTATTAATAAGTATTCCATTGTAATTTTCTGTGATGATAAATTATGACATACATATATATATATTTAGGGCAACTAGGTGTTGAAGGAAACCCAGTGAACACTTACCGGAAGTAGAGCCGCTGGGGTGTTGGAAAGACACATTTGTAGAGGTTAGAGTTTTCGGGATGATACCAGTTGTGTCTCTCTTGTGCTGACGAAGGGATCATCCCGAAAGCTCTAACCTCTACAAATGTGTCTCTCCAACACCCAAGCGGCTCTACTTCCGGTAAGTGTTCACTGGGTTTCCTTCAACACCTAGTTGCCCTAAATATCCTTACTTACCTTTCCTCTTCGGTAGTATTTATATATATATATATATATGTATATGTGTATGTATGTATGTATATATAGGATGACCATTTTGACTTCATGAAAAGAAGACAAATTGTTAAAAAATACACGGAAAAAGAGGGTAAAAGAGGACAGTAGAAAAAAGTTTTATTAGGAATTTACCTTAGAAGTACCAGGTGTTTTATCCTATATATTATGCGCCTAGTGAAGCTGCGTGCGTGCGTCCGTGCGTCTGAAGTCTCGGGTAATTATA
Organism: Uropetala carovei; assembly: GCA_036926305.1. Lineage (NCBI taxonomy): Eukaryota > Metazoa > Arthropoda > Insecta > Odonata > Petaluridae > Uropetala > Uropetala carovei. The sequence continues at coordinate 418,810 of JAXCHB010000184.1, forward strand.
TCGGCGTATTTCTCGAGAACCGTTTGTCGTTAAGATATCCGGTAAACGGCGTTTTGTTCCTACTAGCGATGAGGTCCCTGGAAAAGTATTTTCGTTTGCTAAAGCGTCCCGGGTTCGAATCCAGGAACTTATATTTTCCCATAAGTTTACAAGGGATTTTCGATTTTTCATTAAAATACCTAAATATGTACCAATTTTCTTATTTTTTGCTTTATTCGACGGCTATAGCTCTATACTCATTGTTGCAATGTTTACACGTTGCACGGTCGAATGTTTTCAGAATTACGCATTCTTTTTCAAAATTTTGCGGATTTTTCGTACTCATTCCGGGCGTTGCCAAAGAGACTCTCATTGTTCCCTCCGATTCATTTAGAGCCAATTAAACCTTCAAATAGACGAAAGAAAAGCGTTATTGTTATCTTATCTTCCCTGATAATCTAAATAAACGCTTACATTGACGTCGCCTTTATAGTAGGTCCTGTAAGAAGTGAAAAGCAGTCGTTGATAGACACTTGAAGGAAAGCAACTGTTTGTGATTTCGTCTATAAGGGTGCAACGATAATCACTGGAACTAAGGTAAGGTCAAAATTTTTCCCCTTTGAATATACCGCGATATTAAACTTGCATTCAGTAACTCTGTGACACTGTGATGACGTAATTGCTCCACTATATTGCTGTAGAATCGCAGAAAATTTAAAAATGCCAAGGGGTAGACCAGTGAAAAGGAGAGCTATTAACCCAGCTACAGCTGCCAGAAAAAGGAAGAGGAGCCAAAGATCAAAGGAAGAGTAATGTAAGAAAGACAGAGAAAGAAATGCGGAAGCTCATTGGATTGCCCGTGAAGATGAGGAGCGGAGAGTACTAGAAAGACAAAGAAATAGGGAAACACGTCAAATGAATAGGGAACAAAGAAGATCTATCCTTGGGCCGAACTATTTAGATTATTTGCAAGCGTAGCTGCAGCGGGCTGCTAGTATAAATTAACTATAGCTCAGCAAACCCAAATAATGCAACATTAACAACAAAAGAAAATTTTATAAAATTAACTAACTATATTTTTCTGAGTTGCCCACTTTTTAGGCGCGTTTCGCTTCCAGCGTGAGCGCCTATTATCGTCGGTCTGACCGTCCGTCCGTCTGTCTGTCCGTCCGTCCGCATGTTCGTTCTCGGCTTCTACTTAACGGATTTTCATGAAGTTTGATATTAAGGACTTAAAATGAAATATAATAAGAACATCACACAAATGAATCACGTACGCCAATCAGGGGCACCATTTTACTAATGACAAAAAATTAAAATTTCGACATATCTCGTAAAATATTGCTCATATCAAAATATTTCTCAAATAAAAGTTGTAGAACTGGTAAAGAAGAGTATTTCCTTTCCTACATATTTTTTTTCATAGGAGTAGCCGTTATCCATAAAATGAAACAAGAAAGTCTTAAATCGAGTTGAACAGAAATTTTCTTGCATGGTTAGTTCTTCATTGTTGCTAACATAAACAATCTCACAAACAAACGTTTAATTTACTTACGTGTGCATGCACTATTTTTAAATAGGAAGAAAACGGATTATTTATGATGAAGAAAAGAACTTTTAAACGCTATTTCCCTCACGTACAGGTATATAATTTCTTTCTAATACTCTATTGCACGAAACGCGCCCATTTGTGATACGTTATACACTTTCCTAACTTGTTTAAAAATATCATCTTTAAGTATATGGACATAAAACTGCATAGAAGACAAATTTTTAAAGTTATATTTTGTGATTAGGAGTCCTTTAATAGATTCAACTGCCAAACAATTTCTGTCCTCTCTCCACTGGGCTTTAATTAGACTAAAAATACGCTCAATGTTTGCATTGTGAGCTCGAATTGCAAAGAAAGGGTTAATCTGAAAAATATTTTATTTGGGAAATTACTGGGCATGCCATATTTGGAGAAAATGTAAGAGAAACTAAAATTCAAGTGATCTCAAGTGATTTAACATAATTTATTCACGGAAGGAAGATAAACAATGATGGTTATGATATTTAAAACATCTTGGATTCCACATATTACGTTTTTATTTTCCCAAAACAAATTTGAATTAAATAATTGTGATATTTACTTACATTTAACTTAAGAGACAAGGTTTTGAGTGAAGCTTTTCATCTTTATTCTAATTAAATAACTCAACTCAACTTGATGTTATTTCAAACTTTTTAAAGCTATTTCCACCATGACTTGTTATTTGATTCATGGAAAACAAAAGAATTACTGAAGTCACAATAAAGTAAAGCTAAGCCGAAATTATTCAGGATTTAGAATGAGTAAAAACATAAAGACTACATAATAATACAATTCACATATGTTGTACCTAAAATAGAGGACAAAAGAGGACAGACTCAAAAAATGAGAGGACAGAAGTTTTGAGGATAAAAAGAGGACATGTCCTCTAAAAAGAGGACGTCTTGTCACCCTATGTATATGTGTACCTTGTTCTTTTTCTTACGATGTGGTATGCCAGTAGAGTTGCCAATTGGGTCATTTTGACCCGGAGACTCCGGGTAAAGCAATGTTTCTCCGGGATCAGGATTTTACAACAATTTCTCCAAAAAAGATTTTAATGCTTCTCCTTTCGCAAACATACCAAAAGTCACCGAATATTTGCTTAGAAAATGCTGATTTTAATGAAGAAATGCACTTTTTACGTGTTTTTCTTTGAAATAAAAAAATGGTATCTTGGACGAAATATAACCTTCCTTTGAGACCCCTTAATATTTTTTATTTCAATCACATTTCCTCGAATTTTGAGTAAATAACGCCGTTTGTAACAGTTTTAAATAAATATAACTTTTAACCGCTGAAAAAATTCTCCTAGATAATTACTTTAATACATTTTGATCTAGCAAAGAGGTGACAATAACGCACTTACTTACACTACTTATGCATAACGAAATAAATAATATTTCAATTGATACATGAAAATGTATTGATATAACTTAAAATACATTTTAAATAGCAACTTGTGAATAACAGAAACCCCGTAAAAAGCCGAAGAACGGGTTTCTCCAAAATCTCCGTGTTTCATACTAAAATCTCCGGATCATGAAGGTCTTACAGTTGGTAACCCTATATGTAAGTCTTTTTCTCAGTTGTTCTTTTCCTTCGTTTACCCGCTTATTTCTTATTTGTTAGCCTCGCGACTTCATCTGGCATATAGGGTTGACAACTGTAAGATCTACATGATCCGGAGATTTTAACTGGAAATAAAGAGTCAGGCCAACTCATTCTCATGGTTCTTAAAGAATATAGGTCGAGAATATAGTAACATTCTAATACAGTAGCTGTAATTTTGTGAACATATTATATGTTAGCAAAGCTTCGAAATGTAAGTGGCGCCAGAATAAATGCTGTCTCGTCCACCTGAGCCGTATAACACGCGAACACTAATTCGCAACATTTTCGAATTTTTTGTATTTTCACTGCAGAATTTTATAAAGGAGCTTCGTTCCCAGAGGCTTCGTTAAGGGGGCACACCAGGGTGACGACCTGAAACGTAGGGCTATTTTTGGGAATTTTTTATAAAAAAAGTATGCATTTAAATGAATTTATGTTTTAAAAAAACTAAAAGTACATCATTTTGAAAACATTTTCAAATAACAAAAGTTTGATAATAATAATAATTTTAATATATATAGCCGCTGCAACTATTGCGTGTTTCAAAAAAGTTTTCTTTCGGTTGACAGAATTCCAAGCAAACCGCCGATCTGAAACCAAAACATCGGGCATATTCTTAGAATAGAATGTTAAAACTTCGACATGACGATCTCAAAAGTCAAAGTTTACTCGAAAAAAAAATGGCCCGCGTTTGAAAAAAATAAGTTCAAAATTTCCGAATAAAACTCGCTTGTTTTTTATAATTAAAACAAAAATAAACGTAACTTTAAAAAACCGAGATCGTCATGTCGAAAAGAATCATATTAGTTATATTTTTTCCAAATTTGAAGGCAATCGGTCAAATGGTTTTTTAGAAATACTGTCAACCAGGTTTAAAAAAGTGGTTTTCAGAAAAACGCGATTAAAGTTTTACTTTCAATTCTTTAGTACATAATTCGGAATTTATTTAATTTACCCCTACTCGGCGATTCCTGGGCCATACAGCAAATCTTCTGCAGAAAGAACAGCCTCCTCCCTTGCAATTTTTTTTGTCTACGAAGCAATCTTGCCTCGTGCTTCTCCTCCTGCGCTCGGTGCTCAGCTTGGTCGATGCGGCGCGCGTCCATGGTTTGGCAATATTCATACAGATGCTCGCCGATATTGACTTACATTGCACTTAAAACTTGTAATAAACCCATATGGCCATCATTAAACAAGATTGTTGCTAAATTGGCAGCGGTTTCCACGACTGAAACTCCAGTGAACATAGTTTTCGGTGCTATTTTCCGTATGAGTGCGTTAAAACTTTCGTTTCTGTTTTGGTTGAATGCGCCTAAGCACCGTTCAAAGAGATATTTGTTGGTAAGCTCTTTATAAATTAGCTTAATAGCATCTGCAACATCTTTATGCAGTGGAGGTTTGTGCACATATTCATGTAATTTTCCTGTCGCATTTGCCCGTTGCCATGAGCACCAGGAGTTTTCTCCTTGCGGACAAAAGTGGATGTTGCGCTTGTTCATCGGTGCAGGTTGTGTGATAGTAAGCGGTCCAAATGCCGTTAGACATTTTTTGCACAGAATCCGGATTTGCACGAATGGCCTTGCCATAATAACTAGTTAATTCGTCAATTAATTTTCTGGTAAGTTTGCCCCTACCACTGAGACCTTTTTTTCCTTTCTTGACATTGCGGAGTCTTGAACCCATTCGCTTTTCAACATGATTAACGCATTCCTTTTTTTTTATTGTTACTGAATCCCCATACGGCTTAGAATCAACAACTCCCTTGTAAGTTTTGGTGTCGCTATCTCCTATGTAGTTTACGTATTTTGCGTCGTGTATTTCTTCGGATCTGCGAATCATAGCGCGAATGCCGTCCACTTCCATTTTTCCCACCGAACCCTCGTGATTAGCATTATATTCGTTGACATGGTTTTCTTCCCATTCTTTCAATTCTTCTGTATCCTCTTTTTCCTCCCAGTATTCGCAAGCCTTGCAATACGCTGATGTAACAAAAATATCAAGAATTTTCCTCGTATAATAACCAATAAGTGATTGAAAACCGTATAAGGAATTAAATCCTCGTTTTTGCGATGTCCCGTCTCCTGACACGGTAAGTTCCACAGTTTCTTCACGTCCTGTAGCCTTGCATCATCAATGTTTTTTCTTCTTCACCAGTTTTTTTCGTCGAACATTGTTGGACAGCATCCGAGGTAGTTTTCATACTTTGTACGATAATTTGATATAAAGATTGAAAAATAGGGCGCGGCATTTAATTTAATGATACCCCCAATAATCGCATAGCAAAAACAAATTGTCGGTTTATTTCGTATGCATTATTGATAAGCGGGCACGAGTCCATTGTTTTTGATTCGCATGATGCACAGTTCACCACAACTTTGAACCCTAGTCCCCGTCTACTTCTTTCTGTAAAATTTATGTCACTTCCACAAACCTAGCACTTCACATACTGGCTGATCGCATCAAAAACAGTAACGAAATTCAAAATTCCATACCCGATATTTTGTTTAATATCCACGTTAATCTCTGCGCCACAAGGACACAACGCCGATGGGTTCCGCAGGGCGTAAACACTTGAGGAAACCCTACGCACCGGCTGAACTGCGAGCGACGCGCTCAACGCCCCGTGCACGTCTCTCGAAAAAATTCCATAACTTCGTCAATTTCAGGAATTTTGGCATGTAACAGGTCGGAAAATATTCGTGAAAGTCTATAGTTTAAAAATAAAAATTAAAAAAAAATTCGATTTTTTCGAAGGTTCACCCTGGTGTGCCCCCTTAAGCGAAGTATGTATACCTGTATACTGTATAGAAGCGGGGCAGTTATTTTGAAATGTTTAGACAACTACCTACCTGGAAAACAAGACTAGTCCAACTCAGTCTTGAAAACAGTAGGTAATTTGTGTACTCAATTTTCTTATAATACATTCTCATTTCGTGGGATTAAAATAGCCGCACGCACACACAACACACAGTCTGCTGTCAAAGAACAACACTGTATAACCTAGAATGTTAACGTTGATATTTTTCAAATTATTTCTATACATTTCATTTTATTTTTTCAAAATCGGGAGGCGTGCCACTGACAAAGAGCTTCGCGTACCACTAGTGGCACGCGTGCCGCAGGTTGGCCATCCCTGATCTAAAGACGCTCACGACGATGTACATTTTGTATACAATCCGTTGTGAAGCTTGTATTGATAAATCATATATCCATTCCCATATAAATAAAATATTAAGTACGTATAATAGAAATTTAAACGATTTGGCCGTTTAACAACAGCGATATAAACATCAACCGTAATTATAATTCTGATATAATTAGTGTTTTAATAGTTCCAAACAGCATTTCACGCAATTTCTTACGTACTTCGATAAATAAAGCTTTACTCACACTATGGGTAAGCTCAGGCTCAGCTCAAGGGGCGGTCTCACTCAAGGGATTTACGCTATTGTTCACATTCAACGCTCAGCTCAAGGGAAGGTCGCGCTCAAGGGATGCCTCATATCGCTCTTGAGACACTGTCCTGTTTGTGATTCCTGTATGTGTACCAGTAACGAAAATGTTCAAACATTTAAATAATAAGGATTTGGTATTAATAGCGATGCTTTTGGACCAAGAAAAGAAGGGAGAAAGATTGTCTAAACGGAGAAGAATTTGACTGCATCCAAGTTTATATTACACCGAAAACTCGAAGGAGAATTTTTCACTCTCTTCCCTCACTTAATTGATGATGAAACCAGATTTTACCAATACATTCGTTCGCCAAGGAATGCATTTGAAATTTTAATTTCGAATGGAGAAAATGATTTATAAAAGCCAAGCACTAAATTCAACCAAAGCACAAGTGCGTGCGGAGTGTTGGGGGGTTGACCGCACTCAACGTGTTCAGACCTGCACACTAGATGGGATAGGGATGGTCACGCTCCGCTCTAATATTCTCGCCGACTTCACCCGCTCTCTTTTGAGGAACCCTCGAGTGGAGCGTGGCCTATAATGTGAACACACAGGACCAAAACCAATATTTGAGTGGAGCGTGGCGGTCCATTGAGCTGAGCGTGAGCTTACCCATAGTGTGAATCAAGCTTAATAAGCATAGCTTCCATCTCAATGCAATTGGGATTAAGCTGTCGTGTTCACTTCCTAACAATTGGGTTGTCGTGGTAAGGAAAAATGTTATGCTCAGAAAACATTAAATTTTGTGGTGAAAACTTTATCTTTGGACAAATTCGGCTCGTATTTAAAATTCGACTGTATGAAAATGAAACTTTAGTTTTTCCTCCGGTTCTGTGTTCAAGTTCCATCTTCGTACCTTGATTTTAAGTAATTTTAAAGTGCAAATTAAAAATAGTCTAAACCAGGGGTCCCCAACCCGCGGCCCGCGAACCAATTCTGTGCGGTCCTTGGCCCCCCTCATAAACCAAGTTTCTTTGCCACGTTTGACAGCGTCGTCTTGTAGTCAGACAAGGAGAATGCATGATCGCTAAGAGCTACGGTGTTATATTTGGTGGCAAACTTGTCCTATCAACAGTTCTTTTCCTCTCTAGCCGCTGGATAGCGGGGAAAAGCGAATTCAGACTGGCATTCCCTCTCAACACAAGTGAAACATTGTGTGTCTCGATGTCGGTGAGATTGTCGAAGTGCGGTTGCTTTTGTTACTTTTAACTGTTAATTTTGAAGTGTATTTGGTGATTATGTGATTCCACAAGGATATTATAGACGGCGGTAACCAAATTTCAACATTTTACGAATCCAAACCGAGGTATTATTTTGGGTGCAAATGACTTTGTACAGAAAATTACAATTGCCGTGTTTGATATGATGTATTCTGTGTAGATTTGTAGATACTGTTAAGACAAAACTCCCACAGTAGAAAAATTAAACGCAGAATATGGGGATGTGCTGTACCATGCCGAAGTTAGGTGGCCTAGCAGAGGGAAAGTTCTCAAAAGTTATTTTGCTCTTCGTCATGAATTTGATATTTTTCTCACTGAAAAAGGAAGATCTCAAGAAGCATATTCTGACCCAAAATGGGTTTGGGCTTAATCTTTCTTAACTGATATAACAGATCATTTGAATTTAAGATTACAGGGCAAAGGAAAGCTAGTGTCAGACATATATGCTGAGGTGAAAGCTTTTGAGGAGAAGTTGAAAATTTTTCTGAAACAGTTTAGTGAAGATAATTTTTCACTATTCTCTTGCTGTAAGGAACTAGCATCCGACAAAAAAATGGTTTCACATTCCCCTGTAGAAAGATGCTCAGAAGCACTGAAACTCTTGCAGGAAGAATTCAAGAACAGATTCTGGGATTTTCACAAACAAGCGAAGGAAATAAGAATGTTTCATAATCCATTTGAAGTATCACCAGACGGAATGGGACAACTGGCCACGGCCGCGGGGCCAACTGGCCGCGAATAAGTTTCTCGAAAATGGTCTGCGATTACTGAAATACTGTGCAATGGTTGTGAACCCAATAACATTGAAATATATATCCCTTCTCCACAGTCAACTGGTTACTTCAGAAACAACCAAAAAACCACTAACAAAAATATTTAACCCGTCTTTTGAACCAATGGCTAAAATGTAATTCGGTGAAGGAATTCATGTGAATATTTCAAGTGCGTTTATGAAAATTATTTCTTTTTACTTTCTCCATATACCGTAGTATAGAGAAGGTATTGTTTTCGTGAAAATAATCAACTTCGAGATTTCAACGGAAATACATGTTTTGAGTAAAATGTGAGAAATTTTTGTAGTTCTTCATTTACTCAAGTAATTTAATTTTGAAAAATTTTATAAGGCATTTAATTTTTTCTTTCAAATCTTCAATTTTTCATTCATTTATTTATTATAAAAAGCAATTAATAAGTCAGTAATAATTAAAATGTACAATAGTCGCGTGTTTTTAAAGGATCTGCCCCTTAATATCGTCAAACATATGTGATACAACGTAACCCTCCGATCGAAACAACAATGAGAGGTCCTTACATCTGGAAATTTATCTACATCTACATCTACATGATACCCTGCAAATCACCAGACTGGTGGGTGGCAGGGGGTGCAGCACACCGAAACCTACCTAATAACGTCCCTCGTGGGAATCACTCTCCTGTTATGATCCCGTATGGTCCTTGGGAAAAACGAGCTCTGATATCGCTCGGTCCTACAGTCGATCTCTCGTATTTTATTCTCGTGATCGTGCCTGCCCATGTACGTAGGTGCCTCTAATATTCCTGAGACCTCCTCTAAGAGAACTTCCGACCTAAATTTCTCCAGAAGCCTTAACCTAGCGCTAATTCTGCGATCCTCTAGCGATATCCAATTCAACTCCTTCAAGAGTGATGTGACGCTTAGTTTTTGCTCATATTTTTGCTTTACGAATCTGGCTGCTCTGCGTTGGATTCTTTCTAACTCAAGTATTTGTCCCTTTTCGTACGGATCCCATATGCTGGAAGCGTATTCGACCTGAGATCTGACCAATGATAAATAACACGTTTCTCGTACCTGTTCTGTGCTACTTCTTACTATTCTGCCTACGAAGCCCAATTTCTTATTAGCTGCGCCTACGATCCTTCGAATATGCATATTCCACGATAGATCACGACAAATGGTGACTCCTAAATATTTAACGTACTCTGCAGATTGGATATTCAATCTATCAATTCTGTACTCCGAGTCTAATTCATTGTTCTTACTCTTCCAGAAACTCAATAGGGAACATTTGCTGTGATTAACTTCGATTTTCCAATCTTGACACCATGCTGAAAGGGCGTTTAAATCTTCCTGGAGCGATTTTTGGTCATCCTGACTCTTTATCTCCTTATATAAAACGGTGTCATCTGCGAAAAGTCTTATTTTGCAGCGAACTACCGAGCAGATATCGTTTATATATATCAGGAATAGTAGTGGGCCTATGACACTTCCCTGTGGAACACCTGATGCGACTTTTACCGGGTATGAAGATTTCCCATCAATAACTACTATCTGTTTTCTGTCTGAGAGGAAGTCTTTTACCCAACTCACGATATTAGGGTTTATGCCGTACTTTCCTAGTTTTCCTATTAATTTATTATGGGGTACTTTGTCAAACGTTTTTTAAAATCAATGAAAATGGCATCAACCTGAGTGTTTTTCTCTCCGCATTGTAACAATTCGTTTACGAACAGGGCGAGCTGCGTTTCGCATGACCTACCTTTCCGAAACCCGTGTTGGTTTTTGCTTAGTGAAGAACGACCGTCTAAATAACGCAGAACAGAGCTAACAATTATATGTTCTAGAATCTTACACGATAATGACGTCAAGGAAATCGGTCTATAATTTTCGGGGTTCTCTTTATCACCGCCTTTGTGGATGGGCGTTACGTATGCTAGCTTCCAGTCTTTTGGAACGGTACCATGTGCAACGGATTTTTCGAATATTATTTTCAAGTAAGGTGCGATTACCGAGGCTAGCTCTTTCAACACACGCGCGGGTATGCCCTCCGGCCCGGGAGACTTATTTAGCTTAATAGACTCTAGCTGGTGCGCGATACCTGTTTCCGAGAATATCATATCTTCCATCGAATTTCCCTCATCATTCAAAGCTGGTTCCTCAAATTCGTTGCTCACTGAAGTAAACGCTTTCTGAAAGTGTTCATTTAACAAGTTCGCTTTTTCCGCGCTGTCATGTACTACATCACCTGCCTCCGTTCTCAAAGACGCTATGGTGGGGCCTCTACCATGAACCTCTCTAACGTACGACCAAAATGCTTTCGGATTTTCTTTCAAATTACTATGCAGAACTTTCTTTTTGTAATCATTAAATGCTTCTCGCATTGTTACTCTAGCTCTTGACCGCGCCTCTCTGTATTGTTGCCGTATCATTGACCTCTGTTCCTCTGTGACTTTTGAAGAATTACTATTTAAGCGAGCGTGAAGTTTTCTTTGCCGTCTAAGAGCGCATCTAACTTTCTGGTTGTACCATCTTGGTTCCGCACCATCACGTTTAAGTTTATGTGGAATAAATTTATCCGTACCCTCTCGCATCATATCCCTGAACACGCACCATAATTCCTCTGTACTAGCGTCGATAGATGCCCCGCAGAAATAAGGGAATTGTGTCTGTAAAAAAGACCTAAATTTCGAGAAATCGCCTTTGGCGTACATATATACGCGTCTTCTAGCCTTAACCTGTTTCTCCACTTTTAGCTTAAATTCTACGTACACAGCATTATGATCGCTTATTCCTTCCTCTATGGAAAGCTTGTTCATACGCTCGGGGTAATTCGTTACGAGTAAATCTAATATATTGTTCGATCTCGTGGGACATCTTACTAGCTGACACAACGAGTGTTTAACGAAGGTTTCTATAAGTGCTTCGCATGATTCACGCTCTCTACCACCGGGATCAAAGCAATTATGATTCCAGTCTACTGAAGGTAAGTTGAAATCTCCTCCTATTATAATAGCCCTCTCTTTATTTTTCGATATTAGCGTTGCTACTTGTTTCTCGAGATTATGAATAATTTCTAAACTTGCATTGGGAGGCCTATAAAATGCGCATATATTTGCTATAGTGTAATCGCTTCCTCTAACTCCACACCAAACACTTTCTATTTCGGTGTCATTAATCGGTAGTGGAAAACTTTCGTATGCCTTGCTGACTGCTATAAATACTCCACCTCCCGTCCGGATACTACGATCCTTTCTAAAAATTCTATAGTCTTGAGGGAATACCTCCTGACTTGCAATCTCGTCAGTGAGCCAACTCTCTGTACCGATCACGACATCGGCTTCTAGACTACGAATAATATGCTCAAAATCGGCAATTTTCTTACGGATGCTGCGGCAGTTCAATACGACGACATTTAATTTCTCACTATCGCTTCTCAGATAAACCTCAGCCTTACCATTCGTAATCGTTCTAGGAATACATCTACATGCGTTCTTCATACTATTATTCCGCCAATTGGTTGATATAGCATTTTCTTTCTGATCGCGTTTTATTTCACCATTTTTATCGAAATCCCAAACGTTAACACTATTGACATCACGGATGTCAGCGCCTTCATCGCTCGGTAACTCTAATTTATTTGCGGTATCGGCCGGATTTCTCGTAATATTGTTTTCTATTACCCTCTTAATTACACCTATTCCCCTAAGACGCCTACACTGTACCCTGCTCTCTAGCCTAAAAAAGCCCTACTATGCTCAAGGATCCTACGCGCTACACCCTGGGATGCCTCCGGCGTGTAATGAACCCCCGAGCCATTTAGGGGTGCCCCACACGATCCAAGAATCGGACGAAGGTCAACGAAATCCACCCCCATGTCCCTACAGAAAGACCATAACCTTCGGTTTAGCCCCTCCACCCTACTCCAAACCTCAGAGCCACAGTCAATCCGCGGGACAATGCTGCAGATGGTTAAACGCACATTAACCCCAGACTCCTCTCGGACACGACCGACCTCGGAGTTTAAGTCCCTAAAGGAACTCAAAATCTCCTCGGAGCCGCGCTTCGAGGCGTCATTGGTGCCAACATGCGCCACCACCCGCAGACTAGAGCAGCCCGTGCCAACGACCTCTTCCCGAACCACCTTCGTCACCTGGGGCACCGTACCTCCTGGTATACACCTGGAGAACACCCGCTCCACCACTCCCTCCCGGCGGGCCCTTGATAGCAAAGGCGCCATCACACGCCGGACATTAGAGCTACCTATCACTAACAACCCTCCCTTCGCAACCCGACTCCTCTTAGGTGGGATAGGTACGGTCACAGAGTTCGTTGAGCTATCCTCCGACAGCACCGCAAACCTGTTGCTAACAGGGGTAGGTTCACATACCACCTGCTTCCGCAGCACCACCCCACGACTACCACGTGTAGCCACCCTCCACTCATCGGGCTTTATGGAGGGAGTCGTCCCTACCCGTGGAGAGACCACGCAAGACTCCTCGATCACCCAGCCGGCGTTAGCACTTGGGCGAACCCGAGCCGCCATCCCGGCGCGGAGGGATCTCGAGGAGCGCCTCACGCGTCCCACCCGGACACAAGACTCCTCGCAACCTTCCACCCTAGAGCGGAGCTCCGCAACTAACTTCTCAAGTTCCGCGACCCGGGCCCGCAAGGACTCGCAATCAGCAGCACTCTTGAAGAGAGAAACAGAGGGCCTAAGGGGAGTCATCCTATCTTTCCCAAGTACGGGTTTCTATAAGCTCTTAAATAACGTATCTAATAGACTAGTCTAACGCTTAATATACGCGGGGAAGTTATTCCTGGAGTGCTCGAGTGAAGGAAACAGGCCGATTTTTGCCACTTAGTTAAAAGCCATCGTGCAGACGTTGTATTGGGAACTGAGAGCTGGCTATCGGGCGACATTAATTCTAACGAGATTTTCCCACCAGACTACGTGGTGTATCGCAAAGACAGGAGGGAAAGAGTCGGAGGCGGAGTTTTCATCGCCGTCAGAAAGAGTATATCAAGCCAATTAGAGGAGATTAACGTCAGCGAACACTGCGAAACGATATGGTGCTCCCTTCGTACGAGAAATGGTAAAAAATTATTTTTTTGCTCATTTTACCGCCCACCTGACTCGGGAGTCGAGAACATTAGAGAACTCAGTCGTACATTGCAGGTGATAGCTAGGAGAAAGAACGATCCAGTAATAATTCTTGGAGGAGACTTCAATCTTCCATCGATCGATTGGAAATCCGTAACCTATGTTAGTGGTGGAAAAAATAGAGAAGCTTGTCGTGAATTAATTGAAGCGTTCACTCTAAACTCGCTAGAGCAAATCGTCAACGAGCCGACGCGATATGACAACAACGGAAACGGAAACATATTAGATCTGCTAGCCACTACCCACCCACTATCGACTAGAAATCGACGACGGCATAGGTGATCATAAAATAGTAATTGCCGACTTCAAATACACCCCTGCGACAATATATAAGCCAACGCGATTAGTCTATATCTTCAGTAAAGCAGATCTCCCAGGCTTAAAAAATTATGTTACAAACCAAATAGCGACATTTATCAATTTTGCGAATAGTAACAGCGTAGATGACTCTTGGACGGAAATTTTGCGAATAATTCGAGAAGGGCTAAAAACGTTTGTCCCAACTAAAGCAATTCGTGATCGCAAGGACCCACGGTGGGTGAAACCGAAACTCCGTGCCTTGCTCAAGAAACAAAGACGGCATCACGCGCACATAAAGCACCTTAAAGAAGTTGGTAGGGACCACGCGAACGAGTATTTAATATACAGAAATAGTCGTAAATCTGCAAGAGACGAAGCGCGTAAGGAATTTGACGCCTACCGATCCACGACACTCTCGGATTCACTCAAAAACGACTCGAAAGAATTTTGGTCGTACGTGCGAGAAATGCGAGGAGGTCAGTCCACAGTACCTCTTCTACGTACAGACAACGGTGAAAGTGTACACGATTCATTTACTAAGGCTAGTATGTTAAATCGGTTCTTTGAAAATTGCTTCACAATAGACAGCGGTGATTTCATTGATTTCCCTACTCGTATAGACTCAAATATGAGCGACATAGAAATATCCGAAAGCGGTATCGTCAAATTACTAAGTCAGGTCCACAAAAGAAAATCGCCAGGGCCTGAAGCCATACCTGCATTCATTATAAACTCGTTAGCAAACGAATTAGCTCCGTACCTTAAGCTTCTATTCAGAAAATCTTTAGATGAGGGTGTAGTTCCTTTGATATGGAAAACAGCCAACGTTACACCAATACATAAAACGGGAAGTAAATTAAAAGTGGAGAACTACCGCCCTATATCGTTGACGTCAATCTTCTGTAAGGTTTTTGAGCACATTATCGGTAGCTCAATAATGCGATTTCTCGAAAGCAAAGAAGCGCTTAACAGTAGCCAGCATGGTTTCCGGAGAGGCAGGTCATGCGAGACTCAGTTAGCTCTACTCACACAAGATATTGTGAAAGCAACGGATAAAGGAATAGGAGTTGATGCAGTATTTTTAGACTTCAGGAAAGCCTTCGACACCGTTTCTCACGTGAAAATAGTGCAAAAATTAAGGGCTTATTCAATTAACGAGAAAATTGTAAATTGGATCGCCTCGTTTCTTTCCGATAGAACCCAGAGAGTAGTCCTCGATGGAGTTGCATCAGACGTCGTCAAAGTGACTTCCGGCGTGCCTCAGGGAAGTGTAATCGGACCTTTGTTATTCTTGATATATATAAATGATTTAGCGGATAATATAAAGTGTAAAGTTAGACTCTTCGCGGATGACACACTTGTGTATGGAGAAATCAACACAATACACGATCAGGAGAATTTGCAAAAGGACCTTCAGGCTATTACGAAATGGTGTAAAGATTGGCAACTCGATCTGAACATAAAGAAATGCGCCGCAATGAACTTCACGCGCTCCACGAATTTCAACCGTTACCCGTACCAAATATCTGAACTAAAGCTAAAATACGTCAATAGCTACAAATACCTAGGAGTAATTCTCAGTAGCAATTTGTCTAGTAGAGAGCATATCAAATCCGTTATAGCATCGGCAAACAGAATTCAAGGGCTTTCCTCTAGAGTCCTGCGGGGATGCCCCTCGAACGTGAAGGAAATCGCATACTTTTCCCTAATACGACCCATCGTGGAATACTGTTGCGCCGTCTGGGACCCTTTCGAGGAGGGCCTAACTAGAGAGCTCGAAATGGTTCAGCGTAGAGCGGCTAGATTTGTAAAAGGAGAATATCGGTATGATGCGAGTGTATCAGAGTTATTGAGAGATCTGAAATGGCAGACGTTGAAGAGTAGAAGAATTGAATACAAAAGGAAACTATTTGAAAAATTTGAAAGTTCCGAATTCGTTGAAGACGTACGAGGCATAGTCGTCCCCATCGGTGTTAGTGAACGTAATGTTAGATCACAGTGCAGGAGAAAATATCTCGAAATTACCGCTAGAACAGAGAAATACTACCGATCCTTTTTCCCAGACGCGATAAGACAATCCAACAGAGGAATTAGCTAGACTTCACTTGGTGTTGTGACACCCCCTGCCAAACGCTTTTAGCGGCTTGCAGGGTATTTATGTAAATGTAAATGTAAATGTAAAAGGGATCAAGGGTCAAGCGCAGGTAGAAAGTGAAAGTTAGTCACAACGCAAACAACGTTAGTTCGCACACAAGATGGTTAGTACACAATCAACGTGAAAATTTGTAAACTATGAGTTACGGAAAAAAAATACTGAAAAATACAATTACTATTTAAATAAACGGACTTATAAAAAAACAAAAACTGGGTGCTGGAAAAAGAACGATACTACGGTATTCAACAATGAAATATTAAGTTAACACAAAAACGATGACAAGGATTACTCAAATACTACAAACAACGTTAGAAGTTAATAAAACAGAGGTTAGCACACAAACACCTTACAATTCTAATAAAAGGAAGAAGTTACGTTTATAGAGTATGGAGTGTTAGAAAATTTACTACACTACGGTATACGACTAATAAGTATTACGATAAAAAAATGACAAGGAGGTTATTAGTTAAGATAACTACTACTATACGTAAATAAGCTATAGGAAAGGTTAACAAGTAATATAAAAGAAAAGTTAGTTCTACTTAACAATACGTCTACTTCTACTCTAATGCTACTGCTACAATGGTCGCTCGTAAGTCCGTTGGGCTCCACTGAAGGAAGTGAAAGGCACGTCCGCTCGCTTCAACAGCCAGGTAGAGAATGAAATCGACGGATTACGTAAAGTTCAGCGTGAGAGGGATTTTTCTTACGAGCAGTTAATTGCAGGATAAAATCCTCCCGTAAAATTGAAAACGTATAGAGCTGCGGATGCTAGAATTTTAGCAATTGTTGCAGATTACGGAAATAGAGACAAAATCGAATATTTAAGGGGTATTGCTCATAATTTTGAAATGGACGCCTAACTTTTTTTATTACCTGTATTACGATAGCACTTATATATTTTTTTCTGTATTATTATTAATTCCTACGTTTTGATATTTTATAATAAATTTCATTGATATGTAACCTTGCCTTTGCTATTTTTATTTTCTGCCGCAGTCTGTTATTCATACTCTTTTCACATGTAATGAACAAAAAACTTATCAAAATGTTACAAATAATTGTTTTATAATCAATTTATATTCTCATATTTTGCAAAATATTGTTTTTAATTTTAATAATAATTAAATAAACCGTGTATCTTCGTTTAAACCTCGAAGTCGATTTCTTTCGTGATCACAATACTTTACCATTACTACATATGGAGAAAATAAAATGTAGAACTCACGAGACACGGTGAAGACAATGAATAGAATTGGAAAAATACCTCCAAATCACCGTAAAGGCTGTACTTACGTGTCAAGGCACAGAAGACTCGCAGGACACGTAAGTACCGCCTTTACGGTGATTTGGAGGTATTTTTCCAATTCTATTCATATGGAGGAAGTAAAAATGTAAGATTCCAGTATTCAATAGACGAAACGCTTCCTGAATAATAATCAGTATCTATTTACGTTGCTATCCAGAAACATAGATCGTTTCGTTGCGTAAACAAAAGTGCGAAGCGAATAACGCTAAACCTTCGTCTATTTGTAAGCTTCATTGAAGCTAACTGAATCCTAGGTAACAATGACGGCCGCCTTGGTAACGCCCGGAAAGAGTACGAAATATCCACAAAATTTCGAATAAAATAGCCTATACTACGTATGGAGAAAGTAACAATAAATGAATTTGGCGAAAGTAATATGATAGGAAATAAAATTATCGTTATACTTGAATGCAATAGGTTCGGAAACGGATTGTTACAAGCAAATATGATTAATTGTTCACAAAAGCTAATTGTAATTTTAAAAGTATCTACTATATATCTTAAAGAGTTTGTATGTTGTGCTGTAGTAGCTTTACTAAATCCGTTGAAATTCAGCGGGAAATTCTGCCAGTAGTAGATAAGTGTCTCAAAACGAAAAGGATGAAAACGCCGCATCAGAAAGAAAATTGATAATACAGCGCAGCACACTTATTCAATATTAGTTGTCTCAAATAGTTTTTTCCACTCTTTCAAACGATTAAACTTCCGATTCGTCAAGAAAAATAAGTTTACTGTCGTTGTGGCACGCTTCAGAAAACGCAAGACACGCGCAAAATCTCGATATAAAAGTGTTTATCAAAATGTATTCGATGATGCTCTATCTTCGAAAGGATAAAGGAGTCTGTGGAAACATCGCAAAACATTAGTAGATACTTCGGAAGATATCAATCAGATGAATTTCCTACGAAAAAAGACGATAGACACGTCTTTATTCGGGCGAAATTTAGACCATAAGGTCCATTCTTACATTTAGCGCACGGGAAAGTAAGCCTCATGCATCGTAATGAAATGAGAGAAAAAGTGGAGAGGGGGGCAGAGAGAGAGAGGTGGGGGTAGAGGGACAGACAGACAAACGACTTTATTCATGGCGAAATTGAGACTATATAGTGTATATATATGTATATATATATGTGTATATGTATGTGTGTGTATATATATATATATCCCATCCAACTGCCTCAGTTCACTGCCTCAAAGTCGGCGGAAGGGTGTAAACGGAGGCTAAAGGGCGAAGAACAGTGGTGTCCTCGGACACCGGTAGGTTCAACCATGCTGTGAAGTCTTTCTGCAATATCTCCGGCCAAAGTGAAAGAGGTACTCACCAACCCGCTCTGGGCCAGCGTGGTGTTTTAAGGCCCACAATCCCCCCATGACATGTTCATCCATAAAAAACGGCCCTCATTCTCCGGAGGCTGGATTGCCTCTGACCGTGGCAGTGGTCAGGAACAAGGCATGAAGGCAGAGGGTGCTAAGAATCCCCTGAGGTTAAACGCCCACTGCCACTCTTTCTCATCCTTACCCAATTCCTTTAACCTCAACCTAACTACCTTTAACTGCCGGACTTTCTCCAGTGAAGATAAACTTCAAGAGCTCCAAGAACAACTGGAGAAGATCAAGTGGGACATTTTAGGGCTTAGTGAGGTGAGAAGAAAAGGTGAAGGCCTATTGGAGTTGAAGAGTGGACATATTCTTTATTACAGGGGAACTGACACAGGAAGAACAGGAGGAGTTGGATTCATCATCAACAAAAAATTGAAGAATAATATCGTGGAAATGGAAAGTTCATCCGAGCGGGCAGCTAGACTAGTGCTTCAAATAAATAAAAGATATCAACTTCAAATAGTCCAAGTTTATGCGCCAACGTCATCATACTCGGATGAGGAAGTGAAAGATTTCTACCAAGAAGTTGGAGAACTGCACGACAAAGGAAGCTGCCATCTAAAAGTGGTCATGGGTGATTTCAATGCCAAGGTAGGAGAACAAAGGGAATCAAAGGCATATATTATAATGCCATTAATGTTAAAATACGACTAATAAAAGAAATCCGATATTGATATAATCCCCATTTTTTGGGTTGTTTTGCCCCATTATTGCACCATAGGAGAACGAAGAAGATGAGGCAGCTCCATAAGAGCTAGAAATTTGAAATTTGGCACGATTATAGGAATTGCGTCACAACCGAAGGAAAAATCAGTTATTGTAAAAATTCCAATTTTAGGGGCTGTTTTGCTCCATTTCTGCCCCATACGAGTGTGAAAGCTATAAGGAACTTCCCAAAGAGTTACAAACTTAAAATTTGTCAGAATTATAGGTTTTTGGTTACAACAGAAGGAACACAATCCGGCATTGTAAAAATTCGAAATCTTAGAAAATGCTTGCAGAATATATATATATATATATATATATATATATATATATATATATATATATATTGAGTTGTGTCTCTCTTGTGCTGACGAAGGGATCATCCCGAAAGCTCTAACCTCTACAAATGTGTCTCTCCAACACCCCAGCGGCTCTACTTCCGGAAAGTGTTCACTGGGTTTCCTTCAACACCTAGTTGCCCAAAATATCCTTACTTACCTTTCCTCTTCCTTAGTATTTATATATATATATATATATATGTGTGTGTGTGTGTGTGTGTGTGTGTGTGTGTGTGTGTGTGTGTGTGTGTGTGTGTTACGGTAAAGGTACGGAATTGGGGAATGTGTACATTTCCCGGTTTATGTGCATATTTACCAACAAGCTCGGTAAATGTTAATATAAATTTCCCGAAATGTGTATGCAGCAGTTTTTCGCTGGATATAAAAAGACGACTTTACCTTACTTCTAAACCGCTGAAACTATATTTCTTTAATAACACCAACAATTCTATTCCGACAGCTACACGTTTACCGGACACCGCACATTTACTACTTGCATTTGCTTTACAGTTTCTCTAAAACGCCCGCCAAGATACGCGCGAAACAAAAAATGCGCGAAAATTGTGAGTACAATCACTTTCTCCACATTTACCAGAGTCTCTAGGTAAATTTGGACATTTCCCCAGTCCAATCGCTAAAAGTATGTTATGCGTACTAACATTTACCGAGCTTGTTGGTAAATATGCACATAAACCGGGAAATGTATACACTTGCCGGACTACGCACTTTTACCGTAACATATATATGTGTGTGTGTGTATACACACACACTGGTGTATTGCCCGTTGAAATATCAACGGAAGAATTATAGATAGACTAGTGAAGGTGTGCTTGCATTCTGCAAGCATTATCTCTCACCCTAAAGTAAAGAGTATGATCCGACAAATAATTTTGAAACGCAACAGTCTGCACCTTCTCACCGATTTACGTGTCTTTTACTTATGGACAATATTGGGGTAAAAACAACCCTACTGCGATCTATCGGTTTATTGATCAAATACTGAAGCCATTAAAGGTTTTATTTATTTATTGAAATTACTCTTAAACTATACAATATACACAAATTCTACTACTTTTGCCTACATCGTGGCCACGTAGGTTTTAGAACGAGTGGTGAATCGTATTAATTGAAGCTGCCGTTTGCTCACAGTTTCATTAAGGAAAATGACCCTTACCGAATTATATATAGTATAGATAGATAGATTATTATTATTTTCATTTAAAATAATTAATATCACACTTTTACATATGAAATATTTTGTCATATACAACATTTCAAGTGAATATTCTGTTGTTGACGGGCTATCTTTCGTTAGACTTAAAATAGTTGCCTCCCTCTTCCCCCCTCACACCCTCTCTTCCACTCGCACCCCCTCCTCATTTCTCCCCCTCTCTCCCCTCACTCTCTTTCCCCCTCCACCCTCTGCTTCCCTCTCTCTCTCGTTAAAAGCATTCAAAGCACGTTTATACCCATAAGGATTGAATTAACAATATGATATAGAGGTCTAACAATGGAATTGGTAGGCATGGCAACATCCCGTTAAAATGGCAAGATTTCCTCAAACTGTGTGAATCAAACGTTTACATTGAGAAATTTCGAACTGTATGCGGAAAAAAATGAACAGAATAAGAGACTTTATAAAGTTTTCTTCAAAATGGTTTATATCCGAAGTTCGTAGGTCAATTCTTTCTAATTTTAATCTAAACAAGTTAGGAAAGTGTACAACGTATCACAAATGGGCGCGTTTCGTGCAATGGAGTATTAGAAAGAAATTACAGTATACCTGTACTTAAGGGAAATAGCGTTTTAAAGTTCTTTTCTTCATCATAAATAATCCATTTTCTGCCTATTTAATAATATTACATGCACACGTAAGGAAATTAAACGTTTGTTTGGGAGATTGTTTGTGTTAGCAACAATGAAGAAGTAACTATACAAGAAACTTTCTAAGTTCAACTCGATATAAGACTTTCTTGTTTGATTTTATGGATAACGGCTACTCCTATGAAAAAAAATATGTAGGAAAGGAAATACTCTTCTTTACCAGTTATACAATTTTATTTGAAAAATATTTTGATATGAGCAATACTTTACGAGATATGACGAAAATTTCATTTTTTTTCACCAGTCAAGTGGTACCCGTGATTGGCGTACGAGATTCATTTTTGCGATTTTCTTCTTATATTTGATTATAAGTCCTTAATATCAAATTTCATGAAAATTCGTTCGGTAGAAGCCGAGAACGAACATGCGGACGGACCGACGATAATAGGCGCTCACGCTGTAAGCGAAACGCGCCTAAAAAGAATGAAAGCCTGAACGTCGTAAAGCCGATTTAAGGTGTTAATTTATTGGAAATGATAATTATCCTCTGGAATCGAACCCGGGTCTTTGATCTCGGGTACAATACATGAAAACCTTTTGTTGTTTTATCATAATGCTATCCTGAAAATTTCATCAAATTCGGTTCAGACGTTTGCGAGATATTAAGCTTCAAAAAGCATTGCATGACAAAGTAACATTGTGACACTGTCTTTTACATGTTAGATATATAAAATACTAGCAGAATTTCCCGTTGAATTTCAACGGATTTAGTGAAGCTACTACAGCACAACATACGATACAAACTCTTTTAAATATGTAGTAGGTACTTTTTCATTTACAATTACCTTTTCTTAACAATTAATCATATTTGCTTGTAACAATCCGTTTCCGAACGTATTGCATTCAAATATAACGATAATTTTATTTCCTATCATATTACTTTCGCCAAATCCAGCTTCATTTCTTGTGTAATTATACATCGCCGAAATATTTACTTTTATGTCACGAAAAAGCAGCGTACAGTTCTCCATGACTGAACACTGACTGGTAAATGTACAGCAGACACGCGAGCTTATTTACGTTAATGAACAATATAATGTAGAATATAATGATTTTACTTACGAAAAATGTAAGATTCCAGTATTCAATAGACGAAAGAAGGTTCAATTACTTTCATCAATAAACGCTTCCTGAATAATAGTCAGTATCTATTTACGTTGCTATCCATAAACATCGATCGTTTCGTTGCTTAAACAAAAGCGCGAATCGAATAACGCTAAACTTACGTCTATTTATAAAGCTCCATTGAAGCTAATTGAATCGGAGGTAACAATGACGGCCGCCTTGGCAACGCCCGGAAAGAGTACGAAAAATCCACAAAATTTCGAATCAAATATCGTATTTCTGAAAACTTCGACCGTGTAACATGTAAACTTCGCAGGAATAAGATAGTATAGAGTTTTATTCGTCGAATAAAGTAAAAAGGAAAAAAATCGGTTCATATTTACGTACTTTTATGCTTGAAGGAAGAATACCTTGCAAGTCAAGAAATGGATTCATACGTGTTATCTTATGAAAAAATGTTAATCCCCAATATTGGCAACACTGATTAATCCCGGTTGACCAAACCTTGACCTAGGATGTAAGGAAGAATCGTACGAAATGTAGTTATTCTAGCTTTTATCGTTTAGGAGGAGTTCCATGAAGAAACACACAAATACACGAACACACGCTTCAAAATGTATTATAGTAGATATATACAGGTTGAAAATCTTTAGTCCGGTAACTCCCGTGATCCGGCACGTTCTGAATCTGCCGCCATTAGTTTGCGGATCGGCCACCAGGTCGGCGCTGTTAGCAGTGCCAAGGCTGCAGGTTTGTTTACATCTGCAGCGGAGTGCTTTGGTCATACAATCCTATTTTGCCTTATATTCCGCCTGTATTTTAGCCCTTCATTATGTCTTACAAGACACCAAGAGTTGTGGAAGGTGGTGCTAGTGATAATAAGCGTAAGAGTAAATCATTATCTATGTTTGAAAATGTGGAATTACTGAAAAAATTAGATAAAGGAACTTCGGTAATGGCTTTGTTTGAGTTTTATGGCATTGGCTCATCGACAGTTTATGAGTTAAAGAAACAGAAGGAGCAGATTTTTAAGTTTTTTGCTGAGAATGAAAGTCAGAAAAGTTTCAAGTGTCGGAAAACTTTGAAAGGTGGAAAGAGCACGGACTTAGACAGTGCACTTATAAAGTGGTTTAAGCTCAGACGTAACGATGGTTTAAGCATTTCAGGTGAGACTAGCTGAGCCGGCGCAACATTTGCGCGTTTAATTTTAAATTGATTCATAAAAAAATAATAAGTTTGTAAAATAAGTTGATGTTAATAATTCATAATTTACTCTAGCAATGAATTTACACAGTACAGTATACTTAGATATTTGACTCCCAATGTAAGGTTTGCGTGTTAGAATCTCACTGAGGGAAAGGCAGTGTGCGCATATTTAAAAAAAATGTTATCCCTAGGTAATCAGAAATCTGTATTGTATAAGTTATGGTAGAGAGTAAATTGATGCAGCACAGTAATTAAATTGAAATGATTAGTGATCGGAAGATTCTTACGCGACAGGCATAAACTGTAGTGATGTGAAATGAGGAAACAGAAGAATAGAACTGCTAAGACCGGGAGTCAAACTGGGTCTTAACACCTCAAAGAAAGCAAATATTGAGAAAAGAAAGATGTGAACTTTCTGTAATTTACAGGAAATGTCATCCACTTAATCAATCACAAAACGTAACTCTTTTAAAAGCGACGCGACAAAAAATAATTATTTATCCACTTAAGCCAGGCGAAAGTATTAAAAAAGTAAGCGCTGAAACAATTGATTGTAGAATAATGCGGAGTATAAATTTACCGGGGTTTAGGAAGATTCCTCCTCACCAAAGCCTTCGTAATGAAATGGCAGAGTCTTACGCGTATTTCCACTGATTCTTGGTCGCTTCAGTCACGAAAACAAAAACATTTGGTATTTCCAAAAGGTTGAATACTCAGGTACAGTATTTAAAAAAATAAATATGCTTTTCTACCACAATCTACGATAAACGCGTCCTAGTCACAGAAAATAATTTTACTGAATGTTCTCGAGTTAAATCATTATCTTAATGAATTCATACATTGTTATATTTATAACAATAAAACTTTAATTAAAGCAAAAACGTAGCGTATAATGGTCTTACTAACTTAAGGATTTCATTTTTACGTCAATATGAACGTTTAATCGATGGTAATTGAATCAGAGGCAACAATTAAGGTCGACTTGACAACGTCCCGAAGGAGAACAAAGAATCGGCAAAATTTCGAAAACAATTGTGTATTTCCGTAAATTTCGACCGCGTAGGGTATAAGCATTGAAAGTATAAGATAATTTAGAGTTTTAGCCGTCGAATAAATCAAAAATCTGATATGGTCAACACATGACTTTCTCCATATTTGGGGTATAGATATTTAAATTATTATGAATAATATTACGAGGCAAAATTATTATTTCGTATCGTAAAAGAAGAAACGTCCTTGTTGCCGTAAATTACGTATATTTTGAATGTTTACACAATTCACCGCTACATGGTGTTGGCGCTGTATTCTGGTATTAAGAAAAAGCGAAATATATCCGAAATGGATGGTTCTACGAAAATGTTTCAAACAAAACTTGGAAGAAATAATATTCTCTACAACTTTGGTCCTTACGAAGATTACCAATAACGGTGTTTTTAAGGAGAGATGACGGAAACCGAAAAACCGGTTATTTATAAATAACTCCTAAACAATAACACCCATGGAAAATTGTTTCAAATGAAAACTGTAGGAAATTACATTCTCTATAAACTTTGTATAGAATTGCATATACAATAATGATGTTTTAACGAAGAAAAATCGCAAAAACCGAATCGGGTTTCGAATAAACCTCGACTTTCGGTTAACCGTTATTGTCCAAAAACTAATCAGTTCTTTGTGCTCATGTTAAAGTGTTATATATGAAGTTTGGTAACGATATGGCACATACTTTTTGAGTTAGAGCGCCCACAATAACATACATACACACACACACACACACAGACATCATTCCGGAAATAGTCTAAACGTGTTGTAGGGACCTCAAAACATGTATTTCCGTTGAAATCTCGAAGTCGATTTTTTTCATGAATACAATACTTTCCCATTACTACGTATGGAGAAAGTAAAAACGGAGAAAATCGGTCCATATTTACGTATTTTAACGAACGAAGGAAAAAAACCTTGCACTTTGAAACCTCGAAAATCCCGTGTAAACTTATGGGATCATATAATTATCTCCTGGAATCGAACCCGGGACTTTAGGAAATTGAGAATAGTTTTTAGGGACCTCCTCGCCTGTAGAAACAAAACGCAGTTTACTGCAAATCTCTACGACAAACGGTTTTCGAGATAGAGGGGGGACGGACGGACAGACGGACACTTCAGAAATTATATATAGGATGCTTATGGAGTTGGCCAAAATTTTTCATCAAGAACTAAACCTAGACTATGACTGTGAATATTCGCTAGGATGGTTCATCATCATCATTAGGTTCTCTTGGGCACCAGCGTTGTCTCCACTCCTCCCTGTTCCTTGCCATTTCTTTCATTTATTGATAACTACCCCTTCCTTTTAGGTCATCAATCATTTTCATCCTCCTACGTCCTCTCTTCTTTCCACCTTCTACTGATACTTCCGGCATCGTCGTCAACAAACTTCCTCCTCTTTAAACTGTGCCCCAACCAATTACCGTTCCTCTTCTGAATTGTTTCAAGTATCCTTCTCATCTTTGGTTACACAAGTTTAAAGGCAGGCATGGTATTTCAGTACATAGTGTGTGAGGTGAAAAGCGAAGTGCTGACACGGAAGCTGCGGCAAAGTTTGTGGATGAATTTGCACAGTTAGTGGCAACGGAAAACTTATCTCCAGAACAGGTGTACAACGCCGATGAGACCTCCCAGTATTGGCGTTGCATGCCACGAAAAACCCTTGCCCAAGATACTGAGGATGTTCCAGCTGGAAACAATAAAAACCTTTTCTGGCAACGTCGATTCTCGGATCGTGTGGGGCACCCCTAAATGGCTCGGGGGTTCATTACACGACGGAGGCATCCCAGGGTGTAGCGCGTAGGATCCTTGAGCATAGTAGGGCTTTTTTAGGCTAGAGAGCAGGGTAGAGCGTAGGCGTCTTAGGGGAATGTGTGTAACTGAGAGGGTAACAGAGAACAATATTACGAGAAATCCGGCCAATACCTCAAATAAATTAGAGTTACCGAGCGATGAAGGCGCTGACATTCGTGATGTCTATAGTGTTAACGTTTGGGATTAAAAATGGTGAAATAAAACGCGATCAGAAAGAAAATGCTATATCATCCAATTGGCGGAATAATCGTATGAAGAACGCATGTATTCCTAAAACGATTACGAATGGTAAGGCTGGGGTTTATCTGACAATGAGAAGCAATAGTGAGAAAATAAATGTCGTCGTAATGAGCAAAAATTACGCGTCACATCACTCTTGAAGGAGTTGAATTGGATATCGTTAGAGGACCGCAGAATTAGCGCTAGGTTAAGGCTTCTGGAGAAATTAAGGTCGGACGTTCTATTAGAGGAGGTCTCAGGAATATTAGAGGCACCTACGTACATGAGCAGGCACGATCACGAGAATAAAATACGAGAGATCGACTGTAGGACCGAGCGATACCAGAGCTCGTTCTTACCAAGGACCATACGGGATCATAACAGGAGAGTGATTCCCACGAGGGACGTTATTAGGTAGGTTTTGGTGTGCTGCACCCCCTGCCACCCACCAGTCTGGTGATTTGCAGGGTATCATGTAGATGTTGATGTAATGATTTCCAGTTTTAAGCTTTATTTTACCTTTTATGACATAGCAATAAGTATGTAGAGTGATCCGGCAAGCCTAAGGGTTAGGCATATGTTTACATAGGGGTTCTTAGGGGGCAAATTCTGTGGTCCGACATGTGTCAAGTCCCAAGGGTGCCGGACTAAAGAGTTTCCAATATTTCTTTCTGCGTAATTTTTACACTTTTTCGAAGGCTGGTGGTGTTTCAAACTGCAAACTTCGTCGATTAACTCGCGTTCATCCACATTGTTTTTATTACCTACTAACTCCATTTTCACAGGAATTTCTCATTTTATCTTCGGTCATATTATATAAAGCAGAACTTAAAATTTTCTGTTGTTTCAGGTATTGAGGGTGCTTCAGTTTCCAACGTGTCATGAAATTTCCTTTTTCTTTTTCATTGCAAAATTTCGTTGCCTCTTCCATGTACTCTTCCAGTCTTGACGTTGAACTTTTTATGCCTAGTACCAAATCGCAGATCATGTCAGCGGCTCTGTGAACAGTTACATCGGAACCCTGAAGAGATTTAGTGAAGTGGTTGATCTTCTGGAGACAATCGTCTCAAAATAATTAAAAAAATATAAATATCTGTTTTAGAAAACTTTCAGCATCTCTGCATTTATGTTCATTCTTTAATTTTATTACCATCCTTCAACTGTAACCCCATTGAATTCATAGAATTTTCTCTTGATGACCATCGTGTTGTGCCATGTTTTTCAAACCCAGTGAGTACTTACCGGAAGGAGAGTCGCTGGAGTGTTGGAGAGACACATTTGTAGAAGTATTGGAGCTTTCGGGATGATTCCTTCGTCAGCGTAAGAGAGAAAGTGAAAGACACGAAGATGTGATAATGAAAAAATTCGAAATCTTAGGGGCTGTTTTGACCCATTATTGCCCCATATGAGGATTAAATTATAAGGTATTTCTAAATGAGCTACAAACTTGAAATTTGGCACGGTTATATGATTTTGTACAAAATTGGTTGGGAATAATTCGAAATTGTAGAAATGCAAAAATTTTAAAATGCTTGTAGAATATTTCACCCCTTTTACGAATGACATTCCTAATCTCTTTCCAGCAGCATGCAATTAGTTGGTTGTGTGTGTTCTTGCTGACGTAAGTGGCATTCGCATTGCTAGAATAGCATCTCCACTACTGACGCTATACCGCAGAATCTCTTTAAAATTGTCTTCGTTAATGAGTAGTGCTGTGGTTTCTGTGTCAATATTTAATTTTCTGTCATCTTGGTGTTCTCTCAAAGGAATATTCTGCCTACCTAGAAATATGATGTTTGCAACAATGAGTTTCAACCTCTATATATTTTCTTGCACTTGCCTTAGGCGTTCTGAATTAGTTCTATTATAATACTTTCTTTTGGCGTATAATACATTTTAAGAAACTTTTAGATCATTTTACAGCATTCCTATGGTATTCGTTCTAATGAGTGCGAAGGTTACCATCTTTCCGTAAAATCTTCGCAAAAACAGTTCAAGGCTCTCTTAAAATTTTCTGAAGAGGAACGTGCTTGTGGGAGGCATCCATTGCTGCCGTGATGAAGAGACCGCAGTATTTGCAGGAAAGCCCTCTTCACGTTGGAGTATACTAGCCATGAGTAACTGTCTAGGTGGTATTGATTCAAATATCTTTTTTCTTCCTTCCCTTTTTTAAGGTGAGTTGAATAGGGTAGCTTGAATCCAGGTGGAGGTTTCAATTGTCTTTCTATTAGCTCACGTCTGATTTTATCATCAACAGAAGAAATGGAGTCAATATAATTGCCTATATAATTTCTGTCAGACACATTTTAAGTACTTGCAGGCATAGCCGATGCACTGGATGTTGAAGTCGAACATTATTCATGAACTTCACCACTTTTTAGTTCACTTTGATGTTCCTCTTCAACTAATTCATCACCTTCTACAGTTTTTGTTTTTTTTTTAATATATCCAGTGTCGACCGCGCTTCATTCTGGGGCAATAATTTTTTTAAATGATGCCTTCCCCGCAAAGCCAAAGGCTTGTCCGCAGGTAGGGGAAAAACCCCAAGACGAATTACAACATCCTTGCCCAAAGTGGGATTCGAACCCGCGACCTTGGGTTAGAAGGCAGGCACACCGCCTACCAGTCTAACCCTGCCGGCTAATAAATGTCTAAATGTTAAAAGTAGGTTTATTAACAAACAAAATTTTGTTCCTATTCTGCGTATTAGTACAATAAACGGACGATAATGTAAAATAGCGCAATTTTTCATTACCTTTCGAACCAGTGTAGCCGTAAATCGTATATTCCTTGGGAGTGATTACCAATTATGTACTCGAATTACTCAAAATTAGAGCGCAACATAAAGATATGTAACGTTACAACCACAACTACAAGTCTCGAATGACAGCCGTGTCACAAATTAAACTAAGCAGAGAGGATAGGAAACAGCGTTATTCCTCTCCTGTATAGAACGTCTTGTAATCACTTTAGGATGTTTTAGATTCACTTAATAGGGGTTTGGAAAGTTAATCCCATATGTATACACTACTCTCTCTGCAGGCATTAAGCTGCCTATTTTGTACCAGCTGTATTGGCCTTTGTAAGCAATAAGTTCGATCAAAATCTCGAGATCGAATTTTTTCGCGATTACAATACTTTCTCAGTATGCTTCGTATGTGAGAAAGTAAAAAGAACGAAGACAGCTTTTGATAAAAACATTCCTAAAGCCTCATCTTTTTCCACTTCCAACTTACACCCTTCTCAAATATTTCCACCCTTAACATTTTGCAGTCTGCGTCTTTCATGGTGAGTTAATGAAATAGGTACTCTTCCTTTTTATGTCGTTTTTATGCGCTCATAGTTTCACTATCTGTATATGCGATTGTTTATATTTAACTTGTGATGAAACCGTAAACTATACATATATTATAGAAACTTAAGAGGGTAGATTTCAGTAGTGTGGCCATTTGTTTTGCTTTAGATTTGAGTTTTGAAAGATATACAGTTTCGGATTAGGGCTCATTTTCAACTTTATTTTTTTATATCTCCGAAGGTGTAAAAAGAGGAAGATCTGAAATTTTGAACGTACATTTCCACATTAGTGACACTGATTATTGAACATTTTGAAAAAAATCCAACAAGAAAGTGTAATTGATATTGGAAAATTTCTGAAAGTTTATTAATTGTTGTCAACAAAAGCCATCTTCGTAGCAACGGAAGTAAAAAACGTCTACTAGTAATACGTAAACGAGTGTTGAAAGTTTTAAAAGAGGCGGTTAAAAATTCAGAACTGGGAACCCCATTACCCCCAGTACTAAATTATACCGTTCGCGGGCTTCTCCGCAACCACCGCTAATGACGAGACATACCTGCAAAAGACGAATGATCCAATGTTCAACTAACATGTAAAAATTAACAGATATTCAGATGCTTCGCTATTTCAAATTCATTACTAAAGAAATTAAAAGGAATAGAAGAAATGAGGATTGTTTACACCTAATGCAATAAGTTGTTTTGATGTAATGTAATGAATGGATCCATTGGAGTAGTAAGAATATTCTTCCATATTTAAAGCGGCGCAGTAAGAACGAAGTTTTGCTTTAGCGGCACCCCTTAGCTGAGGCTAACCGAATTTTCTTGCGAATTTCCTCTCTAAATCGGCCCTCGGGTGCCATCGTATTATGATTCATTAATGCATATTTAGAAAGTTGCGTCATTTCGTAAACTCTTTACGTCGTCTTTAAACATACGGAGACCGAATTCCACTGGCGTTGCATAACCATTGCTTCTACCACGTGCCCCTTTAAAATACCTTTTATGATGCCACAAATAAGAATGCTCGAACGACGACATAGCTCTAAAATATGCGTCCAGCAAATAACACGAAACAAGGTCTCGATTAGCATTTCGAAGGCGCCGAACGTGTCTATAAAAATCTAAAGAAACGAAGCCACTTGTTATGATTATCCCTCCGTTGTCAATCTCTTGGATCGATCGTTCTATACTCAAATGGTTTAACAATTAAAGCAACAACAATATTACATTTATTAGATCTCGTTTGACTATTGCTAACCCAAAACTGATTGACCGGTCTCGACATTTACAAACCCAATCTCCGGACAACGTGGAGGGTTTCTTTGGTTCCGGGCGAGGCGAAGGCCGCTGTAGCGCCCGGAGACGACTACCCATTACAACAAAGCGAGCCGAAGGCTCGTCAAAATATCCTCGCAATTTGCGGCGCAACAGTGAAGAGGATATAACATTGAATAAAAAAACGTTTCTAATAGCGACGATGTATTTTTGTCTTGGACGACTAATAACAGACCTGTTCCGAAATTATATACCTGTACGTAAGGGAAATTGCGTTTTAAAGTTCTTTTCTTCATCATAAATAATCCATTTTCTTCCTGTTTAAAAATAGTGCATGCACACGTAAGTAAATTAAACGTTTGTTTGTGAGATTGTTTATGTTAGCAACAATGAAGAACTAACCATGCAAGAAAATTTCTGTTCAACTTGATTTAAGACTTTCTTGTTTCATTTTATGGATAACGGCTACTCCTATGAAAAAAAATATGTAGGAAAGGAAATTCTCTTCTTTACCAGTTCTACAACTTTTATTTGAGAAATATTTTGATATGAGCAATATTTTACGAGATATGTCGAAATTTTAATTTTTTGTCATTAGTAAAATGGTGCCCCTGATTGGCGTACGTGATTCATTTGTGTGATGTTCTTATTATATTTCATTTTAAGTTTTGAAGCCGAGAACGAACATGCGGACGGACGGACAGACCGACGATAATAGGCACTCGTGCAGGAAGCGAAACGCGCCTAAAAAGGGAATTGAATAATAAAATAAATATTATCAATTCTAATCACCTTAGGGTTTTGTCTAGTTAGATTTGCAATCCGAACCACTGTGTGACGTCGAGAAAGCTCAAGACGCATAGAAAAGCGCCAAGCCGACAGACGTCGAGAAACAGCCAGAAGACGATCACTCTAGATCTCGAGCGATATATATATATATATATATATATATATTATATATTTCCAATGCCATCTCTCACCCGGACTTCCCAAAATCCCTCGACCACCAAGACAACCTTTCCAGAGATGAAAGACACGCTATGGCCCAACTCAGGTCCAATAAAAATATTATAATCTTACCCGCAGACAAGGGTTCCACCTTGGTCATCCTCGATAGGGAAGACTACAACCAAGAAGCCCTCCGCCAACTTTCGGACCAAACATATTACTGCTCCCTCGACTCTAATCCCACTGACCTCCACGCCTCCGACATTTCTACTTTCCTCCACACAGAGGGGCCACGAGAAGGGCTATCGAAGGATTTTATCGCCCGACTTGTGCCCCCCCCCCACTTCTACCTCCTTCCCAAACTTCATAAAACCGGAAATCCAGGTCGACCAATAGTCGCGAGTTTCGATTAAACAACTGAGCGAATCTCCGCCTTCGTCGACCTTCAGCTCAAGCCCCTTGTCCAACAGCTACCTTCCTACATCAAGGATACGAACCACTTCCTCCATCGACTAAAATCACTTCCTTCCCCCCTCCCCCGCCAAACACCATCATGGTCACCATAGATGTGTGTTCCCTCTACACGAACATTCCACACCCAGAAGGACTTGCCACTCTTCGAACCTCTCTTGACAAGATGTCAGAGGAGAAGAAACCATCTCCTGCCTTCCCCACTACGCTGGCAGAGATGGTCCTCACCAAAAATAATTTCGCGTTTGGAGGGCGCCATTACCTACAAACCAAAGGAACGGCAATGGGCACACGGATGGCGCCTTCTTACGCTAACTGCTACTTAGGAGAATGGGAGTCCCAGCTCCTCCAATCCTCCCACCAAAAGCCACTCATCTGGCTCCGCTTCATCGATGACATCTTCTTACTGTGGACCGATGGGGCGTAATCTCTTTATTGCTTCCTAAATACAATCTCCACCCACCCCAACCTCTCCTTCACCCACCACTCCTAAACGACAGAATCTACGTTCCTCGACGTCAATCTATGTTTTACAAATGGACGCATCATCACCTCGGTGCATATCAAAAAGACAAACCACCAACAATACCTCCATTACACTAGCTGCCACCCACACCACACCAAAAAATCCCTCCCTTATTCCCTCGCCCGCCGAGGATATAGGATATGTTCGGATAGTACTTCGCTATCCGAATATTGCACAAAAATTCAGGAGGCATTCCTCAACCGTGGCTATCCTCCAGAATTAATTCAACATAAATACACCGCGCCATTTCTTCTTCCTCTTCCTCCCCCCCCCCTTCCGGAAAATCACCGAACCCAAACTCACATACTCTAAGCGACACCCCCCTGACTCTCACAACAACCTTCCACCCAGGGCTACCCGAAGCCCTGAAAAACATCCTTGCCGCCGCCCACCCAATTCTCACATCCTCACCCATCACCCTTACACTCTTCCCCAAGCTACCCATCATATCATTCCGTCGACCTAGGCGACTTGTTGTGGCGCAAAGAACTCCCTACGGGTCCAACACCACCCCCCGCAGGGTCTTTCCCATGCGAAATACCACGGTGCCTCACTTGCCCCATCATAGAGACTTCCTCCACGTTCACCAGCCCGATAACAGACATCACCCACCCGATTACGTCCCACGGAACCTGCACCTCCAGAAATATAATCTATTTATTAAACTGCACACAATGCCCGGCGTTTTACGTGGGCCTTACCACCACACCCCTCACCATCCGTATGAACTGTCATCGGGACAGTGTCGCTCATAAGCGCCCCCTTCCGGTGGCCGATCATGCGGTAAGCCACTCCCTACCCTTCAATAGATGTTTTACTGTCAAAACTATCCGGGCTCTCACAAAAGACTCTCCCGCACCACAACTCCGCCAATGGGAGCTCGCTCATATAGAAATCCTCCGCTCTCTTTCCTTTCCCGGTCTAAACCTTCGTTGACACCCCCACCCCAAATACCCTAGCCTCCTTCCCATCCCCTCTGCCCCCAGTGAGACACTTTGGTTTAGTTTTAGTAATACTCTTGTGCCTAAGAATGGCGGAAGCCCGAAAGCTCCAAGAAACAGCCTTCCTCTATCGCCATGGACGTCCACAACACCAAGTAAGTGTCCACTGGCTCCCGCCTATCCCTCTCAACTACTAGATGCAATCCTATACACACACACACACACACACACACACACACACACACACACACACACCCACACACACCCACACACACGCACGCTCCCACGCACGCGCACACACACACACACACAAAAGGCGTTAACCCGTCAAAAATGACGGGATTAATTTAATTAGTGTAATGCCTGTTCAAATATTAACGGAAGAATTATGAACACTCATTTTACTCAGAAGATTAAGCAGTAGATAATACGTTAATAATGGTTATAACTGTATTGAGGTGTCTAACGTAGAAAATAAAACTTTAAATTGACATATGAAGGTATGACGGTATTTTCTTGATAACGGTATAATCATAAAAATGCCAATATCGTGAATAACTACGTTAACGAACTAAATTTCCGTTGAAGTTTATTAGAAACTAGCAGAAATACCGGCGCTGCCCGGGTAAATTTGGTTCAAATCCGATCGGAATTCTAGACGATACATGGTATTTAAGAATTCACTCGGCCGCCGTTTTGAATAAAACGGGCAGAGATAAAGAAAAACCGATTACGAATTATTTCTGGGAGCCCTCCACAATCGTACCAAATTTGATTCAAATCAATAGTAGGACATGGGAAAACACGCGTAGTTTAATCAGCCCCCGCCGTCCAATTACGGATAAGGAAGTAGTTGTTTCCCACCTTTCTCATTGAGTATAAGATGTAGAGTTACCTGGTCTTTGAGAATAGGAAGTTTATGAGAACACTTATTTTATTGAGCAGTTTAGGCAGCAGAACAAAGAACTGTCCCGATCTATCTGACTCATCTCTAGATGGCAATGCATTAGCATACAAAGTTATTTTGCTTTTTGTACAATTAATATAAAACATTTGGGATTAAAAAGTAGCCTACGACTTTCCTATTTGTGAAGTAAGTATTTGTTGAAAGTTTGATTATTCTAGCTTTAACGGTGTAGAAATATATAATGCACAAACAAACAAACTTTCATAAATATATGAGAGATTGATCTTATACTTGTATTGAAAGTGACAAATATCAAATTTGAACTTCCTAAGCTAACTTACTCGAGAGTTATCGTCGAAAAACCAAATCGATGCCCCCACGAACCGCCACTTAAAATTTTTTTTGAGATACAGCACATAGCCTATATTTAAAGCTGGACCAGTCTAAAGATACGCTGCAAGTTTCATAAAAATTCGACCAGCCGTTTTCGCTTGATGCGGTAACAAACAAACAGACAGACAACAATTCTGCAAACCTGTTCAAACGTCTTCTTGTGATGCAAAACACACAAAAAAAGTAAAATCCTGACAAAAAACAAATGTACAGACAGAGGTTACAATTTTATTTATATAGATGTAACAATTATACCTACCTTTT
Organism: Uropetala carovei; assembly: GCA_036926305.1. Classification (NCBI taxonomy): domain Eukaryota; kingdom Metazoa; phylum Arthropoda; class Insecta; order Odonata; family Petaluridae; genus Uropetala; species Uropetala carovei. The sequence goes on from JAXCHB010000184.1 coordinate 455,006, forward strand.
GTTAAATATGCCAAAAAGTTGTGTCTACACACTTTATTCGTCGTCGTTAACAACCGGTAAACAGTTACGTAAATAGACTACGAAACGTTAATAAGCAATATAATTAATTGCGAATGTTTTTCATTTATATTTTAGTTTTGGGTTAGAAATGATAAAATCATTATACTATGTCGGAAGCAAATCTAGTAAAAGAATAAAAGAATATATCATATACATTTTGTTGTATATATTTCTCGAATTTCCCGCTCTTTTATAACGGCTTAAGGCCACCGCAACCGGGCGCTATACTATATAGCGCTATATTTTTGTGCGATGTTATAGCTAGCGATAAGATATAAATATGCGCACACCAGATAATATGTTTTATTTTTTTCCGAGAAACTCGCTTAGTTCTACAAGATGGCCAAGAGAATAAACGCCGAGGCATTGCTGTTGTTAACATTGGCTTTAACCCTTAAACCGAAGTATGTGTCTGACAACCACATACGATTTTTCATTTTGTTAGTGTGGCTGCACTGATTGATCTGGCGGCCCAAACCTCACAGTACCTTCCTCAAATTACTTCCTGCTGCGGGTGATACATTGTTTTTGCAGTCGCAATTTCTCAACCGTTCGTAAGAAATCGTTTTTCAAAAGTTACAGCGTCTCGTGGACATCTCATAACGTATATTTTTTGCGTGTCTGGTGGACACATACTTCGAATTACGGAGAAATTTCCTTCGGTAAGATAGAAATAAATTATTATTATTACAAATAAATATTATTTTCATTTCTTTTTTTACCAATTTTTAGAATTATATAATTATAGTTTAGATTTATTACAGAAGTAAGGATGGATGCAGGCCGTAGCACCTCGGAAGGCAGTGGTACATCAAAGAATTGGTGCAAATATTACGAGAAAAAAGCTAGCGTACGTAGGAACACTGAAGAGAAAAAAACGAAAATCCCAAAAGTTTTTTTACTATCGAGGAAAAGAGAAGTTGGTTCGACATTGTATGGATTTAGTAATGATATTACATTGCTCAGTTACGTTCCAAAAAAGAATAAAGCGGTGCTTATGGTATCAACTATGCATCGACACAAATAAACCGGAAATAGTGGGATTTTACAACCGAACAAAAGGAGGCGTCGATGTAATGGATCATAAATGCGCTAATTAGTCTTATAACAGAAGAAGTAGACGTTGGCCATTAGCAGTATTTTATATGTTTGTAAACATATCTGTGGTGAATAGTTACATAGTCCACTTATGTTTCAAAAATTCGGAAAAATATAAAGAGATTCAATTTTTTGAAAGAATTAACTCTAGTATGTACTTTTGAGGCCACACCTAGGAAACAGACTTGCTGTTCCAAATCTGCGTTCAGACTTGAAAAAAGTCATTGAAAGCGTTTTTACAAGAAGCAAATAAGGATGGCACACCGAAACCAAAACAGAAATCTAAGAGCGACAGACCTGAAAGAAAGAGGAAGTGTAGCTAATGTCCGTATACACAAAATCGAAATACCATGTATAAATGCATAAAATGTCAAAGGCCAATCTACTTACGTTTCAAAAAGATTTGTGACCTATGTTGTGGAGATTTGTAAGCGGAAACTATTTTTTACATTACGTATACTTTCAATGCAAAGATTTTAAAATATTAATATGTAGATATTACATTGGTATATGGCGAATATTAATTATATGTAATAAATGAATAAGCTTAATGTATCATTACACTTAATTTAATAATAAAACAATAAAAATTGAATATTTTTATATGCGTGTCTGACATACACATACTTCTAATAATAGACAAAAAGTAGATACTTCGGTTTAAGGGTTAAAGCCAAAGAAGAGGCAGTGGATTCATGAAATTAATATTAGTAGAGAGCAACTTGGAGAGTTCCATCATTTATTTCAGGATCTACAAAACGATGACGAAAAGTTCCGACAATATTTTCGTTTAACAAAAACGCAGTTTGAAGAGATCTTGCGTGTCTTCCATGTCAAACACTGTATACATAAGTAAAAAACAAGCAGCCCGATACTTGCTCAAGTAAAGACTTCAACTATATGGCGCTAGGAGCACTGTACACGTGGCCGCCCGTGCATTCTGCGCATGCGCCAGTTCTGCTATACTTTGTTAAAACAGCCAAGACTACAACGCGTGCTATATAGCGGGGTTTTATAGCTTATAGCGCGCTATATTTTTCCTTCAGTCTGCGGGCTTACATTGAATTACATGTTGCACAAAAGTTCGGGATATATCTTTATATTATATCTTCATAGTATAGCGCCCGGTGTGCGGTGGCCTCATTCATAAGATTGAAATAAAAATATGTTATCGAGGTCTAACAATGGGACTGGTAGGCAAGGCAACATCCCGTTAAAATGGCAAGATTTCCTCAAAATATGTGAATTAAACGTTTAATATGAGCAATTTCGAACCGTATGCTGAAAAAGACGATCAGAATAAGAAACTTTATAATGTTTTCTTCAAAAAGGATCGTATCCGAAGATTGTAGGCTAATTATTTCTAATTTGAATCTAAAAAAGAATGAAAGCCTGCACGTCGTAAAGTCGATTTTTACGTGTAACCTTATGGGAAATGGAAATTATCCCCTGGAGTCGAATCCGGGTCTTCGATCTCGAGTTCGATATATTAATACGTTTCTTATTACAGTAGAACCTCATAAATCCGGCATTCGAAAATCCGGCACTTTTTGAAAAGTGCACTTTTTAAAATTTTTGCCGCGGGTAGCCTAATCCGCTATGAAACGATAAACGCACCGCTTCGCATCAAAATTTTCGAATTCTAGAACCAATTAGACGGCAGCAGTTACATTGTATGTGTGAGTGAGTCCAATTGTCAGCTGACCAATACATGTTGGTACATGTTAGGGAATAGTTTCCACAGTCACATTGTATAACTTGTATACAGTGGCGTGTTCATATTCGTAGCGATCGCATGTGTCTTTCATTAGCGTGATATTGCTCAAGTTCATATTGGAATGTCTTAAAAAAAAAAGCTGAAAACCCCTCCAGTAGTATTATGAAGCGTAAACGTAAATCTCTTTCTATTGAACAAAAAGTAGATTTATTAAGAATATAGCGTAGGCAGTTCTACTGTGTATGACTTGAAGAAACGAAAAAGTGAGTTACTGACATTTTATGTAGACAGTGACACTCCTAAGGCTATGAGTAGCCGAAAAACATTACACACTTCCAGGGTCAACGATGTCGATAGAGTATTGTTTGAATGGTTTCGATAAAGAAGTGACGGTGTACCGATATCATGCCTATTGCTAATACAGCAAGCAAATAAATTCCACGATGATTTGAAAATCAATAAAGCTTGTGATTATTCGCAAGGTTGGCTTCATCGCTTCAAGCTTCGCCATGGAATTCGAAAATTAGCAGTGTCTGGCGAAAAACTTAGTGCCGATTCGGATGCTGCCGAAACATTTGTAGAGGAGTTGACGAAGTTAATTTCGTATGAAAATCTTACTGCAGAGCAAATATATAACGCGGACGAGGCAGGATTATTTTGGCGATCTCTTCCTCGGAGCACACTTGCAGCCGCCAATGAGAATATGGCATTTGGAGTGAAGGAGTCAAAGGAGAGGTTGACGATTCTTGCGTGCGCAAATGCAGCAGGTACGCACAAACTAAAGCTAACTGTAATTGGTAAAATTGCACACCGTCGTGCTTTAAAGGGTGTAAAGAACTTTTCTGTCAATTACCGTGCTAATAAACGTGCATGGATAACTACTCAATTAATGTTGGATTGTTTTGTGAATTATTTTGCACCGGAGGCACGTGCTCATTGTAAATCTAAGGGCTAGGTGATGATTGTAAAATAATTCTGACATTAGATAATTGTCCTGCCCATCCTGATGCATATCGTGTATGTGGTTTATTTATCTCCAAATTGTACATCTATTATTCAACCTATGGATCAGGGAATATTACGCTCACTAAAATGCTATCACAGACAGCAATTTATGCAGAAATTGCTTGTTGTTTGCAATAGAGGCCAAGGTGTTGACGGATGTAAAAAGGAATTTAACAGGACGCGATTTGGACTCTAGCTAAAGCGTGGACTGATGTAACGGCCGCAACACTGAAAAATGCCTGGCACAATTTGTGGCCTGCAAGCATGTTTGAAGGATATGATGAATCACCACCAGATTTTCTAGGTTTCAATGTTAGTGACAAAAAGAGACTGGTGTCTGAAATTATGGAATTTGCTGAGGGATCGACGAATAACGCTTTCACGAAGGGCCTGGAAGAAGACGACGTTGAAAACTGGATGGAAATCGACAATGAAGTGCCTGTAGTGAATCAGCTAACTGACGTAGAAATAGTTAAAATGGTTTTGGAACCCGAACGTGAGAATTACGATGATGACAATGCAGCTGCAAACAAGCCTTCAATAGACCGTTGCATAGAATTAGTCACTGATACAATATCGGCTTTAGAGCAGCGGTCATGCATCGAATCACAGGATATGATGAATTTGTACCTAATTAAAGATAAACTTATTAAGGAAAGATCACAATGTATGAAGCAATCTGTGTGATATGTTCAAGACAATTTCGCAGAAAAACCTTCAAAAAGCTTCCAACACTGAAATGAAATGAAACTTGCATTCCCGCAACTAAAGACGCTGTCTCGACCTTATCGTCTAGCCATCGAGAGTAGAAACGAGACGTGTAAATTGGTAAATGTGCATTAAATTTGCTATGACCTTATTCCAAATTCGTCACTTGTTAATGATTGTTTCTTTTATAAGTTTTGGCGTAAATTTTGTATTTTAATGTTGTGTATTTTATTTTTTTTACGTATAGGCCGTGAAATGGTATGAAGGTGCAGTGGCGTAGTCAAGGGTGGCAAGAGGGCAAGGCGTCTATTATGATTTATTTAATATTTTGCATGTTTATTTACATACATTTTGTGTACGTATTTCATATTTTAAAATATTCTGGCGTGATTTCTGATTAAATTTTGAAATACATTAAATAGATTACAAAAAGCTTTCTTTTGTTTTATCCAGCAATAGGCCGAATTGCCCCTGGATACTTAGGCAATGTGCAACATTTTCAAAAAACCGGAATTTTCTAAAATCCGGCTCGTGCTAGGTCCCGAGGGTGCCGGATTTATGGGGTTCTACTGTATATCACAATGCTGTCCTGAAAATTTCATCAAATTCGGTTCAGTCGTTTGCGAGATATTACATCATTAAGCTTCAAAGTCGACAGTTTACAGACGGACACTCGTAATTATTATAGTAGATATCAATCGCTGCGCGGCGCTGCAAGACAGTTCAAACCTAAGTATCGTCGCGCGAGACTACGATTTAGCTGTGATCTCATACCAAATATATTCTTGTGCATAAAGTAGCGTAGTTTAAAGTGTAGTTTTATAGAAAATACAACTTTCTCCTGTATACCTGTCGACTACAACGGCACTCCTCTATCGACGTTGCATTTTTGGTCGCGTTATGTTGCATCTACAATTCATCAAAAATAAAGGTAAATACTCCAAGTATTTTTTTACAATTATATGCTCCAGGAGGTAATCTTTACGTTGGCTTTTGCTGAGGAGTTTTTGAACTCTGCTAATAATAGGCTGCTAATATTTATAGAATATAGGAAGAATGCAAACAAGAATAATACTCGACGATTGTTCCTGGTAGACGTATCTGAGAGCCTCGTTCAGCCTCAAATTGAAAGGAGATCCAGAGTGGGACTTCAAAGAGGAATTCTCTCAGCTAAACAACTATTTGTTAAGGATAACGACGGTCCATCAACTTCAAGTCCACTAGGAAAAGTTCCAAAAAAAGAGATGTCACTTGTGCCCGTATGCAAGAAGTCGCACTCAGAAACAAAGATGCAGCAAGTGCAATCTATCTATGTGCAGTGAGCATAGTGAAGTAAATCGCCTATGTAAAAAGTGTAACACTACCTACAATCAAATTTTTCACATGAAACAAATGATATTTGCTAAAACTAAGTGTAATAATACTTACGGTTAACAAAATAGTGTTAATAAAATTCATGTAAAAGTATGAAGTGCACTACAATTTCTTTAACTTCTCCTCCACGTTCTCCTCATACTATACAACTGTAATTACTACTAGTACTACTACCACCACTATTTTTATTATTCCTCCTCCTGCTACTCACTACCTCCTATAGAGCAGCACTAAGGGTACACATATGAAGTGCTAAAACAGCTAGAATATAACGCAGTGTCCGGTGGACACTGCTTGCCCGGATACGTTACAAAAAGAGCTTGCCCGGACAAGGATTAAACCATCTTAAATTAGCAGGTGTGTGGGGGAGGATGAGGGGGGAGGGAGGGTGGATGAGGTGGGAGCGTGGGTGAGGAGAGGGTGAGTGGGTGGGTGGATGAGGAGGGGCGGGAGGGTGGATGAAGGGGAGAAGATTGCAAGGGGAGAACAATTTTGCAGCAACATTTAAAATTAGTCATGCCTCGTTCAGCGCAAAGGATACCTTCCGAACGGTCTTTGCGCTAACCAAATTTGCACTTAACAAACCGATTATAACATGTACTTAGTAGTGATCAGTTCGCCAAATTGCAAGGTTCGCTAATGTTACTTTTTTATTTATTTAATATTAATTATCATTAAAATTAATATTAATACAACATTAAATCTTTCGCAGCGGTGCTCGCATTTATGCATGCATAGATCGCTAGGTTCTGCGAGTTGTCATTTTCGTCACTGCAGCGCTCACATCTACGGATAAATTACTTATTGTATGTATGTGTGGAGGTATTCACCATTTTCAATAAATTCGTCAGGAAACTTTATAGCTGCATCTTTATCAGCGCTTGCTGTTTCACCTGTAAAACGAACGCTATGTATATTTGCGCGGCGTTTAAAATTTTGAAACCAACCGGAACTGTCATGAAATGTTTCTGAAGAATCTCCACCCTCTTCTTGCTTTACACATTCAAACAGGAAAAGTGCTTTACTGAAAATGATTGCTTGACTAAGGGCCATGTGCCCATTAGAACGTTTAGAATCAATCCACAACACTAGCAGTTTCTCCATTTTTTCAAGCATATTACTAACAATAAGTGATCGTGTGTTTCTTCTCAGTTACTGCACTGGCTGCTTCAATGGAACTTTTTATTTTCTCTTTATTTAACAAAATTGTATGAATTGTAGAAGTTGTGAAGTTAAACTTAGGTGCAATATTGATCTGAAGCTCACCTTGTTCAAAACACTGAATCACTTTTAAGTTTTTCCTCAAGATTTATGTTTTCCTTGATAATTTAGGATTATTTTCTACACTTTGATTGCCTTTCCTCAATTTTCTCCTTTCCGCCATGATCGCCATGATTTACTGAAATTATTCCCCCCTATTTACTGTTAAAATGATATTTTGCCATAGATACCGTATTTACTCGTGTACCCCGCGTACATTTTTTCCCGAAACACTGGGGAAAAATGGGATGCGCGTCTTACACGAGGATTTCTGAACAGGTTAAATAAATTGTATCGATAGTAAATTCTCTGCAATATGCTTGCGTCTACGTTTATATTCGTAAAAGACGTCGAATTCTACGAAGTAAAATATATGCGTATTTATGCAACCAAGCAAATGTATTGTAAGTTACGCCGGCGCTGCAGGCAAAAACTGGAAAAAGTAGGCAGAAAGAATACGCCGACTAACTGATAACTACAGTTCAATGACTACTTAGGGTTTACCAGCTTGAAAATAGGTAGGTTCAAGTTTGGTCCTTTTCCCTCATCCACTTCAAGGAATTCGGAGTGGTGAAATTTTTTTGTGAATGAAAGATTTAATCGTTCGAAAGGAAGACAGAAATCCACATCTCGAGTGTTTGGACTTGTTTGTTCGTAACCTTCCAATATTTACTCACGAGACAATACGCGAAAAAACTCCCCATCCACCTAAGGAAGTTCTCGTTCATAGATGAACAAATAGTTCGTTAAGATCAACATCTGTTCGTAATACTACGTCAAAAAACAGAAGCGGGGACGAAGTTGCGTAATAATACAACAAAAACAGTTCAGAGATTAACAAAAGAGGACTATCGGTGAGGAAATTTCCGCTAGTATCGTCATAAAGAGATCACCCAATAAATTGCGTCTCGTAGAAGGGAGAAGATGCTTAACTTGGGCGACACTTGTTTCAGGGAGTGCGAATCGGTGACTTAAAAAAAACCTATTCTGGCCAAATTAATTTTTTCCCTCCGAACCGGCCCAAAATAGGAGTTCGCGGGTTACATGAAATACGGTATTAAACAAAACACCGCAAATATGTCATTGGAACTGATTACATGAAAAGAGTTCCTTTATTTTTTTAAGCAAACAAAAGCCAGCAAAAATGCGCACCGTGAACAGTATTTTCATTTTGCAGTACGTACGATACATACAGTATTTATTTTATTAAAAAATAAATAAAAATGTATACCACGGGATTCCAATTGCGCTAAACGAGGCATGACTATACTTGTGTTCACAGACCCTACCCAACATCAAACCAACATAACCAACTTTAAAATTTACTGCCAAATTGTTTGGGCCACCCATTAATAGTGAAGTACCAATAAATGTTACCGAATGAATTTCTATTTTGATCACCTAAATGTAATTAACACAGCCGTAGCATTATCTGCTGTCGATAGGTACTTCTACTAAAAGCAACAACGCTACTTCGATCGTGGGTCTCAAATTCATTCTTGTCATTGCATCTCGGCAGAACCGCCAACTTCTTGAAGCCGCAAGTAAAACTCGACTTAGGCTGACTTCTCCCTGTTTATCCTAAATGATTTTGAAATCGTTACGCCCCACACATCATTTACCGCGTTTTACGTGTTCCCTGAGACGCACGTGTCCTTCGATTATCCGTGACACCAAAAGTCCCAATTAACACGGATGATCGAGGTTTCACTGTTCATGGTTTTTTTTATAGCAAAAAGGAAAGGAGCCGTATTCCATACATGATAGTTTTGCCTCGGATATAAAAGCGCCAAACTCTCTTAAACTCAGTAATGCATATATCGAACCCATCTGCTACACCAGTGTTTCTCAACAGGTGGGATGCGAAGCTCATGTAAGAGGGACGCAAACATTCGAAAATAATTATTATTAAACGGTTTCTCGACAAAATTATTGCAATATGTAAGGTCCTTAAAATTTCCATCAACGATTAATTAATATAATTCTAAAATGCATTTGACATAAAAATCCACATCTTGGAAAAGAAGGGCTTCTCTTTTTATCATGGCGGGATATTGATGGGACGCAACATGCCAAAGATTGATAACGGCTGAGCTACACCATTAGAGCAACGGAATAATGGTGGATTCATTATTGTGCTGACAAACCACCAATATAATATTACTTGTTTTTGCAATGCCATTTTTAAAAGTTTTATTTTATTCTATTTGGCGCTTTTTTTCTAAAGAAATCACGTACGTATCTGTTTGTCTGTCCATAAGTTAGTCAATACCTATGGAATCCTGGAGAAGCCAAAATTCCAGGATAGGTTGTGGTCTATACGAGAGCAACGATGGTTAAATTTTGCTCGATCTAGACTCGGTTACCGAGGAATAATAGAAAAAAACTTCGCTGAAAAGCACGTGCTGCCACAAATAACAATAGCCCACATCTGAGATTTTTTAATCGGTGGAAAAAACGCCTGCGATAACATACCACAAAATGTGCACCTCTAACTGTCAAATCAACACGCTTGTTTGAAAGGCAATTTTGAAGGAGGCATGCTAAAAAAACAAGATATGCGTAAATACAAACAATGCATTATTGCATGAATGAATCACGTAGTCACATAATTCAGTAACTAAACCTACAACTTTCCTAAGAAACCTTGATGTCGTGCAAATATTAAAGACTTTTGACTTCTGTCACTTTTAGTATTACACTTTTTAAACGTGTTTCCCGTCTATGTAGAAGATTGAGATTTTTCAGAAATACTTCAAACATGCACTAAAAGCAAACGAAATATTTCCGAAAAAGGACTCGGATTCGACTCCAGGAGCTTTTCTTTTCACCGTCTGAATAGCAATGGAGGGGCTGAAACGTACCTGCCTTATCTGTTACAATTTTAAAACTACATACTTATACTGATCGCACAAACACGTGACTTAAAATAAAGAACACCTAAAAGAATGAAAATTTGTCGATGCGTGTTTAACACAGCGGAAGCGACGCACATAGCTTTGCGTCTGTTTTACTCCCCAAGAACAATAACAAAAAAGTTGCTAACAACTTGTTCGACTAGTCAGGCAATAAAGATAGGTTAGATAAGAGTCTTACGACTTTTAATCTAAAAGGACGTAAACGTGGAAATTGTGGTCGTAATGTGAGAATATCTCACTTTAAAAATGTTTTTCCTTTATATTCGCGCATAAGCTGCACACTAATTTTTCTAATAAAAATTTAGGGAAAAAAGTGTGTATGCGAGTAAATACGGTATATGCGGGTAGATGGACAAAACCTGACCACAAGGCATTCATTCTTTCTCATTGTAAAGTGCACCTAATAAAATTGAACTCAAGAATCGAAATAACAATAAGCGACACCGGAAACCCTAAAAAAAGAATGAAATTAACATGGAATAGGAACTAAATTCTCGACAGCCAAGCAATCGGTTTCGATGGTCGAAATCTTCCAGGTGGAAACGAAAATAATACTACGCGAGTCGAAGACGTGAGCGGAATGTTTACCGTAATTTCCCAAGCTACTTAGTCAGCAAGGAGACAATAACTTCAGCCGCGGCCCTGGAGGAGAAGGGCAACGTAGACGCATTTTTCGAATGTCTATTAAAACACTTGGTTGCGTAACAGATTGGACCGTGATGGCATAAATCACATCTACTATAATATATTTTTAAATGTGTGTCTGTGTATTTGTGTTTCTCCATGGAACTCCTCCTAAAGGGTAAAAGCTAGAATAACTAAATTTCGTACGATTCTTCCTTACATCCTAACTTAGTGAAAGGTCAAGGTTTGGTCAACTGGGATTAATCAGTGCTGCCAATATTGGGGATTAACATTTTTTCATAAGATAACACGTATGAATCCATTTCTTGACTTGCAAGGTATTCTTCCTTCAAGCATAAAAGTACGTAAATATGAACCGATTTTTTTCCTTTTTACTTTATTCGACGAATAAAACTCTATACTATCTTATTCCTGCGAAGTTTACATGTTACACGGTCGAAGTTTTCAGAAATACGATATTTGATTCGAAATTTTGTGGATTTTTCGTACTCTTTCCGGGCGTTGCCAAGGCGGCCGTCATTGTTACCTCCGATTCAATTAGCTTCAATGGAGCTTTATAAATAGACGTAAGTTTAGCGTTATTCGATTCGCGCTTTTGTTTAAGCAACGAAACGATCGATGTTTATGGATAGCAACGTAAATAGATACTGACTATTATTCAGGAAGCGTTTATTGATGAAAGTAATTGAACCTTCTTTCGTCTATTGAATACTGGAATCTTACATTTTTCGTAAGTAAAATCATTATATTCTACATTATATTGTTCATTAACGTAAATAAGCTCGCGTGTCTGCTGTACATTTACCAGTCAGTGTTCAGTCATGGAGAACTGTACGCTGCTTTTTCGTGACATAAAAGTAAATATTTCGGCGATGTATAATTACACAAGAAATGAAGCTGGATTTGGCGAAAGTAATATGATAGGAAATAAAATTATCGTTATATTTGAATGCAATACGTTCGGAAACGGATTGTTACAAGCAAATATGATTAATTGTTAAGAAAAGGTAATTGTAAATGAAAAAGTACCTACTACATATTTAAAAGAGTTTGTATCGTATGTTGTGCTGTAGTAGCTTCACTAAATCCGTTGAAATTCAACGGGAAATTCTGCTAGTAAGTTAATAATTCATCCTCCTCATCACATGGAAACTCGCCTAAAACTAACAATTCTACCACTTCATCAATATTCATGTTTGAACTCACAAAAAACTCAAACGACAAAATAGCAAAATGTTCAACACACTGTATTTACACCTCTCACTCTAGCAAAGTGCATTTTGATCGTCAATTAGGTTAGTCTGTGTTTTAGTGTGTTAAATAGTCGCTATTGAAAACCTTCAAAGGTTTGAAAATCGCAATTTGTGGAAAATCTACGTCTAATTATTTAAGTTACTTAAGTAGTTTTAAAAATAGTTTGCTTTGGAGAACTGTATGCCACACTTTGTGTTTCTTTTTTCGCAATTTTTATCATCATCCATATAGCCTATGTTACCTGTAGGGTAAAATTATATACCTATCCGAAGTTTCGTGACGATTTCTTCTAAAGGAAAACTGGAAGTAAAACCAGCAAGACCACAATAATCAACAAAAAATAAATGAACTAAGCAACTTACGAAATGATTTAATTTAACGAAAGACAAAAAAATGTAAATAGAGAACGTTTAAGAATCACAGAATGAATATTACCCTCAGACCATTAGCACGATTCTCTCATCCACGAGTTCTGTTACAAGAAAATTGTTTACATCAACAATACTTTGGAAACAATGAAACGATATATACAATCACAATTTGTGGAAAATCTATGTCTAATTATTTAAGTTACATAGTTTTAAAAACATCTTGCTTTGGAGAACTCTACGCCACACCAAAATATCATTAAAAACTATTTATTAGTAATATTTAAATTATAATCAACAAATATTAGGTTGTCATGTAAACAAATCAAACTCGCACAAACAAATTGAAAAACGATATTACGTTAAAAAATATTCCAATAGAAATATACTAGGCGAATGAGCCGTTTAAAACGGCCTTTGAAAACCAACAATATAAAAATAAAACCAACAAACAAAAGATAAAATTATAATATTTGAATAAGATTGGAAAGGGCTAGAAATGAAAACAAAGGAATAGTTTTAAAAAATTAAGAGGAAAACAGTCTTATACCTCAATAATATTATTTTAGCTATTCAGTAGCTCTCTTATAACGACGTTCCTTGTAAATACTCTTTCGTTTAGCAACAATTGCCCTTGATTATCTTTATCCTTAACCCTAAATTTAAAATTATGTTCGTCACGTGTTCTAGTTATGGCTACATACAGCTGTCCATGTGAAAAGCAATATTTAGTAAGTAATCACAATCAATCGTTCAATTCCACTAAACAGCAGTTCAGGGCAATCTCAATCGATATCTCAATACACACGCAATCAGCGCATATACCTTATTTATTTAGATAACAATGTAATCGTAGTTTGGTTGGTTACCCTATAATTGACGCGAATTAAAAATAAACGGCAAGAAAAAAATATTTTCATAATATCTGTTATATTCAGATAATGCGAAGGCACAGCGCAAGCAACTGCCTTTAATATGCGGAAAGACTTCAATACGACAACGAAGGCACGTTAAAACATCGTCGAATTATTTCAAACAGCATGCTTTAAAATACGTAATTTACCGCATTTATCCATCCGGTACTTACGTATTAACGGGAAGCCCAACTTAATACGTACGTACCGATTGATTTCTACCAAGATATCTATAGTCTAAAAAGGAATTATATCTCGATTGACTGTTGCGCCGCAAATGGAGAGGATATTGAAGAGCCTTCGGCTCGCTTTGTTTATATTTTAGTTGCTACGAGAAATTAAAATGATTGTTTTTTCAATTGTTATCTATAACAAATCATTTAAAGGTTAATTGGTTTCTTTTAATGTTCTTAAAAATTAAAACATGATTTAAATGGTTTTTGTTCCGTATTTATATTTTTAAGTTGGGCCCCCCGTTAATACGTAAGTACCATCCATCCAATTTACGTAAATGAATAGGTGCGGCCGCAATTAGTTATAGAAAGTGGCAGGAGGGGCAGCACTAATTGTACTGGCAAGTGCTGCCAGTTTGTATAACTAACTGATGAGACCGTCCGGCGACACACCGACAAAGACATTAAGCGTTTTATTATAGGAGATTGGACTCTCAATTTCGGCGACAATGGGAGTTGTCATGGTAGCTTATAATGGGCATTGTAATAAAACATAAAATCACGTATTTTATTGATTCTAAATGAATTTTTATGCTAATTCGATCAGGACTGGGATTCTGTCTTCAATAAAAATGAACTATGTTCTTTTCTTCATAGAACCATTCAAGTCTCAAGTTCGTACCACGTTTCTAAGTAATTTTAAAATTCAAATGAAAAATGTGCTGCACTCGTCCCTATGTTATTCAAATGAAAAAAGAAAATATTTTTTAATTAGAAAGGTCAATCAAATCGATATAAAAACCTTACTACACCACCGTATTCGTTATTCCGGTTAAAATGATACCTTTCTCTTGTTTCTACGTGCTGTAGTTACTGCGCTATAAAATTACATACAAACACTTTATTTTATAGATATATTTTATAGATAAAATTTCGTTAATTTCAACTAACGACATACGTACGATGACGTCATGGGGATAAATAATCTATATTTTAACGGCATTGATTTAATGCCTTTAATGAGAATCAGTGTACTATATTATAATGTCATTGATTTTAAGCTACTACGTATGCTTATGATGACGTCATTAATCCAACACAAGAAACTTTAGCAAATACGAACAAAAAATTAATGACGTGTTTCGAAATGTTTTTCGAGAAAATTTTAACTCTTTTCAATTACTGAACGAAATGAATGGAAGAACTGAAATATAGTTTGACAAAATTGAGGAATGGGTAATGCCATAAGTTTATCTTACTAACGACGCAAACTATAATGACGTCATACCTATTTCTACGTTTTTAATCCGGATCCCTAATAAAAGGTACGGACGGTGACATTATCATAACACACAATCCGAATGTTTTCATAAATTTTAGTGTGACATCTATTCTCTTTATGGTTATCGTTTTTCCTAATCCAAGCTTTTTGTACACTAATAAAACACGCTGGCAGTGGGAAGTACATTCATCTCTACCCAAACTGTTCAGGGTTTCTATAAGCAAACATAATTCCAGAGCAACGAATAGACTAAAATGCGTGAATAGATAAATTTTTTAAACAGTTCCATCAGAAAATGTAAACAAATGAAAGTGTCGGTGAAGTAATGCAGACAGGCTGGGCATGAAGATTTTCTGAAAATGTCTAGACCGGGAATCGAATCCACTTGCCAGGTGGATGTTCTAAACACAGCGGTGCACCGTAGGCAGGCTTCAGAATGCGATGACGCGGGAGAATCATTATCGGTCAAAGCAGAATTTTTCTCCGGCTTCTTCGAAAAATTCCAAAATGCAAAAAAAAACTTTCCAATTCATAGGTTTTAACTCGTTTCTGGTGCCTAACATAATGACAGCCACCTGCCGACCACGTGCAGGACACTTTCTGCGGCCTCCTTCAGATGAAAGGGTCTCTCACTCACCGACACTCTATGCGCTCCTTCGGTAAGGGTGTCAGAATGCGACGAGGGCGAGAGGAGGCACCCAGCCCAACCCGGCACCCACTCATCTCTCTTCGCCTCCGGCGCGCACCCAGCCGACGTCCCCCCGAGGTCGCAGAATCCGCGAGGCTGCGGAGAGTACGGCAGACGACGATGCATGTCGCGTCGCAGAGGGCGGGAGTCGGACGGGACGGCGCTATGCAACGCCAAGCGATCCGATTCACGTGCTCCAACGAGAACGTTCGATCCGCGGCGGTCGAAAAAAGCGCCGAGTGCGTGGGTGTGCTACGGATGCAACCGGTGGCCATCGATCGCCCTCGGGCACGCCGCCAAACACGTGTTTACGGCGGAGGGAGAGCGGCTCTCTCTCTCTCTCTCTAAAGCTCCGCTCTTCTCTCGCGGAGCGAACGTACCGTGCGTCGAGGCCGTGCACGGTCGGGCCACAGAGACTAAGAACGCCGAAGGCGAAGAGACGAGGAGAGGGGGGAAGGGGGAAGAGAGAGGAGAAGGACGGCAACGGCGAGATAGACACCGAGGGGAGGGGAAGGGAAGAGGGGAGCCTGCTGGTGGCAGCAGACTTCGTATGACACGCTATAGAGCACTCGGGCCGGGACCTCGTGCTTGCAGTCCCTCGAGTAAATTTCGTCCGAAAGCAAACCTCGCTGGGAATTCCGAGGCGCGCGAATATCTTCGCAGTCGAGAGGACGAATCGTTAGCATCGGATTCCACGGGCTAAACTGAAACGTGAGATTTGGCAAATTGGAAATTGCGAGGGAAATTCCAGTAGAATGAAAACGACGAGAGGGGAAGGGGTAGGCGAAAAAGCTAAAGCGGAGCTGAGGAAGAGAGGGCATATATGAGAGCTGAAGGAGAAGGGACGGCCATAGGTAGGTAGCATAGCGAGACTAACGAATTCCGCGTGCATTGCAATACGATCGAAGGGGTTATACCGCATCGACGGAGAAACGCACCGATATAAGCAACAAATTCCATTCGTTTTCTTCGCCAGTCCTATAATCGTGGCAATTTTACTCTGTCCAAGATTATATTTTTGCTTTCGCCTTCTTCCGACGATGACGACTTGGACCATTGGATCAGAAATTTTTAAGAGCCAGCCATGCCTCGAAAAAAGATTTCCTATTTATTACTAGGGTTCCCATGCGTTCGGATTTCCTCGGACATGTTTGGGTGTTTTTTTCCTGCCCGGGGGCGTCGGGGCGAGATTTGTAAATTATGTCCCGAGTTATAAATATTTGTGTTAAGATAAGGGCAGGAGAGGCGCCGTCAACGCTTTCGAACTGTGCACTCCCTCTTCTTTTAATGAGATATCACATCTATTTTCTAACTACGAAAATGCTAAATCATTTCAAACTTTGGATATTTTTATCGCACATTTATAATCTGTTTTAGCTCGTATTTTTGCAGCACACGGTACCGGTAATTTAAATTTTGCTATATTGAAATTGGCGCATATATTATACGACGATGCACACGAAAAACTAGGTAATTTCTATTTGAGATAACTATAATTTTACTTCAGTTAAGCCGTGATAGTAAGAAAGGGCACATAAATGTAACAAAATATAATAAATTTAAAAAAAAAACTGTGCCGATGCAATCATCCTTTATCTAATTTTACAAGTGTCAGTCCGTCTGTCCCCCTTTGTATCTCGAGAACCGTTCGTCGTAGAGATATGCGGCAAATGGCGTTTTGTTTCTACTAGCTAAGTGGTTCCAGGAACACTATTTTCATTTTCATTAAGTCCCAGGTTCGAATCCAGGGAACAATTAAATTTTCCCATAAGTTTACACGGGATTTCAGATTTTTCAGAGTGCAAGGTTTTTTTCCTTCATTCATTGTTTTCTTTGGTTTTGCTATATTCGACTGCTAAAACTCTTTCTTCGAAATTTTGCGGATTTTTCGTACTTATTCCGGGCGTTGCCAAGGAGACTCATTTTGCCTCCGAGTCTTCAAACAGGTGAAAGAATAGCGTTATTCGCTTCGCACTTTTGTTTAAGAATAGAAATTATTGCTTAGTTTAAACATAACAACGTAAATATTTACGGATAATTATTCAGTTAACTGCGTATGGGAAGCGTTTCTAACGATTTCATCAAGCAATTGAATCTTCTTTTCATCGTTTGAATGCTGGAATCTTATCTCTTTGTATGTAGAACCATTTTATTATACATCTGTAATCCTTATTAACGCGAACAGGTTCACGCATAAATTTAAAATTAGATGAGAATATGGAGGAACGTTATTTTCTTAATACATTTCATGGTTATCTTCCCATCATTGATAAACTAAATCAGTAGTGCCCAACTTTTTGGTCGGCGGGCCAGATTGCACATTACTCGTATGTAGGCGTGCCACAAAGATTTTTATATATTCAATATACATAAAAATATTTTTCGAAGAAAAATGACATTTATTGCATAATTCGCATTGCAAAATATTTATATTTGAAATTGACACAAATGTACTCTATTTATTCGTAGTGAATACATAAAAATAAAGAACATGTTGACTGTTAAACTTAAATACTATTAAATACAATAACAAAGTACAAATACGTTTAATCGAAATTTGGAAATCAATTGGTAAATACACAAAAACAATAAACACATCAATGTGATCCATGGGCCTGCATTTCCTTACAGAGTTGCAAAAAATTAGGTTCCACCTCAGTGACCGATATTCTTAGAATATTTTGTAGATGAGCTTCGGTCAACGTATTTCGAAACTTATTTTTTATATATTTCATTTTCGAAAATATGAATTCACACATATATGTACGACCAAAAATAACAATCATTTGTCTGGAAAATTTTCTTAAATTGGAAAATTCTTCCTCAGGTAAATGCTTATAAAATCCTACATGACTGTTCTGCTTAAAGCGAGTCTTGATCTGCTCATTACTTTGAAGCTCGATTAACTCCATTTGGAGTTCATTTGGTGCAGCGTCCACAGGAAAGGAAACTGGATCGCCAAATAATGTTATTCTATCTGCCATAGCTTTAAAATCACCGAATCGTGCATTTATTTGCACCTGTATTAATTCAATTGCTTCCAAAAACAAATCCTTCGGAAAAGGTTCTTGCAATTCATTTGTTTCCAATAAATTTTGGCATGATTCAAAATGTGAAAAATCATTCCTTAATATTTGCCTTGTTTCAAAAGCTTTAACATAAGAAAACATATTACACACTAATTTATCTTTTCCCTGAAGCTTTAGATTAATTTCATTAATGTGTTCTATCAAATCCGATAAAAAAGCAAGTTTCCAAACCCAAAGAGGGTTGTTCATTTCAGCAATTCCGCATCCTTTTTCTGTCATAAATATTTCAATTTCTTTTCTTAACTGAAAAAAACGGCGGACCACTTTACCCCTACTTAGCCATCTTACTTCTGAATGATAAAGAATATCTCCATAAGCCATTTCGATCGAATTCAGAAATTCTTTAAATTGTCTGTGATTCAACCCATTTGATCTACAGAAAGTACATAAACAATTGTCAGTTTCTTAAACATTTGAGAATTTATTACGGCCGAACGAATAAAAAATTTCAAATTTCTATATTCCCGTTTTCATTATTTGGCGAATTCTACAGGTCGAAAAAATTTCAGCTTGATAGCTCATTTAGAAATACCTAAACCAGGAAATGTTAGTAAAATTGTTAATAATTTTTAGCGGCCAAAATAACGCACATTGTTGCAATTTTGCAATTTTTCCTCCGATTATTATTTTTTATTCACCTCGGTATTAAATTCCAGCTCTCCAACTGTAATAGTTTGGGCCAGACATTAGTATCCTCCTATCATTCTATAAGCACTCTTCTTACAGAGGAGGATATACGATACAAGTAAATGTGTGCCTGCATTCTGCAAGCATTTTTTCTCACCTTAAAGTGAAAATAAAAGCCGAAAAATAATTTTCAATGCTTAAAGTTGCATCCCGGCTCCGAATTACGTGTTTTTCTGTTTTGAAAATATTGGAGTAAAAACAACCCCTAAAATTTATAATTATAAAACATTTATAGGTATTATCATTTGTTACGAATACCTCACATTTATGCGAAATTTCGTCAATGTTGCACCTCTAGAAGTGCATTTATATGAATTTCATTGTTAAAATTTTGTTAATTTTTAACAGCCGCAGCAACAAATATTTCTAAAATTTTCAATGTCATTTACCACCGGGACATTATTTCCTACCTCTGTTAAAATTTTCAGCTTCCTGGATCTACGGAAAGTACATAAACATTAGTCAGTTTGTTAAATATTTGAGAATTTCATACGGCCGAACGAATAAAAAATTTCAAATTTCTATACTCCCGTTTTCATTATTTGGCGAATTCTACAGGTAGAAAAAATTTCAGCTCGATAGCACATTTGGAAATACCTAAACCACGAAATGTTAGTAAAATAGTTTATAATTTTTAGCGGCCAAAATAATGCACATTTTTACAATTTTGCAATTATTCCTCCGATTATTTTTCTTTGTTCACCTCGGTATTAAATTGCAGCACTCCAAGTATAGTAGTTTGGGCCAGACATTAGTATCCTCCTATATCCTATATCGTATATCCTCCTCTGTAAGAAGAGTGCTTATAGAATGATACGATATAGGATATGCTTATAGAATGATAGGATATAGGATATAGGAGGATACTAATGTCTGGCCCAAACTATAATAGTTGGAGAGCTGGAATTTAATACCGAGGTGAATAAAAAAAAATAATCGGAGGAAAAATTGCAAAATTGCAACAATGTGCATTATTTTGGCCGCTAAAAATTATAAACAATTTTACCAACATTTCATGGTTTAGGTATTTCTCAATGCGCTATCAAGCTGAATTTTTTTGTACTTGTAGAATTCACACCTTCACTAGTATCCTATATCGTATATCCTCCTCTGTAAGAAGAGTGCTTATAGAATGATGATAGGATATATATAGGATATAGGAGGATACTAATGTCTGGCCCAAACTACAAAAGCTGGAGAGCAGGAATTTAATACATAGGTAAACCGAAAAAATTAATCGGAGGAATAATTAGAAAATTGCAACAATGTTTATTTTCTTGGCCGGTAAAAATTATAAACAATTTTACTAACATTTCATGGTTTAGGTATTTCTAAATGTGCTACCAAGCTGAAATTTTTTCTACCTGTAGAATTCCCCAAATAATGAAAACGGGAACATAGAAATTTGAAAATTTTTATTTGTTCGGACGTAATAAATTCCCAAATGTTTAACAAATTGACTAATGTTTATGTACTTTCTGTAGATCCAGGAAGCTGAAAATTTTAACAGGGCTAGGAAATAATGTCCCGGTGGTAAATAACATTGAAGATTTTAGAAATATTTATTGCTGTGGCTGTTAGAAATTAACAAATTTTAAACAAAGAAATTCATATAAATGCACTTCTAGAGGTGCAACATTGACGAAATTTCGCATAAACGTGAGGTATTCGTAACAAATGATAAAACCTATAAATGTTTTATAACTATAAATTTTAGGGGTTGTTTATACCCCAATATTTTCAAAATAGAAAAACACGTAATTCGATGCCGAGATGTGAACTTATGCATTGAAAATTATTATTCGGCTTTTATTTTCACTTTAAGGTGAGAAAAAATGCTTGCAGAATGCAAGCACAAAATTACTTGTATCCTATATCCTCCTCTGTAAGAAGAGTGCTGATAGAATGATATATAGGAGGATACTAATGTCTGGCCAAACTACTATAGTTGGAGAGCTGAAATTTAATACCGAGGTGAATAAAGAAAAATAATCGGAGGAATAATTGCGAAATTGCAACAATGTGCATTATTTTGGCCGCTAAAAATTATAAACAATTTACCAACATTTCTTGGTTTAGGTATTTCTAAATGCGCTATCAAGCTGAAATTTTTTCTTCTTGTAGAATTCGCCAAATAATGAAAACGGGAATATAGAAATTTGAAAATTTTTATTCGTTCGACCGTAATAAATTCTCAAATGTTTCACAAATTGACTAATTGTTATGTACTTTCTGTAGATCCAGGAAGCTGAAAATTTTAACAGGGTTAGGAAATAATGTCCCGGTGGTAAATAACCTTGAAAATTTAAAAATATTTATTGCTGTGGCTGTTAAAAATTAAAAGTTTAAACAATGAAATTCATATAAATGCACTCTTAGAGGTGCTACATGGATGAAATTTCGCATAACAAATGATAAAAACCTATAAATGTATTATAATTATAAATTTTAGGGGTTGTTATTACCCCATTATTTTCGAAACAGAAAAACACGTAATTCGGAGCCGAGATGCGAACTTTGCATTGAAAGTAATTTTTAGGCTTTTATTTTTACCTTCAGGTGAGAGAAAATGCTTGCAGAATGCAAGCAGACGTTCACTAATATATATATATCATGTGTAAGAAGCGTTTTTATATTATAGATATAGGAGGATACAAAATTATGAGGCACTTCCAGATGTGGTAGAAACTTGAAATTTGGTAGGAGTATAGGTTTTTGGTCACAACCGGAGGAAAAAATCCGAAACTGGCGAAATTCCTATTTTAAAGGGCTATTTTGCCCCCTTTTTGCTCCATTTTTTGCCCATAAGAAAACGTAAATTGGTGCAGAGGTTTTTATATTTACATTTTAAAATTACTTCCCATCAAGATACGAACTCGAGACTTAAACTGTCGGATAGGATACAAATTGTAGTTTCTTATTTTTGAAGACAGAATTCAAATCCGAGTGGAATTAGCGTAAATTTATAGTTTTTATCGTAAAAATTGCTCATTTTTTTGGGTCTAACAACAGGCTTCCTTGGTAACAAGCTCTATCCTTTCATATGGGTAAGCTTTTAATGGGAATCAGAGGCTTATATTTTAATGCTGTTAATGTTAAACTACAACTAATGAAGGAAATCCGATATTGATGTAATCCTCATTTTTGGGGCTGTTTTGCCCCATTATTGCCCAATTTGAGAACAAAAAAGGCGATGCAGCTGCATAGGACCCAGAGACTTGAAATTTGCCACGGTTATAGAAATTTCATTGCAACCTAAGATAAAATTATAAAATTCTCATTTTTAATGGGTGGTTTTGCCCCTTTTCGGCCCCATACGAGTGTGATAATTATAAGGAACGTCTTAATGAGATACAAACTTGAAATTTGGCAGAATTATGGGTTTTTAGTTGCAACAGAGAATGTAAAAATTCATAATGTTAGGGGCAGTTTGGCTCCATTATTGCTACATACGAGGATTAAAATTATAAGGCACCTCCAAATGAGCTACAAACTCCAAATTTGACACGGTTATATGATAATGCACATCGATTGGGAATAATTTGAATTTGTAAAAATGCTAAACTTTTAAAATGCTTGCAGAATGCAAGCACACATTAACTAGTATCCTATATATATCGTATATCCTCCTCTGTAAGAAGAGTGCTTAGGGGCCGTCCATAAAAGACGTCCGCAGTTTTAGACCACTTTTTGACCCCCCCTCCCCCCTGGTCCTACTTCGTCCGATTTCGCAGACCCCCCCCATTAAAAAGACGTCCAAAATTGCGACAAACCCCCTCCAAAAAACCGTACAATTTAATAAAATTTGCTATTTAAAAGAAAAATTATTTGTATTTTCTCTTCCTATTTCAATTTAGTAACAGCATTAGACGCCACGGGTCATAATTTAATGATATGATAAATTTAGTGAGAAAACAGAGCTAAGTTCAGCATGTGGGTTCTCCAGTCGTGTTCGAAATTATAAAGGTTTTCTTCTAAATGTCACAAGAAGAGTAAAAAAAGGCCTAAAACTATTGTCTTTATTCAAGAGAGTGAACATGCATATTTCTCTCAACTAACTCTTCACTAAGCAAACAGTCAGACTGGCTTTATTATTATAGACAATATTCAACAAACGCGTTTGTATTGTTACAAAAAATAATTTAAAAAACTGGCAGTTCAGTCTGCATAGTGACAACAATAATAAACAAAAATATCTAAAAAAAACTGGTTCTTCAGTCTCTTTAGTGATGATAATAATAAAAAACACAAGTAAAGTATTTTTAGCAAAAATACTTTAAAAAATGATTTTCACTCAATCTGTAATTATTTTAGCTTGTGACTAGTCAGAGTGAGTGAAAGGGTTTTTGATCCAATGCTCAAAGAACTTAATTAGAGGAATGGAATCCAAAGTATCATCTTCCAAATCAAGTCCAGTGTAACCACCCTCCACATCATCCTGATGGGCCCACTCAAAGTCCTGTGCCCCGTCACAGGATCCTGCACAACACAGAGCACCTCTTCTTCACGCTTAGCAGTGACCCTTGCTGGCTTGATTTGGCGGCTTCTCGTGCCTTTCTTATGGACGTTCTTATAATGGGCGCCCGCTGAATTAAGAGAAGCATGGTACAGCCCACACTCATTACAGGTTATGTCTGTGAGTGAGAACTGCTTGAGGGACAGAATAAGTCATGAGGAAGTACACTGAAGTTTGCATGTTCAGGCTCCAACTTCACAGCAAGACGGTTCAGAAGGGGAGCAAACTTGGTGACGTCCTCGGAGGGGGGCGGTACACGAAGGCCGAGAGGGCCCTGCTGGATTGGAGTAGGAGGTGGCAAGAATCCAGTGGTCAGGAGGCGCCGCAGACTGCTCCGACTTGGCCTACAGCAGCTGCTGTCGCTGCACTTCACTATTTGGAGGCAATACTGAGACTCCCTCACGTGAATGAATACCACTCATCAGTGGGTGGAGGTAGTAAAGGGACAAGATTCTCTGGAGCCACGTACTGCGCGCCGACTACTGTTCATCGAATGATAATGTAATGAAAACAAAATTCATTACTTACGTTCACTTCTCCAACTGGAGTCTGCAGCACCGCAGTAGGTGGCGATATCGATGATTGCGTTGAGTAAACCAGGCTGCTCGACCTCGACCCTGGGACGGCCCTTGCCATCACTGACTTTTAGGTCTTTCTTCAAATCAGGATATTTTTCACAGGCTGCCTCAAGCTTCTTTTTCTGCTTGAGGTGGGCATTCCTTTTGCGGTCGGCATCGGATATTTTTTGTTCAGAGTGATCTCTTCAGCATGCAACTCTTTTCATAGTTTTTTTATTTGAGTTTCAGCACTTTCTGAAGCAAATCCTCTATCAATTGCACCTGACAAGTTCGTTATATCAGCTCTAAATTCAGCGATCCGTTTTCTGGCTGCTTCTTGAGCCGACTTCGCTCTTGAGCTTGAGGAAGACCTAGAGGATACTGCTTCCCCAGCAACTTTCTCATTTCCTTCCTTGTCCAGCAATATAGCACATACGGCGGGTTCATCTGCGGCGGAAACTGCAGGGAAGCGATGAAATTTGGTGACAGGTCGAATTAATGTACCGATCACTGTATAGTAGCTGACAGAAAACTGTTGAGATCGGCTGGTCAGGCCAGGGACTGCTATCTTTTGTTTACACGTAACTTGAGCTCGAGATGACTCGCACGCCGCGCCGGCTAGCCAAGGAGGGGGAGGAGGGCTGAGTCCTTTGCCGGCAGTTGCGCGACTCATTTCGAGTTAGCAGCTAAGTATAAACAAAAGGTTAGCAGTCCCTGGCCTGGCCAGCCGATGTCCACAGTTTTCTGTCAGCTACTATAATTCGACTTGGCGCAGCAAAACGACTTACTTGATGCCGGAGTCAACAAAGAGACGGTGGATCCTGCGCCGTTGGTAGTTTGACTCACTCTCGTCGTGCTTGCCGTTTTGAAGAAACTCAAAATAGACTTCGACTTATCCTTGGTTGCCTTTTGCAACAAGGAGTCCACACGACTTTGCACAAGAGACTCCAAAGTACTGTCATCTGAACAATCACTCTTTAATTTCTCCATTCTGCGTTCATACCCACCTGAAGGGATGCCTTCAGTCGACAAGGGAAGGCCTTCTTATAGGCCTCCTACAATTTGCCGTACAACGCTCCGCACCCAGACATGTTAACAGAACTTCGTTGTACACTGACAATTGCGTGCCGATCGACACTAAATGCATGCATCGAGCAGACGTGTCCAAACTCGAACTCCTCGTCTGCTTCTGCAGTAGGCACCGAGCCGCTCACCCAGACAGCCGCCGGCACCAAACAGAACGCGCGTCAGCGGCAGTCTCACTTTTCCACCTCGCAGGCGTTGCGGCTTCAATATCGCCATCATTTTATCCAACATTTCAAATTCAAGACTCTATAAATAGCATCTCACAGTCTAAGAAGCTTAAAGAATAGTGTAAAAGTCCTCCTAAAATACAACTGATGGTGTATAAAACCACTGAAATTAATTGTGTAACTCAAAAGTATTTACGTTTAACTTTTGGACGTCCAGAGGCCCCGACCCCCTCCTCCCCCCCTTGTCCGACTTCGTCCGATTTCACGGACACCATCCCCCCCCCTAACCTGCGGACGTCTTTTATGGACGGACCCATATAGAATGATACGATATACGATATAGGATATATATAGGATATAGAAGGATACTAATGTCGGCCCCAAATTATTACAGTTGGAGAGCTGGAATTTAATACCGAGGTGAAAAAAAATAATAATCGGAGGAAAAATTGCAAAACTGCAACAATGTGCATTATTTTGGCCGCTAAAAATTATTAACAATATTACAAACATTTCATGGTTTAGGTATTTCTAAAGGAGCTATCAAGCTGAAATTTTTTCGACCTGTAGAATTAGCCAAATAATGAAAACGGGAAGATAGAAATTTGAAAATTTTTATTCGTTCGGCCGTAATAAATTCTCAAATGTTTAACAATTTGACTAATGTTCATGTACTTTCTCTTGCTGCATGATGCTTAAAATTTTAACAGAGATAGGAAATAATGTTCCGGTGATAAATAACATCGAAAATTCTAGAAATACTTATTGTTGAGGCTGTTAAAAATTCATAAAATTTAAACAATGAAATTCATATAAATGCACTTCTAGAGGTGCTACATTGATGAAATTTCGCGAGATGCGAACTTACGCATTGAAAATTATTTTTGGCTTTTATTTTTACTCTCAGGCTTGAGAAAATGCTTGCAGAATGCAAGCACACATTTACTTGTCATTCTATAAGCACTCTTCTTACAGAGGAGGATATACGATATATATAGGATATATATAGGATATAGGAGGATACTAATGTCTGGCCCAAACTACAATAGCTGGAGAGCCGAAATTTAATACATATGTAAACCGAAAAAATTAATCGGAGGAATAATTAGAAAATTGCAACAATGTTTATTTTCTTGGCCGGTAAAAATTATAAACAATTTTACTAACATTTCATGGTTTAGGTATTTCTAAATGTGCTACCAAGCTGAAATTTTTTCTACCTGTAGAATTCCCCAAATAATGAAAACGGGAATATAGAAATTTGAAAATTTTTATTTGTTCGGACGTAATAAATTCCCAAATGTTTAACAAATTGACTAATGTTTATGTACTTTCTGTAGATCCAGGAAGCTGAAAATTTTAACAGGGCTAGGAAATAATGTCCCGGTGGTAAATAACATTGAAGATTTTAGAAATATTTATTGCTGTGGCTGTTAGAAATTAACAAATTTTAAACAAAGAAATTCATATAAATGCACTTCTAGAGGTGCAACATTGACGAAATTTCGCATAAACGTGAGGTATTCGTAACAAATGATAAAACCTATAAATGTTTTATAACTATAAATTTTAGGGGTTGTTTATACCCCAATATTTTCAAAATAGAAAAACACGTAATTCGATGCCGAGATGTGAACTTATGCATTGAAAATTATTATTCGGCTTTTATTTTCACTTTAAGGTGAGAGAAAATGCTTGCAGAATGCAAGCACAAAATTACTTGTATCCTATATCCTCTGTAAGAAGTCTATATAGAATGATATATATATATATATGAGGATACTAATGTCTGGCCCAAACTACAATAGTTGGTGAGCTGGAATTTAATACAGAGCTGAACCGAAAGAAATAATCGGAGGAATAATTCGAAAATTGTAACAATGTATATTTTCCTTGCCGGTAAAAATTATAAACCATATTACTAGCATTTCATGGTTTAGGTACTTCTAAATGTGCTTTGAAGCTGAAAATTTTTGAAGTGGTATAATTTGCCAAATAATGAAAACGGGAATATAGAAATTTGAAAATGTTTATTCGTTCGCCCGTAATAAATTCTTAAATAAAATAATAATCGGAGGAAAAATGCAAATATCCAACAATGTGCATTATTTTGGCAGCTAAAAATTATAAACAATTTTACTAACATTTCATGGTTTAGGTATTTATAAATGCGCTATCAAGCTGAAATTTTTTCTACCTGTAGAATTCGCCAAATAATGAAAACGGGAATATAGAAATTAGAAAATTTTTACAATACATAGAGAGAGGGCCATCAATACATCCTGCTGAGATTGCCTGTTAAACGAGGCTCCTGGAAAGGAACTTTGAAGACAGCCTCTAATTGTCTGGCTACCCTCCCCCCGAGCATACCCCGTAGTGTTTACATTTTACATTTACATCAATACCCTGCAAGCCGCTAGAAGCGTTTGGCAGGGGGTGTCACAACACCAAGTGAACTCTACTTCCTCTGTTGGCCTGTCTTATCGCGTCTGGGAAAAAGGATCTGTAGATTTCTCTGTTCTAGCGATTTTTTCGACATATTTTCTCCTGTACTCTGATCTAACATTACGTTCACTAACACCGATTGGGACGACTATGCCGCGTACGTCTTCAACGAATTTGGAGCTTTCGAATTTTTCAAATAGTTTCCTTTTATATTCAATTCTTCTACTCTTCAACGTCTGCCATTTCAGGTCCCTCAATATCTCTGATGCACTCGCATCATACCGATATTCTCCTTTTACAAATCTAGCCGCTCTACGCTGAACCATTTCGAGCTCTCTAGTTAGGCCCTCCTCGAAAGGGTCCCAGACGGCGCAACAGTATTCCACGATGGGTCGTATTAGGGAAAAGTATGCGATTTCCTTCACGTTCGAGGGACATCCCGGCAGGACTCTAGAGGAAAGCCCTTGAACTCTGTTTGCCGGTGCTATAACGGTTTTGATATGCTCTCTACTAGACAAATTGCTACTGAGAGTTACTCCTAGGTATTTGTAGCTATTGACGTATTTTAGCTTTAGTTCAGATATTTGGTATGGGTAACGGTTGAAATTCGTGGAGGGGGTGAAGTTCATTGCGGCGCATTCTTTATATTCAGGCCGAGTTGCCAATCTTTACACCATTTCGTAATAGCCTGAAGGTCCTTTTGCAAATTCTCCTGATCCTGTATTGTGTTGATTTCTCCATACACAAGTGTGTCGCCCACGAAGAGTCTAACTTTACACTTTATATTATCCGCTAAATCATTTATATATATCAAGAATAACAGAGGTCCGATTACACTTCCCTGAGGCACGCCGGAAGTCATTTTGACGACGTCGGATGCAACTCCATCGAGGACTACCCTCTGGGTTCTATTAGAAAGACACGAGGCGATCCAATTTACAATTTTCTCGTTAATTGAATAAGCCCTTAATTTTTGCACTATTTTCACTTGAGTAACGGTGTCGAAGGCTTTCCTAAAGTCTTAAAATACTGCATCAACTCCTATTCCTTTATCCGCTGCTTTCACGATATCATGTGTGAGTAGGGCTAACTGAGTCTCGCATGACCTACCTCTCCAGAAACCATGCTGGTTTCTATTAAGCGCTCTTTGCTTTCGAGAAATCGCATTATTGAGCTACCGATAATGTGCTCAAAAACCTTACAGAAGATTGACTTCAACGATATAGGGCGGTAGTTCTCCACTTTTAATTTACTTCCCGTTTTATGTATTGGTGTAACGTGGGCTGTTTTCCATATCAAAGGAACTACACCCTCATCTAAAGATTTTCTGAATAGAAGCTTAAGGTACGGAGCTAATTCGTTTGCTAACGAGTTTATAGTGAATGCAGTGATGGCTCCGGTCCTGGCGATTTTCTTTTATGGACCTGACTTAGTAATTTCACGATACCGCTTTCGGATATTTCTATGTCGCTCATATTTGAGTCTATACGAGTAGGGAAATCAATGAAATCACCGCTGTCGATTGTGAAGCAATTTTCGAAGAACCGATTTAAGATACTAGCCTTAGTAAATGAATCGTGTACACTTTCACCGTTGTCTGTACGTAGAAGAGGTACTGTGCACTGACCTCCTCGAATTTCTCGCACGTACGACCAAAATTCTTTTGAGTCGTTTTTGAGTGAATCCGAGAGTGTCGTGGATCGGTAAATTCCTTACGCGCTTCGTCTCTTGCAGATTTACGACTATTTCTGTATATTAAATACTCGTTCGCGTGATCCCTACCAACTTCTTTAAGGTGCTTTATGCGCGCGTGATGCCGTCTTTGTTTCTTGAGCAAGGCACGGAGTTTCAGTTTCAACCACCGCGGGTCCTTGCGATCACGAATTGCATTAGTTGGGACAAACGTTTTTAGCCCTTCTCGAATGATTCGTAGAATTTCCGTCCAAGAGTCATCTACGCTGTTACTATTCGCAAAATTGATAAATGTCGCTATTTGGGTTGTAACATAATTTTTTAAACCTGGGAGATCTGCTTTACTGAAGATAAGACTAATCGCGTTGGCTTATATATTGTCGCAGGGGTGTATTTGAAGTCGGCAATTACTATTTTATGATCACCTATGCCCTTTCGATTTGTAGGTTTCTAGTCGATAGTGGGTGGGTAGTGGCTAGCAGATCTAATATGTTTCCGTTTCCATTGTTGTCATATCGCGTCGGCTCGTTGACGATTTGCTCTAGAGAGTTTAGAGTAAACGCTTCAATTAATTCACGAAAATCTTCTGCATTTTTTCCACCACTAACATAGATTACTGATTTCCAATCGATCGATGGAAGATTAAAGTCTCCTCCAAGAATGATTACTGGATCGTTATTTCTCCTAGCTATCACCTGCAATGTACGACTGAGTTCTCTAATGTTCTCGACTCCCGAGTCAGGTGGGCGGTAAAATAAGCAAAAAAATAATTTTTTACCATTTCTCGTACGAAGGGAGCATCATATCATTTCGTAGTGTTCGCTGACGTTAATCTCCTCTAATTGGCTTGATATACTCTTTCTGACGGCGATGAAAACTCCACCTCTGACTCTTTCCCTCCTGTCTTTGCGATATACCACGTAATCTGGTGGGAAAATCTCGTTAGAATTAATGTCGCCCGATAGCCAGCTCTCAGTTCCCAATACAACGTCTGCACGATGGCTCTTAACTAAGTGGCAAAAATCAGCCTGTTTCCTTCGAATGCTTCGGCAGTTCATAATAATAATTTTTATTGCGTTTTATACGGATATTTTCGTTCTGGATTTCCCCCCACTTGATCTAACAATTTTATCTTTCTACTTCTCACTCTACCGCTATTCTTGGACTCCCTAGGGTTAATGTTGGCGGACTCTTTTCTAACAGATATATTGGTGTTATCCTCGTCTAACCTAAAAAAAACCCTAGCGTGTTCAAAAACCCTACGCGCTACCGCATCCGCTGCCTCGGCCGTGTAGTGGACACCAGAACCGTTTAGGGGTACCCTACATGAGTCCAGCACCGGCCTCAGGTCAACGAAGTCCATTCCATTGCCCCTACAGAAGTCCCACAGCCTACGGCTCAAGCCCACCACACGGCTCCAAACCAGAGAACCGCAGTCCGTCCGAGGGACAATGCTGCAGATGGTAAGCCGCACATCAGAAGCCGACTCCTCTCGGACACGAGCAACCTCAGCGGCCAAGTTCTTAAAAGAACTTAAAACCTCCTCGGAGCCGCGCTTCGAGGCGTCATTGGTCCCAACATGGGCCACCACCCGCAACGAGGAGCAACCCGTGCCCAAAACCGACGCCCTGACCTCCTTCGTCACCTGGGGCACCGTACGTCCTGATACACACCTGGAGAACACCCACTCATGAACACCCTCCCGGCGGGCCCGTGACAGTAAAGGCGCCACCACACGCCGGACATTGGAGCTCCCTAACACTAACAGCCCCCTCTTTCCTCCCGAGCTCCCCTTGGGCCCAGTCCCCACCGAGGAGACGGGAGCGGGTGCAACGGCTTCGGAGTCGTTCTCCGACAACACCGCAAACCTATTACTAACAGGAAGAGGGTCCACCGAAGTGTTCCCAGCTCCCTGCCTCCGCAGCACCACCCCACGATCCCCCCGAGTGGACACCACTCTCCACTCATCGGGTTTCCCGGCCCGAACACCCTCAGCCCGCGATAAGGAGTGACGGACAACCCCGATCGCTCTACCGGCTTCCTCACCCAGGCTAACCCGAGCCGCCAATTTGGCGCGGTTTGCTTTCAGGGATGACCCCGCACCCCTCACACGCACCAAAGCCGCCTCGGACTTTTCCACCCTCTGAAGGAGGTCCGCAACCACCCTCTCAAGCTCCGTGATTCGAGACCTCATGGCCTCCAAACTAGCGTCGCGCAAAAAGGAGGAAACGGGAGTCCTTGGGGTAGCCATCCTAAACTCTAAACTAATCTGAACTAGCTAAATGTTTTTAAAATATAACTTAAAATACTGGGCTAACTTATTCGTTGGCTGACTTAAGGGGGGAATCACCTTGATTCACTACACAAACAACGTTAGTATCGACCTGCAAGCCTTGAGTCAAGGTCGACTACAAGAATAGGAAGTGAAAAGAGGGTTCCGAAATACACAAGTAAAAATATAAAACCTTTGCTTTACTAAAGTTTATGCACAGGAATGATATCTGTTAGTTAAAACTAAATATTACATCTACGAGAACGAAAATAATACTAGTGAACGTTAAATAAAATAACTTATCCCTAAAGTAGGTGTTAGTAGAGCTTAAGCACTTAACACCTAAACACTTAAAAAGAAAAAAAGAAACGTGGTATTATCAGAACTTTAGGATAGTAGAACTAATAAAACAATAAAGATCGTGTATAAAATTCAGAAGGGAAAAGCGAGAACTTTGTCACGAAAGTGAATAAACAGCACTACATATAATAAATGAACAACGAAGTTGAAACTAAATTAGCCTTAAATTAAAGAAACGAAAACTTAAGTCACGAAAGTGAATAAACAGCACTACATCTAATATACAACAAAGTTGAACTAAATTAGCCTTAAATTAACCAGGTTAGTTAAATATTAGTTAAGAATATAAAAGTATCTATTTGGATTTGGTAACGGAAGATATTATAAGTGGGAACACTAAGAATAAACTACAAATAAAACGTGGACTCCGGATATTCTCCGAATAATGATTACAATTAAGACGAATAATCTAAGGCATGCAAAAAATAATAATAATAAAAACTAAAATTATAATATACTAAAAGTACTTAAGCTATAGCTACAGCAAGCTAAAGACAGCTATACTACGGGATACGGCAGGTAAGAGCAGCTGCGGGAGCCAAAGAGAAAGGACGTCTGCTCACGACGGAGGCCAGGCACCAACTGGTGTGTGTGCTCCCGGCAAAAATATTTCCCGATTCTTAACTTGGATTTTCCTTAAAGTCGAAGGCTATTGTCCCCATATACTTTCACTCCCTCTCCATATCCACTGAACCCTTGTATTCTGATTGTCATTCTCTAAAACTTACCCAGGAAGGATCGCTCCGCAGTCGTGGTTTTGAGATATTCTTACTTCGGTTATCCTTTGTTACAGGTTAGTAAATTTCTATTTATTTTATAGAGTGCATCTTAAAATGAGCACACATATTCGTATTGGTTGCTTAAAACTGAAGAGAAATTAAATATGAATCGAATTTGTTATTTTTAGTGGAATATTTTGCCGACTGCATAAACCCACATTAGAGACTCCGCCTGAAGGAAGTTCACGACAGGCCGAATAAGCGTGTCTTATTTTCTTTTTGTTTGCATGTTTGATTGCAGGGTAATATGTAGATATACGTAGATGTTTTTTATTTGCTGCCGGGTGAAAATCACGTTTTCGCTTATTGTTAGTAATAATTTTTCGAAACGGTACTTATCATTTAAATTTCATGAAATGATGAAGTTTAACATTCTCACACTACTTAAGTGATTAAAAATATTCAGTCATCGTAAATTTGTATCATGTTAATAAACATTTCTCAGCCTTTCTGAATTCTCGGACCCTCAATTTCTGCGGGCTTCTTCTTCCAAGATATTTTATAGATTTTTTCATCCATTTAAGTAATCTCTGAATGAAAAAAATAAGCCGTGCATTTACAGTTTTTACTATAATACGAGCAGTGGACGTGATCTACAAACTGTTAATGAAAATAACATAATATCTTACTCAAATTACTGGCACTATTGAGATAAGGCGATCTCTTATTTTACCGCACGATTTGTAAATAAAAATATTAATAATTCATTATTAGGCATTCCAGCTTTAGCGCATATTAGCTTCGGTCTGTCCGTTCTTCTATCAGGATGCAATTTTTTTCCGTAGCTATTCAGCGGATTTTGATAAAATTTAGTACTAAGGACTAAGCACAGTAAATCAGAAAATGGGATGAATGCTTTGCATAACATAATAAGTTTAGATTACTCTATCGCAGAAAACGTGCTCATTTATAATTTATTTTACACCTTCCTAATATGTTGAAATCATCTGCGGCGCATGTATGGTTTGTAAATTTTCAATTCAAAATATAATAAATAAATAAGATACATACTAAATAATCACATTTAAATAATTTATTTTTGTGTTTTGATTGTTTTTTTAATCACTATTTTTATAGTGAAGATGTATTTGATTTAATAAGAAAATTACTTAATTAATAAATCAATTCTTGAAAGTTTCCTAAAAATATTTTAAAGTCGGAGCGAAAAAAACCGGTTCGAACCGGTTCACTGACGCTTGCCGGAGCGAAACCGGAATCGAAATTTTGTGTTTTGAGTGAACCGGAACGAAAACCGGAGCGAAGAAAATTACGGTTTAGACTATTTTCGGAATGATGTCTGTGTCTCTGTGGATATATGTGATTGTGGGCGCTCTAACTCAAAAAGTACTTGTCATATCGTCAAATATCTTCTTAACCCCTCAAGCGCGCAGGACATTAAATATAATGTCTTGCATGTCGGAAGAGATTTAGGGAAATTCGCAGTTTTTGCGCGAAATATAAAAATTCGTAACTTATTAGATATTTAAGGAATTTGGCTGAAATTTTTTGAGGTTTTACGTAAAACTATGTATATTTACCTATGTTTTTCACACCATCTTAGTTATTATTATTCTCGTGAAATACCTCGATGAATTCTTTCACTCAATCACGGAAGCCATTTACTCAGTTTTTCTTTATTCAAAGTTTACGGAGTACTTCACATCTACTGTTTTATCTTGGATTTCAACTTCTTCCCCGTAAGTTTTTCAGAAAAAAAAACCTTCAAATAAGGCTTCTTACCCCTCAGCGCCATCCTGTGTACTGGGTACGCCGCGGAGATTGCTAGCTTTCTTTATTTTTTTGACACAGTAAATTTTCTTCAATATGGGTAACCTTCATAATTTTAAAATTTATTTATCGTCATTCTCTGATCTATTTATCTTTTTTATTACACTGAATGTTCATTAAATTTTGTGATTGATTTTTCGCGAATTGGGGAATCGCATCTTCTAAAAATCCCCTATCCAATGCTGAGAGGCACCGTATGTCGACACGAATGCTACTGAAAAGTGAAACAAGATCCATACTTATCTGCCGACAAACTTATATTTCTCTTTCGTTTTTCCTAGAGTCAGAGGTTGAGATGTATAAGAGCTCGAAGGTCTTGATTCCGAACTTGGAGGACTTCAGAGGGAGATATTGCTTGAAAGATAGACGGCCCTTCCACAATGTTAGGGACTCGTCTGTTGAAATTTCCCTTTTTGGTAAAAAAAATTCCTTGAATTTTTTGTTCAGATGTTCAATAATCGGAAATATTTTTTGTGGCTTTGGAGGACCACGGTAATTATTCTTTTCTTCGTTATTACTGAAATGCAAAAATTTGCAAATAAGCTCAAATCGATCCCTAGTGATGACATCGCCGAAGCCTGGTGTGGATAGAACTCTTTTCGTCGAAAAATAGGAAAGAAGCGTGGGCTTCTGCACAATTCCCATCAACATAAAAATTCCCAAAACAGTTTACATTTCCTACACGGTAACTGGTTTCCACGATAAAACTCTTGATTTCATCGAAAATGTACGCTCACTTGCTTTGATGTATTGGTCAGCATATCGGTTGGTTTCATTTACTATGACACTAACAAATTCCTCATCGAAAAACAATGGAAAAGTACCTACAATGTCAGTCAAACCCTTAGCTGCCTTTTGAGGGCCGTAACCACCAATGAAATTCTCCTTTCGTCCTACGTAATTCTCCGTGCCCTCCCAGAAGTAGTTTTCTACATTATCCTCCTCATGATCACTATCATTATGTGTCAGTGAATCAATTTGAGTACGTTCATCCAAATGATTCTATCACTGTCCGAACTCACGCTTTCTTCCGTATCACTTCCAAGTAGGACTTCCGTCTCCTTGTAAGCACTCGGTATTGCTTGACTATTTTCACTGGTTGAGCACATGATTACTCCTAGTATTTTGAAAATAAGTAAGCAAGTAAACGTAAAATTTACCACAGTAAAGAAAGGCGAACGAAACCTGCCTCCGCACAGTGCAAGGTTTCACTCAGACTGATTTTTTCAGAGCGACGAGAGAACATTTTCCGCGCGATACAATCGCCAGCATATTTCCCACGCTTTCCATATCGCAAATATCTTGGAAATACAAAAGATAAATACAAAATATGATCCTCTAGTCTGTCTCACTCTAGCTATATTCCCTCATGAAATACTAAACCAAGCACATGGCCCAGACCTCTCTCTCCCTCTCAAAGTGATGACACAATATAAAAACGTCTCAAGAGCGGGATAGATGTCTGATAGCAGACAAATGGGGTCAATGTCCTCTTCTTACACCTCACAGTTGCTTTCGTGCAAAGATTTCGTTGAATAGGGGTTTTTTAGAAGCCAAAATGCCCCAATTCTCCTATCTACGTGAAAATTTAATCACAAAACTTAACGTATAATAAAAGTAAAAAGAAGGAGAATAAAAATCACAAAATTAAGCACAGTAGGAAGCCAAAGGTTCCTCTTTTAAAATATATAAAGACTATCCATATCTAAGAAAATTTACTGTCTCAAAAAAATAAAGAAAGCTAGCGACCTCCGCGACGTTCCCAGTACGCATGACGACGCTGACGGTATAAAAACGTCGTAATTGGTCATCTTCGTAAGGACCAAAGTTGTAGAGAATAATATTACTTCCAAGTTTTGTTTGTAACAAATTTTCGTAGAACCATCCATTTCGGAGATATTTTGCTTTTTCTAGTATACAGCGCCACCATTTAGCGGTGAACTCTGTAAACATATTCAAAATATAAGTAATTTACGGCAATAAGGACGACTGTATTCTTTTACGCTGTATTCTTTTACGATACGAAATAATAATTTTGCCTTATAATGCTATTCATAATAATTTAAATAACTATACCCCAAATATGGAGAAAGTCATGTGTTGGCCACATCAGATTTTTTTTAAATGTAAAAGAATTTCCAACTGCTCAAGATGATTTAGCATAAAACCTTTCCGTTTGACGTGGATAATTTCTGGAGTGAAGTCAGAGGAGTGGTTATTTTCAAACAGATGTTTAGCAAAATGAGAAGATTCAGATTTGATGGAGGAAGCACGCTTGTGTTCGTTGGCCCTAGTAATAAAATTTCTCCGTCTGATCGATGTAGATAGCATCACAATCTGCATAACAAAGTTTATAAACACCACTTTTAGAAAAAGGTCAATTTTATCTTTTCCGTTTAATAATGACATCCCATATTGAATTGTTGTTGTAGAAAGCTGGTTTTAGTGTATCTTTAGGAAAGGAATTGGAGATGTTGAGTGATAGATTTCCAGTGTATAGCATTTGGCACCAACCTGACAAGAAGGCACTTCTTGTCATCAGGGGTCGTCAGGTTTGTAAAGATGTTACTAAGGAGGATTTTCCTTTGTTTTCTAGAAAGAAGTCTGTCAATGAGTGAGTCTTGATAACCGTTGGCTTTCGCGATTTGCTTAATTATGCGCAATTCTTTATTAAAGTTGTGAGCGGAAAGAGGAATACTAGTAAGGCGATGAATCATGGTATGGAAATACGCATTTTTCTGTGCAGGGTGGTGTTTAGAAGTGCGGTTAATAGCATGATTGGTATAGGTAGGTTTGCAGAATATGGCGAACTCGAGAGTACGATTGAGACAATGAATGGTGAGATCCAGGAAATTGAGGGCGGAATCCTGTTCCAGTTCATAGGTAAACTTTAAGGAGGGGTGGAGGGAGTTCAGAACAAAAGCAGTTGCCTAAGTGTCCCGTTCCATATGCATAATATGTCGTCAACGTACCGAAACCACGTAATGACATTATGGAGAAGGGGATGATTTGAATCAAACAAAAGCGTTTCAATAGAATTGATAAATATATCGGCGAGAAGGAGGGATAGTGGGGAACCCATTGCTAAACCTTCTTGTTGCAAATAATGTGTCATTATAGCGGAAATAATTCTGCGAAACGGAGACTTCTAATAAGTTGCACAGTTCATTCACAATGTTTTTAGGAGTTCCAGAATTGAGCAGGATGTCGTTAGCCATTTCTGTAACTTCGGATATCGGAACACAGGTGAAAAGGTTAGTCACGTCAAATGACACTAGCTTGGTGTTTGGAGAAATCTTCGCGGATTTGAGTTTCTCAGTGAGTTAAATTGAATTTTAACTTTAAGGTGAGAGAAAATGCTTGCAGAATGTAAGCACACATTCACTAGTATCCTATATCCTCCTCCTCTGTAAGAAGAGTGCTTATAGAATGATATAGCAGCTTCTTGCATAGGATATAGGAGTAGGATACAAATTATGAGGCACTTCCCGATGTACTAGGAACTTGAAATTTGGCATGATTACAGGTTTTGGGTCGCAACCAAAGCAAAAAATCGGTACAACATACATTGTACAAACTTTCTCATATACGTACTAATGCGTCGTTTAGTTATCTTTAGAAAATTAAAATCGTATGAGCCTGTTTTTAGAAAATCCAATTTTTGTTAAAGTTGCCCAAGAATAAACTATCCTTATATTCATTCGCTGGGAAAAATGAAATACGTAGTATTATTGAAGACGTATACTCAAGTAACTGTACCAAATTTGATCAAAATCGTTAGAGCCGTTTTCGAGAAAATCGGATTGTTGTTAAAAATGCGCAGAATAACCTACTCTTAATTACTGATCAATGTCAACTATTTCTATGTATACTCTGATCAGTATGATAAAATGCCTAAGTACGAGATTTCATTCATTTTCGTTCGACCGTCTAGGCTCCAGCGCCAGTAACAGACAGACGGCATTGCGAAAACCACTTTTTCGGATTCAGCGACACCTAAAACGTGTATTTCCGTAAAAATCTCAAGGTCGAATTTTTTCGCGAAAACAATACTTTCTCGATACTTCGTATGAGAAAGTAAAAATCCGGAATCGTTGAAATTCCAATTCTGAGGGTCTATTTTAGTCCCATTATTGGCCCATAAGGAAAGCACGTAAAGTAGAGGTGTTTATATTTGCTTTTTAAAATTATTTCCCGTCAAGACTCGAACGTGGAACGTGAACTACCGGAAAGTATAGTATACTATAGAGCGTTCCATCTTTAAGTGTCAGTATTGGGTAAATGGCGCGCGCAGGGACGTTTTATCCATTATAAAGAATAAACTAGCCTTATATTCATTCATAGAGAAAAATGAAATACGTAGTATTATTGAAGACGTAAATTCAAGTAACTGTACGAAATTTGATCAAAATCGTTAGAGCCGTTTTTGAGAAAATCGAATTATTGTTAAAGTTGCCTAAACTAGCCTTATATTCATTTTTCGAGAAATATGAACTATACAGTATTATTGAAGACGTAAACTCAAGTAACTGTACGAAATTTGATCAAAATCGTTAGAACCGTTTTCGAGAAAATCGGATTGCTGTTTAAAATGCGTAGAATAAACTACTCTTAATTATTGAGCAATGTCAACTATTTCTATGTATACTCTGATCAGTATGATAAAATGCCTAAGTACGAGATTTCATTCATTTTCGCTCTACCGTCTAGGCTCCAGAGCCAGTAACAGACAGACGGCATTGCGAAAACCACCTTTTCGGATTCAGCGACACCTAAAACGTATCTTTCCGTAAAAATCTCGAGGTCGAATTTTTTCGCGATAACAATACTTTCTCGACACTTGGTATGAGAAAGTAAAAACAGATCAAGAAAAAGTCAAATTCAAATTACTTGAAAGAAAGGAATAATTCCCCACCAGCTGATAGATAAGAAAAATTAATTCTCCAGTTAAGGGGTTAAATGTCCTTCGACCTGTGGGATGGGTTTGATTTAAATGTATTATGCACTTGAGATGTTAATTATGTTAAATTACGTTTCCTTAACAACAGCAAGATATATTATGCCGTAAACCGTCTAAAAATAAAAAATATTTTTTCCAAACAAAAATTTCATTTGAAAGGGTATTGAAATGATAAATAAAAGCTTAAATAGTACATATTTTTAAAAAATGCATAGTTTACTTTGCAAATAATAAATTAGCGTCGTAGTTGCCATTTGCATTTTTATGTATAACTCGATAAATATTTCGTTTAGAGAAAAATGGATAGAATAAAAATTGTAGGGCGTTTTAAAATAGGTACTCATTTCATGTTCTAAGATAATTCGCGGAAAAAGCACCCAAACGATGTAAATTGGTATTTAACAAAATTGTAGCATAGTTAATTGGATAAATGCGAGTTCGGAGGATCACATATTATTTTTGGATTAACTTCCTCGCATATACTAAGATTAGATGTAATGTGATCAGAGGAAAATAGTTAAGTATGTTTGTACGAGAATAATTGCTCACAAAATCCCTAAGTAAAAACAAGAACTGGATTATTTTATGCTTATCACTATACATAACGGAAATTAAGTTGCAATTGGGGAAATTTTTACCTGCTCGGCATTACAAATTCATTTGCTTCTTTTTTATTTATCTTGTAAATTGTACTCTGAGACACATAGCTTGCTCGTCCTACTAACTGCAGATGACAGGTTTTCATATTCAATATTGTTAGTTTTTCCGAACTCACCTTGTTTTCTTTTCCGTTGAGACGTCCATTTTCTCACAAAAACCACAATATCAATATGAAAATACGTTCGGGGATAATCAACGTGTGATGTACATACACAATAATTTTAAAAAGGGGACCCTATAAACACAAAACCTGCAAACACAACGTATCTCTACATTTGAACCGTATTACACTTCAGTTTGAAAACGTTTTGAAGAATTGTTAAAACAACTAATTTGCAATACACAATAAAACTGGCAAAATTTGAAAGTACTTATTCGCAAACTTATGAGCAGAAGATAGTCCAACTGCTGAGTCGTAACCGAGGGAAGAGCGGGCGAGAGTAAACCGCCCTTTGACCGGACCGCAATTAAACTTTCGCATTGTTCACCCTCCCCTTGGCGACCCAAGCCCACATCCAGGTCTGAAACCGTACTGAAACTTTAAGGTGGAACGCTGTATAGTATTATTAATAAATGGTTTTAATTATATTTTCATGTGGCATAGAGTTCTCCATAAGCAAACAATTATTTAAACTGCGTCTGTAACGCAAATAACTAGACGTAGATTTTCCACAAATTGTGATTTCCACACCTTTGAAGATATCGTACCACACTTCGCATATATCTATAATTTAATTTGGGGGCAGGGGCTGCTTGATTCAATAATTATTTTCCCATAAGTTTACACGTAGTTTTAGATTTTTCACGGTGTAAGATTTTCTTCCTTCAATCAGCAAAATACCTAAATATGGACCGATTTTCTTCAGTTTAGCTTCATTCGACAGTTAAAACTGCGCATCATCTTATAATTGCGATGTTTACATGTTACACGGTCGAAGTTGAAATTTAACGGGCACTTCCTCTAGTAGCACTATAATATTATCAAAAGTATACATCAAATTGAGAATACTTATTTATTATTATAACTTGGCATTATTTTTCTAGTGAAAAAATTAAAATTAATAAGGTTCAGCTTGTATTAGTTGAATTATAAAGCGGGTACCACAAAATATGTTGGATGGCTTTAGACAGCCTCGGTTTAAAAATAGTTAAGGAGGCACACCATGAAAATATCGCTTCGGTAAATTTCTCGGCCGGCGTAGACAGCACTTTTGTTTATACACCCATATCATGAGGACTACAAACGGCATTGGCTGGTGTTTTGTCCAAAAGTAAATTTCAACATTTCTGCACATTTTCTTCGCTTAATGAATTCCACTAAATTAATTAGGGAAAACGTTTTCCGCAGACCGACTTTTTCATTTCCCAAGCAAAAATTTCGGTTAATGAGAAAAGTTATTCGTTTTTCAAAGGCGTTTGAGTAATAATATGTTTTTGATTTCTTCCATTGTTATAAGCAATCTATTATGAGGTACACCAAAAAGAATTTGATTAATATTTGATTAATAAAAGCCGAGATATGATATTTTATGTTTAAAGAGAAATAAAAACGTAGGTAGCGGGACGTATTATGAGTAATGATATTAATTTTTCAAGGGCGTTTAATTGATAATGTGTTTCTAATTTCTACAGTTATAATATGCAATCTTTCAAGAGGCATATTAAAAATAATTGTCCATATTGAAGTAATACAAGCCGATATATGGCGTTTTATGTTGAAAGAAGTGTAAGTGCCTGCTGATTTTCAGCGGATTTTCTGAATCAACTTTCCTCACCAATTCTAGGGCGTATGCAGAATATACAGAAACATTTTATTCTACGAAAAACTGAAAACCACCTACAAAGAATGTTTTCACTTAGCTTTCCTAACAATTAACCAAATTTGTTTGTAAACAATCCGCTTCCAAGTGCATTGCATTCGAACATAACGAGAATTTGATTTCCTCGTCAAATCCAGCTTCATTTCTTGTGTAATTGTTTGTTTCTGAAATGTTTACTTTTATGTTTTGTAAGCATGAAACTCGTGAATGGGCAACGTTGTCCATGGTTGAACACTGGATTTGATTCAACTTTTTTCGATAATAACTAATAATTTACGCTAAATTTTTACGATAATTTAAATGACGAGTTCGAAATTTGACGGGAAATAATTTTAAAAAGCAAACTTAAAAACCCCTACACTGATTTACGGGTTTCCTTATGGGGCAATGCTCGACGAGTTTGTCCTGCGACGAACTGACGCGCGACGAGTTTGTCATGCGACGAATTGACGGTATACCTACCGCTCAGCGGCGGTTCCTTTGGTTTCACCTTCAAACATACTTATTAAGCTCTCGGAGCTACGCTGAAATCGCTATAGGACTTACGTTAGTAAAGTTTCACAAGCCATCGGAATGCAGTATTACATCAGCAAAAAGTTCCCAAGTTTATATCGCCCTGCTATTGCGTTAGGTGACCACTGAAGGATAAAGAGAATGTCGCATGTCGTGGAGTATCGGGGTCTGAAAGAGTTCTCCGAATTAGCCTCCCGATACAGTCTTCGACGTAAAAGAAGTCACGATGGCAATAGCGGCAATGGACAACTTCAGAGTAATTTCCTTGAAAACGGACGAAACAAATGCGTAACCTACGATCCGCGGGTCGCAAAAACGTAGGTAGTGGTCATGTGTAACGTTTTCGAATGAGTGCTATTTATTTTTCGTTGTCATTTTAAAAAACCTATAATCGTGCCAAACTTTAAGTCTCTACCACATCTGGAAGTTTCTCATAATTTGTATCCTCCTAAATCCTAGGTAAGAAACAGCTATGTATTATAGGAAAATATATTAGATGGTATTCATTTTAATCCATTTTCAGCGCTTTTTATTTTTAAAAAAAGTTCATGTACTCGGTTCATCCGTACGTCTGTCTGACCGTGTACACCATAACTCAAAAATTACGTAAGATACAAAGTCTAAATTTGCAGGATATAGTATAGTTCTACATTCGACCTAGATATGGAATACATTTGGGGTTCGTCTGTCTCTCCTTTTGCCTTTTAACACTATATTATAAAAACCCCTTATCAACTATGTATACGGGTCAATTATGCCTTTCGTATTGTTGGCCGTATTCACAGCAACGAATGCAAATAAACAATTATGCTATTAAGCGAAAGTAAGTGAAATTACACAGTTCTAAAATTTTATTCTATGAAATATTTTGTCGCTCTTATTTAATGCCAGTTGTTTTTGAAGAAATATTTACGTGATATGCTTCTTAACATTGTAATGGTAAAATACATTGCTGTGATATCAGTTAATTAATTTTTCGAAACAAAAGTGTAATTACATAGGTCTGAAAATGTAAATATTTAAACAAAGCATTGAATATTATTAAAGATGCAAAATTTTCAAGAT
The DNA here is from genome assembly GCA_036926305.1 of Uropetala carovei. NCBI lineage: Eukaryota > Metazoa > Arthropoda > Insecta > Odonata > Petaluridae > Uropetala > Uropetala carovei. The sequence continues at coordinate 498,926 of JAXCHB010000184.1, forward strand.
AGGCTGATCTGCAGGGGAATGTTTTTATTTTAGGATTCTTTTAAAAAAAGCGCCTTAGGTAATTTGCTATGCAATTCTTTCCTCACATGTTATCCATTATATTTCAACTATAGTTTCTTCCTGCTCATCCTCCGAAGAAGTTACAAACAAAAAAATCCTGCTTTCAAACACAAATCTCTGGTTCATGAAAACGCTAATTATACGGCACTGTATTTGTCTCCCACATCCGCACGCCCCTATCCTCTGACTCACTCTCCCCTCTACGACGTCACCCCTAGAGCTCATTCTGTGAAAAAGTAGCCGAGGCACTCTGGGGGGAGAGGGGATGACCATAACAGGAAGTTCTACCAGTTACCGCGGAAGGAGACTCAGAAACCTAAATCAATAATTAGCTATATAATATCCTTTTAAATACATTTATGCTTACATCAACGTTCGCTTAGTTAGCAGAAATTGTAACAGTAAAAACATGTCGTAAGACCAAAAAGGGCAATCGCCACAATTACAAAAAATAAAACCTTTTAATTTTCCGCTTGAAGCGAAAGCGTTTTCGCTAGATCGTATCGTAAGCGCAGTAAAAACACGAGAGAAGAGCAACCGACAATATTAACACGGCGGTGAAAAAAGTGTGGACGGAGGCCATTCGTCTGACTGACACACACACACACTCACCCAACTCTGCTGCGGTCCGATATCCGTGGACTCCGAAGGATCCATCGCCTGCAGAGGAAATAACGGAAGAGATTAAACACGAAAAATGCCCAGAAATAGGTGGAAACGCGCCACTAATGCCACCAACACCTCGAAAATCATACTTCTAAAAAGACAATTAATTAATTGCAAACAGTACAATGAAGCAGGGCCACCAAGAGGGTGGGGATACCGGGGCGAAATCCCGGGGGCCCCGTATTAGGATCGGTCGTAAGGTTTTCCTACCGCAATACGCGGGTGCAACGGCCTGCGTTTTCTCCATTTCCATTTCTCAGATTTGGATTTGGGTTTTCCCAGCTCAACCCAGTGCTTTTCTATCATCCCTTAGCACCCTGAAACTCCTCCCCACTACTCTCATTTTTCTCCACTTCGGGAAATTCCGTCTTTGGGCCCGAGGTCCGGACCCACAAGCATTCGGAGTGTCGTCGTACGGTCAGTTCTAAAGAACAATATTGTTTACTACCAATTTTTAGAGATATAGTAGCCTCTCTTTCTATATTGACCATATTTTATGATGTTGCACTTGGAATATATAAGTACACTTAATATCGCATATAAGGCTGACACGACGATAATTTCCATCGAATTAAACTTTACTGAATGGTACAATTACGAAATCGCGACCATTCAATAACAAACTTAATACTACACTATTATAATATACAACCAAATTTATAAGTAAATATTATGAAGGGAAAAGATGCGATGTTGGTAAAACATCAGGAGAAATCTAGAAAAATGCCTAGAACGCAAACACGGAACGATTATGATGGGAAACTCTCCTTCGGAGGATGGATTATCGGTATGGCCCCTAGAAATGTAAATTTTATGAGAATTTATTAGTTAAAGTACTATAGGGTCATCTGGCCATTGGTATTCATTCATACTAATTGTAAGATCTTCTCGAACGGACTCTGTTGCAGCGCAAGATACGCAGTTACTTAAAAATATCATGGGGGGCCTCACAATGCAAAGTGTACGAAATTCCGATTCAAATGTGGTCGTCTGTTATAACAAGTACCGATTGTTTTTTACTTACTTTACTTTTTGGGTACTAAAATACATTTTAGGTGTTAATTTGGAAAAGCAAATTAAAAAACCATGTCATTAATTTCGCAAAAAATTAGTGATGAAAAACCTACACTTATCGACGGCAATTAAATTTCGTCGAATATTTGATTTTTACAAATTCGCTGTTTATCGACATTAACCGAATCATACCAAGTCTAATTATGATGTGATACATATAGTATCAACATATATTTTATACGTAATTTTGATAAAAAATTTTAATCCGATGGAATTTGACAATTTCTGCTTATAATAGTGTGAGCCAATACCGCAGAGAAGGGGGGAGGGGGAGTCGTCTGTCCTGGGTCTGCCGAGCGGCCCGGTTCCCTTTTTGAACTTAAAACAAAGAAAAGGGGCCGGCGATGGTATTTGGCTCTCGGCGGCCCTGCAATAAAGTTTTGAAGTTGCAAACACCGAGAAATATTTTCACGCATTAAAAACGATTGTCTCGATGCCAAGTCTCGCGAGTTAGGAAATATACATTGTTTGCGATGCAAAGAATATACGTCACGTACCTCTTTCTTCCTCTTGACCGGTCCTGGAGACATGAAAAGAAAAGAAAACGGCTATGTTAGAAATGAAATGACAGCAGAGGAAAATATTTTAATTAAGAAATTCAATTACGCTAGAAAAAACAAAATATCGTGTTCAGCAGGGATATTAAACTTCGTATACTGACGTACCATCTTCAGCAATTTATGAATACATACAGTCTATTGTATTTTACATTACTGCCAGATTAACAATAATTGTAAAGCTATATAAACTATTTATACAGCATGAAAATAAAATAACGATTAACTTAGTTCTTTCGTATAGCACATATATACCAACAGGTCCAACATAACCGTTACGCGACCTCAAATATGAAAAATCTGATGTGTCCTGGCCATGTAATTCTCCAAATCAATATGACCGCATTAGTAGGTACTCTCGATATCAGCGTCCTAAAGAATAATTATTGACAATTTTTTTGGAAAGGAAGTGCTCGCGCGTGTGTGTATTTGTGAATGTGTGAACAAAGAAAAGGAGGGCTAATGGCGTGGAGTAGATTCCACTAAAGTTTATCGCAGAATCGTAGATATGGCCGAAAATGTAAAGCAGATATTATTGTCACGAGTTCGTCAGAGTCGTTACTATGCACTGCAAGCTGATGAATCTACAGATATTGTGAATTTTGCTAATCTTTTATTGTTTGTCAGATACGAGCTAAATAATGAAATCCATGATGATCTTTTGTTCTGCCAAAGTTTGCCAACACATACAACTGGGGAAGCAATTTTTAAAGTTATTAATGACTTTATTAAAGATAATAGCTTGGATTGGAATCGTTGTGTTGGAATAAGCACGGATGGCGCAAGAGCCATGATTGGTTCTAAGAAAGGAGTTGTTGCACGTATTCAAGCTGTTGCGCCAGAAGCAAAATCCACACATTGCTGTATACATAGAGAAGCACTCGCCATCCAGAATATTCCTGCAGATCTAAAATTAGTGCTTGATGAATCTATTAAAATTACTAATTATGTAAAAGGCCGTCCTCTGAAAACACGGCTTTTTTTTCAGATTTGTGCTGAAATGGGCAGTGATCACACACAACTTCTATTTCATACTGAAGTGCGATGGCTTTCTCGTGGAAAAGTCCTCAATCGCCTGTTTGAGCCGCGAGAAGAACTTAAAATTTTTCTAGACGACACCTTTAATCTGCGGAATCGTTTACATGACTGGAGATGGCTATGTAAATTAGCATACCTTGCAGATGTCTTTTCCCATTTAAACAATCTCAATCTATCCATGCAAGGGAAACTAATAAATATATTTCATGTTCATGACAAAGTGAACTCCATGATTGCAAAATTGCAACTGTGGCATAAACGCCATAATCGTGGAGAATTAGATTCCTTTCCATCTCTTTACGATTTAGTATTACATTCAGCTAACAAACTTGAGGATGATATGTTACAAACTATAAAACAACATTTGGAAAGTTTGCAGGAAAATCTACGTAAATATTTCCCTGAATTGGAAAACAATTTTGAATGGATAAGGAACCCTTTCATTATCACTGTTCAAACATTACCAAATAACTTGACAAATTCAGAAGAAGAACAGTTCTTGGAATTGACTGCAGATGGCTTCTTGAAAAGAAAATTTGAGCAAAATACGCTGCTATCATTTTGGTTGAGCGTTAGTTCTGAATATTCAACTATATCTGACAAAGCTATTAAGTATCTTCTACCCTTTCCCACTTCGTATTTATGCGAAGTCGGATTCTCTCTGCTGGTTAACATCAAAACAAAAAAAAAGGAACCGTCTTATTGACGTGGAACCCCATCTTCGTCTGAAATACACAAACATCGACCCGGATATCCCTGCATTGGTGTCTGATCAAAAGCAGTTCCATCCCTCGCACTATTTTCCGGGAAACCGCTCTACGGGGTATGCTCGGGGGGAGGGTAGCAAGACGATTAGAGGCTGTCTTCAAAGTTCCTTTCCAGTAGCCTCGTTTAACAGGCAATCTCAGCAGGATGTATAGTAGACCCTCTCTCTATGTATTGAGATGCACATGAAAAATCCCACTATTGAGCCAACAGATATTATCACAAAGACAAATCCTTCCCAAGGCTGAGGAGAATGTGTTCTCAAGAAAAACCCAACCCTTTTATTAATCGGTTTCTAAACGTGAGGCTTTCAGAAAGACTCAAACTAAAGCAAAAGGAAAAACCCTTCTTTCGCTCCCACTTTTTATGCGAACCGAAAAATATGGAACGAAATAAATAACGGTTTTCGGTTTCGGTTCCGGTTCAGGAAAATATTTTTTTTCGGTTCGGGTTCGGTTTCACTCCAGGAAAAATAACGGTTTTTTTCGGTTTCGGTTTTCGGTTCGATGCCCTGCGTTAAACATACATCCAATACAACTTGGGCAGTTCCATACTTTGTATGGTAAATTGTGTCCTCCTGAAAAATAAGGTGCCGGCGAGTGTCGCGTTACAGAGCCGCCCTGTAGGGGAGGGAGGGTGAGAAGGCTCTAAAGTGTGAACGGCCGATGGGAAACATTTTGCAACTACTCACCCAGGCTATCGTGCCCATGGGAGACCGCCTCCCCGCCACAATCCAAAGGGGTCATTACCTTTCCTTCGGGTTTCCCGTCTTCTTTCTTTTAGGGTTAACCGCTACTTCATCCCTTCGAAGTGCGAAAAGAGGATATGAATGGTGTATCCGTCTCTCCCTCTGCATTTGTGAGACCGAAAATGGATTAATCTCATTGTCAGTTCTTTTTGGTGCCCTTTCAACCATGACTCCCGCAGGCAATTGCATACTTTACTAACCTCTGGAGCCGCTCGATTTTTCAATGCAACGTTTCAAAATTCTGCCGCACCTCAGATGCCGCCGCCAGGGTGCGATGCACAGGCTGCACCCATAGGACGGCGAGGTTCTGGTTACGGGTATTGCTGTCCCCGGTAATTTAGACGACAGCGGCTTGCCTGTGCGTGTCTCTCTTTCTCTCTCTCTATTTTTTCTCTCAAATAACGCTGTATACCTCAGTCATTCTTAATCTACGAGAATTTAAGCTAAGCTCTTTCTCGATGCTTATTTTTTATGGAGTTATTCAACTAAATTTCGTATTTTGTTATTTAAAACCAAACATACATCCCTAAAGATATATTTATTTAACCTTTATTTCTCTATTTTATAAAATCACCCGATCATTGTAATTTTGTAGTTTATCCGATGCATCAATACGAGAGTGCAATTATGTATAAAGGTTAACCGCATGTTGAACCAATGATGCTCCCGTTATTATTTCCGGGCGGAGATACAGGGTATTCATTTGATTTGACATATGAAAATACAGATCGAAGAGTTACTGCCGTTAAATTTTATGGATATCGTTTGGCAATAAGACCTAATATTTTCAATCCACTTTTAGTAAGCGGCAAACTTACACAACAGTATATTATTAACGGATGCATAACAGCTGAACGGAACCGATTAAATTATTTTAGAAAAAATCGAAAACTATTCAGAATTGAAACTCTGCAGGGATTAACAGATCATGTCGCAAACAGCGCTGCAAGTACTTCCGACAGTACACATCTCGGAAATGTGTGTATCTTTCCATCGACGTTTGGCGGAAGTCCACGTGCGATGCACCAGCTCTATCAAGATGCAATGGCAATATCTCGAGCAAAAGGTCGTCCGGATTGATTTATAACGTTCACCGCAAATCCAAACTGACCTGAAATAAAAGAATTTCTCAAGAACGTTCCAAGAGAATATACCACGGTTGATATACCATATTTCGTTGTAAGAGCGTTTCAATTGAGGTTTATGACGTTTTTAAACGAAATCACATCAGGTGAAGTATTTGGTGAAATACTCGGTTACGTATATAACGTCGAATTTCCAAAAAGAGGTTGACGACACGCCCATTGCATTTTTCTTTTACACCGAAGAAACAAATTACTTAATCCAGAAGCACTCGATAGGGTCATTACCAGGGCCGGCTTCAGACGGTAAGCAAGGGAGGCAGCCGCCTCAGAGCGTACAGTCAAGGGGGCGGTGCGCCAAGTCCCTACCGGGAAATTCAACTCGTGTATGATTCCGCCCCATGAGGGACGGCCGAAGGAGAGGGCGGCATAAGACCGCTATTAACCTTTATCTGCCGAACGGCGCGCCGGTGTGCCAGCAAATATGTTGGGCTATCTGCCGAACGGGCCACCGTGGCATGCCAAGATGCTTACGACGCCGCTCACCGACGTCGTTTTTGTCATAGAATCGAGATGAATAGATGAGACGAAATACCAGACAGCCCTCTTATCCTCCTCCTATCCTAAAGTCGAAGGTCTTAACCTTCTACTACTATCGTTATTTTTCGATCACGTAAACTACTATCGTGAGGTCTAATATGACCCGATTTTTCAAAATTGAAAAAAAATAGAAAATTTTAATTTTTGGGTTTCAATTTATGGTAATTCTTTAGAACAGACACTTGAAAATGTAAGAGTTTCATTTATAGAAAAACGAATACAAGTGTATAATGCAAAAAAAAGAAAAACTGAAAAAACTCAAAAGTGACTAAGAGTTTAGAATATTTTTTTTCATACCCTGAACATTCTTGTTTTTTCTTCAACCTTCCAGGTTCCTACTGCAATCAATTTGAAATCTACTGAATAATTTTTAAATATATTTGTTGTAAACTAAAAAATGACGATGATGTTTTTCAACCATATTCCCACAACCGCATTTCAGTTTATTTCACTCTCATGATCAAAACTCGGTTGTGGCACTTGCTCTTCTTCTTCGGATAATCTTACAGATTTTCTTAACCTTTCCTGAAACAGTACCATCTGCAGAAAGATCATTTTCCAAGTTAAAAATCATAAAAAAATACGTACAACAATGACATGATCGTTTAACTATTCTATCAATAATGTCCATAGAGAGTGATATTATGGAATCCTTGAAATATGAAGACATAATTGATAGGTCAATATGTTAACAAAATAATCCATACATCCATTTCTCTTGGCGATGAATTTTCCGGCTGTGAATTTTTCGTGGCGCTGAATTGCTGGCGGTGAATTTTCCAGATACCATAGTTGATGAATTTGAAACAATAAAATGCCGAAGAATGCATTTTTAATGAAGTCCCTATATATGCACAATGAAAAACTAATTTCTATGGATCAGTATTTTATAGTCGGTTCACCAGCTGAAGTCTCTTGGCCTACTTAGAGCAAGTAGCCAATCACGAACCCCCTTCCATCGCCTCTCTCAACTTTCGTGCTGGCCAGCAGATACCGGTGCGCGTTGCCAGCTCTTGCGGATTTTTGCCTTCAGCTGATATACTTCGCAATTTCTAATCCGATGTAATCTCTTCGAGAGCAGGAGTGAGACTGGGTTCCTCCCCACTACCTTCCCAAACAAACCGTCTCCTATTGGCTGCTGCTAACTGGCGTACTTTAGCTGGTGAAACGACTATAAATTTAAATTCACGATAATTGTAAAATGAAAATTTTTAGATGATTGCATTTATCATTTATTTTCACTACTAGTAATGTGTGCTTGCATTCTGCAAGCATTTTATTTCACCTTATTATAAAGTGTAAGAGACGACAATTTTTAAACGCAAAAGTGCCCTGCCCAATTTCAATGCTTTACTTATGGGAAATAATCTCAAATTTAAGGCTGCCTGGAGTCGAACCGATGACACATACGCAGAAGTTCTCATATAATATGTAGATACTCTCATGACATCTACAAACCCTGAAAATATCAGCTCTTTATTCCTCTTAGTTTCGTCTATACCTTTCATTTTTTAAAAAATTTTCACTCTTTCCTGCAAGAAAAGTATATGATTCTGTTACATTCCTAAGTTATCTCTTAGGTGCAGTTTTGAATTCTTCCATAGCTTGCTGTAATCCCTACACTTCAAATGTGCAACAATTTATTTGCATGTATCGGTGCCTACTTGAAATCCCTGTAATGTGTGTTCATCCATCTATTCCACAGTGCTTTTACTCCCATTTTGAGTGCTATAGTCTTGCCATTTCACGCTCAAATCGTGTGTGCTCCACCTTATTGGATATTCTTTATAATGGTTTACTTATTCAGTGCCGTTTCTACCAAATGTGGTTCTCCCTATTACCCTTATTAAAGTGTAAATTGTAATTTATTTGTATAGGGTCAGTGTCTGCTTGAAATCCCTGAAGTGTGACTGTGTTTTTCCCTCTATCCCACAGTGCTTTTCCCTTATTGTGCTATAGTTTTTATATTTCATGCTCAAAGCATGTAAGTGCTTCTTCTTCTTTATAAGGACTTAGCTTATTAAAGTTTAAATTGCAATATATTTGTATAGTGGCAGGTTAGTGCCTGTATGTACATGAAAGTGATGGATTTAAATTACTTTAAGGCACGTGAAGATAAGTTATTATTTCAAAGGTATTTTTGTCTTAACTTTTCTCATTATTATGCATTTCCTCTTTATTTTATTACTTACTGTTCATGCGTAGTATATAATTCCATTTCTGTTTATTTTATATCCTAAAATTGCTTCTCTTATTTTTACTTCATCTATTTACAAATAACCTAAATTTTATATGTAGCTACTCTATTTTTAATTCACTGTCTCTCAACCTATAATTATATTTCAATAGTGACATTGACGTGGCTATGATTAATCTAATGTCATATGTTTTTTCAGGCAGTTATATTACTTTCTTCTTTTTATGAAATTCAGCAATAATAATATGCTGACAAAAACGGTTATTTTATTCTAGTGTTGATCTTACTATTTATGTGCACAATTTAATCGTGTTTATTGTTATGTTTTCTAATCACTGCTTCTTTTACAGCTCTCTATATCTTAGTTTACCTCAGTAGATTTGGCAGTTTTTTCACATCCCTCTTCTTGTGGCCGTTTTTCTGCAAATGGGGTTTTTGACCTTACTGGTTTTTCCCTGTAAAAATGTTCAATTTGTTTGCAGTTTTAAATATATTAAGTAATTTTAATACTTTGAATTTCTTTATTATTCCCATATTCATTAAAACGTTTACTCTGAATCACAGTGTATATAATATGTAATGGTTTTTGTCTTTGGAATAAGTAAAAGTACCTACTCAATGAGAAGCGTTATTTTTATTCTTTTATCCAATCATGATTTCCTAATAAAATGATAATTATTAACTTATGTGTTTGCTTTAATGTGTGTAATGTATTTGTTATATTATAATATTAGCAACAATAGAAGTAAGAAAATACTCGAAATGTTATTCTTCCGTAATCCAACTGCTACCTTTAAGAATATTTTGCTCTACTTCTTGATGTGATCTATTAACTATTTGCAATTATATAGAGTTGATTGTTAATAATAAAAATAAATAGATGACATTAAATATTGCGTATTTATTCCTACTCCGCACCCTCTTCCCTTTCATGATGCATATTGTACTACTTGGTTTTTTTTAAATTAATAGTTCAATAAGATTTTGACCTAAACTTTTAGAATGCTGCATCTTTACAGTCTATGACTAAAATTTCTGTATTTTCGGCAATACGAGATAGGATAAGGAAAATATGGCAGTATATTCATCTGGCTGAAATGTTAGGAGATGGTTCTACGCAGTTCTACCGTTATATACTTAACAGCTGCTTGAAAGCAGAAGCAAATAACTGCCTGAAAGGAACATATGTTGTGGTCATAGATGTGGTCCCTTAGAAATCCCAGACCATTCTTTTCCCTCTTCCTTCCCTCCTGTTTATTATACTACCTGCTCCGACCTTTGACATTCGCATACCAAATAGTCTTTTCCTGCTTACTTCTTTTTTACGCATTCTCAAAAATGTAAAATATAACATCCTCTTCTCTTATTTGCCATTTAAGCAGAGAATATTCGATATTGTTTAAATGACAACCATACAAAATACGTACACTATAACGCGGAAAATGTTTTATATCTACTTATGAAAGATAAAGGAGGAAGTAATATATTCGCAGTTACTAAGATAATATTACCAAACGTAAATACTCGTAATTTCATTTTATGTAGCTTTAAATGTTAAAGTTTTCAACAGTTTCATAATTTCGTTTACTCAAGTTCGCCTGTCGCTCCCGTATCTGACCCCTCTCCTGCAAAGTCTCTTATCCATCCAGCGTCTCTCGCACTTGCGAAGCACTATAATTGGTCCACGTTTGTGGACTGATTCGGCAACAAGGTTCCCTTTCCACACATTTTAACCCCGCCTCCCAGCGATCATTAAGTTTGGTACAGACCATATTTCGACATATTAAAAGTTCTCAATGATCCAGTGTGAGCTTCGGCCGCCATCTTGGAAAAATGGCGCCCGAAATCGGTTTTTCGTGAATATCTCGCAAACGGTGGCATCTACGTGAAAACTCCCAATTACAAAGTTGTAGCGAATTAAATTTCCTAGAAAAAAGGTCCTATCACTTTTTGTCGTCAGAGTAACTATTCTCCTTCAAAATAGCGAAAAACAAAGCGAACTCATTGAAAACGGCGAGAAACGTGGCGAAATCCGTATGTGTTGGTAATGTCTCCGCATCGCTGTTTTTATATATGTGCTTTGGCGGCTGAGGGGGGTGGTTAGGGGGAATGGTCACTGTCAAACCGTGGGAGGGGGGGAGCATGATCCCCCTAAAAAAATTTCATTCTTGGAGAAAGAAGCTCTGAACGATATACCTCTGATGTTCACATTTACATCTTTTTATACTATTTTTCCACACCACCCTGGAGGTAAAGTATATGGCGCGTTTTTTAAATGTGGTATCCCCAGTAGGTCTAGTCCACAAAATTTCGTTCAGCTTATTCCAATCTCAGTCTTTTAACAGCTGTACTGGTCGTTGGTTCATCCTCAGTAGATGTAGAAGGAAATACGTCACTACACTCCATTCTATCATCATCGAATACATATAATAAATAAACTGTTATGATGCTCACAATATCGGTAGCAAAGCAATGAAGGCGAATGTTGGAAAAAAAGTTGGTGATGTAAAACTTTTGCGTAAAGACCGAGTACAATCAATAGCAATGGTCAATAATTCTTTTAATTCCAGGGTTCTGTTGTCACTGCCGATCCGTTGCTCCTTTTTCAGCGTATTTCAGTATTTTTGAAGTCTGAGGAAGAATTGAATTCTTACTTCCAATATGAACTTGCTCCTTTCCCCTTGTCTCTTTTTGATGAAAACGGCATGCTAAAAACCAAAAAAGCAGCGCTTTATGCAGTTTTTGAAAATAAAAGTGATCCTACGGTTCCGATGATTGCACCTGCATCATAGATGGAGGATGGCTTCTACATCGCGTTATTTGGCCTACAGGTAGCACATATTGTAGGGTTGCAAATAATTACGTTTCATATGTCGAACGAAACCACAATCGTAAATCAATTGTCGTTTTTGACGGTTACTCAGAAAACGTATACAATACAAAAGCAGCTGAAAGATCACGTCGCTCTTATAAAAACTTCGCGCCTGATATACAGTTTGATCAACACACGAATGTAACCTCAAGACAAATTTCTGTATAATGATCGAAATAAGACGAATCATATCTCCATGCTTATGATAACATTTTCGGAAAAAGGTTTTAACGTAAAGCAGGCTCAAGGAGATGCAGACACGTTAACTGTTAATACGGCTATTGAAACAGCAGTTTCTGGTGAGGTTACAGCTACTATTGGAGAGGACGTTGATCTCCATGTTTTGCTGACTGCTTTAGCGCCTCCAGAGAAAGAAATATTCTTTGTAAAACCAGGTAGAGGTAAAATTCAAACAACCTTATATTCACCGTACAGTCTGGAAAATAAAGCAAATGTAAAGAATAATATTTTGTTTCTGCATTCTTTGTCCGGCTGTGACTCGACGTGTGCTATATTCGGGAAAGAAAAAACGTCACTTGCAAAACTTTTAGAAAAAAATGAAGAAGTAAGAGAAACGGCTCAAATTTTCCAAAACAAAAAAGCTTCTCACGATGATATTGCTGATGCTGGAAATTTTGTTTTTCTTGCTTTATATGGCACTAATAAAGGTGAACAATCTCTAAACAATCACCCTTTCATCTGCTTCAAAAAAGGAATTGCTCGAGGAAAAAAGAGCCTCTCATCATTACCCCTAACCGAGGACGCTGCTCGCCTGCACAGTTATCGCGTTTACAATCAAATTCAGTTATGGCGTGGCATTAAAATGCTTCCTGAAAACTGGGGCTGGCAAATCCAACCTAATTTCTCACATCTTCGATTAACCAAACCACCTGCTCCAGATAAAATTTTACAGTGTTTTTTGCAGCTATACTAAAGGATGTCGCCAGGCTTGTGGATGCCGAAAAACAGGATTGAAGTGCTCAAATGTTTGCCTAAATTGCAGTGGAGTATCCTGTGATAAGGCCAGGTACTTAGTAGTGGAAGAAGAGGAAGATGTTGATGATGTCGAAGCAGCAGAAGAGGAGCAGAACGTTCGAATATCACCTGATAATGGAGAAGAAAACAGCACCGACTATGATACCGAAAATGATACAAAAAACGATGACGTAAATGAACCGATGATGATACCGATGACGACCCAGTAAATGAACCATATGCATTCGATGATGATAGAATGGAGTGTAGTGACGTATTTCCTTCTACAGCTACTGAGGATGAACCAACGACCAGTACAGCTGTTAAAAGACTGAGATTGGAATAAGCTGAACGAAATTTTGTGGACTAGACCTACTGGGGATACCACATTTAAAAAACGCGCCATATACTTTACCTCCAGGGTGGTGTGGAAAAATAGTATAAAAAGATGTAAATGTGAACATCAGAGGTATATCGTTCAGAGCTTCTTTCTCCAAGAATGAAATTTTTTTAGGGGGATCATGCTCCCCCCCTCCCACGGTTTGACAGTGACCATTCCCCCTAACCACCCCCCTCAGCCGCCAAAGCACATATATAAAAACAGCGATGCGGAGACATTACCAACACATACGGATTTCGCCACGTTTCTCGCCGTTTTCAATGAGTTCGCTTTGTTTTTCGCTATTTTGAAGGAGAATAGTTACTCTGACGACAAAAAGTGATAGGACCTTTTTTCTAGGAAATTTAATTCGCTACAACTTTGTAATTGGGAGTTTTCACGTAGATGCCACCGTTTGCGAGATATTCACGAAAAACTGATTTCGGGCGCCATTTTTCCAATATGACGGCCGAAGCTCACACGGATCATTGAGAACTTTCAATATGTTGGACTAGATGCCAGTCTGAGCATCTCTGCCACAAATCAGCTTTGTTCGAATTTTTACCGCTATTTGGTAAAAAATCTTCTAATTTTCCTGGACTATCACGCGACCAAAATATTTCGTCCAAACCACGGTTGACTTATTTCGCCACCCAGGGGCAGCACTCGGGACGGGAAAAAGAATCGCAGGACTCGACGGTCCGCGACTGTAAGAAAAGATGCGTACTTTTGAGTAGTGGAGACACAAAAGAGCAAAGCATGAAGAAAGGAGCTGTCGGAAGGGCGGAAAGAATAATCATGTGACTAGAGGCCGGTGCTGGACTCATGTAGAGTACCCCTAAACGGTTCTGGTGTCCACTACACGGCCGAGGCAGCGGATGCGGTAGCGCGTAGGGTTTTTGAACACGCTAGGGTTTTTTTTCGGTTAGACGAGGATAACACCAATAGATCTGTTAGAAAAGAGTCCGCCAACATTAACCCTAGGGAGTCCAAGAATAGCGGTAGAGTGAGAAGTAGAAAGATAAAATTGTTAGATCAAGTGGGGGGAAATCCAGAACGAAAATATCCGTATAAAACGCAATAAAAATTATTATTATGAACTGCCGAAGCATTCGAAGGAAACAGGCTGATTTTTGCCACTTAGTTAAGAGCCATCGTGCAGACGTTGTATTGGGAACTGAGAGCTGGCTATCGGGCGACATTAATTCTAACGAGATTTTCCCACCAGATTACGTGGTATATCGCAAAGACAGGAGGGAAAGAGTCAGAGGTGGAGTTTTCATCGCCGTCAGAAAGAGTAAGGCAAAACCGGGTGACGCACCGCACTTTTTGAAAATCCGTTATAAATCGATACAAGTTTAAAGGCCTAAAAAACCTATACGCATATATAAAATAGTGGTCCTTGAACTACACATTTCGACTAGAAAAATAATTTTTAAAAATTATTCAGATGGCATTTACTGTGAAAGAAAAGAAGTTAGTAGACAGGGTGAGTTGCCGCATTGCCGGGTGCTATGCCGCACCCTTGGGAGAGTTGCCGCACACGTAAAAAACTGAAAGGCCTTTCATTTTTGTGATAATAAAATAAATTTTGGAATAGAATGTAAAAAAAAGAATAAAATGATTTGTGAGAGTAGTATTAACTGTTGAAAATTATTCATTGAACACATTTTCAAAGGGAAAATTCAAAAACATATAAGGCACTTAATCAATTTGAAATAGGAATTACAGACCTATGTGATTGGCCATAACAATAAAAAAGGATTTAATATTATCCTAATGTTCAGTTTTCAAATTAAGAAAATTTTCAGAAAACCTTTACGTCGAAAAATTACAACTTCAAAAATTTGGCAAAAGGTAAGCAAAAAAGTTTGTCCTCTTGATAATACAGAAATGCAATTACCTAATGAGAAAACAAATGAAAATAGAAAATAACATAAATGAGAAAAACAAATTAAGCAGTTTTCTGATTTTCATGTCGTACTTTCGTTCTCTCACAGTTTCCACACAATTCACCATAAATTGTGCAAGTTTCATGGAGCCAATATTTACAAACTTTACACCTAATCCAGTCTGTTTTGCTTTCTGTTACATAATAATTCTCCCAACATTCGAGACATTTGTTGCTACCAATTTCTGTAATAAAGTCTCCATTCTCATTTCGTTTCTTCTTTTCACTTTTTCCCGTCTTCTTCGCACTCACAATATTCTTCTTTACATCGTTTTTCTTCCTATTAGTTTTTTCAGGCTTCCATTTTCTTTTCTCTTCCTTCTGTTTCTTCTTTTCTTCTAACATTTTTTTCTTCTTCATGTTCTCCGGAGTTGTAAGGATTTCAGCTGATCTTTTCCTTGTTTGAATTCCTTTCTCAAGAAAGGGAACTGGACTAATCTTATGCAGATGTTTTGAGGGTGTTTCTGGAACTTTTGAAGTTGAAGGTTTTGGGGAGCTACCTATTTTTTCTAGAGTGGTAGGTGGGGTCTTGGACGGGTTTTGTGCAGGTTTGTCTGCTATTTTGTCAGAAATGGTAAAGAAATGATCAGGAACAGCACTTGGGTTGTAAGGGAAGATGCCCGTTGAGCAAAAACCGCCTACAGCACTTCCAGCGGATGCCGGCTTCTTCCAAGCGTTACCAATCAAAGATCCCATTTGATACATTGTCAGTTTTCTGTTAGGATGTGCTCTAACTCAATAATCAGCCTCCTGCTGGAAATATCGCTTAAATGGACCAAAAAACAGTGCGATCCAAGGGTTGTAGCGCATGTGTTGAGTGAGTTGGTAAACAAAGAAGAATGAACTAATAATCTTTTTAAAAAGAAAGGAATGGAAAACTTGGCCAATTACAACATGTTATTACATCATTTTACAACTAAAATGTTCAATAACTACAGCATATTATTAAAAATTAATCATCTATTGGATGCGGCATGTCACCCTTAAAAAACCGCGGCAAGTGTCCCGAACTCCTGGGATAGATGCCGTACCTAGCTGATAAGCTTTCACTTGTGTTGTAATGGCGGACTTTGAATGAAGAAGCTTCAGCACAGCGACTATTTTCGTTTAAAATAATTAGCTACAGTAAAACTTTGAAAGAAGTAGTTTAGAAAACGATAAAGCAACTATGAATAAAAAGTTTCATGATAAAATTTGTGCACGTACCTAACAAAAACAAGAGCCACGACTAAAAAACACAACGGAGTTTGACCACGTGTCATCACAAAACTGTTCTTTACTCAACTGAGCTGTTGCCATGGTCAGTGGAGCCATATAGCTTCACACTTAAAAACTACAGCTAGTGCGGCAACTGTCCCGGTGCGTCGCGTCACCCGGTTTTGCCTTATATCAAGGAGATTAATGTCAGCGAACACTACGAAATGATATGGTGCTCCCTTCGTACGAGAAATGGTAAAAAATTATTTTTTTGCTCATTTTACCGCCCACCTGACTCGGGAGTCGAGAACATTAGAGAACTCAGTCGTACATTGCAGGTGATAGCTAGGAGAAAGAACGATCCAGTAATCATTCTTGGAGGAGACTTTAATCTTCCATCGATCGATTGGAGATTCGTAATCTATGTTAGTGGTGGAAAAAATGGAGAAGATTGTCGTGAATTAATTTAAGCGTTTACTCTAAACTCTCTAGAGCAAATCGTCAACGAGCCGACGCGATATGACAACAATGGAAACGGAAACATATTAGATCTCCTAGCCACTACCCACCCACTATCGACTAGAAAACTACAAATCGACGACGGCATAGGTGATCATAAAAAAGTAATTGCCGACTGCAAATACACCCCTGCGACAATATATAAGCCAACGCGATTAGTCTATATCTAGTTTAGAATGAGGGTGTAGTTCCTTTGATATGGAAAGCAGCCCACGTTACACCAATACATAAAACGGGAAGTAAATTAAAAGTGGAGAACTGCCGCCCTATATCTTTGACGTCAATCTTCTGTAAGGTTTCTGAGCACATTATCGGCAGCTCAATAATGCGATTTCTCGAAAGCAAAGATGCGCTTAATAGACACCAGCATGATTTCCGGAGAGGTAGGTCATGCGAGACTCAGTTAGCTCTACTCACACATGATATCGTGAAAGCAGCGGATAAAGGAATAGGAGTTGATGCAGTATTTTTAGACTTTAGGAAAGCCTTCGACACCGTTACTCAGGTGAAAATAGTGCAAAAATTAAGGGCTTATTCAATTAACGAGAAAATTGTAAATTGGATTTGCAAAAGGACCTTCAGGCTATTAAGAAATGGTGTAAAGATTGGCAACTCGACCTGAATATAGAGAAATGCGCCGCAATGAATTTCACCCCCTCCATGAATTTCAACCGTTACCCGTATCAAATATCTGAACTAAAGCTAAAATACGTCAATAGCTACAAATACCTAGGAGTAACTCTCAGTAGCAATTTGTCTAGTAGAGAGCATATCAAAACCGTTATAGCACCGGCAAACAGAGTTCAAGGGCTTTCCTCTAGAGTCCTGCGGGGATGCCCCTCGAATGTGAAGGAAATCGCATACTTTTCCCTAATACGACCCATCGTGGAATACTGTTGCGCCGTCTGGGACCCTTTCGAGGAGTGCCTAACTAGAGAGCTCGAAATGGTTCAGCGTAGAGCGGCTAGACTCGTAAAAGGAGAATATCGGTATGATGCGAGTGTATCAGAGTTATTGAGGGATCTGAAATGGCAGACGTTGAAGAGTAGAAGAATTGATTACAAAAGGAAACTATTTGAAAAATTCGAAAGCTCCGAATTCGTGGAAGACGTACGCAGCATAGCCGTCCCCATCGGTGTTAGTGAACGTAATGTTAGATCAGAGTACAGGAGAAAATATGTCGAAACAATCGCTAGAACAGAGAAATACTACAGATCCTTTTTCCCAGACGCGATAAGATAGGCCAACAGAGGAAGTAGTTAGGGTTCACTTGGTGTTGTGTCACCCCCTGCCAAACACTTCTAGCGGCTTGCAGGGTATTGATGTAAAATGTAAATGTAAAGAACAGAGGAGGTGAACAGAGGTGAATAGAGGCGGAGTGAATCAACCGAAGGAGGCAAAAAAACGTTCAAGTAGGATGTGCTTACGATTACAACACACAGGAACTTTTTCTCTATGAACTAAAAAGAGACTAAAAATGAGAAACTATTGAAGAGAGACGCCGTCACCAAATGCGGCGAATCGGCTTAAGATGTGCGGCAATTTCTCCGTTCAATTCTTCTGATTCCGAAACAATATTCATAATTAAATTTTTTCCTCGTATCATCTCCAAATGAAGGCGGACACGCGCTATAGAGATAATAGAGAAATTTTAAATATTCAACACACAACGTAAATTCCCGCGCATAGGACGTACGGTATGAGCCGATTAGTCCCATTAATTTGCCCCATCGCTGATTATGGAAGTTCTGACGTGCGGTAGCTTCCAGTTGCATTCCACAGCGTATAGAAAATTCTAGAAAAATTCAAATAGAACACGTATTCTATCAACGTATGAGGGGCGCGGGTAGGGGCGGATTTGCCTCTCACTAGACGCAAAAGAAATGCGCCAAGAGTCCCTAAACAACGAAATTTACGGATTTTTATTTGTGATTTTAAAATGTGATTACGTTATATGAGTGCATATTGTGTGTTTGCTTTCAGATTTCATTACTCCTTATATTATAGTCGATCCCACTTCGGAAGTCTCTTGGCCTACTTAGAGCAAGTAGCCAATCACGAACGTTTCCCCTTCCATCGCCCCTCTCAACTTTCGTGCGGGAGAGCAGATATCGGTGCGCGCTGCCAGCTCTTGCTCAGCTGATATACTACGCAGTTTCTAAATAAAATACTTCCCATCCTTCTTTTTGATTCACAGCAAGGAAACGGCGGTAGATACGGCAACGCAGTCCGATGCGATCTCTTCGAGAGGAGGAGTGAGACTGGTTTCCTTCCCCACTACCTTCCCAAACAAACAGTCTCCTATTGGCTGCTGCTAACTCGTGTACGCCCAGTTTTCGAGGCCATAAGACTTCCGAAGTGGGATCGACTATAATATTATATATGTATAGTTCGTTCCGCATATAATGTTGGGCTTCAAATCTGCGTAATTCACCACAGTTAAATAAAGATCGCAGCAGAAATACAGTAAAACTCGTTTATTACGATCACGCTTAAAACGATATCTCGGGTATAACGAAGATATGTCTTGGTCCCTTGGACTTCTCCATAAGGGCATTGGTTAACTTCCTCGGATGTAACGAACACACATTTTACGAATTCTCGGCTCTAACGAACAAATGTTTGGTCCCGTGGCAAAAAATTCCCTACATATAACGAATTTTGGCGAGCGGAGCGATAAGTAAAGAATAGTTTCCGCCCGTTTACCGCGCACTTGTTGGTAGAGGTCCCCTTCCTCCCTCTACCCCTTCCATACGATTATTACTTTGTTTTGAAATTGATGTTAAAAATGTGAAATTTTTATGTAAATTAATCACCATAATAATAATATGAATTGGCCATTTAAAAAATCGTAAGTAATAGCAATCGAACATTTTACATGCCGGGAAGTTGATAAGCATCTCTTTGCATATGTAAGTATGGCATTGAAGTCGACTCACTGCAAATACAGTAAAAGCTGTGTTATCCGGTTATCTTGGGGATTGTGGAAAGCCAATTAGGAGAAATATCTGGTTAGGGGAGAGATTTTCGATTCTGTCATCGCAAACTCAGCAATAACCCAACAAAATTGGGCTTAGGTTCACTATCGTACTCCCCTATGCATGGGGTTTGCATTTTCCATTTTAATTCTTCCACACGTAGTTAGATATACGTAGATACTATTTACCCATTCTTATTTCATACGTTGCTACGATTACATGCAAAACAAAAGAATATTGAAAAGTTTAGGGCGTCCGAGAAGTTTGGGGAGTACGACAGTGAACCTGTCTCCAAAATTGAATTTATTGGATTATATCTTTCTTATTTATCTTTATTTGCTCTATTAGAAAAGGACGATATTATTCAATTCTTCTGAACATTTTTGTGAAAACCAGTCATAATATTTTATCCAGTTCCTCCATTTGTGGCTTCTGAGGCGTATGATGTTTATTAAATGATTTACACATCTCAGAAGATGACACAGATTTCATTAATTTAGCCTTATGAGCCTTGATATCGTAGAGCGGGGAAGATCCGATGTTGAATTCTTTTGCTATGGATGCTCTACTTTCCCCTTTTCCATTCGTTTGTTCATCTTCAGCTTTTGAGTTAGCGCTAAAACAACTTTTTCTCTTTTGTCCCTTGCTTTTAGGCATTTATTTTGATGCCATATTCATTGGATGGGTAATTTTTTAAATAACAAAAAGCGATAAAACTGGAAATTGTAGAAGTATACCAAAAAATCTAGACCAGTGTTCTTCAAAGTACGGGTCGTGACCCATTACTGGGACGCGAGGTTCATGAGGAAAATACGCGCACTCAATGCACAACCAGCTGAAACGTGTCAAAAATTACGCGCTCTTATTATATAAATGCCAGTATTTTAGTATGAGTTACTTTTTATGGAGAGTCAATGAAAATTCAGTTAAGGACGTATTTTTCTTCATGTTGCCTTCCCATCGTCTGGGTCGCGATGGAAAAAGTTTGAAGAACACTGATCTAGACAATGCAAATGGCTTACGTAAACAAAAACGCCATGCTTACTCGGCAGCCACAGAAGTATACGGAGTAAATACGTAATACCTATATATACATCGTATATTTTAAGAAATTTTAAATGGGAAGTCGTGGTATTACACACACAATTCACACAAAAATTCATAGAAAAAGAAATACAAAATGAATTGTATTTGTGTAATTGTCGGTATCTAAGGGCGGCCGATTCTAAACAGCCGGATACCACAGCTTTTACTGTGTGTGTCTACGTGTTATATGGGATGTATAGGCCAAAAACCATGTTTCTCGCATATAACGAAGTCATGCTTATATCGAAGCAATGAGTCGGTCCCCTCAAATACGTAATAAACGAGTTTTACTGTATTCACGCGGCACGGGTATCTTTATGGACAAGATCCTCACTGATCTTGCCTAATGAAGAATTACATAACAGAGTCGTGTAACCACGTATCGTCGATTTGCACAGAAAAGGTCAAAAAGAAGAGTTGTCTAACTATCGGCCAATCAGCCGACTCCCGTCAGTCTATAAAGTATCCACGGAAATAACTCACACTTTTAAAATCATCTTCATATCGCCCAACCCAAAGAACAAGCTGTATTTTGCAGAGTATACGTATAATAAAATATAATAAATCAAATTATAAACATGTAAACCTTCAGAGAGATAATTAGTTAAAGGATTACCTCTTTCTCTACGATTAGACTCCAGCACTTTGATCAACTCAACTCCCAAATATATGCACTGACCTACGGTTGTTACGCTTTGTTTAATTATAATAATAGTCTAGATCTGTTTGTTTGGAACGTTCCACTGTATGGGATTTGTGGAATAACTCGAGATCGGTCAGCGAGATTTCGACGATCGTTTTCGCAATATAATACTAGGATCTGCCCCTTGAACCTTTTACGTATTTCATCTCGAAATAATGGTTCCATTCCAGCAGCGTTTACACGCGCGCGCACTCACACACTCTCTCTCTCCCCCTCCCTTTCTTTTTTTTAAAGGCACCATTACGAAGGGTGGTCCTTTTGGAAAACAAACGAATTCTTTACTCGATAAGCTAGAGGAGCCAGGAAAATCAGCCGCAAACGAGCGCATCTGAAAGAAGGGAGTCGAATGTGCTCTTCTCATAGTGCTTCGTTTTCAGTTTTCACTTTATATCGTAATTATTAAACTAGTAAACGCATCTCCTGTGTTCATTTCAGTGTCCATCGAGTCTTCTTATTAATTAGTGTGATTATAAGTGTGGTAACAAATGCGATCATAATTGTGATTATGACTGAAATACCGCGTTTCTAGAAATAATTCAGTGATTATTTTCTACTTAAATGTAATTTTAGTTTTCTTTTTTGTTGTGAATTCAGTATTTATAAAAGATTCTAAAAATTACCTATACTGAGTCTTTTGAATTATTTTAAGAAAAAAAAAGAGAAAGATTGATGATACGAATCCGAGCACCAGTCGAGATTTTGTTTCGCCACCTCCAAAACGAAGCCGTGATTTTAGAGCTGAAAAAAGAATATTTAATCCTGATTGGGAAGAAAAATTCTTGGTTTTTCTAAAGTCGGATTTATAAGAAAACACGATAATTTGCGCAATCTGTAAAACAGAACTTCGCCAAATAAAAACTTACGCAGTGCAGCGTCATTTCAATACGCATGAATTAGAAGTAGAGAAAAAATACAATGATAGGATTTTGCGCGGAAAACTAGTGAACAGGAGTATGAATGAACTGCTTCAGCAAAAGAAATTAATGGAAGTATTCCTTTCTCGTGAGGACGAGCTAAGAGTAGCTTCATTTAAATCTTGCTACTGCATCGGAAAACATAAAGAACTTTTCACAGATGGTGAATTCGTCAAAACATTGGTACTCTCCATTCAACAAGATAATCAGTTATTTAGGGGCATTGCTCTTAATAATGACACTGTTCAACGAAGATTTATAGAACTTGGAAATTTTTAAGGATCTGAGATTGCAAGTGATATGTCAAAAAGTCTATTTTTCAGTTTGCCACTTGACGAAAGTAATGATATCACAAAAATTAATGAGATAGTTGTATGCTCCCGTTTTGCTTATATTGACCAAGGTAGTTTTTCAGAGAAACTTTTGTTTGGTTTCTCTTAAAGAACGTCCGAATGCTATAAATATTTATAGAGCTGTAAAATCTCGTCTGGATGCATTAGGCATTTCATTAAAAAATATGTGCAGCATTACTGCAGATGGAGCAGCCGCGATGCAGAGCGAGGCGAATGGGGTATTAATACTATTCAGAAATGATTGCAATACTGAAATTTTCAGATTGAATTGTTTCGTTCATCAGGAAGTTCTTGGTTGTAAAGCTATGTGTAAAACTATGGAAGATGTTGAGGCATTTGTAAAGAAAACAATAAATACTATAAATACACGCAGCATCCTTAAAAACAGCTTTCAGTTCCCATGTGAAACTACAGACCAGAAACATAATGTGCTATAATTAAATTCGTTGGTTGAGTTTCGAGTCAAGTATCCAACGTCTATTTGAACTTTATGACAATGTAGTGACTGCTTTGCAATCTGTTAATATGGAACTTGCTTACCAGCTTCAAGACAGTGTTGTGCGCTCCTGTGTTTTATTTTTGAAGGACTTTTTGCCAAAATTCAGTTCCATAAATTGCCAGCCACAGCACCCAAGCTTAACCATATTTGATACTATTTACATAGTAGAGAAATTCCAAAACACGATAACAGACAGTAGTTTACACGTGAAAGAAGAAAAAGATTTAACCATTTTCCCCACTTTCTAATTACCTTCATTCACAGTCACAAGAAACCCAAAGCAGAATGTGCGAAATAGTTAAAGAGTTATTTAGAAATGGTGCATGATGAA
This sequence comes from Uropetala carovei, assembly GCA_036926305.1. Taxonomy (NCBI): domain Eukaryota; kingdom Metazoa; phylum Arthropoda; class Insecta; order Odonata; family Petaluridae; genus Uropetala; species Uropetala carovei. The sequence goes on from JAXCHB010000184.1 coordinate 522,470, forward strand.
CATGGGGTTTTTCATGAAGTTTTCTTTTATTTTTTGTCGAACGCTTTTTCCGAACTTAATATTGAACATTTTAAAGACACTGAAGCTCGTTTATCTTCTCTCGAATGGTCCAATATAAGATATTCGTATATGGAACTTCGTCGAGATGAACACGAGACGTAATTTTCATGAAAATAAAGTGAAAATTGAAAAGTTTTGGTGCGATATTTTCAAGAACTCTAATAATTACAAAGATCTGGCACGTGTGGCTCTCTTAGTATTACCGATTTTTCCAACAACAGTATGTGTTAAAGGACATTTAGTGCACTTCATTTTCTGGGACATGGGTCTACGGTTATGACCCTGAAACAAAAGTCCAATCTTTGCAATGGAAAAGTCAAGGTTTGCCATGACCAAAAAAGCGCAACAGAGTCGCTCAAATGTTAAAACAATGTTGATAATTTTCTTTGAATCTTCGGCCACCATTCACTATGAATTCACTCCTCCACGTCAGACAGTGAATCAGCAATTATACAAAAGTGTATTGGAGCTACTGCAAGAAAAAGTGAGGAGGAAACGGCCTGAACTTTGGCGTGACAAGAGCTGGACTCTGCATCAAGATAACGCACCGGCGCGCTGTGCGCTCACTGTGATCGAATTTTTGGCCATGTGTCAGGTCCCCGAGCTTCCGCAACCCCCTTATTCGACAGATCTTTCCCCTTATGATTTCTATTTATTCCCAAAAATGAAATTCCGATCAAAGGGAAAATATTTGACGCGATTGAAGTGTTCCAAGAAAATGCGCTGAATGTTCTGAAGATCCTGAAAAAAGAAGACTTCCAGGAATGCTTCCGGAAGTGAAAAATTCGTTGGGATCGTTGTGTTGATGCCCAAGGAGACTATTTTGAAGGGGACAACCCGCAATAGCTAGAAACTTGAAGTTTAATACGTGGGTAGATCTAGTGGAAAACTCGACAGAATAAATCGAAAATTACAACGTTTATTTTCTTGGCCGTTAAAAAATGTTAACATTTAAACAAACATTTCATGGTTTAGGAACTTCTAATTGTGCTAAAATTCTAAAAAAAAATTCTAACGGTAGAATACAGGGCCGGCTTCAGACGGTAAGCAAGAGAGGCAGCCGCCTCAGGGTGCACAGCCAAGGGGGCGGCGCACAGTGGGACAGAATCCGAAAAAGCTGGCCAAAACCCATTTTTTTCGAAAATAAGATTGAGGTCCGGTAATGTGTTATTTATGCAGTAAATACATTGGAGTATCATGTAAAGTCCCCACATTTTTCCTGCGGTAGATTTTCTTACGTGTATTACCACTCAAACATCACGTTTATCGACCATCTACTTTTCTCGTGTTCCTCGCCTGAATGGCATGAAAGTTTACTGGGAACCTGGTGATACGTAATCAGCGTTGGGTTTGGTACTTCAATTCCTCCTCTTTCGACTCGTATATATATTTGGACCGTGGAGAAAAAAAATAGGACTGTCCCAGCCGATTCAAAGCACCACTGCATAAGGAGGCAAGCAGAAACTTCACCTGCATTCTTCTTGATGTACAAACTGATTTCCGCTGCATATTTGGTCTTCATAGGAAGCGAACAACACGAGAGCGAAGTTTTCTTTTCTTTTGTACAAAAACTAAGTTACTTTTCAGATGACAGCACTCAGGTATGGCAGTAACTAATTTCTTATTGTATGGTTATTTAATTCATCATTACGTTTTGTTATAAGCGTACGTTAAATGAAATCTTATAGAAGTCCCTGCATTTCAGCCTGAGATACGTAATCGAAAATGCCCATTCCAACGCGGCGTCAACTGTTTACAGTTCCCCGAGAGAAACAATCTCTGACGGAGCAACGTGCACATGTCGAAAAGTACGTTCTTTCGAACGTAGGTGCCTCCGAGATTACCGAGTGCGACAAAACAAAAGTGAGCCGTGCTGTGTCCCAATTTTGCTACACGGCCAATGTAAAGTGGCAATCATGTGACAGAAGAATGGACTACTTCGTATCAAAACATGCAGCGTGGCTTGAAAAGGACCTCATATCAGCAGATGAGTTACAAATTTCAAAGACTAGTCCCTCGGGAAGTGGCGGTCGGCCTAAATCATTTGAGGAGAGTAGTGCACGAGGTAAGAGGAGAAAAACGGAAGCCTTGCGCCAGTCCGCGACAGCCACAGAGCTGGCTTATGCGGCTGAAATGAGCCTGCGATCGGCTGGCAAAGAAGACGCCGCGAAGCTGCTGAAAGAAGCCATCGATACAACACCGACACGTGCTACCAAAATAAGAGCTGCGGTGAAGACGATCAAATCTGCTCAAAATGTGATACCGTACATCCCCGACGAGGCCTTATTGCTCATTATAGAAGGGAAGTTAAGTAAACAGCAGATCAACTGATGAGGCAGGGTTCAATGAAGCGAAATGCACTTTTGTATCCCTCCTACATTAAGGTGGCAGAGGCTAAGCAGCGATGTTATCCTGCAGACATTTTTTTCGCCATCACGGAAACTCTGGCAGAAGTAACGCTTCAGTCCATCCTCGATAAGTAAGGTGTTGCGCCGGAAACCCCCAACACAGCTACGCCACTGGATAGAAAGAGTATCAACTGAGCCTCAAAACCATCACAAATGAACTCAGCATCCCCGAAAACCCCAGAGTTCCCTAATTCAGGTCGATCAGGCGATAGCTTTAGTTATGGTCAGCTTTTTCGGATTCTGTCCCACTGTGCGGCGGCGCCAAGTCCCTACCGGGAAATTCAACTCGTGTAGGATTCCGCCTAATTGTAAGCAGAGCCGCCCCAAGAGGGGCGGCCGAAGGAGAGGGCGGCATAAGACCGCTATTAACCTTTTATCTGCTGAACGGCACGACAGCGTGCCACCAAATATGTGGGGCTATCTGCTGAACGGGCCACCGGTGGCCGCTCACCGACGTCGTTTTTGTCATAGAATCGAGATGGGTGGATGAGACGAAATACCAGACACCCCTCTTATCCTCCTCCTCTCATAAATCCGGTCTTAACCTTCTACTACTATCGTTATTTTTCGATCACGTAAATTACTATCGTTGGGTCTAATATGACCCGATTTTTCAAAATTGAAAAAAAATAGAAAATTTTAATTTTTGGGTTTCAATTTATGGTCATTTATTAGAACGTACACTCGATAATGTGAGATAGTTTCCCTTATAGAAAAACGAATACAAATGTATCATAAATTGCAAAAAAGATATGATCGTTTAACTATTCTATCAATAATGTCCATAGAGAGTGATATTATGGAATCCTTGAAATATGAAGACATAATTGATGGGTCAATATGTTAACAAAATAATCCATACAAGGCAATGAATTTCCCATGGCGATGAACTTTCCAGTGGTGAATTTTCCGTGGCGGCGATTTTTCCGGCGGTGAATTTTCCAGATACCATAGTTGATGAATTTGCAGCAATAAAATGCCGAAGAATGCATTTTTAATAAAGTCCCTATACATGCGCAATGAAAGACTAGTTTCTATAGATCAGTATTTAAAATTTAAATTCCTGATAACAGTAAAATAAATTTTTTTAGTAGATTGCATTTATCATTTATTTTCACTACTAGTAATGTGTGCTTGCATTCTGCAAGCATTTTATTTCACCTTATTATAAAGTGTAAGAGACGACAATTTTTAAACGCAAAAGTGCCCTGCCCAATTTCAATGCTTTACTTATGGGAAATAATCTCAAATTTAAGGCTGCCTGGAGTCGAACCGATGACACCTACGCAGAAGTTCTCATATAATATGTAGATACTCTCATGACATCTACAAACCCTGAAAATATCAGCTCTTTATTCCTCTTAGTTTCGTCTATATACAGGAATTAATGTTTTCCATGCTTTCTTATGTGAGATATACCGGGCCGTCTGGAGTCGAACCCAGGACACTTGCGGTAAAAGTGGTAACGGTTCCCAAAAGATCTCGTGGATATCTAACAACCGTCCAAGTTTCAATTCTCTATCTTATCGGAAATTCATTTTTAAAAATGCCGCAATGCTTTTCTTATGAGAAAAAACGCAACTTTCGGAATTTCTGGAGTCGAACCCATGACGCTTAGGTTGGAGATCTCAATTTTCTGGCGGTTTCTCCATGCCATCTAAAACTTCCGAAAATTTCAGCTCTCCATCTATTGCAATTTGGGCTAGACATTAGTATCCTCCTATATCCTCATCTGTAAGAAGAGAGCATATATAATGATGATGATATTCTTGACAGCATTTTGATGTTATATTCTTAATATACTAGCAAAAGTGCGTGTTGAATTGCAACGGGTTTAATGAATCTAAATATTCGTCAATGCAACATGTAAAAATCGCAAGAATAAAATTGTGCAGTTTTAACCATCGAATATTTCTATATTATAAGTTTTTTAATTAATTAACTAAAATCTCACAGAAATTCTCTGTGAATAAAATAGTACCTTTCTTTCTACTAAAATAGCCATTGTTATTAGTTTTAAATTGATTATAGCATTAGGATTTCAATTTCATTAAATAAGCAGAATTCCGGTTCCAAAAAATTGGTTCAATCTTCAATTGCCTCTGATAATTCTTTAAATAGATTTTGGAGTATAATGTACCTCAATATCGTTCATCGTCTGCTCAGCACTCTTGCCTTCTCATTTTCCGAAACAACCACTTTCACCAGTTTTAAATGGATTTCAAACTTAGAAGAGAACTTGATTCAATTCAATTAAAATAACCACATAACAAACTTCTTATTACAAAGAAAATCCTTTTATAATATTCAATGTTACCCTAGAATTTATTCATTCTGAAAAGTGAATACAAATACCATGTACATATATTTCTTTCAACTAAAATAGCCACTCTTAACAGATTTTAATGGATTAATGCATTAGCATTTCAATTTCATGAAATAAGAATTCCGGTAACAGAAAAATTTGTTCAATCTTCAATTGCCTCTGATAATACTTTAAATAGATTTTGGAATAAAATGTACCTTAATATCGTTTAGCGTCCGCTCACCACTCTGGACTTCTCAGTTTCCGAAACAACAACTTTCAATAGTTTTAAATTGATTTTTGCTTTGAAATTGTACTTTCCTCTTAACGGGAATACCTAAAAAATAAACACGTATTGTTGTGATATGTTGCGATATTTTGTTTGTTAACAATGCGTAACAAATCTCGTTAAGATATTTACGTTGATCCCTTAATGATGAATTTGTGTAGTGAAGAAGAAGGTGTATCTTTGCTTCGAGACCATGATATTTTATCTAAAGGGCGACTGTGCAAGAAGGGCCATATTATGAAACTTTACTTCTGAGACAGAATATTTTGGAAATGCAACGCGAAAGCCTGTCAGCAGAAGTATTCATGTGGCGACAACATAACAAAGAAATCGACATATTTCCAGATATTTTAAATGTCATAAAGACATATTGGCCCCCTAGTAACATAAATTTAGATTGTATTAGTAATTATGTTGCTTTTATTAATAAATAAGTTTCAAAAAAGTGTGATTTTTAAGTAATTCCCACGTTGTTAAGCATTGTTAACAAACAAATACGTCGTAACATATCATAACAACACGTGTTTATTTCTTGAGGTATTCCCGTTAACAGGAAAGTACCCAAAATACTTTAGTCAATTCAGTACAACTTCCACTTTACATACTGTAAATTCCAAAGTAACTCCTTTTATAATAGACAATGCTAGCCTAAAATTAATTCATTCTGTAAAGTGAATAAATAAAGTTCTTTCTTTAAACTATAATAGCCACTGTTATTGGATTTAAATGGATTATAAGCCTTAGAACTTACTCTGTATTAAATAAGCACCAAAATTCCTTTTATAAAAAAAATTCAATTCATTAAAAGATCCACTCTTCTTTCTTCGAAAATTGCCTGTTAACAGTTTTAAATGTCCTTTTAATTTTAATTTATATTCGTTTCCAAACTTCGGCCATTGTTACGAAATTAATTCGAGGAATAACAATATAAATTCGTAAGCACGTATGGTTTACAAAGAATTTCATTTAAGAATGCTTTTTATTTTCTAAAATGACACTGTTGATACTTAGAATTTTTATATTTACGTTAATGTACTTATTTTCCACAAAACACGCCAATCTCTCCCTTTCCTTCCTCTCTCTCTCGTATTGAAGCTAGCAATGATAATGGTCGACATAGCAACATCACGCTAAAATGGCGAGATTTCCACAAAATATACAAATTAAACGTTTAACAAGGAATATTTCGAACTGCGGGCGAAAAAAGGCGAACGGAATAGGAAACTTTATAAATTTTTCTTCAAAATGGTTCAAATCCGAAGGTCGTCTGCTAATTTCTTCTAATTTTAATTTCCAAATGAATAAGGCCTGCACGTCGAAAAATCGCGTTTTACATGTAAAGTAATGGGAAATGGAAATGTCTCTCTTGTGGTCGAACCAAGGAATTTTTTCGCGATTTGAATTTGTCATTCACTGAAGAAGTGTTATTCAAGCATCCCTACCAAATTTCGAGTTTCTATCATTATTATTTCTCGAGTTATTAGCGTTTCCATAGCGTGACCAACCAACCAACCAACCAACCAACGGACGACGGCTATTATTATATAAAATATTACTAAGAATTATATTTTTCATAAAATACTTGTATTTATCACGTAAATAAAAATAACTTGCAATATGTTTTCTGAGATTCAAATACACATCAAATTCCTAGATAATGATGAATTGGTGACCCACAAAGCTTGCGGGGGGTGTGGGGGGGGGGCATATATTTCTCACCCCAGGGCAGCCAAATGCCTGAATGGTAGAATATGCCAAATAACGAAAACGGGATTCTAGAAATTTCAAAATGTTTATTTATTCGGCCGTTAAAAATCCATAAAAGTTAAACAAATTGACTCAAGTTTATGTATGTACATTCGGACGAGCTAGGGGGCTGCAAAATTTAAGAAAATTAGGGAATAGTGTTCCAGCGGTAACTAAGATTGAAAATTACAAAAAATTTATTATTGTGGATATGAAAAATTGCAGAAATGTGAGGTATTCGTAACAAATGATGAGAAACTATACAAATTTTATAATTATAAATTTTAGAGGTTGTTTTTACTCCAACATTGTCCAAAGAGTAAACACGTAAATCGGTGCAGAGGTGCAAACTTTTGCGTTTAAAAATTATTTGTCCGCTCGTATTTTTTATATTACGGTGAGAAAAATGCTTGCAGAATGCAAGAACATATTACTAGTATTAAAAATACCTATAATCGTGACAAGAATTAGCGAATTAAAATAGCGGGCACTTGAAAGATCGAAATTTCATTTTCCTTCCGTCGATTTGAAATAGGCGTCGAATCGGTCAAGTTTTTAACGCGAATTTTTTCGTAATTTTACGTGAAACTCTTTCGTTGTCAAGGTGATTTTCATTGCTGCCAGCTTCGTTTAATTGCGTATGACAGACTTGAATTAAATTCTCATCGCGTCTGTCCACTTGTTCAAGAAATTTAAACGCTGTTTTGAAGCTTAAAGAATACTTTCGTTACATTACATTATACGACGGGAACGAAAATAAACGAATATTTAAGTATTCGTTAATATTTTGTTAATGAGTATTCCTTAGTCAGATAGAGAGATTAAAATTGCTGAATCTATTATAGCTTTTGATTACATTTTCTGCAAAAGCTTAGTAAGTTTTAAATCGACTAAAAACAGAAAAACAAATAATGAGTAAATAAATGTATTATAAACTTCCATATTTTAAACTTTAATTACTAATTTTTATTTTGTATTAAAATATTATAAAAAACATAGCTCACCTACTAAACTGAAATTTTAACTAGTCTTAGTCCCTCCATTTTCACTTAAATATTCTTTCGCCACCTCGTTTCCTCTATTCTTATCACGGGTTAATTAATACCATCTCAGCCTCCGGTTATGCATTCCTCAGTTATAGCTCGCGCGTTTTGTCGTGGCAGCCGGCGGTTAAGAGTGGGTCGAGTCCATCCTCGAGTTGGGATCTCTCATAGGGGAGGCCGTGGGCAGTAGATGCTACTGCGCATGTCTATGACTATGGGAAGGGAAAGCCAACGTCATAGACATGCGCAGAGGCATCTATTTCCCACGGCCTCCCCTATGAGCGATCCCAACTCGAGGATGGACTCGTCCCACTATTAACCGCCGGCTGCCACGACAAAACGCGCGAGCTATACTTATGTTATTGCTCCTGCCACGTCAGTTCCTCATTTCTTGATTCATTTCACCTATTCTATTTTTGATTTCTTCACCACATTTCCTACTGTAATTAATGTAATGGCATATTATGATCCATCTAAAGTTTTTAAGAAAACTTTTTTTTTAATTTTCGATGCTAAATGTTTATCATATTATAAATTAAATTTCTTTTAACATTACCCGCACTTCTTTGTTTATTCCTTCGCCTAATCTTTACGTAAATGGAGTACAGTAAATGATGAATAAATAATCGTTGCTATGCAGGAAAAATGCGTAACAAAATTGTAGTTAGAACACGAAGATGAAATAGTTTTTATAAAATACTAAAATATAAAAAATCTAATTATTTAAGACTGGCATTGATAGGTTACAGAGCGGTGGTTATCTCGTTGATTCGATTCATACCGAAGGCATGAGTCTTTCTTATAGTTGTTGAGCTCATTGTAAAATGCCTTGAAATGCTGCTTATGAGCAAGTTAAAAATAAATAAATGCACGCGATAGAACGGATAGGAAGGGACGCTCCCTGATAAACAAGTTTGCAGGAGGTCTTCTCATTCAAAATCTAGTCAAAAGAAACGGATTTATTCTACAATTACAATGTTAAGAGGAAATTAATTCCAACTAATCGACCCCTAACGCGACTTCTTCAGTCATATCAATTGTAATTGCGCGCCTAATTAGATCAAAAATACACTTTTATAAAGTCTGCGTAACGGTGGGGTTAAGGCACGCCTACTACTCGTACCTACGAGAAAAATAAATATTTTTCGCGGCAGCCTTCGTGAAATATCAACAGAGTGTAGCAGATAATCGAAAATACAGCGTCGGACTTGTCTTTCTGTGGAAACTGAACGAGGAAATGACAACTGACAACGAAGGCAGAGAAACCTGTATCGAAATTCTGATCGGGGGAAAAGCTTATTAGCAATGGATGTCACACCACTGGCTTTCGTAGACTACTGAAGGAAGGAGCGAAACGGTCTCCAAGTAGGAAGTTATGCGGTCGGAAATACGAGGGGAATATTATTCCCACTCGGAGAATGAATACTTTTCAATGGAGCCCTGGCAGCGTAACGCCCGGCGGCCGATAGGTGAGGGCGGCATGGATAAAGGGGGCGGGGCGGACAACAACTCTTCGCGTGCGCCTGTGAGGTACTTAATTTAAAAAACGAGCATCTGCATTTGAAAAACAGTCTTTGGCCGCAATCAGTGCCCCAGGCGATGCCAAAAGGGGAGATTCCATTCTCTCTCTCTCTATATACACACACACACACACACACATATATATATATCTATAATATATAGATGCTTCTTACACACACACATATATATATATATATATATATATATATATATATATAAGGATACAAAATTATGAGGCACTTCCAGATGTGCTAGAAACTTGAAATTTGGTAGGAATATAGGTTCTTGGTCACAACCGAAGGAAAAGATCCGAAACTGGCGAAATTCCTATTTTGAGGGGCTCTTCTGGCGACCTTTTGCCCCATTTTTGGCTCATATGAAAACGTAAATTGGTGTAGAGGTTTTTGTATTTGCATTTTAAAATTACTTCCCATTAAGATACGAACTCGAGACTTAAACTATCGGATAGGATATAAATTGTAGTTTCTTATTTTTTAAGACAGAATTCAAATCCGAGTAGAATTAGCATAAATTTATAGTTTTCATCGCAAAAAAGTGGTAATTTTTCTTGCTCTAACAATAGGCTTCCTAGCAACTGGCTTAATGCTTTCATATGAGTAAGCTTTTAATGGGAATCAGAGGCATATATTTTAATGCCATTAATGTTCAACTTTGCCTAATGAAGGTATTCCGATATTGTAATAATCCCTATTTTTGGGGCTGTTTTGCCCCAGTATTGCTCCATATATGACAACAAAAATGATGAGGCAGTTCCATATGATCTAGAGACTTGAAATTAGGCCTGGTTTTAAAAATTTTATTGAAACCGCAGATGAAATAAAACTGCGCAAATTCCAAATTTTAAGGGCGGTTTTGCCCAGTATATGAGCCATACCAATGTGAAACTTATGCGGCAATTGTTAATGAGATACAAACATGAAATTCGGCAGAATAATGGGTTTTTAGTTTCAACAGAAATAAGAAATCCAATATCGTTAAAATTCGAAATCTTAGGGACCGTTTTGCCAAATAATTGTCCTATGCGACAAATAAAATTATAATGCACTTCTGAATGAGCTACAAAGTTGAAATTTGATACAGTTATATGAATTTTGTGCAAAATCATGTAACTGTATGAAATTTCAACATTGTAGCTCATTTAGAAGTGCATTATAATTTTATTCGTCGCATAGGACAATTATTTGGCAAAACAGTCGCTATGATTTCGAATAATAACGACAATGGATTTCGTCTTTCTGTTGCAGCTAAATACCCATAAATTTGCCAAATTTCATGTTTGTATCTCATTAGGAATTGCCGTATAATTTTCACACCGGTATAGGTCATATATAGGGTAAAACCGCACTTAAAATTTGCAATTTTCGCAGTGTCTTATTTTAACTTCGCTTACAATAAAATTTTCAAAACCAGGTCAAATTTCAAGTCTCTACGTCATATGGAGCTGCCTCATAATTTTCCTTCTCCTATGGAGCAATACTGTGGCAAAACAGCCCCAAAAATAGGGATTATTACAATATCGGAATTCCTTCATTAGGCATAGTTTAACATTAAAGGCATTAAAATGTATGCCTCTGATTCCCATTAAAAGCTTTCCCATATGAAAGCATTAAGTCTGTTGCTAGGAAGCCTATTGTAAGAGCAAGAAAAATTACCACTTTTTTGCGATAAAAGCTATAAATTTACGCTAATTCGACTCGGGTTTGAATTCTGTCTTCAAAAATAAGAAACTACAATTCATATCCTATCCGACAGTTTAAGTCTCGAGTTCGTATCTTGACGGGAAGTAATTTTAAAATACTAATATAAAAACCTCTACCCCAATATACATGTTATCTTATGGACAAAAAATGGGGCGAAAAGGGGCCAAAATAGCCCCTCAAAATAGGAATTTCGACAGTTTAGGATTTTTTCCTTCGGTTGTTACCAAAAATCTATATTCCTACCAATTTTAAAATTTCTAGCACATCTGGAAGTGCCTCATAATTTTGTATCCTCCTATATCTATAACATATAGATGCTTCTTACACATGATAATAATATATATATATATATATCTATAATATATAGATGCTTCTTACACATGATATATATATATATATATATATATATATATATATATATCATATATATAGGAGGATACAAAATTATGAGGCACTTCCAGATGTGCTAGAAATTTTAAAATTGATAGAACCAAAGGAAAAAACCGAAACTGGCAAAATTCCTATTCTGAGGGGCTATTTTGGTCCCTTTCTGCCCCATTCTTTGCCCATAAGAATACATGTAAATTGGTGTAGAGGTTTTTATATTTGCATTTTAAAATTACTTCCCGTCAAGATACGAACTCGAGACAAACTCTCGGATAGGATATAAATTGTAGTTTCTTATTTTTGAAGTCAGAATTCAAATCCGAGTAGAAGTAACGTAAATTTATGGTTTTTATCTCAAAAAAGTAGTAATTTTTCTGGGTCTTACAATAGGTTTCCTTGGTAACAAGCTCTATCCTTTCATATGGGTAAGCTTTTAATGGGAATCAGAGGCTTATATTTTAATGCTGTTAATGTTAAACTACACCCAATGAAGGAAATCTGATATTGATATAATCCTCATTTCTGGAGCTGTTTTGCCCCATTATTGCCCCATTCGAGAACAAAAAAGGCAATGCAGCTGCATAGGACCCAGAGACTTGAAATTTGGCATGGTTATAGAAATATCATTGCAACCTAAGATAAAATTATAAAATTACAAAAATTCTAATTTCTAAGGGGCGGTTTTGCCCCTTTTCGGCCCCATACGAGAACAAAAAAGGCGAGGCAGCTGCATAGGACCTAGAGACTTGAAATTTGGCACGATTATAGAATTTTCATGGCAAACTAAGGTAAAATTGTAAAAATGCAAAAATTCCAATTTTTAATGGGTGGTGTTGGCCCTTTTCGTTCCCAAACGAGTGTGATAATTATAAGGCACTTATTAATGAGATACAAACTAGAAATTTGGCAGAATTATGGTTTTTTAGTTACAACAGATGGAAAAAATCTGAGAGCGTAATAATTAATAATGTTAGGGGCTGTTTTGCTCCATTATTGCCCCATAGGAGGATTAAAATTATAAGGCACTTCTAAATGAGCAACAAACTCCAAATTTGACATGGTTATATCATTATGTACAACATCGATTGGGAATAATTTGAATTTGTAAAAATGCTAAAATTTGAAAATGCTTGCAGAATGCAAGCACATATTAACTAGTATATTATATATATATATATATATATATATATATATGAGGATACAAAATTATGAGGCACTTTCAGATGTGCCAGAAACTTGAAATTTGGTAGGATTATAGGTTTTTGGTCACAACCGAAGGAAAAAATCCGAAACTGTCAAAATTCCTATTTTAAGGGGCTATTTTGGTCCTTTTTTGCCCCATTTTTTTCCCATAAGAAAGCATGTAAATTGGTGCAGAGGTTTTTATATTTACATTTTAAAATTACTTCCCATCAAGATGCCAACTCGAGACTTAAACTGTCGGATAGGATATAAATTGTAGTTTCTTATTTTTGAAGACGGAATGCAAATCCGAGTAGAATTAGCTTAATTTTATAGTTTTTATCGCAAAAAATTGCTAATTTTTCAGGGTCTAACAATAGGTTTCCTTGGTAACAAGCTCTATCCTTTCATATGGGTAAGCTTTTAATGGGAATCAGAGGCTTATATTTTAATGGTTATTGTTAAACTACACCTAATGATGGAAATCCGATATTGATATAATCCTCATTTTTGGGGCTGTTTTGCCCCATTATTGCCCCATTCGAGAACAAAAAAGTCGATGCAACTGCATAAGAGCCAGAGAGTTGAAATTTGGCACGGTTATAGAAATTTCATTGCAACTAAGATGAAATTATAAAATTACAAAAATTCTCATTTTCAAAGGGCGGTTTTGCCCCTTTTCGGACCCATGCGAGAACAAAAAATGCCAGACAGCTGCATAGGACCTAGAGACTTGAAACTTGGCACGATTATAGAATTTTCATGGCGAACTAAGATAAAATTGTAAAATTGAAAAAATTCCAATTCTGAATGTGTGGTTCTGCCCCTTTTCGGCCCCATACGAGTGTGATAATTATAAGGCACTTCTTAATGAGATACAAACTTGAAATTTATCAGAATTATGGGTTTTTAGTTACAACAGATGGAAAAAATCTTAGAATGTAAAAATTCATAATGTTAGGGGCTGTTTTGCTCCATTATTGCCCTATACGAGGATTAAAATTATATGGCATTTCTAAATGAGCTACAAACTCCAAATTTGACACGGTTATATGATTATGTACAACATCGATTGGGAATAATTTGAATTTGTAAAAATGCTAAAATTTGAAAATGCTTGCAGTATGCAAGCACATATTGTCTAGTCTATAATATATAGATGCTTCTGACAGATGATATATATAGGAGGATACAAAATTATGAGGCACTTCCACATGTGCTAGAAAGTTGAAATTTTGTAGGATTATAGGTTTTTGGTCACAACTGAAGGAAAAAATCTGAAACTGTCGAAATTCCTAATTTGAGGGGCTATTTTGGCCCCTTTTCGCCCCATTTTTTGTCCATAAGATAACATGTATATTGGGGTAGAGGTTTTTATATTTGCATTTTAAAATTACTTCCCGTCAGGATACGAAACCGAGACTTACACTGTCGGATAGGATATAAGTTGTCCTTTCTTATTTTTGAAGACAGAATTCAAATCCGAGTAAATTAACGTAATTTTATAGTTTTTATCGGAAAAAAGTGGTAATTTTTCTGGGTCTAACAATAGGTTTCCTTGGTAACAAGCTCTATCCTTTCATATGGGTAAGCTTTTAATGGGAATCAGAGGCTTATATTTTAATGCTGTTTATGTTAAACTACACCTAATGAAGGAAATCCGATATTGATATCATTCTCATTCTTGGGGCTGTTTTGGCCCAATTCGAGAACAAAAAAGGCGATGCAGCTGCGTTGGACCCAGAGACTTGAAATTTGGCACGGTTATAGAAATTCATTGCAACCTAAGATCAAATTATTAAATTACAAAAATTCTCATTTTTAAGGGGCGGCTTTGCCCCTTTTCGGTCCCATGCGAGAACAAAGAATGCGAGGCAGCTGCATAGGACCTAGAGACTTGAAATTTGGCACGATTATAGAATTTTCATAGCAAACTAAGATAAAATTGTAAAATTGCAAAAATTCCAATTTTTAATGGGTGGTTTTGCCCCTTTTCGGCCCCATACGAGTGTGATAATTATAAGGCACTTCTTAATGAGATACAAACTTGAAATTTGGCAGAATTATGGGAAGAGAGAGCACCTCTCTCTCTTCCGAGGCTTTGTTCTGCAGGTGTAAACGTATTCGTTTGGCCGCAGCAGTTGATTGTCCAAGCGGACTTGAATTTTGTTTCAGCACATTTATAGAAGCGCTTCTGTGTATTAGGAAAAAAGTAAACACAGATAGGCAATTGTAATATAAGCAAAATGAAAAAAACAAACGAAACTGAATATTATTCGCTAAAGTCGCTAGGCAGGCCAACGTCGCAACAAAAGACTGGAAGCTAGCATACGTAACGCCCATCCACAAAGGCGGTGATAAAGAGAACCCCGAAAATTATAGATCGATTTCCTTGACGTCATTATCGTGTAAGATTCTAGAACATATAATCGTTAGGTCTGTTTTGCGTTATTTAGATGGTCGTTCTTCGCTAAGCAAAAACCAACACGGGTTTCGGAAAGGTATGTCATGCGAAACGCAGCTCGCCCTGTTCGTAAACGATTTGTTACAATGCGGAGAGAAAAACACTCAGGTTGATGCCATTTTCATTTATTTTAAAAAAGTGTTTGACAAAGTACCCCATAATAAATTAATAGGAAAACTAGGAAAGTACGGCATAAACCCTCATATCGTGAGTTGGGTAAAAGATTTCCTCTCAGACAGAAAACAGACAGTAGTTATTGATGGGAAATCTTCATACCCGGTAAAAGTCGTATCAGGTGTTCCACAGGGAAGTGTCATAGGTCCACTACTATTCCGATATATATAAACGATATCTGCTCGGTAGTTCGCTGCAAAATAAGACTTTTCGCAGATGACACCTTTTTATATAATGAGATAACGAGTCAGGATGACCAAAAATCGCTCCAGGAAGATTTAAACGCCCTTTCAGCATGGTGTCAAGATTGGAAAATCGAAGTTAATCACAGCAAATGTTCCCTATTGAGTTTCTGGAAGAGTAAGAACAATGAATTAGACTCGGAGTACAGAATTGATAGATTGAATATCCAATCTGCAGAGTACGTTAAATATTTAGGAGTTACCATTTGTCGTGACCTATCATGGAATATGCATATTCGAATGATCGTAGGCGCAGCTAATAAGAAATTGGGCTTCGTAGGCACAATAGTAAGAAGTAGCACAGAACAGGTATGAGAAACGTGTTATTTATCATTGGTCAGATCTCAGGTCGAATACGCTTCCAGCATATGGGATCCGTACGAAAAGGGACAAATACTTGAGTTAGAAAGAATCCAACGCAGAGCAGCCAGATTCGTAAAGCAAAAATATGAGCAAAAATTAAGCGTCACATCACTCTTGAAGGAGTTGAATTGGATATCGCTAGAGGATCGCAGAATTAGCGCTAGGTTAAGGCTTCTGGAGAAATTTAGGTCGGTAGTTCTCTTAGAGGAGGTCTCAGGAATATTAGAGGCACCTACGTACATGGGCAGGCACGATCACGAGAATAAAATACGTGAGATCGACTGTAGGACCGAGCGATATAAGAGCTCGTTTTTCCCAAGGACCATACGGGATCATAACAGGAGAGTGATTCCCACGAGGGACGTTATGAGGTAGGTCTTGGTGTGCTGCACCCCTGCCACCCACCAGTCTTGTGGTTTGCAGGGTATCATGTTGATGTAGATGTAAGTTACTTTTACTATTAGTTTAGTTGTTTCCTGAGAAAAAATATTTTCCTTTGCAATAAATTAATGAATTTCGCATGAATTATTTACATTGATTTGATGATTATATACAATGCAAATGATTGTTTTAATGGTTTAACGTCTTCTGTCTTCGTATCTGGACTTCGCGACCCAGCGTCTGCTTAAATAGGCCTACCACCGCCCCGCACCGTGCATGTGCGAATCGACCCTTTCCTCCCCGTTGGAGAGGAGAACGCGAGAGGGGAGGGCAGGGATAGGAGGAACAACCTAGTTCCAAAGGAGACAAAGTAGATGGCGCAATAAATGGCGAACTCTGACACCGAAAAAATTCGCACTTCGTTCGTTTGTACGGTTACTGCTCAGCCCCCTGAAGAGATAGCGTGATGATACATCGCTTAAAACCTTCACCGAAAGATGCTGAATCTTAATTTTAAAAAACCGCATCCAAATCGGTTCAGTAGTTTTTGATTTATAAGCGAACATACATACATACAGAAACTGTGCTTTATATAGATGTACAGATTTCATTCGTCAACCCCAAAGTGCTTTTCATTTACCCCCTTTTGCACATCCCTGTGTAGCGTAATGGTCATTCTGTGAGGAAATACCGTGTATCTTTGAGTGTGAGGAATTTTTCTCATCGGTGGAGAAGAGCAGTTTCATGGTTCTACTTCCACCGCTGGAACGTTTACACCACAGCAAAGGTAGGAAAGTTCGTACCTCTCATCTAAGGAATAAAATCCTCCATATTTCCCTTTAATTTCAGGTCTGGTTGACTGGCGTTTAGGTCGTCGCAGGCAAAGGTATCCGATTGATACGAAAATTAGTGTGCGCAGAATTTTCAATTTGGATATGACGTAATTATAAATGGGTTGAGTGAGTGTAAGCCTTTCGTTAAATATGGACGAATGGGTTGTATTACAGCAAGTAAAAGACGATTCGCCAACTATATCCCCGCACCGAATTAAATAAATCCAACTATACCGGTGACATATAGCAATTATATGCTCATAAAAATTACACTAGTCTTCCTTTTTTACAAACTTTTACTTAACTTCCTCGGTATTTATTTATTTATTTGTCACATAAAACTGCGATTAAATCGAGAAAGTATCGAGATAGTAACTCTAAATTTGGCAGGAATGCTCGATTCACATATTTTAAGGTGATGACGAAAATAAATCTCGAAAAAGTCCTGGGTTTGACTCAAAGGAAGACATTACATTTTTCCTAAGGTAACACTTAAAAATGGACTTTTTGACATGCAGGCTTTAATTCTTTTTTATTTAGATTAAAATTAGAAAGAAACTACGTACGTACAATCTTCGGATATGAACCATTTTAAAGAAGACATTATAAAGTTTCTTATTCTGTTCATCTTTTTAGGTGCGTTTCGCTTCCTGCGTGAGCGCCTATTTTCGTCGGCCTGTCCCATCGTCCGTCTGTTTGTCTGTCCGTCCATCCGCATGTTCGTTCTTGGCTTCTTTCCAACGGATTTTCATGAAATTTAATATTAAGGACTTACTATCAAATATAATAAGAAAATCGCAAAAATGAATCACGTATGCCAATCAGGGGTACCACTTTACTGGTGACAAAAATATACTTTCCGCCATATCTCAAGTATTGCTCATATTACTATATTTTTCGAATAAAACTTGTAGAACTATTAAATTAGAGTATTTCTTTCCCTATATATTTTTATCGTAGGAGTTGCCGTTATCAAGAAAATCAAACCTGAACGTCTTAATTAGAGTTGAACTTGGACAATTTCTTGCATGGTTACTTCTTCATTGTTGCTAACATAAACAATCTCCCAAACAGACGTTTAATTTCCTTACGTGTGCATGCAATATTTTAAAATAGGAAGAAAATGGATTATTTATGATGAAGAAATGAACTTTAAAACGCTATTAACCTTATGCAGGGCCGGTCCAAGGCGTGGGCAACGTGGGCAAAAGCCACAGGCGGCCGGTCGGAGGGGCGGCCATCCAGCAACTTATTTGCGAGAATGGAAAGGGAACGGCGCAGAAATTCCGTTGCCCAAAATTTTTCTATCCGTCCAATCGCCGACATGGTTTTTCCCATGTCGTTGAATTCTTGTTTTGGAAAGGACGTCGAAGAAAAGAGTTGAGGATGCAATTATGTGCGAGAGCAAGAAAGTGGCATTGTCCTTTGGCGTCCGCGCCGTGTGCCGTCTGCTGAGTTATGACCCATTGAGCCCTCTCCGCGAGGGCTGATATTCTCTGGTGCTTGTATCGCGTTGACATGGTTTTCTTCCTAATTGTTCTATCCTTCTTGGATGTTGGAGAAGTCACGGCTCTTGTAAACAAAGGACATATCTTTCGGTTCCCTTATAAAGGTCAAAGGCACCAAACGGAAGAAGTACCCAGTTGAGATTACCCATACCCAATGTTGACTCCTCTACGGCTACCATTCTCGTCCTCTCTAACGACCTTTCCAACAGGAGGACAATGGCGAACACGCATCGCTACCCTTTACACCCCAGGTTGCAGATTTCTGCAGTGATTAGCGGAAGAGGCTCAGTTTCCTTTTCAGATGAGGTATTTCTCTCTTGTCTTGGTTCTAGTGCAGATGCCTCTGTTGAACTGCGCATTCTTTGAAAAGTCCATCATCTCCGCAATTTCGGAACGGGTTTTCCCTAAAGTAAGTGAAAGTTCCTCCTACCTCTCACTCCTCTTATACGACATTTTTGATACTTTCCGCCAGTCTTTCACTGTCAGTTGTGAAAGAATTATCTCAATATTTTTTTGCTCTGGACTAGAGATTGTGATTTCTCGACTTTTTTTCATTCTCGAGATTCGAGATTTCTCTTTTTTCCCAATATTTTTTTTCTCGAGAATTCGAGAATTTATTTTGTCTCGAGAATTCTCGAGAAATCTGGAGTGCGAACGCAATTGCGTGAAATTTTTCATAAAATATTTTTTTCTTAAAAAGTGGCAATGGAAGATAATAATTCTAAATTTCAAAAAAATAATTTTAATTAATATTTCTCCTACAAAGGTGAGCTACTTACTATTTTCGATAATAATTTTCTTTAGCATTACAACAGAAATAATTTCGAAATGAATACCATATTTTTAGTCTTTAGATGATGTTTAATTGAAATTCAACAACAAATAAAGGTAATATGACTTAGAAAGGTCAAGATTAAAATACAATTATCAGTGCATTACTTTTTATCACATCTTAGGAAGTAATGTTTTAAAAAACACAGTCTATTGATTTGTCGGATAATCGTGCCCTTCTCTTAGAGACCAGATTTCCAGAAATAGAGAAATTCCTTTCGTTTTGGGTCGACGTTGGTTTAATTGTACTTAAGGCATTTTTCAGCTTTTCCAAGTTGGTTGTAATTTTCCCCGTTGCCTCGTACACGTTCATTTCTTTTGATAATGAACGGAAGTCATCGTCAATTACTTGGCTTGGCATCAAGCATTTACGGATCGATTCTTCCAATTGTTGATTCAGGCTCAGACTATCACTTTGATCCGTTTTTAAGTTTTCTTCAACTGGCTCTTCAGCATGATTCAGTGTAGTATTCTTTTCATTTGAATAATGGTATAGTCCGTTCATGATTAATTTTGCTGTTTTGACGATTTCATTTTTTGGACTTAGCGCAAAGAAATCGTCTTTTTTACATAGCTGTAGGTATTTTGGGTCTTGAAGATACTTTATCAAAGAAATTAAAGGCACATCTCTTCTGTTGGCAATTTGTTTTTTTAATGCAACAAGGAGATTCGCACTTATTTCAGAGGTGTTCTCGCCTAATGGACGGTTCATTCCTATGTCTTGCAGAGAATCTCGAAATCTCGAGAAATTTTTTTCGAGACTCGAGATTCTCGAATATTAGAAAAAAAATTTCTCGAGAAATGAGAATTTGAAAAATAGGAATTTCTCGTGAATTCTTGAGACGAGAATTCTTTAACACAATCTCTACTCTGGACGATTTTCTTCATTCACTGAATTACAGGTTGGTTTCTTATCATTTTACTATTTATATATATAGACCCAGCTCTCGATTTACGCGGATTTAATTTACGAGTTTTTGGAATAACGCGGGTGATATTACTACTATTTTCAAATTTACGCGGTCATTAGTTTAGAATTACGTCGCTAAAATTACGTACCACCGAAAGGAATCTTCTTCTGTTCTCGCGCAACCGTTGTCGTAGTGTGTGATATTTTTTCTCTCATGTGGTTTTAGTTTGTTGTGAAGTTTTTGCCCATATTATGACTGGAAAACGCCCACATCGCCTACATCGTATCGAAAATTATGTTTGATTTACGCGGCCATTTTCAAGAACGTAACCATCGTGTCAATCGAGAGCTGGGTGTATTGTATCATCCTGAATATAACAAGATGACGAAAAATGCAATATTTATTTATATGTATGTAATTTGGTAAGCTATTTCTGAAAAAGTGATTGGCAGAAAACTTGAATATTTTTTAAATCATTACATCAGGAATAATTTGTGGTTGGCATATACAATAATCAAATAATTTTGCCGGCCAGTATTAGAAGCGTATTTCTACGAAATGAGGTAAATACCGATCATCCAATGTGGAAGAAGTAAATCTCATTCTAATCTAATAGGTGTCAAGTTAATTTTAAGATCTTTAGTCCAACACAAAGTTAATATGAAGTGATTCAGTGATGCGGATTTGATTCGACGACGGATATGTCTTTCCTTTATCGCTTGGCTTCGGAGGGTTGTTCTCCCAAAATTGTAATTACATTACTTTTTAAGTTTTCAGTGTTTATTTAATTATCAACGTACGTTTCCATAATATTTAACTTTGTTTCTTTTGCGAATTATTTGAGGTATTAGATATGCACTACTTTTAGGGGCATTTCGCTTCCAGCGTGAGTGCCTATTATCGTCGGTCTGTCCGTCCATCCGTCCGTTCGCATGTTCGTTCTCGGCTTCTTTCCAACGGATTTTCATGAAATTTGATATTAAGGACTCACAATCAAATATAATAAGAAAATCGCAAAAATGAATCACGTACGCCAATCAGTGGTACCATTTTACTGGTGACAAAAAATTAAATTTTCGTCATATCTCGTAAAGTATTGCTCATATCAAAATATGTTTCAAACAAAAGTTGTAGAACTGGTAAAGAAGAGTATTTTATTTTCTATATATTTTTATCGTAGGAGTTGCCGTTATCGAGAAAATCAAACCAGAACGTCTTAATTCGAGTTGAACTTGGAAACTTTACTGCATGGTTACTTCTTCATTGTTGCTATCATAAACAATCTCACAAACAAACGTTTAATTTCCTTACGCGTGCATGCAATATTATTAAATAGGAAGAAAATGGATTATTTTTGAAGAATAAGAACTTTAAAACGCTATTTCCCTCACGTACAGGTATATAATTTCTTTCTAATACTCCATTGCACGAAACGCGCCCATTTGTGATACATTGTACACTTTCCTAACTTGTTTGGTTTTGTTATGTGCGGTTATGGCGATTTAATTTAACAGCAAATTTTCCCCAAGAAGATAATGTAAGAAATCGCCACACAAAAAAAAAAACAGTTCGTGTGTGAGGATTCAGAAAAGCCAATTAATTATCTTGAAAAGCAATTTAGGGTTGACTTCTTCAATGCTATTCTCGACACAGCAATCTCATCTGTCACTGAAAGATTTAAGCAATTACAAGAATGTAATTCGGTATATGGTTTCCTTTTTGGCTTAGAAGGAATCAGTAATCTAGAAGAAGAATATTTTTTTAAATGCTGTATGAATTTGGAAGCTGCTTTAACGCATGGCACGGAAAGAGATAAAATAGCTGTTGACCTTTTCGAAGAGATGAAAGCCATCTCTCGTAGAATTCCGAGTCGTTCCCCAAAGGAAATTTTGTTGTATAATTGTGAAAATAATCTTGTGTTTATTTCCCAACTTGTACATAACATAGAATTTTATTGACACTTCCAGTGACGGTTGCTTCTGGTGAACGCTTCTTTCCTAAACTGAAGCTATTAAAAAATTATTTGCGATCCACCATGTCTCAGGGGCGATTAGATTCACTGGCAATAATTTCCATAGAAAGTGAAATAGCAGATAATTTAGATTTGGAAGAACTGATTCAAGACTTTGCAGCATTAAAAGCTAGGAAGATAGTTTTATAAATATTTGTTCAAGTTTCGCAATTTATTTAAAAATGTATTGTGATACAACTGTGTTTAATTCAAACATAAATTTCTGTAATGTAGATTTAATTTAATTTATCCGTAATTTGTCCTTTTTTTAAATTAAATTAACTTAATATTCTCGTCTCTGCATTTTTATTCAACAGATTTTTTGTTTTAATTCATTATCATCTGAAATTCACATAACCGTATTGATTCATTCATTCCTTTTGTGACGCACCAAACGTAGAGAAAATTCGACTGTTTATGTGCTCCTTTTCTCGTGTGGTTACGGATAGGAAATTGAACAATAGTATGTACTTCGCTAACCAAGAGTTTCCTTCCAAGAAAACAGCGCTATCGGGAAAATTTAGTAAAATACTAACAATATATTGTGTATGCCCGACGGGCATTGCCCGTGCTTGTAATGAATAAGAAAATAAAAGTAATTATTACAACATTTTTGGTTGTTATAGATGTTTTCGTCAAAAAGCTAACAAAATTAGTAGGATTAAATAAATTTTTCATTGGAAAATAATGAATTTTCCCTTGAAATAACTTAGTCTCAAAACTTTGTACGGTGTTGGTAAGACAATATACATGCATAGATACGTATATTTCGCTAACCGTGGATACAAGAAACCGCGGTTGGTAAAGAATTCCTTTATTAGGGGCGGCCAAATAAATTCTTGCCCACACTCGTAAAAAGGCTTGGGCCGGCACTGACCTTACGTATAGGTATATCATTTCTTCCTAATACTCCATTGCACGAAACGCGCCCATTTGTGATACGCTGTAGACTTTCCTAACTTGTTAATTTACTTTCTAAACCCAAGGCCGATTCAACCATACAAGCAGACAAAGCGACCACTTTGGACGCCGAATTTTTTGGGGTGGAAAATTTGACTCACAAATATTTGGAAAATATCTACATAATTTTGTTTTCGATAGATATATTCAGTGTTTTGTTTTTGAAAATATATGTAAAAATGCGACCTCAAAACACTGTTCAGCGGGTAACAACGAGGCGAAGACTTCTGGAGATACCATTTGGAAAAACAAAGCCTTACAAGCGGAGAAGCGACTGGAAAATCTCACCAGGTTCCAAAGACTCTTTGATCTTGGGAACCCTTGAAAATGTTGCCCACTGATCAACTTTCGAGTCTTAGGGCGAGGGCGGCGGGGGTGATTCCCGTTTTCCTTTCCCGCCTCTCCTTTCTTAATCGCCCTTCTCCCAACCTCCAAGGGAATGCATGCCTCTCATCCATCCCGTGCCTAACTATGGTCAAAGAGTGCATTCCCCCGAGGGAATATCCCCTGGGGCGCAAAACGAAGAGACCACTGGCAAGAAATATTGGTGGCGGCGAGGTCTACTTTCATCAAGGTGGCAAAAACCCCCGGCAGGGCTTCGTGTCCCTCCGTGTCTTATATTTCCGTTTCATTGTTTTTTCTTGGAATACTCAAAATGCTTAACCATTCTGGGGAATATCAATCTGCTATGAAGCGCGCCCTATGCTGCATTCTCACCATACTCAGTAATGGGAAAGAGCTAGGTGACACTCTGTTGGCCTGTGTCTTAAATTAGTTCGATATAAATATTTTGTGCGATTCCAAGAAGGAAGGAAAGTGATACGTTCTACGTTTTCTACTAGCAGATCAACGAAATACCTTTTACTGAAAGGAACAAGGTTTATAAAGGTGTCAGTATTTCATATTATATTAAACATTTATTGAGAGAAGTAGGAAAACCATTTTCATTTATTTTTGCAGTAAAATCATGTATACTTTAAATCCATATTTATTAATTTTATTTTCGGTAAAATCACGACAAAAACTGAAAAATAAAACAATTTTGCTTGATAGGTGGTGGTGCAAAGAGTAATTTTTAATGCGCAACTGACTAACATCATGTTTTTTGTTTATAAATCGAACAGAAGATCTGAGTCCTGTCAACTTGCGTTATTTCATGAGCTAAATTGCGTTTCAATTAAATAGATTTATTCTTTTCGAGTTTTGGGTTTCTTGATTATGGGCTAATTGGAAACTTTTGCGTGTTAATATTTTATGTTATTTTATGTTTGTCAATAGTAGATTGATAGATATATTAGTTGTATAGCTTCAAAATTATCGCTTCCCTTTTTAACCTCTCAAGCCCGGATGAGATTTATGAGAACCTACCTTATTCGCCGGATGAGGTTTTTTTAAAACACAGGTAAAGGTGAGAAACTTTGCGAAGATTTTCAAAAATTCATAACTTTTGATGTTTTATTGTTATTTTGATGAAGTTTTTTGTGAATATACATAAAAGATTAAATTTTTAAACAGTATCATTTAAAATATCATATGTCGCACACAAACATTGCTGCAGTAGAAGCGAATAAATAATTTTCCGGTGCGCGCTCACGGTTTATATTAACTTTCGGAATCACGAGAACTATGAAATGTATTGTCATGAAATCTTATTCTAAAAAACATTTAAACATTACTGAACATTTATTCGCTGAATGTACCTATCTAAACCAATTAGGTAAAAAGTTCGTCGAATGTCAACTTTTCCATGTCTTGACTGGAAATTTTTAACTAAGTGTTGTATATATGATTTTTTAAAAGGCGTTTCATTAATAATATAAACGTTTTAGTTATGCAGTCATCATTCTTAATCATTACATAAGTCAAATAGAAAAATTGGTTACATTTCGTTCATTAGAAGCGGAGATATGGAGTTGTATTTATCATGAGATTTTAGACACAGAAAACGGAAAACTTTTAAAAGTTACATATTAGCTCACAAGTCCTTTCCCAATTGTTTTAGAAGATGTTCACATGCGTAATTGGACTCAGCATGAAATTTACATTATAGCATCGTAAACATATCTCTTGTAAGCGAAGTCTTTGAAAAGATACCGTGAATCACATTCAAGCGTAACCGTTTCCTCGTCTACACGCACTATATGGGTCTATATGGGTCAACTTAAGAAATCGAAACTGCGTAGGTCCGTGGAATACGAAAGACAAAAACTGTGTATTATTATTATAGACTGTCAATAAATTGCATTTATTATTATTGTAATCAATAAAAAATGTATATTTATGTCAAAAATTGATTTTAATGCGGTTTTATTTAGTTTTCCCTAATGTTAAATATCGATAAAACATACTTACTGATTCACTAAAATATCAGTCATGTTACGGTTTTGAGTTAGCCTTTCATTTTAACACGCCGTTTCGTGTTTCTGGGGGACGGAAGGACTTACTAGGTAAACAATGCAAACAATACAAATAGTGGAAGAAGCCGGTCGTTGAAGGTCGTTGAGGGATCACCGAAGAGGAAAGCATTCTTGGTGAATTGCAAAGCGATTTTTTGTATTTAGTGTATTTGTGTATTTAGTATATAGGAGACATATTTCTTTCTCAAGCGGACCACTTTCCTCACTAGGCTCAACAAAGATACAAGGGAAAAGGTTATATTTCTTTGAGAAAGTGAAAAGAGGAATCGTAATTTCGTGGGTAAATGAGAATTTCATCGCAATCTTTCACGTTGATTATAAAATGTTAGAACAATAGTAAAATTACAATTCATGCATTACTGAAAAGGCCAAAGCCTCCTCTATCAAAGTACGTATAGCTTAATCAGATGGACGAACATGCCTTCCGTATTTAGACAAAAGTATGTGGTTGCGCTCCAACTTCTCGGTGCAGAAACGAAAATTTCACCGCAAACTTTCACGTTGATTATAAAACGTTAGAACAATAGTAAAATTACAGGTCGTGCATTACTGAAGAGACCAAAGCTTCCTCTATCAAACTACCTATAGCTTATTAAGATCGAAGAATTTGCCTTCCGTATTTAGACAAACGTATGTGGTTGCGCTACAAATTTTCGGCGCAGAAACGAATATTTCACAAAAAATTTTCACGTTGATTATGAAACGTTAGAACAATAGCAAAATTACAGATCGTGCATTACTGAAGAGACCAAAGCTTCCTCTATCAAAGTAAGTACAGCTTATTCAGATCGACGAATATGCCTTCAGTATTTAGGCAAAGGTATGTGGTTGCGCTCCAACTTCTCGGTACAGAAACGAAAATTTCACTTTCTCCATACTTGGGTTATAGATATTTAAATTATTATGAATAGCATTATGAGGCAAAATTATTATTTCGTATCGTAAAAGAATACAGTCGTCCTTCTTGCCGTAAATTATATTTTGATCATGTTTCCAGAATTCACCGCATAGTCGTTTTGGCGCTGTAAACAGGATATTACGAAAAAAGTAGAATATCTCAAAAATCGATGGTTCTACGAAAATTTATTTCAAACAAAACCTGGAAGAAATACTATTCTCTACAACTTTGGTACTCACGGAGATTACCAATAACGACGTTTTTAAGGAGATATTTGACGGAAACCGAAAAAACCGATTATTTATAAGTAATTCCTAAACAATAAATGCTATGGAAAATTGTTTCAAGTCAAATTTGTAGGAAATTACATTTTCTATAACCATTGCATAGAATTCTACATACAATAATAATGTTTTAATGGAGATATTTCGTCAAAACCGAATCAAGTTTCGAATAAACCTCGACTTCCAGTTAACTGATATTGTCCAAAATCTAATCAGCTCTTCGGACTCATACCAAAGTGTTATATATGTAATTTGGTGATAATATGACAAGTACTTTTTGAGTTAGAGCGCCCACAATCACATCCACACACACACAGACACACACAAACACACACACATTAGGGTGTGCCAAAAATGAAAAATTTCGGAAAATTCACCGTGACAACCCGTAAAAAGTTTCCTTTTGATGCAAAAACACTCCTTGCAAAATTTGGAGGAAATCCGATTACTTTTAGAGGTCGCTATTTTGTTTCAAAGTTTCGGTTTTTATGTGAGAATACCATTGTCACATATTCCTTCATATCTCGTCACCAATAAGACCTACAGAAAATGTTTGAGAAGGTAAATTGTTAGTTTTGAGGAGTTCGATCGATTTTGGCCCATACTGGTTTTGAGGGACGTGTTTTAGATTTTTAGATTGCCTACCTCAAAGGGGCAAACACGTTTTTTCCCAGCTGGAAAGCTTAAACAGTACCATTATTCAATACATGAGTTTTGGATTGGTAAGAAATGAAACTTAATACATGCTTTATGCTAGTTAATGTGAAGAAGTTCAAAAATATAATGCAAAATGTAAGGAAAACTTGTGAAACGTCACATAATACACAAAATATTTTGCTACTTTTCACGACTGTTTAGCATTAGTACACTTTGGAAAGGTCTTCCTGTGCTCCGCTACAGTCTGAAGAAGAGCCTGTTTATCCTCTTCTCCATTTTTAAGAATGGCATTGTACATTTCCATCAGACCCACACCTCTTTCTGCGCTGTCGTTCATGACGCGCAAATGCTGCACTTTGCGAAGAGCTTCCTTAAAGCTATCATGTGACTCCCATTCCGTCGGCTCAGTGTCCATAAATGTAGGAGAAATACCAAGGCGTTCAAAGAAAACAAGTGATGGCTTGCTGGCAAAATCATGGAACTCCAGACAATCCACATCCACATCGCCTTCCCTTATGAAAGCTCTCTTTGGTGGATTTTCCAGGCCATCCCTCTCCCGAAAAGTCTCCACTATCTTCTTTTTCGCTTCGTTTGTCACCATGAGGTCAAACAATGCAAGGGGAACCATTTTAGCACTCAGATACCATAGATGGTTCGAAAATTTATCATAAGCTGCCTTCAACAAGCGTGACCGCCTGACTTCCTTCTTTAATTGTTTCAGCATACGTAGATCATTGTCCGGAGTCCGCACAGCCGCAGCAGATGCGAACCAGAACTCGACATACTCGGAAACAATAAAAACAGTTGATGCTCGGAAGACATCTTCTCCTCTTGCAAGATGAAATTCTGCCCTAAAGAGCCAAATTTTCAGAACATATTGTATATTGCCTTGGCCATCCAACGCGCTCTGTGAAACGCCCCGGGCTGCTTGAAATCATCACTGATTTTTGACCACCCGGTATTCTCCTGACGTATCGTCGTCATGTTGGTTGTCTTCCTCACTACTTCCCTCCAATTCCACTTTAAGTTCAGAGCTTCTGCTATGAGAGGCTTCCTTCTCTAATCTTGCTGTCTCTCTTTCTGATCTAGTTAATGATCTCTTCTCCTTCAATGCCAGTTTCACATCTACTGACCCCATAACACCTCCTCATTCATGCTCCCTTTGCGCAAGGAGAAATTCCTGGTCTTCTTTAAGTCATCAGCGTCAAGGCATTTTCATGAACAATATCAAATATGCAGTCCACATCTTTAGTGAAATCCTCTCTATGAGCTCTCTGAGTTTCAGACTGATTGTTTCGGTTTTTCTTCAGTCCATCGTTTGTGGACTATGAGCAGCTTGTCGGTTGCACGACTCACCGCCCGCGTTGGTATACTGACCTTATTCCAGAAGTTGACAGCTTCTTCGACGGCATGCGTAGCACTGTGCCTTAGTGTCCCTTTCAGTGTGTTGTGGCGATGGAAGAACAACTGCAATACTTGACGGGTTGATGGAAGCTTACATCCTAATATTTTATCATTCGGCTGGCCTATGAGCCAAACTTGGGTGTCACTCCTCCGCTGCATATTGAGCGCGACTGCAGAAATGCGCACGAGATACTACTAGCATGAGGGATATTTCCAGGAAGCAGCGAGAGCGAGCGCTGGAGAGGCACAGACTTGCAGCTCGGACGGACGGAAAGCGGCGGGCGAGGGAGGAGCAGAGGGAGAGGGGTGGGGAAGGGGAGAGGTAGGGGGTGGGGGAGCGGGCAGCAATATCCCTGCCGCACTGAGCACGTTAAACAAAATTTTCTGTAGGTATTACAGGTGACAAGATATGAAGGAATATGTGACAATGATATTCTCGCATAAAAATTGAAACATTGAAACAAAATAGCGACCTCTAAAAGTAATCGGATTTCCACCAAATTCTGCAAGGAGTGTTTTTGCATCAAAAGGAAACTTTTTACGGGTTGTCGCGATAAATTTTCAAATTGTTTTCATTTTTGGCATACCCTAATATACATCATTCCGAAAATAGTGTAAACGTGTTCTAGGGACCTCAAAACGTGTATTTCCGTTGAAATCTCGAAGTCGATTTTTTTCGTGATCACAACAGTAAATAAACCCTGACTTCTGGTTACCCGTTATTGTCCAAAAACTAATCAGTTCTTTGTACTCATGTTAAAGTGTCATATATGAAGTTTGGTAACGATATGGCACGTACTTTTTGAGTTAGAGCGCCCACAATCACATACACGCGCACACACACAGACATCATTCCGAAAATAGTCTAAACATGTTCCAGGGACCTCAAAACGTGTATTTCCGTTGAAATCTCGAAGTCGATTTTTTTCGTGAACACAACACTTTGCCATTACTACGTATGGAGAAAGTAAGAAATTAAGGGGGCGCCATATTATATCTCGCCTCAGGCGGCAAAATGTCTGCGCACGGCCCTTTATATATATACACATATACAGGGTGAGTCTTAATTACATACCTTAAATATAAGCATCGTGTTCTACACCTGCAGACAAGCAAAAAAGTTCATATAAACATATGGTCGCAACCGCTCCATTAGCGAGTTATGGCAACAGGAAGCATGAGAAAAGAAAAGTAAACGGATAACCTAGTTTTGGATCGGACGTTTATTAGCTGTGAACAGAACGGCTTCTGGTCAGTTACAGATGATTTACAAAAGATGTTCAAACTGTCCACCATTACAGTCAATGTACAACTGAGCACTGTTGCGCCAAGAATTCCTGGCTCGCTGAAGGACGTCAGGCATTTCACGTATTGTCGCCCCAGCAGCTTCAATGACATTCCATACCTCGTTGCGCATATTACATCGTTGGGCGTAAACGATGCTCTTTAGATGGCCCCACAAGTAAAAGTCGGCAGGAGTGAGATCGGGTGATTCGTCCTAGCCATCGGCCTGGGTAGTGACTGTCCAAATACCGTTTGACATCGCGAGCAGAATGAGCAGGAGCCCCATCATGCAATGCCCGCATTGTCTGTCGCGTTCCCTAGAGTATGTCGTCTAGTAGTTGCGGTAATTGTCGAGATAGAAACTGT
This sequence comes from Uropetala carovei, assembly GCA_036926305.1. Lineage (NCBI taxonomy): Eukaryota > Metazoa > Arthropoda > Insecta > Odonata > Petaluridae > Uropetala > Uropetala carovei. Next base: position 553,120 of record JAXCHB010000184.1, read on the forward strand.
AAATAGAAGGATCCTGATAGTCGAGGCGCTAGCTCATAAGGACCTAGGAGGAGATCGCCAATTATTCCTGTCCAAACATTAATTGCAAACTTCTGTTGGAATCGTGTTTCCTGAAATGAATGTGGATTTTCATCGTCACATGTGTGCTGGTAACGACGATTCAAAATCCCATCCCTTGTGAAGCATGCGTAGCCATTCGCAGAATGCTCTTCGACGCTCATAATCCAGCGGCGGTTGCAGAGTTTGAACACGCTGTACATGGAATGGATGAAACAACTGATCATGCAACACCCCACCACTGTTCGATGGGAAATCTGGTGACGAGCAGCCAACTGCCTGGTACTAGTACCAGGGGTCCCCTGGTACTATAGTCGGTCCATCATCTGAAGTCTGATGGCCTCGAAAACTGGGCGGGCACGAGTTAGCAGCAGCCAATAGGAGACTGTTTGTTTGGGAAGGTAGTGGGGAGGAAACCAGTCTCACTCCTGCTCTCGAAGAGATCGCATCGGACTGCGTTGCCGTTTCTACCGCCGTTTCATTTTTATTTAGAAACTGCGTAGTATATCAGCTGAGCAAGAGCTGGCAGCGCGAAACCGGTATCTGCTCTCCCGCTTGAAGGTTGAGAGGGGCGATGGAAGGGGAAACGTTCGTGATTGGCTACTTGCTCTAAGTAGGCCAAGAGACTTCAGATGGGGGATCGACTATAGTACCAGGCAATTCAACGGAATGCAGAACATCCTCTTCCACATCAGCGATCCTGCGACTTCGTGGTCTACCAGCGTTTGTCATAATGGGCCGCATACGACCTGTTTCTCTCAGACGACGTTTCAGAGAAATGAATGTCCTGCAATTTTGATGCCGTCGTTGCAGATACATTTCGGCGTAAAAACGTGCAGAGACTGCACTATTATGCTCTGCTTGTCCCTACAGCAGTATCATATCTGTTAATTCGTCTAATGAATAGTCCGCATTATGCGCCATTCTTCGATACGTAACGTGTCTACCAGAACAGTAACCATATGTGACTTAATGATTACCTTCTCCGTGTCGCGGCGCTGCCTCGTTGTTGCCATTGTTGCTGACAAAGAACGAGAGGGGAAGGGAAAGGATTGGAAGGGGAAACGATCGAGTTTTTTTTTAAATATTGCCTTATCTCGCTAACGAAGCGGTTGCGACCATATGTTTATATGAACTTTTTTGCTTGCCTGTAGGTGTAGAACTCGATGCTTATATTTAAGGTATTTAATTAAGACTCACCCTGTATATACAGGGCCATGCAGATGGGTGACGCGGCGAGGCAACCGCCTCAGGCGCCTCTCGAAAGGGGGCGCCAAAGTTTGACAAAAATGAAAACCTATCAAAATAAATTCCTAAGTGCAGCCCGCGCCCGAGGCGGACGATGGCTGGCCATAAAACATTATCTGGTGCTGAATATCGCAAAAGAAAGGCTGACTCAATTGGAACTGAAAAAGCAATCCAGGTTTTTACATAAATTCCTCAAAGAAGATCTAGCATTGAGAGAATTCATAAGAAGTGAATATGCGGTTCATTTCATCAATCATAAAAATACCCATTCAAAATAATTGTATCCTATTAAACTAACAAACTATTCCTCATATAACTTGTATGACTCTATATGCGCCATAATTATAATCTGCTTGGGGCGCACGAATGTCTTGAGTCAGCCCTGTCTAAGCCTATCTCACAATTTCAAATTTTCAATGAAATGTGTTTAGTTGCACACACATAAAACAACTTCTTGAAGTTTACTTGATAATAAATTTAAACAAAAGTTTAGATCGATCTCAAATAAAATTATGGATTTGAATAAATAGGTTTTTATTCTTTCCTATCGTTTTCGACTATACTCTTTTAAAAATGACATTGGGGGTGGCTCTTCGGAGATACTCGGAACACGTCGTTCGCTTTCACTTCGAGGTGGGGAGACGCGCTTGCGTGGGAAAATTCGGCACCTATGTTGTCAGATCTATTTCACATTGTGCTCTCTTTTTTTCTCTCTCTAGGCTAAGGGAACGAGAAAGTTATAGACCCCGGGACGGACAAACGCTTCATCGTACGCGGACACGAAATACAAAGAAAAATATAAATAACAAAATTCACCAAATATTAAATGTATTTATGTATTTTATTATTTCCTATTACAATTGCACAAAATATTTTATTGCAACGGAGTGGCTAAATTTTCTTCTTCCTCGTTATCACTATCGTCTTCATCATAGCTGGACTCATCATCACTATCCATGAGATTAATCACGAAGGATCAATAATTTTGTCCCGATTTACGTCTTTTTTGAAGTCCTCTTCTTGAAGATTTTCTGCATGACGAACGCGCGCGGCCCAAGCCTCTTTTGTAATTCCATCGATAGCCTAAAAAAAATGGTTATACCTTCGGGAAGTACATTAATATGGAATGCACAACCCTTTTTGTTTGGCTATGCAGAACAGTGTACTGCCTCTTCCTTTCCATAGCTTGTTTAAATGTATAAAAAAGCTATACAAATACGAAGAACGGGATGCAACACGAACGAAACGCTTAGCAACACGAATGAAACGCTTGGCAACACAGCACTCGCAGACACGATGTATGCACAACGGAGTTCTAAGAGAGAATGAGCTCCGCCAGGTTAAGCCTCGCAAGAGCCGTCATCTATTGGTTCCCGGAAAATCACGTGAGCGAGAGCTCTCTACTTCGTTCTCTCTCTAAACCCCAATCTCATTTTTAAAGGAGTATAACACATAATAATACTACATTTAGAAAAAAAATTAAGGGGGCGTCATATTATATCTCGCCTCAGGCGGCAAAATGTCTGGGCACGGCACTGTGTGTGTGTATATATATACATTTGTAGAGGTTAGAGCTTTCGGGATGATCCCTTAGTCAGCACAAGATATATGTGTGTGTGTGTGTGTGTGTGTAAATGCTTAAGGAAAAGGAAAGGTAATAATAAAGGTACCAACAAGGTGTTGGAGGAAGCCCTGTGGACACTTACCTAGATTGAAGAGCAATGACACTGGACATCCAACGCTGGTCATTTCTTCTAGCAGTGTGGCCCGCCCACTGCCATTTTAGCACCTTCACTCTTCTAATCACGTCACAGACTCCCATTTTCTTTCTTCAGTCGTTCCTCTTGCGGTCTCTTCGGGTGATCCCAAACATGTATCTCTCCATGACCCTCTGTGTTGTTTGCAGGCGTTGTATCATTCTGGCATTCATGGTCCATCTTTCACAACCATAGGTCAGAACAGGCAGAACACATTGGTCATACAGTCTCCTTTTTAGGAAGACTGGAATATTTGATTTAAAGATGTTCGCATTCTTGCCAAAAGCACTCCATGCCATCTTCACTCTCCGGTTGATTTCTCCAAGAAGCGAACCATCAGTAGTGATGAGTTGACCTAAGTAAACATAGCTGGTTACTTCTCCAAGTTCTTCTCCGTTGATATGTATCTTCTCAGAATTTGTGAAGGAGTTGTACATAACCTTTGTTTTATTGAGATTCATCTTAAGTCCAGCTTCTCGGCTTGTTTGCTCAAGCTCTTCAGTTCTTCTACGGAGCTCTTCTGCGCTCCCTGCGAACAGTATGATATCATCTGCAAAGCGCAGGTGACTCAGATATTCTCCATTTACCTTTATGCCTTTTTCCTCCCAGTCTAGCGTTTTGAATACTTCCTCTAGAGCTGCTGTAAATAACATAGGGGACATAGTATCTCCTTGTCTCACTCCCTTTTCGGCCTTAAAGGCACTCGTCTCTTCATGCAGCTGGACAGATGTTGTCGCATTTTCATAGATATTCTTGATCAAGGTTATGTACGTTTCTTCTACTCCTTGTTTCTTTGGTGCACGTAACACCGACGAAGTTCGGACAGAGTCGAATGCTTTCTCGTAGTCGATAAAGCACATACATAGAGGTAATTCATACTCGTTAGTGCGACTGATTACCTCTCTCATGACTTGGATGTGGTCCATCGTGCTATACCCACTGCGAAATCCAGCTTGCTCTCTGGGTTGAGCAGAATCATGATGGTTTTGAAGGCGCATAGTGAGTATTTTGGTGAATATTTTGTAGACTTTTGGGAGTAGGCTGATCGGTCTGTAGTTATTCAATTCTACTTTGGAACCTTTCTTGTGCAGAAGGATAATACATGCGTGGTTCCATGTTTCTGGTATCTTTTTCTTCCTCAGACAGGAATTAAAAATCTTAGCGAGAATTGTTTCCGGATGATTACCCATTGCTTTGAATACTTCCGCTGTGATACCATCCATTCCACATGCTTTTCCGTTCTTCATACTTCTGATTGCGTGTCTCACCTATTCAGGAAGGATATCTGGGACCTCTTCGGTGGGTATGTTTCCATCATCATTTAATTCATCATTTCCTAGAGGATCCTCATACAGCTTGGTGTAAAATTCTAGTACACATTTCATGATTAGATTCCTAGTATGGGTTATGGAGCCGTCTTCTAGCATCAAGGCCACCAGCTGTCTCTTTCCGATCGAGAGATGCTGCTTCATTTTCTTGTAACTTCTGTTTCCTATGGCTTTCTCGATTAGCTCATAATTATATTTTTTCACATCTTCCGTGATGCACTTCCTTATAGTTTTGTTTAGTTCTGCAAAATGGATCATTTCTTTAGGATCTTTAGTAATTATCATTTTTCTTCTTTTTTCCATCAGCAGTCTTGTTTTTTCGGTCAACTTTTTCTCTGGCTTTGTTTTAACTGTTCCGCCTATTTCTTCAGCGGTTTCCTTGACTATCTCTATAAATTGGGATTCAACTTCTTGGTCTCCCAACGCACTGAATCGATTTTTCAGTTGGAGCTGAAATTCTTCTTTTCGTTCTTATATATATATATATATATATATATATATATATATATATATATATATATATATATATACACACACATATGTGTGTGTGTGTATAAAGGCAGCCCACCCCATCCTCACTTCCTCCCCCAACCAGGTCTCCTTCCCCACACCCCCAATCCTCTCCTTCTGCAGACCTCCCAACCTGGCCAACGTCTTGTGGAGAAAAGAACCTCCATCACCCACTCCTCTGCACCCTGCAGGGTCCCACCCCTGCCGCAGACCACGATGCCTAACATGCCCTATAAACCCACCCTCCAACTCATTCTCAAACCCCACCACCAACATCACCTACCCCATAACATCCCCTACCAACTGTACCTCCCGCAACGTCATCTACCTACTAACCTGTACCCAATGCCCCGCCTTTTACGTCGGACTCACTAGCAATTCCCTCAACATTCGCATGAACGGCCATCGCAACAGCATTAGTCTTAAACGACAGCTACCCTTGGCCGTTCATGCGAATAACCAATCTTAGTTTCAATGTTTGTTTCAGGGTGAGGGCCATCCGCACCCTCCTGGACGACGCTTCTGCCCCCCAACTCCCCAACTGGCCCATATCCAAATTTTAAACTCTTTCTCTTCTCCCTGCCTCAATATCCGTTAATATTTCCTTCTTTCCACCCTCTCTTTCCCCTCTCTCCCCTTCCCTTTCTGCATCCTCCAATCCCCGACCTTTCCACGCTCCCTTTCCTTCCACCCCCACACCTTCACCCCAGTGTCACTGCCATATCAGTTGTGTCTCTCTTGCGCTGACGAAGGGATCATCCCGAAAGCTCTAACCTCTAAAAACGTGTCTCTCCAACACCCCAGCGGCTCTACTTCCGGTAAGTGTTCACTGGGTTTCCTTCAACACCTAGTTGCCCTAAATATCCTCACTTACCTTTCCTCTTCCGTAGTATATATATATATATCAGAGCTCCAAACCGAACCGCAGTCATTTTGCTGAACCGAAACCACTGATTAATTTTAAATGACCCAAAAACCGAACCGTAATTTTTTGCAAAAGTGGTTCGGTTTCGGTTCGATCTCAATCCACAAAGTACGGACCAATGAAAAGACCAGGAATTTCCATTGGAAAAACCAGCGGGTTTGCTTCAAAGGATAGAGTGCCTTTCTCTTTCCTCTCTGCTACTATTGTTATCCACAGACGACATTTACGGTGAGGGTTATGGGGACACCAACTGCGACAATATCTGGGTCAACCACTGTAGGCAGAAACCGACCAACAGATTATAGAAAGATCTTTATCTGAACGCAGGCGAAATGGTCGTTTTACAATGACCTAAAAGGGAGCCGTAATCTGCTTTCTTGCAGAGAGAAAAATCCATGCCCTTACCATCACCCCCTTCAGCATTGTAATTAGCAGACCTGAGAAAATATGCCCCGCTGTGTCTTTCTTAGAACACCATTAACTCTCCTCATATCTTTTTCTTTGGAAAAATTCAAATTGTTGCTCTCAACGGCTTGAGCTTTCAACGACATCATTCCTTTTCCAACTCTCGTGTGGTGTTCTTCTATGATATTTCCATTACTTGGTTGTTTATATTCCAGCAAAAACAGTCGAAGACTTAGGCGGATCCCTTGGATCGGAGGCATTCATTTCCCACAGAATTCCTTGAATTATCTAGCGTGTATTTTTAATAATATTTTAGTAAACTTTATTTAAGAGACAAAATTAATTAACATGTTAGTGTTATTTAAAGAGCGTCACTCTAGATTTTATAATCGTTTGTTTTGAATAATCTGCCCCGAACTGTTTATTAACTTTAAATTATTCTTGTAACGTAATTTTACTATCATATTGATTCTTTGATTACTTTTCTAAGGTTGCAAAAAAAATTAGCAATATGTAATATGTTTGGAATCGAGCTAAAAGTCTTTTTGAATTTATTATATAATAATAAGAATTAATAACCGAATTTGTTAGAGTTTTACATATCATAAATTCATTCGGAGTAATATTTTATTCCATATTTTTTGACCAATCAAAACATTTTATTTACATAAATTTATTATTGAAAGTTGGAAAATTTGAGACGCTGTGCATCATCGCCATTGAAAGCAAGAAACTGTCTACTTCAATAATTAAAGCTATCATTCAATCAAAGAAATCTTAATAAGGGCTTACGGAAAAGAATTTTCCTAGTCGATGAATTGTGTTTCGGTGAATTTTCCTAGACCCTTGATAAATATAGCTAACATTTTTTATTTTATTTGTTATAAATGAACCAAAGGAATAAAGGTGCGTTGCGTGCGTAGCGAACAGGCGCTACCCAATCAGAGGCCTCGCTTTAGGCATAACGCGCGTAAGCAGCGACGGCGTGTTGGAGTTGAGAGCATGGAGCCTATACAGAGGAGATACGACTTCAGCCCGAATGGGGGCGTATTTTGTTGCCAATTTAGTCGCAGCGTATTAGTTCCAGCTTGGCGGCACTGATGTTCTTAGGTTTGCTACAAATCGCTACGAATTGGGTAGTTTACACATGGTCTAACGGCTAATCGTTGTATCCATTTCATTTGTGTGAAATTTTCTCCATATGCGGTGGAATATTTTATTACATAATGATGCGAAATTCAAAGTGTTGCTTTGTGCCTGGCTGTTCGACAGGTTATAGCAAAACAGTACGAGTGAACAAGATTTTGGGAGTGAAAAACACAAGTGTTTTCAAGGCAAGGGTAAGTACACATTAGTCAGTAAATATAAATTTATTAAATGTAGAAAGGATATTAATTGAATTGATATTGTCATATTGAAATCGTTTGCTTTCAGAATGAAGCTCAGCTTCAGAAATGGAGGATTATACCCCGCAAAGATCAAGTTTTCAGCGCAACGGACGTTGTCTGTGGGCTGCACTTTCCCGAGGAGGATACCATCAGGTATTACGAAACTATGATGCCTGGTGGAAGCATCGAGAGATTTGAAAGAGGAAGGCCCCTTCTAAGACCTGATGCGTTCCCAACATTTCCTAATTTACCGAAATATTTTGGGAAGGTGGCAAAAAAGCGGAAGCCTCCATTGGATAGAAATCGTGGAGAAGCTTTGACTCCAGGATTTGATAGGCCTCCCAGCCCAGATATTGGAAGCATAAGTGGAATAGATAACTTTTGGCTGAGGTTGCTGCAGAAATTAATCCTGTGATACCCGAGATGTTTACAGAAGAGGTCTTCGATGCAACTTCCTTGAGGGAAACGTTCAAGAGTGTCCATTTACCTAGTCTAAACTGGACTTTAGCTCTCGTTGGGAGCAATGTGGTTTTTCTGTCATTAGGGAGCAACTTTATGGCTGAAAAACACTATGTATGTATATAAATTTATGTGAAATTGGTATTCAATGTGGTTTTTGGTCAAGTGATTTGTTTTTATTTATAATTATCCTTCTCTCTTTTCAGGTTGCTTCCTCAGTTGAATTGTATGTATACTGAATGTACTGCAAGTCCCTCAAGTTATGTAATGTATGTATATATATAAATTTATGTGAAATTGGTTTTTTAATGTACACAGTGGCAGACATAGAGAATGCAAGAGCCTAAGGCGAATGTTGTTTACAAGGCCAACAGCTTACATCTGACCATGTGTGCCATTAGGTGTTCTGCTCATAGCCCTAGGTGCTTGCCTAGGTCGCCGCCTAGCCCTGTAACTGACCCTGAATGTACGTATATATATTTGTTATTAGTTTGTATTATAGTTTTTGTTCTTGTGATTTGGTATATTTTGTAATTATCTTTCTGTCTTTCCAGGTGTGCTTCCTCAGTTGAACTACATTTTTCAATATTTCCCTGAATGCATTTAGCCAGCAAAGGCAAAAATAGAATAGATAACATTAGTCTGGAAGAGGCTTGAATGCACAGCATTTCTTCTAAGTTTTTTAAATGTTTATGTATCTACTTTAATTGCAGTAATTTATTTTATATGCGCTTAGTTTTCACTATAGTTTTTAATGTTCTGAATAGATAGTTTTAGTAATCATCTTTCTTTCTTTTCAGGAGCTGGGCAAATGGGATATTGATCAACTTTATTTGCACTTATTTATTTTATATTATTGTTCATCATTGAATTGGTTTTTTAAGTAATTCTCTTCCTTTATTTTCAGGTGCTGGTTAATTAGTTGTGTATCTTAGTTTAGCTTAGTTTCTATTTTCCTTCACAGGTTTTTTAACCCCCCTTCCTTTGTGGGTTTTTCCTGCAACTGTGGGTTTTTCTAGAGAATCCTTAAGGTTTTATAGCTTTTTCCCACACACAATCTTTATTAAATGAACTGTTTTAATACAAACTTAAAATGCCATTGTGTTCTTATTTCATATTCCCGTTTTACTTTTACTATAAAATATCTCACTGGATTACCAAAACAAATATGACGTTCCTATTTAATGTGACAATATAACTGCATCGCATTTCGAAATATCAAATTTCAGACAATACCTTATGGACATATTACGAAATTTAAATAATCGTCAGCTTAAGAAAAAAATGAGGCAATATATTACGACGGTGTAATACTTTCTGTGAAAACATTTAATTTCGTCTCGAATGTTTGCCTGTATTTTGTAATAATATTCTCATTTCGTATTATAATAAAATACTGAATGTCGCATATATTTACCATAAGTAAAATTAGATGTAGTGATTATATTTTTGGATATTGTTTTGTACGCCTGGAGCCGAACTAGAAAACACAATAAAAATTATTATTATGAACTGCCGAAGCATTCGAAGGAAACAGGCTGATTTTTGCCACTTAGTTAAAAGCCATCGTGCAGACGTTGTATTGGGAACTGAGAGCTGGCTATCGGGCGACATTAATTCTAACGAGATTTTCCCACCAGATTACGTGGTGTATCGCAAAGACAGGAGGGAAAGAGTCGGAGGCGGAGTTTTCATCGCCGTCAGAAAGAGTATATCAAGCCAATTAGAGGAGATTAACGTCAGTGAACACTGCGAAACGATATGGTGCTCCCTTCGTACGAGAAATGGTAAAAAATTATTTTTTTGCTCATTTTACCGCCCACCTGACTCGGGAGTCGAGAACATTAGAGAACTCAGTCGTACATTGCAGGTGATAGCTAGGAGAAAGAACGATCCAGTAATCATTCTTGGAGGAGACTTTAATCTTCCATCGATCGATTGGAAATCCGTAACCTATGTTAGTGGTGGAAAAAATAGAGAAGTTTGTCGTGAATTAATCGAAGCATTCACTCTAAACTCGCTAGAGCAAATCGTCAACGAGCCGACGCGATATGACAACAACGGAAACGGAAACATATTAGATCTGCTAGCCACTACCCACCCACTATCGACTAGAAATCGACGACGGCATAGGTGATCATAAAATAGTAATTGCCGACTTCAAATACACCCCTGCGACAATATATAAGCCAACGCGATTAGTCTATATCTTCAGTAAAGCAGATCTCCCAGGCTTAAAAAATTATGTTACAAACCAAATAGCGACATTTATCAATTTTGCGAATAGTAACAGCGTAGATGACTCTTGGACGGAAATTTTGCGAATCATTCGAGAAGGGCTAAAAACGTTTGTCCCAACTAAAGCAATTCGTGATCGCAAGGATCCGCGGTGGGTGAAACCGAAACTCCGTGCCTTGCTCAAGAAACAAAGACGGCATCACGCGCACATAAAGGACCTTAAAGAAGTTGGTAGGGACCACGCAAACGAGTATTTAATATACAGAAATATTCGTAAATCTGCAAGAGACGAAGCGCGTAAGGAATTTGACGTCTACCGATCCACGACACTGTCGGACTCACTCAAAAACGACTCGAAAGAATTTTGGTCGTACGTGCGAGAAATGCGAGGAGGACAGTCCACAGTACCTCTTCTACGTACAGACAACGGTGAAAGTGTACACGATTCATTTACTAAGGCTAGTATGTTAAATCGGTTCTTTGAAAATTGCTTCACAATAGACAGCGGTGATTTCATTGATTTCCCTACTCGTATAGACTCAAATATGAGCGACATAGAAATATCCGAAAGCGGTATCGTCAAATTACTAAGTCAGGTCCACAAAAGAAAATCGCCAGGGCCTGAAGCCATACCTGCATTCATTATAAACTCGTTAGCAAACGAATTAGCTTCGTACCTTAAGCTTCTATTCAGAAAATCTTTGGATGAGGGTGTAGTTCCTTTGATATGGAAAACAGCCCACGTTACACCAATACATAAAACGGGAAGTAAATTAAAAGTGGAAAACTACCGCCCTATATCGTTGACGTCAATCTTCTGTAAGGTTTTTGAGCACATTATCGGTAGCTCAATAATGCGATTTCTCGAAAGCAAAGAAGCGCTTAACAGTAGCCAGCATGGTTTCCGGAGAGGCAGGTCATGCGAGACTCAGTTAGCTCTACTCACACAAGATATTGTGAAAGCAACGGATAAAGGAATAGGAGTTGATGCAGTATTTTTAGACTTTAGGAAAGCCTTCGACACCGTTTCTCACGTGAAAATAGTGCAAAAATTAAGGGCTTATTCTATTAACGAGAAAATTGTAAATTGGATCGCCTCGTTTCTTTCCGATAGAACCCAGAGAGTAGTCCTCGATGGAGTTGCATCAGACCTCGTCAAAGTGACTTCCGGCGTGCCTCAGGGAAGTGTAATCGGACCTTTGTTATTCTTGATATATATAAATGATTTAGCGGATAATATAAAGTGTAAAGTTAGACTCTTCGCGGATGACACACTTGTGTATGGAGAAATCAACACAATACACGATCAGGAGAATTTGCAAAAGGACCTTCAGGCTATCACGAAATGGTGTAAAGATTGGCAACTCGATCTGAATATAAAGAAATGCGCCGCAATGAACTTCACGCGCTCCACGAATTTCAACCGTTACCCGTACCAAATATCCGAACTAAAGCTAAAATACGTCAATAGCTACAAATACCTAGGAGTAATTCTCAGTAGCAATTTGTCTAGTAGAGAGCATATCAAATCCGTTATAGCATCGACAAACAGAATTCAAGGGCTTTCCTCTAGAGTCCTGCGGGGATGCCCCTCGAATGTGAAGGAAATCGCATACTTTTCCCTAATACGACCCATCGTGGAATACTGTTGCGCCGTCTGGGACCCTTTCGAGGAGGGCCTAACTAGAGAGCTCGAAATGATTCAGCGTAGAGCGGCTAGATTTGTAAAAGGAGAATATCGGTATGATGCGAGTGTATCAGAGTTATTGAGAGATCTGAAATGGCAGACGTTGAAGAGTAGAAGAATTGAATACAAGAGGAAACTATTTGAAAAATTTGAAAGTTCCGAATTCGTTGAAGACGTACGAGGCATAGTCGTCCCCATCGGTGTTAGTGAACGTAATGTTAGATCACAGTGCAGGAGAAAATATCTCGAAATTACCGCTAGAACAGAGAAATACTACCGATCCTTTTTCCCAGACGCGATAAGACAATCCAACAGAGGAATTAGCTAGACTTCACTTGGTGTTGTGACACCCCCTGCCAAACGCTTCTAGCGGCTTGCAGGGTATTTATGTAAATGTAAATGAACCGAAGTAAAAGGCACTAGAATTCCTGATACCGTGGATATTGAAAAAGTCCAAATTTTACCTCCGCCTATCTATCCTCTATAGAGTGAATTTCATAGTCGACCAAAGCCACAATAAATTTATCGAATATGGATTAAGCGAAATACTGAACATCAGAACAAACATTCCGTCCTGTAATTATACCCTAAAAGAGGTTTTTTACAGCGGAATTCCAATCAATTGATCCGCTAAGTAATTCATGTAACATATTCGGTACTTCGTAAAAAGAAATAGTTTATGTTCATAGATTGATTTAGAAACCTATATTACCAATGCATTCTTACGTAACAAACTATTATCGCAAATAGAAGCACGAAAATTACGTATGTATCATACGTACTCTCCATAACTTCAGCAAACCTACCTATCGCAACGCTCCGTGTGGCGACTTTGGCAACTAAAACTTGAGCGACCAAACTGGCAACAGTTTCGGTCCCGGAGTGGAATCTCCTTATAGTACAGGAAAGTTAGGAAAAAAAGCGGAAAAAATTCGAACAAAGCTGATTTTTGGCAGCGATGCTCAGACTGGCATCTAGTTCAACATACTAAAAGTCCTCAATGATCCGGTGTGAGCTTCGGCCGCCATATTGGAAAAATGGCGCCCGAAATCAGTTCTTCGTGAATATCTCGCGAACTGTGGCATCTATGTGAAAATTTTGAAATACGAAGTTGTAGCGAATTAAATTTCCTACAAAAAAGATCCTATCACTTTTTATCGTCAGAGTAACCATTCTCCGTCAAAATAGCGAGAAACAAAGTGAACTAAATGAAAACGGCGAGAAAAGTTGCGAAATCCGTATGAGTATGTGTTGGTAACGTCTCCGCATCGCTGTTTTTTATATATGTGCTTTGGTGGTGGAGGGGGGTGGTTAGAGGGAATGGTCACTGTCAAACCGGGGGAGGGGGGGAGCATGAACCAGGTAGAGGTAAAATTCAAATAACCTTATATTCATCGTACAGTCTGGAAAATAAAGCATATGTAAAGAATAATATTTTGTTTCTGCATCCTTTCCCCTGCTGTGACTCGACGTCTGCTGTATTCGGGAAAGAAAAAACGTCACTTGCAAAAGTTTTAGAAAAAAATGAAGACGTAAGAGAAACGGCTCAAATTTTCCAAAACGAAGAAGCTCCTCATGATGATATTGCTGATGCTGGAAATTTTGTTTTTCTTGCTTTATATGGCACTAATAAAGATGAACAATCTCTAAACAATCACCCTTTCATCTGCTTCAAAAAAGGAGTTGCTCGAGGAAAAAAGAGCCTCTCATCATTACCCCTAACCGAGGACGCTGCTCGCCTGCACAGTTATCGCGTTTACAATCAAATTCAGTTATGGCGTGGCATTAAAATGCTTCCTGAAAACTGGGGCTGGCAAATCCAACCTAATTTCTCACATCTTCGATTAACCAAACCACCTGCTCCAGATAAAATTTTACAGTGTTTTTTTGCAGCTATACTAAAGGATGTCGCCAGGCTTGTGGATGCCGAAAAACAGGATTGAAGTGCTCAAATGTTTGCCTAAATTGCAGTGGAGTATCCTGTGATAAGGCCAGGTACTTAGTAGTGGAAGAAGAGGAAGATGTTGATGATGTCGAAGCAGCAGAAGAGGAGCAGAATGTTCGAAAATCACCTGATAATGGAGAAGAAAACAGCACCGACTATGATACCGATATTGAAACCGAAAATGATACAAAAAACGATGACGAAAATGAAGCCTATAGGCTTCACGTCAACTTACCTTCGATAGACTGGACTCATAATTGCTTTGATCCCGGTGGTAGAGAGCGGGAATCATGCGAAGCACTTATAGAAACCTTCGTCAAACACTCGTTGTGTCAGCTAGTAAGATGTCCCACGAGATCGAACAATATATTAGATTTACTCGTAACGAACTACCCCGAGCGTATGAACAAGCTTTCCATAGAGGAAGGAATAAGCGATCATAATGCTGTGTACGTAGAATTTAAGCTAAAAGTGGAGAAACAGGTTAAGGCTAGAAGGCGCGTATAAATGTACGCCAAAGGCGATTTCTCGAAATTTAGGTCTTTTTTACAGACACAATTCCCTTATTTCTGCGGGGCATCTATCGACGCTAGTACAGAGGAATTATGGTGCGTGTTCAGGGATATGATGCGAGAGGGTACGGATAATTTCATTCCACATAAACTTAAACGTGATGGTGCGGAACCAAGATGGTACAACCAGAAAGTTAGATGCGCTCTTAGACGGCAAAAAAACTTCACGCTCGCTTAAATAATAATTCTTCGAAAGTCACAGAGGAACAGAGGTCAATGATACGGTATCAATACAGAGAGGCGTGGTCAAGAGCAAGAGTAACAATGCGAGAAGCATTTAATGATTACAAAAAGAAAGTTCTGCATAGTAATTTGAAAGAAAATCCTAAAGCATTTTGGTCGTACGTTAGAGAGGTTCATGGTAGAGGCCCCACCATAGTGTCATTGAGAACGGAGGCAGGTGATGTAGTACATGATAGCGCGGAAAAAGCGAACTTGTTAAATGAACACTTTCAGAAAGCGTTTACTTCGGTGAGCAACGAATTTAAGGAACCAGCTTCGAATGATAAGGGAAATTCGATGGAAGATTTGATATTCTCTGAAACAGGTTGATGCCATTTTCATTTATTTTAAAAAAGCGTTTGACAAAGTACCCCATAATAAATTCATAGGAAAACTAGGAAAGTACGGCATAAACCCTCATATCATGAGTTGGGTAAAAGACTTCCTCTCAGACAGAAAACAGACAGTAGTTATTGATGGGAAATCTTCATACCCGGTAAAAGTCGCATCAGGTGTTCCACAGGGAAGTGTCATAGGTCCACTACTATTCCGATATATATAAACGATATCTGCTCGGTAGTTCGCTGCAAAATAAGACTTTTCGCAGATGACACCTTTTTATATAATGAGATAACGAGTCAGGATGACCAAAAATCGCTCCAGGAAGATTTAAACGCCCTTTCAGCATGGTGTCAAGATTGGAAAATCGAAGTTAATCACAGCAAATGTTCCCTATTGAGTTTCTGGAAGAGTAAGAACAATGAATTAGACTCGGAGTACAGAATTGATAGATTGAATATCCAATCTGCAGAGTACGTTAAATATTTAGGAGTTACCATTTGTCGTGACCTATCATGGAATATGCATATTCGAATGATCGTAGGCGCAGCTAATAAGAAATTGGGCTTCGTAGGCACAATAGTAAGAAGTAGCACAGAACAGGTATGAGAAACGTGTTATTTATCATTGGTCAGATCTCAGGTCGAATACGCTTCCAGCATATGGGATCCGTACGAAAAGGGACAAATACTTGAGTTAGAAAGAATCCAACGCAGAGCAGCCAGATTCGTAAAGCAAAAATATGAGCAAAAATTAAGCGTCACATCACTCTTGAAGGAGTTGAATTGGATATCGCTAGAGGATCGCAGAATTAGCGCTAGGTTAAGGCTTCTGGAGAAATTTAGGTCGGTAGTTCTCTTAGAGGAGGTCTCAGGAATATTAGAGGCACCTACGTACATGGGCAGGCACGATCACGAGATAAAATACGT
This sequence comes from Uropetala carovei, assembly GCA_036926305.1. Taxonomy (NCBI): domain Eukaryota; kingdom Metazoa; phylum Arthropoda; class Insecta; order Odonata; family Petaluridae; genus Uropetala; species Uropetala carovei. Next base: position 569,129 of record JAXCHB010000184.1, read on the forward strand.
GAGATCGACTGTAGGACCGAGCGATATCAGAGCTCGTTTTTCCCAAGGACCATACGGGATCATAACAGGAGAGTGATTCCCACGAGGGACGTTATTAGGTAGGTTTTGGTGTGCTGCACCCCCTGCCACCCACCAGTCTGGTGATTTGCAGGGTATCTTGTAGATGTAGATGCATATTGGATAAATTATTTCTGAATAGTATCTCAAATGAATAATTTAGTTGAACCGAACCGCGAACCGAACCACTTGTCAAAATTCTCGTCTGAACCGAACCACTCCCAAATTTTGAAGTGGTTTGCAGCTCTGATATATATATAAGATTGCAACTAGTGGTTGAGAGGGATAGGAGGGAGCCAGTGGACACTTACTTGGTGTTGTGGACGTCCATGGCGATAGAGGAAGGCTGTTTCTTGGAGTTTTCGGGCTTCCGCCATTCTTAGGCACAAGAGTATTACTAAAACTAAACCAAAGTGTCTCACTGGGGGTAGCGGGGATGGGAAGAGGATGGGGTTCGTGGGAAGGAGGCTAGGGTATTTGGGGTGGGGGTGTCAACGAAGGTTTAGACCGGGAAAGGAAAGAGAGCGGAGGATTTCTATATGAGCGAGCTCCCATTGGCGGAGTTGTGGTGCGGGAGAGTCTTTTGTGAGAGCCCGGATAGTTTTGACAGTAAAACATCTATTGAAGGGTAGGGAGTGGCTTACCGCATGATCGGCCACCGGAAGGGGGCGCTTATGAGCGACACTGTCCCGATGACAGTTCATACGGATGGTGAGGGGTGTGGTGGTAAGGCCCACGTAAAACGCCGGGCATTGTGTGCAGTTTAATAAATAGATTATATTTCTGGAGGTGCAGGTTCCGTGGGACGTAATCGGATAGGTGATGTCTATAATCGGGCTGGTGAACGTGGAGGAAGTCTCTATGATGGGGCAAGTGAGGCACCGTGGTATTTCGCATGGGAAAGACCCTGCGGGGGGTGGTGTTGGACCCGTAGGGAGTTCTTTGCGCCACAACAAGTCGCCTAGGTCGACGGAATGATATGATGGGTAGCTTGGGGAAGAGTGTAAGGGTGATGGGTGAGGATGTGAGAATTGGGTGGGCGGCGGCAAGGATGTTTTTCAGGGCTTCGTGTAGCCCTGGGTGGAAGGTTGTTGTGAGAGTTAGGTATCCTCAGGATAAAATTATTTGGCTTAGATTTTATAGAAGACACCCACGACGACAGTGCCTCTGTGTATGGAATCAGGAACTAACATGTAAACAAATGGAATCGCTTATGGATATGCGAATATAGATTGAACTTGAATTAATTACATCTGTTGGGTCCGATTCATTTCTTAAAATAATACAATATAAACCTAACCGGCACTTATGTATTAACTCCAAGACCTTACTTACGTACAACATACTTATGTATTACCTCAAGGACCTTACTTACGTACATTAACAGAAACTGATTGGCCTGTCTCGACATTTACAAACCCAATCACCGGAAAACGGGGATGGTTTCTTTAGTTCCGGGCGAGGCGAAGGGCGCGGTAGCGCCCGGAGACGACTACCCACTAAAACAAAGCGAGCCGAAGGCTCGTCAATATAACCTTTCAATGTTATATCCTCTTGACCCAGCGCGACTCGATCTCCAAACCAAGCGACTGTTTACAATAGTTCATGATTCCGTTCACAGAGACACTTCCGGTGCTGCGGTCGTGGGTGTCTTATATCAAATCTGTTCCAATTATTTACCAATGCGAAGTTTTGTGATGATATCTTCAAAGATTTGAAAATCACAATTTGTAGAAAATATACGTCTAATTATTTAAGTTACTTACGTAATTTTAAAAACAGTTTGCTTTGGAGAACTCTATGCCATGCTTTGTTTCTTTTTTCGCAATTTTTATCGCCATATAGCTTATGTTACCTGCAGGGTAAAATTATATACGTATCCGAAGTTTCGTGACGATTTCTTCTAAAGGTAAACTGGAAGTAAAACCAGCAAGACCACAATAATCAACAAAAAATAAATGAACTAAGCAACTTACGAAATGATTTAATTTAACGAAAGACAAAACAAAGTAAATACAGAACGTTTAAGAATCAGAGACTGAATATTACCCTCAGACCATTAGCTCGATTCTCTCATCCACGAGTTCTGTTACAAGGAAATTGTTTACATCAACAATACTTTGGAAACAATGAAACGATTTATCCAATCACAATTTGTGGAAAATCTACGTCTAATTATTTAAGTTACATAGTTTTAAAAACATCTTTCTTTGGATAACTCTACGCCACACGAAAATATCATTAAAAACTATTTATTAGTAATATTTCAATTATAATCAACAAATATTAGGTTGTCATGTAAACAAATCAAACTCGCACACACAAATTGAAAAACGATATTACGTTAAAATTTTTTTTTCAAACTATAAATGAATTGGACTCTCAATTTCGGCGACAATGGGAGTTTCATGGTAGCTTATAATGGGTATTGTAATAAAACTGATAAACTCATGTATTTTATTGATTCTAAATGCATTTTTATGCTAATTCAATCAGGATTCGGATTCTGTCTTCAATAAAAATAAACTTTGTTCTTTTCTTCATAGAACCATTCAAGTCTCAAGTTCGTACCATGTTTCTAAGTAATTTTAAAATTCAAATAAAGAATAAGCTGCACTCGTCCCCATGCTAATCAAATGAAAAAAGAAAATATTTTTGAAAATTAGACAGGTCAATCAAATCTATATAAAAACCTTACTACAAACCAGTACTCGTTATTCCGCTTAAAATGATACCTTTCTCTTGTTTCTACGTGCTGTAATTGCTGCGCTATAAAATTACATACAAACACTTTATTTTATAGATGTGCGTGTGTGTACAACGTACACACACGAGGGTGTCAGAAAGTAAGGTTCCCTATTTTGAATGTAAACAAGTTACAATGCGGAACACATGGAACAGATATAGGCACATATTGTCTATTTTCCGTCATAGTCGCCTTGTCTGTTGAGGCACTTATCATAGCGGTAGATCATGGAAACGAAGCCTTGGTGGTAGAAAGATGCGTCCTGCAGACGTAGCCAACGTTTGACCTCTTCTTGGACGCCTTCATCAGACTGGAAGCGTAGGCCTCGAAGGTGCTTCTTCAGTTTGGGGAGCAGGTGGAAGTCCGATGGTGCCAAATCAGGACTATAGGCAGGATGGGGCAGAATTTCCCAGTGCCAAGTGTTCAAGAGATTCACTGTGGCATGAGCAGTGTGCGTCCAGGCATTATCGTGCAACAGCAGCACTCTCTTTGACAGCAAGCCGGACCTCTTGCAACGAACAGCCTCCTTAAGTTTCGTGAGGGTGGCCTGATAACCAACTGCATTGATTGCTGCGCCGCGAGGAGTGAAATCCACCAAAAGCACTCCATTCATGTCCCAAAACACACTTGCCATCACTTTTCCCGGGTTTGTCGTTGTCTTGAATTTTTTTGCAACAGGGGAACGAGGATGCTTCCATGTCATTGATTCGGCTTTATTCTCAGGACTGTAATGGAACACCCAAGTCTCATCTCCAGTAATGATTCTGCCTAAGAACTCCTCACCCTCTTCCACGTAGCGCTGAAGGAGTGTGAGCGAAGTCGCTATGCGCGTCTTCTTGTGGTCATCTGTCAGTTGCCTGGGAACCCACCTACTGCTAACCTTTCGGTTTCTAGTGATGGGATAACGTACTAACCGACACCAGAGTCACAGCGTGCTGCGAACCTCACTTTCACGGGAATAAAATAGGAAAACTTACTTTCTGACTTTCCCTCGTGTGTGTGTGTGTATATATGTATGTACGCACGCACGCTCACGCACACACACTAGTATAAGCGTCCGTCAAAAATGACGGGGACGATCGATTATTCTGAAACAAAATGGAGGCAGTCTTCTTTGACCTGAAATCATACCTCCTGCAGAGAGGGTTGCCTTCGATCCGAGCGAAGGTTCGAAACCCTCACCGCGGGTATCTATTGTGCTTTAGTCCCCACTTGCCAGGTATATTTCTGATTTTCATAGCGTGACAGAGGGAGTGACAAAAGGACAAAGGGACAGAAAAAGGCTTTTATATATTACCGATATATTTAAACGTTTTGTTATTATATCATAATGCTATCCTGAAAATTTCATCAAATTCGGTTCAGTCATTTGCGAGATATTAAGTTTCAAAAAGCATTACATGACAAAGGGGCAAAGTGAGTCTTTTATATATGTTTTATGTTGATGATGTGTGTGTGCGCGCGCGTACGTGTGTCTACACACGCGCATTCGTAGTAAGTCCCTCGCCAACCGCGGTTGAAACTTTTACCTGGTTTTACCTATTGCGGCATCCAGTCCTGCGTATCGTCGGTTCTCCTGTCTATACTTCTAATATTACCCTAACGTCTGCTGCTGCTGCCGTAAATAGTCGTCAAGGTGATATGCAATGTTGCCGCTTTCGGATAGGATAGGACTATTGCCAAATGTGTAATGTATAATGAAGTGCTTCAATGCAATTTTAAGTATGACTATTATTTTTCATTTATTCAATGTTCAAAAATCTATTAATTATAAAATCTATATTATACTGCCCTAACGTCTGCTGCTGCCGAAAAGCAGCAGCCACGCCTTTAGCGGCAAGGAATTTAACTTCTTATTATACGACTGGAGAGCCGGTTTTAAAATTGTCAGGCTATCGGAATTTTTTGATGATTCATTTCTTTAGCGGTATTCCTGTTTTAATACAAAAGTAGATTTGGGAACACTCAATTCATCTGGAATTTTAATCGCTTGAATATTATGAAATTTGACCTTTCGAAATAATCACCACAATATTTTCTGCTGTAATTTAATAAAATTTGCAAAAAGTATTAACTAGATTTTAATGTTATAAATTGAAGGAACGAATGAACCGAAGATGCTTTTGCAACATGCATAAGCTGTAATGATGGAAAATTTGGAAACAGGTGAAAAAATCTGCTATGACCGGGAATCGAATCCGGGTCTTCCACTTCTACCACTGAACTATCGTAGCAGATTAATTCAACCCTAACAGATGTCCTCAAGGAGATACATCAAAGAAAATCCCTACCCTCTCAAATGGTGAGAATGCTGTTTGTCTGTCCGTCCGTCCGCATGTTCGTTCTCGGCTTCTTTCTAACGGATTTTCATGAAATTTGATATTAAGGACTCACAATCAAATATAATAAGAAAATCGCAAAAATGAATCATGTACGCCAATCAGGGGTACCACTTTACTGGTGACAAAAAATATACTTTCCGCCATATCTCGTCAAGTATTGCTCATATCAATATATTTTTCAAATAAAACTTGTAGAACTATTACATTAGAGTATTTCTTTCCCTATATATTTTTATCGTAGGAGTTGCCGTTATCAAGAAAATCAAACCAGAACGTCTTAATTAGAGTTGAACTTGGACAATTTCTTGCATGGTTACTTCTTCATTGTTGCTAACATAAACAATCTCCCAAACAGACGTTTAATTTCCTTACGTGTGCATGCAATATTTTTAAATAGGAAGAAAATGGACTATTTATGATGAAGAAAAGAACTTTAAAACGCTATTTCCCTTACGTACAGGTATATAATTGCTTTCTAGTACTCCATTGCACGAAACGCGCCCATTTGTGATACGTTGTACACTTTCCTAACTTCTTTCAATACTTATTATGGGTGTGTAAGCGTGCATTGAATGCTTTTAATACGAGAGGAGAGGGGAGACGGAGGTAGAGGGGGGAGGGAGGGAGAGGGAAATGATTTTCATAACAACCAAAGTAAACAGCATTCGTAAATTATTATACTGAATATACATTCATTCTCCTTCGTGGAAGAATATGCGCAACTAATTTAAGTTTAAGAAAGTCCGTCATATGACGGTTCGGTAGTCATTTACTCAGTTTTTAACGCAACATTTGAAGTTTAACTAACGATAGCCCGTCATATACAACTCGATAAAGGCTGAAAAGATAGTGCATCTCACTTCAGGCATTAAATTCAGAAAAGAAAGAAAAGTGAAAACACATTATTGGACAGAATAAAAATTATATTTTTAAATTTCCATATTGGATGTTATTTCGTCCCGCTATTACCTAGTTATTTGTTGTTTTTGAGTGTGAAAGGTGATCCAAAGTATTTTCACTGCGAAATTTATTCAAAGTTTTTGAAATAATGCACATGTAATTACCGATAATTATTCTTGAGGACTCGGATATCGAGAGCAACTCTTAAGTGCTATTAAAATTATATTTTTTGCTCTATGGAAAAAGTCGTTTGCTGGTACACAGACATTTTTTAGTTAATAAAATTTATTAAAGGAAAATTAGTCCCAACCATACTGATAATTTCCCAGAGAAAAGCTTAAATGCCATTCCATTGGCGGCAAAATCTCAAAAGTGGGAATGCATGAAGATGAAGAGCGATCCTCACCACGTCGCTGAAGACATCTGTGGAGGAAATTGCTACCACAAGGATTGCAGCGATCGATCGAACATTGCGACACGCGTCCTCCTTTCTCCATCTTGGATCTTTTATTTGCCATTCCTCTCCCTAGATGCCATCGCAAATATTTGCTTAAACATTTTGCAGATTGCGAATGCGGTCGAATACCTTTATGGTGGAAGGTAACGATATTCGAGCTATTTAAATGTCGTTCCAGGAAACGTTCCATTTTGGAAATAAGAACTCTAACGGGCGGCGGATCGTGAATCTTAGGGATTCCGAGGAGGTCCTCCATATACAGTTCGATCTATAATAACTAGAGCAATAACGAGGTCGCTTTGTTGCTCCCTAAATCACAGTAGTCCCGGGTTCGATCTCATAGGGTCCATCGTACGTGCACACGGAACATATCTTTCGGTGCACGAAAACTTGAAGAGGCGTTCAACTGTGCGTCGCACCACCTTCTCCTCTCCAAACTCTAAACCAGTGGTTGGCAACAACGTTTTCCTATTGGGTGACATTCTTTATCGATATTCATAATCCGTGATACTCTGCGCCTGTCCTCCTTAAATTCGTTTTCTCCGTAACAACAACATACAAACACTTTAAAATATACAATAGATACTTTTTCATTTACTATTAGCTTTTCTTAACAATTAATCATATTTGCTTGTAACAACCCATTTCCAAACGTATTATATTCAAATAAAACGATAATTTTATTTCCTATCATATCACTTTTGCCAAATCCAGCTTCATTTCCTGTCACTTTCTCCATACGTAGTATTGTGATCACGAAAAAGTCGACTTCGAGATTTCAATGGAAATACACGTTTTGAGGTCCCCTGTAGAGATCTGCATATCCGCAATTTATCCGACCCGCGGAAATCCGCACGAAAAGTTGCGGTTCGGGTCGGATTATGCGTAACTTTTTGCGGGTGCGGGTCGGAGTCGGATATATAGCCTGCGGGTGCGGATACGAAAATCAGTAGCCGTGCTAAACTCAAAATTTAGTGTCTTGAGTATGAGAAAAAACAATGACGTTGGTTGCACCCTTCTCCTACCCCATCCAAACCGATAACCCTAAAGGCTTTGGGGTTATTTTGACCCTCTCCCTTACCTTTCGAGGGACGCGACTTTCTTTTGGAGCTATTGGTGGGATTTTCCAAGACATTCTATGCATTTACATTTACATAAATACCCTGCAAACCGCTAGAAGCGTTTGGCAGGGGGTGTCACAACACCAAGTGAAGTCTAGCTAATTCCTCTGTTGGATTGTCTTATCGCGTCTGGGAAAAAGGATCGGTAGTATTTCTCTGTTCTAGCGGTAATTTCGAGATATTTTCTCCTGCACTGTGATCTAACATTACGTTCACTAACACCGATGGGGACGACTATGCCGCGTACGTCTTCAACGAATTCGGAACTTTCAAATTTTTCAAATAGTTTCCTCTTGTATTCAATTCTTCTACTCTTCAACGTCTGCCATTTCAGATCTCTCAATAACTCTGATACACTCGCATCATACCGATATTCTCCTTTTACAAATCTAGCCGCTCTACGCTGAACCATTTCGAGCTCTCTAGTTAGGCCCTCCTCGAAAGGGTCCCAGACGGCGCAACAGTATTCCACGATGGGTCGTATTAGGGAAAAGTATGCGATTTCCTTCACATTCGAGGGGCATCCCCGCAGGACTCTAGAGGAAAGCCCTTGAATTCTGTTTGTCGATGCTATAACGGATTTGATATGCTCTCTACTAGACAAATTGCTACTGAGAATTACTCCTAGGTATTTGTAGCTATTGACGTATTTTAGCTTTAGTTCGGATATTTGGTACGGGTAACGGTTGAAATTCGTGGAGCGCGTGAAGTTCATTGCGGCGCATTTCTTTATATTCAGATCGAGTTGCCAATCTTTACACCATTTCGTGATAGCCTGAAGGTCCTTTTGCAAATTCTCCTGATCGTGTATTGTGTTGATTTCTCCATACACAAGTGTGTCATCCGCGAAGAGTCTAACTTTACACTTTATATTATCCGCTAAATCATTTATATATATCAAGAATAACAAAGGTCCGATTACACTTCCCTGAGGCACGCCGGAAGTCACTTTGACGACGTCTGATGCAACTCCATCGAGGACTACTCTCTGGGTTCTATCGGAAAGAAACGAGGCGATCCAATTTACAATTTTCTCGTTAATTGAATAAGCCCTTAATTTTTGCACTATTTTCACGTGAGAAACGGTGTCGAAGGCTTTCCTAAAGTCTAAGAGAGGTTCATTAACATGTTCTGCTGCGACTCATTTTATTTTGAATTTTTGGGTTTTGATTAGCAGATGTTGCTGCAGATAATTTTTGCCTGCGGATGCGACTTAAGTTTGCGGGTCGGTCAATATATTCCTGTGGGTCAGATCGGGTCGGGTAATTTAGAAATTTTTGCGGGTACAGTACGGATATGCAGCCTGCGCGTACGGGTCGGGTACGGATACGGAAATCTGTATCCATGCAGATCTCTAGTCCCTAGAACACGTTTAGACTATTTTCGGAATGATGTCTGTGTGTGTGCGTGTGTGTGATTGTGGGAGCTCTAACTCAAGAAGTACTTGCCATATCGTTACCAAACTTCATATATAACACTTTAGCATGAGCACAAAGACCTGATTAGTTTTTGGACATTAACGGTTAACCGGAAGTCGAGGTTTATTCGAAACCCGATTCGGTTTTTGCGATATTTCTCCGTTAAAACATCATTATTGTATATACAATTCTATACAAATGTTATAGAGAATGTAATTTCCTACAACTTTAATTTGAAACAATTTTCCATAGCATTTATTGTTCAGGAATTATTTATAAATAATCGATTTTTTCGGTTTCCGTCAAATATCTCCTTACAAACGTCGTTATTGGTAATCTTCGTGAGGACCAAAGTTGTAGAGAATAATATTTTTTCCAACTTTTGTTTGAAACAAATTTTCGTAGAACCATCCATTTCGGAGATATTTAACTTATTCGTAATTTCCAGTATACAGCGCCGCCACCATGTAGCGGTGAATTCTGTAAACATATTCAAAATATAATTTTCGACTGCATTCTTTTACGACACGAAATAATAATTTTGCCTTATAATGCTATTCATAATAATTTAAATATGTATACCCCAAATATGGAAGGTCATGTGTTGGTCACATCAGATTTTGTAATTATGCCTCGCTGAAATATTTACTTTTATGTTTTGTAAGCAACCCGTGAAAAGGCAACATACAGTTGACCATGATTGAACACTGACTCCGGTAAATATACACCAGATACGTGAGACTGTTTACGTTAATAAACATTAAAGTGTAGAATATAATGATTTTACTTACAGAAAAGGTAATATTCCAGTATTCAATAGACGAAAGAAGGTTCAATTACTTTCATCAATAAACGCTTCCTGAATAATAATCAGTATCTATTTACGTTGCTATCCATAAACATCGATCGTTTCGTTGCTTAAACAAAAGTGCGAATCGAATAACGCTAAACTTTCGTCTATTTATAAAGCTCCATTGAAGCTAACTGAATTGGAGGTAACAATGACGGCCGCCTTGGCAACGCCCGGAAAGAGTACGAAAAATCCACAAAATTTCGAGTCAAATACCGTATTTCTGAAAACTTCGACAGTGTAACATGTAAACATCGCAGGAATAAGATAGTATAGAGTTTTATTCGTCAAATAAAGCAAAAACGAAAAAACTCGGTCCATATTTACGTATTTTGATGCTTGAAGGAAGAATACCTTGCAAGTCAAGAAATCGATTCATACTTATGGAAAAATGATAATCCCTTATATTGGCAGCACTGATTAATCCCGGTTGACCACACCTTGACCATTCACTAAGTTAGGATGTAAGGAAGAATCGTACTAAATTTGGTTATTCTAGCTGTAATTGTTTAGGAGGAGTTCCATGAACAAACAAACAAACACACCCTTCAAAATATATTATAGGAGATAAGGAAGTCCTGAATATAATGCAGTAACATTAAGATCCTTTATATAATTTTACAAGTGTCCGTCCGTCTGTCTCTATTTGTATCTCGAGAACCGTTCGTCGTAGAAATATGCCGCAAACAGCTTTTTGTTTCTACTGTCTTGCCTTTGCGGTCTTCTGTCGGAATAGTTCCGACATCTTTCTTTTCAGTCCCGCGTTGGAACTATCCCGACATGCCTTAAATATTTTCTACATCCAAATTCATGCCTTGCCAAGTGCCATACTTTAAATAAATATCGCTAGATGTACGTATATTTGATATATTGCTACAAAAAATATATATATTAATACATGCATAATGAATTAGTATGTAAAATTAAATGTAATACCTGTTTTCCCACCTTGTTGACAAAATTAAATGGACGTAGGAGGGCAATCAGGGGGAAAGTAATTGGACCGCCAAGGGTTAAGAGACAAATCGAAGGCTACAAGAAGCACATTATTATGAAAGGGCGGAAATCTCCCTAAGATGCTTGCGCGCGCGTGCGTAATTTGTTGAGCGCGGGGTGGGCGCAAATTAAAGTGTAGTGGTGTGTGTCCGCTTACCCGCAGGAGTGGTGCGGCGAGGCGCGTTGCCGAATGGGAAGTAGGGCGAATCCGGTCCGAAGGTGGCATCCCCTCCTCCCGGCCCGGCGCCTCCTCCGCCCCCGCTACCCATTCCGTAACTGTTGCCGTACGCCTAAATGAAATAAACAAAGGAAAACGTTAAGACAACATACACACGAAGACAATCGAAACAAATTACGACGAGCGCACATAAAGGCAAAAAAAAAGCCTCAAAAGAATTTGAAAATAATTCACCGACAAAGAAATTTTGCAATTAAAAAAATCGGCACAATACACATGGCATAAACTTCCTTTCATTACTGCGTGCGCGCCTGATGGCACTACACTTTTTCCTGACTGCAAAGAACTCCTACTGCTACAAAAACAACAACAGAAAATGTCATCTGCATGTGAATGCTATTCATGTATATTGATAATCTCACATATTTGAAAATCAAACTTGATAAATGGCTACACCATATATAAAAATCAAGTAATATGTGTACTGGCGAAGGCACATAGGCACGGAAGCATTATTGCTGGATGAAGTTTGTTGAGAGAAATCAGGAGAGCTAGGCGTAAATATCGACATATTATAATAATATTATATATGCACTGTTATTTTTTTAGAAATATGGCTTCTGTAGTATTGTTTATGACTTCATGCTCTCTTTAAATGAGTAAACATTATTCAAAACCTAAGAGCTATTTTTTAATACATCGGCATTTTGTGAAAATTGACTAGAATAAACTAACCTTCATTGATGCGCTATATCGTTCATCTCTTTATAGTTTTTATTCTGGGTAATAGTATGCTTAAATATGAAATATCATTCGATTTTGTTCAACAGCATAGGCTCCAGAGCAGAGGTCGGCAACCTTTCACAAGTGACGTGCCAAATTAACGTCAATGTATGGTCTCGCGTGCCACTAATAAATTTCAATTTAATTAAATGATAATTTTTAGTATTTGATAACGCCGGTTTATTTAAATTGTAAACGGTATGCATTTGTACCTATCGGTCTGAATTTCCGTATATTCTGTTTATTAGTCACAAAGATGGCAAATGTGTGAGAGCAATGCTACAGAATAGGCCAGGGGTGGCCATTCTTTTTTTAAGATGGGCCAATAAAACGAGGGGATATTTTTGGCGGGCCACCATCCTATTATCCTTAACATCCGGTTTAAATTGATAGTTTAAGTTAATTTAAATTCAGCCAAAAATAAACAGGAATAATAAAAACAACAGCACACGTAAACAGATTTATTTAAATGACATTTGAAATATTAAATTAAAAAGGAAAAATTTTGATATAAATATCTCAATGTGATTTTTGAGTTTGATTTTCAATTAACAATTTCTCAGTATTAGGACTGATTTTCGACATCGATAAAAAGAGCAGACTGCCCACAGGAGTGTTTGTTAAAACAGATCTATATTTGTTTTTAACAAAGTTCATTGTCGAAAACATGTTCACAAACATAGGTTGATCCAAATGTGCACACAAGACGCAGTGCCAGGCCATGCAGTTCAGGGTATTTTTTTTTGGGAACAAATTTCCAACAGGCTTTTTAATATGGGGAAGTTTGTGGCTCAGGAAGGTCGCAAAATTTTACTATGAATCCTGAGTGATTCTTATTGTCAGCAATTTCCAATTTGATTTTTGGTGGATATTACTCTATTTCACTGTCCAAAATAGAGAATGGATTTATGAAGAGAGAGACGTTGTTTCTTTCACCTTCGAAGTCTTCGAAACGAAAACTAAATGAATCATATAGCGCTGCAAAAGCGGAATAGTGCCTATCAAGGTGCAAACAAAAATTATTACTTTCACTTTGAAAACGTTTTAGAGTTGAAAAGTGGTCCTGCTTTTTTTTTCTTAAATAAACTCCTAGAAAATAATTTCGGTTTATCCTTGATAGAATTTACCAGGTTAAACATTGTTGGAAATCAGCAAATTTCACCTTGTAGTTGAGTATTTAAATTGTTAAGATAGTTTATGGTATCTACTAGGAAAGCTAATCACAGAGCCAATTTCTGTCTTTAAGTCGATCACACTCAGTTGGTAATTCATGTTTCTCTTCCAAAAACTTAAATACTTGCTCCTTCATATGAAAGAAACGTGCCAGCGCCTGAGCTTTTGAAAGCCAGCGGAGAGAATAATGCATCAGCAATTATCTGCGTTCGTTAGTTTCTTCTTGAAAAGACATTCGGAACCCCCTACGATTGAGTGTCATTCAAAGAATGCACGGCTCCGTGAGACACGTGCACCCAAGAAAGAAGGTAATGGGACAGAACTGCGAAATGACACGCAGCGCAGAAATAGAAGCTTCTTCATTAATCTCTACGGAAAATCCTTTATCTCACTCTAAAATCATAAGCTTTCACGGAAAATTATTCACGCCCATCAATAGCAACTGTGGTCAACAAACCCTTGGAGATGATTTCTCCAAGAAATTCCTTATTTTCGTATCTTGGAGGAAGTCGGCAAATTTTATCTTACATGAGACAAAAAAGGGTCTCACGAGCGCTTTTCAATAAATCGAGTACGTTGGTGGTCAAATCTTGAAAGTGACCAGAGACCGTTAAGGATTATCAGATGCGGTCGAAGTTAGAAGGAAGAAGAAGCAATAAACCGGGCACTTTCTTTAGTCTGAATATGTACCAGGGTCACTGTCACTGCAACAGCAGAACATGGAATAATAAAAGTATAAGGGAATAATTCAAAATAACGGAATTGTGGGATAACCCGTAGACTATTTTAACGGATAGAAATAATAGGAACAAAACAAACGTCAGGTTTATGTTTTGGTTCCACTCGGACCAAAAATATTTTCTTTCGGTTGGGTGCTCGACTGACATGAGTACCACGGGCCATACCAAATGTCGTCGCGGGCTATGGGTTGGTCACCCCTGGAATAGACTATAGAGGGGAATAATTACTCTTACTATAAAATATAACGCTGGTTCATTAAATTTCCAAATATCTTTGATAGTGCTACATACTTGTAATAAATGTATGCTACGATTTTTTTTACCTTCTTTATCATTTCCTTTTTCGCGGGCCATTCAAAATCAACTCGCGAGCCACTTTTGGCACGCGTGCCATAGGGTGCCGACCCCTGCTCTAGAGCCATGCACGGACAAACAGCATGGCAAAAAACCCTTTTTAGCGATTTTTTTACAACTCTGTCTCTCTGTCCGTCGACTGAGCAGGCGGTATCTCTGAAACGGATCAACCTAGTCACTATGATAGGTCCTAGCCAACCAAACCAAATTTTGCGGATAAGTTACTACATATGAGAGCTACACGTGGACAGAGATCAGCTGCTCGGGGCTAATTTTGCCCCATTATTGCCCAATAAGGAAAGCACGTAAATCGGCGCAGAAGTTTATACGAATATTTACTTTTTAAATTATTTTCCGTCAAGATTCGAACTAGGGACGAACTATCAGAATGCTAACAGATTTCAGTTTCATATTTTAAAGACATAATGCATATGTGTGGATTTAACGTAAATTATTACTTTTTATAGGAAAAATACGTTTTTCTGGGTTTCAACAAAGGAAATACTTAACTACCATTGTAACGAGCTCAATGCTTATAGTTGTGCAGTGTACCTTACTAGACTAATTGTGTTACACAGGCCTGCGAATTACAACTTTCAAAAAGTTGTTTTATTTCTAATACCTGATTTTACACAATTCAACTACGCTAATTTCAAAAATGGAATCCATTTTTCCCCATCACGTAAGGATTTTTGGTAACAAGGGAATGAAGAAACAAAAAATTAAGAAAACCCTTATTTATTTTGGTTTACAACTACATATTTTGCTTTGCTGTAGTAGTTGAAAAATACAAACAAATGTAAGAAGAATAAAGCATATTAACGTAAATACAGTAAAACTCGTTTAATACGTATTTGAGGGGACCGACTCATTGCTTCGTTGTAAGACTACGTTATATACGAGAAACATGGTTTTTGGCCTATACATCCCATATAACACGTAGACACATACAGTAAAAGCTGTGCTTTCCGGCTATTTAGAACCGGCCACCCTTAGATACTGGCAATTACACAAATACGATTCATTTTGTCTTTCTTTTTCTTTGTTTATGAATTTTTGCGTGAATTGTATTTGTGTAGTACCATAACTTCCACTTTAAAATTTCTTAAAATATAAGATGTATATATATAGGTATTACGTATTTATTTCGTATACTTCTGGGGCTGCCGAGTAAGCATGGCGTTTTTGGTTAAGTAATTTGCATTGTCTAGATGTTTTGGTGTACTTCTACAATTTCCAGTTTTATCGCTTTTTATAGTTTAAAAAATTACCCATCCAATGAATATGGCATCAAAATAAATGCCTAAAAGCAAGGAACGGGAGAGAAAAGGTTGTTTTAACGCTAACACAAAAGGTAGAGCTGATCAAACAAAATGAAAAAGGAAAAAATAGAGCAGCCATAGCAAAAGAATTCGACATCGGATCTTCCACGTTCTAAGATAAAGGCTAAATTAATGAAATTTGTGTCATCTTCTGAGACGAGTAAATCAATTAATAAACATCATACGCTTCATAAGCCAAAAATGGAGGAACTGGGTAAAATATTATATGAATGGTTTTCACAGAAATGTTCAGAAGAATTAAAACCTTTCGTCCTTTTCTAATAGAGTAAATAAAGATAAATAAGAAAGATATAATCCAATAAATTCAATTTTGGGAACAGATTCACTGTCGTACTCGCCAAACTTCTCGGAAGCCCTAAACTTTTCAATATTCTTTTGTTTTGCATGTAATCGTAGCAAAGCATGAAATAAGAATGGGTAAATAGTATCTACGTATATCTAACTACGTGTGGAAGAATTAAAATGGAAAATGCAAACCCCATGCATAGGGGAGGACGATAGTGAACCTAAGCCCAATTTTGTTTGCTTATTGCTACATTTGAGATGTCAAAATCGAAAAACGCTCCCCTAACCGGCTATTTCTCCTAATCGGCTTTCCACAATCCCCAAGATAGCCGGATAACACAGATTTTACTGTATTTGCAGTGAGTAGACTTCAATACCGTACTTACATATGCAAAGAGATGCTTATCAACTTCGCGGCATGTAAAATGTTCGATTCCTCTTACATACGATTTTTTAAATGGCCTATTAATATTATTATTATGGTCATTAATTTACACAAAAATTTCACATTTTTAATATCAATTTCAAAACAAAGGGAGCGTGGAAATTCGTATGGAAGGGGTAGATGGAGGAACGGGACCTCTACCAACAAGTTCGTGGTAAACGGGCGGAAACTATTCATTACTTATCGCTCTGCTCGCCAAACTTTGTTATATAAGGGGCAATTTTTTTGCCACGGGACCAAACATTTGTTCGTTACAGCCGAGAATTCGTAAAATGCGTGTTCGTTACATCCGAGAAATTTAACCAATGCCCTTATGAAGAAGTTCAAGGGGTCGAGACATTTCTTCGTTATAGCCGAGATTTCGTTTTAGGCGTGATCGTTATAAACGAGTTTTACTGTAGTTTATTTTAGTTTATGTTATTCATTTAGGTTGTGTAAATATATATTACGTTCATCCTCATTCAGTTTGATTCATCCAGTGGGACTGCTTCCTTTTTGTCTCGAAAGAACGCCTTGTTCCTCTTCTTTTATGTGCAAATTCTAGCGTCTCCCTTTTCAACATCGAACAATACACAGCCAGCATGTTTACGTTCCACCTTCCCTGGTATCTTCTCTCCATTTATTTGACATCTTGGTGAAACCGTTCTTCTCGTTCTTCGCTTACTGCTCCGAGATTTTCCGGGAAGTAATCCAGATGTGAATGTAAGAAATGTAATTTTAGACGCACGTTGCAACCCAATGCTTTGAACGTATTCAGCATGTTATTCACAATATTTTGGTAATTTAGGTCCTTGTTATTCCCCAGGAATTTGTTGATACATCCTTAAAAGCTGCCCATGCTTCTTTTTGAAGATTGTTCATAGTTCTTTCGAATTGCTCATCCAAAGTAAATTTCCTAATCTGAGGACCAATAAAGATTCCTTCTTTCAATTTTGCTTCGGAAATAGCTGGGAATTTACCACACATGTACTTGAAACAGTCACACTCCTTGTCCAAAGCCTTAACAAATTGCTTCATCAATCCCAGTTTTATGTGAAGTGGGAGTAAAAGTATTTTCGACGATTTTGACGTGCAATGTTTTTAGAACCTGGTGTCAGATGGACTCTGCGTGGCCATTCCTTCTTTATACAATGCTGAGATCATGCTCTGATATCCCATTCACACAAAAAACATGGAAACTTTGTGTAACCGGATTGTTGACCCAACAACATACAAAGAACTTTTAAGTCTCCACAAAGCAGCCAACCGTGTTCCCCGTATTTAACCTTAGCCAGAAGAGTTTCGAGATTTTCATATGTTTCCTTCAGGTGCACTGAATGAGCACAAGTTACCGTTGTGAAGAAGGACACCTATTAGACTTCTCTTGCAAGCATCAATGAACATCCTCCACTCATTTGTGTCGTACGTTGTAGCGCCTAGCTTACATATTAATTCAGAAATATTGTTGCAATAAACCAGTGAACCTTCTTGAGATGAATTCTTCTTCACGCTTCCTGTACCAGTAAAATGATAGCCCGGGACAAAACAAGTTCTTGACACGAAGTTCATGAAGTTTCTCGTAATTTCTAGATCAATGGAGACCAGGTAAGTGCAGTCACCACGGGCGGTCTGCTACAGAAATGTCTCCTGGCCTGTCAATCACTACACGGCGCTCTCTGATTTTCTGTGAAGTCACAGGGGCAGTGTTTAAGATTTCATAACTGCGTCCCCTATCTCCTGACCTGTCAATCACTTATACGCAGGCAATGCGCTTCTCGTACGATCTAGAACAACAGAGAATACGCTATGGCGTCACTCCTAATCGGGAAACTTCTATAGGGAGTGGTTTTAAAAAATGTCATCTATAATAAATGGATCCACTTTTAATGAAAATTACCTACACATGTAAAATGCAATATGACGTTTTGTGAAAAATATGAACGTTATAGAGAAGAAACATTATCTTCGGATTCGGAGTACACAAATTACTAAAAGAAAAGGGTAAAACATTTCAGACGACAAAATCATCGCAGACCCACAGAGGATATCTCGAGAACCATATGCTTGGTACAATTGGTCTCGAAATCAGCAATTTTTATTTTGATGATGCCGCTAACAATTATTCCAAAATGTAACCTTAAAATTTTAATCTTAGATTTTTGTAAAAAAATCAACGTATATATTAATTGAGTAAGGGTAAGGCCAGTGTCAGCCACAACCCGAAGCGAAGCTTCTCCTCCACTTTCACTCAGTCAGTCACGTTTGAGTGGAAGTGAGAAGGGGGAAAGAGAAGCGCGGGGGGCGAGAAGGGTAGTTTGAATAGGGCTTCGAGATTCAACGCGCAGCGACTTAAATGATTATTATATAAGTAAAAGTATTGGTCAAAGCAGTCCAATTTGAATACTGAAACCGTACCAATTTGGTGAGTAAAATCTTCTCTTCCAATTAAACTCACAAGGGAAGGGTTTCATGACCGGGAGACGGATTTCATTGAACTTGGTAGGCACGTAGTACTCTTCACCAGGATGAAGGATTATCCCCCTTTTGGGCGGAAATGACTTATGGTCAGTGGCGCAGCGGACGCCCCCGCGTGGCGAAGGGGCCCAGTGCCGAAGGGGGCACAAAATGAACCACGGCTAAACGGCCTAACGGACAAAGAATAATGTTAAGAGGAAGATGAAAGAAAAGATGCTTCAACTATACGAGAGTACAGGAATACTACCTTTGTTCTTCTTCCTATGAACAGAACCTATTGATAATGCTGCTCGCTTGAGGAAGAGTTATTTGGGCTGTTAGTAATTAAAGTGACGAATAAACACAGACGACCCACGTCTATAGTCTGTTACAAAATGCTATACGTAGAGCAGAACTGTTTGCATAAAGCATTTCTATGTTACACTCGGTTTTTACGGAACGTACATATATGCCACGTAATATAAGTGTACAAACTACATTCCCAAAGATATTAGCGATGAAAGATCTCTACCAATGTTATGAGAGCGGAGTGAGAGAGAGTGGAGGCTCCACTAGCATCCCTGAATTCAGTATTAACGAAAACTTATTGTTAGCTTCTTACCGACTTCGCTGCCTTTTTATTCCAGTAGTTGCATTTAGGTGAATTTGAGAGTTACCGAGGCGTCAACAAAAGGAAAAATTTGAGTCTGCATTGATGGAAAAAGTTAGTGTCTGCATTGATTATAGATTTTATAATTCTTGCAGTGTAATTGTGTGCTGTGAATTAATTAAAGTGTGTGTTAGTGAAATATTTTCCCATTTATATAAAAATATAAAATTTGATGACATATTTTAAGATGTCTAATTCAACTCAGCTAAGTAGTACTCAAAAACATAAAATTAAAATGAGAATGTGAACGTTCCCTTCCAAAGAATGCGGAATTGTTGACAAGCTGAATGGGAGAGAGTGAAGAATTTTCAGAGGCGAGGTGTCCTTAGATTTTGATAAATCGGTTTGCCAGTATCCTTCAGATAGAAAAAATGCTTCTGAAAATATTGACTATACCAAAATTAAAACAATTATTTTGAGCTATGGATCCTGCAAACCGAACGGGCCTTTTCCAAAAGACTGGAAACAAAATAAATCTTTCAGTGTAGATAATTACTATGAAAAAACTCATACAGGAAAAAAATACCTAGAGGTGAAATTTCTTTATTTAACTGCTATAAATTGTGTTCAAATAGAAATTTTTTTCACATGAGAATGAAATCAAGTGAGAAAAGAATTGCAAGAATTATATATGACGCTTTTTAAAAGAATCCTAAAATAAAAACATTCCCTGCAGACCAACCTATCTTGAAAATTTTGCATCTTTAATAATATTCAATGCTTTGTATAAATATTTACATTTTCAGACCTATGTAATTACACTTTTGTTTCGAAAAATTAATTAACTGATGTCACAGCAATGTATTTTACCATTACAATGTTAAGAAGCATATCACGTAAATATTTCTTCAAAAACAACTGGCATTAAATAAGAGCGACAAAATATTTCATAGAATAAAATTTTAGAACTGTGTAATTTCACTTACTTTCGCTTAATAGCATAATTGTTTATTTGCATTCGTTGCTGTGAATACGGCCAACAATACGAAAGGCATAATTGACCCGTATACATAGTTGATAAGGGGTTTTTATAATATAGTGTTAAAAGGCAAAAGGAGAGACAGACGAACCCCAAATGTATTCCATATCTAGGTCGAATGTAGAACTATACTATATCCTGCAAATTTAGACTTTGTATCTTACGTAATTTTTGAGTTATGGTGTACACGGTCAGACAGACAGACTGATGAATGAACCAAATACATAAGCTCCATTTCTTATTAAACAAGTTAGGAAAGTGTACAACGTATCACAAATGGGGCGCGTTTCGTGCAATGGAGTATTAGAAAGCAATTATATACCTGTACGTAAGGGAAATAGCGTTTTAAAGTCCTTTTCTTCATCATAAATAATCCATTTTCTTCCTATTTAATAGTATTACATGCACACGTAAGGAAATTAAACGTTTGTTTGGGAGATTGTTTATGTTAGCAACAATGAAGAAGTAACCATGCAAGAAATTTTCAAAGTTCAACTCGATATAAGACATTCTTGTTTGATTTTCTCGATAACGGCTACTCCTACGATGAAAATATACAGAAATGGAAATACTCTACTTTATCAGTTCTACAACTTTTATTTGAAAAATATTTTGATATGAACAATAGTTTACGAGATATGACGAAAATTTAATTTTTTGTCTCTAGTAAAGTGGTACCCCTGATTGGCGTACGTGATTCATTTTTGCGATTTTCTTATTATATTTGATTGAAAGTCCTTAATATCAAATTTCATAAAAATCCGTTCGGTAGAAGCCGAGAACGAACATGCGGACGGACGGACGGACAGACGGACGGACGGACCGACCGACGATAATAGGCGCTCACGCTGTAAGCGAAACGCGCCTAAAAAAACGTTTTGGTAGGTTGGAGGGCCTTCTTAACATAATACTCCTACAGAGCTCCGATTTCGGAGCTGTACGGGCAGCTAGTCGCCTTATAATATTTGCTTTCGCAGTACTTTCCTAACTTGTTTGAACTCAGAGACCGCCTTTTACAATGAGCTTTTAACAGAAACAAAGACAAACACATACACGCCCAAAGCAGGATTCGAACCCGCGACCTTGTGATTAAGAGGCAGACATGCTAACTATCCATCTACCACTGCTGACGTTACAATTACATACCACTTTTAGAGAAAGTAATACAGAGAAAAAATTAAAATAATCGTCAAATGATGTAACGTTCCAAAAGTGCCAAAATCGCTCACAGCAACGTTCGAAAAATCTGTTAAAAAATCCAGCGTAGCTCACAGCGACTCCTAGTTTTTTTTGCCACTAACTCTAACATACAGCCGATTTAAGGAAGACATTTTATGTTCAGCGTTCTGCAGTAACGCACACAGAATTCTCTCAAAGGGGGGGGGGGGCCCAAATGCAAGCATGCAAGTTATATCAATGTCGCATATTGCATTATTAATTAATTTATGCTAAAAAATAAAGGGCAAACAGTCTCCTATTCCTTTCTGATGGCGCCCATGAACCCATATTTAAAATAGCGATGTATGTTACCACAGTATAGAAAAATCACAATTTTTCCCCGTATGCACTCCACTGGTGGCCTGTAGAGAGTTCCAGCTACCTTTTTGCCGACTAACACACTATTCTCACACCTCGAACGTAAATAACATCTTTTCAAAGGGTTAAGATATCTTTACAGTCATAATTTCCACATGTAATACTATCAGCCCGACCTAAAATATCATGACATTTACATCTTAAGCACCGATCATAAGTTGACGTTCATCTTTTATAGTCAGTGGTCTTTGGATAGTTCAAGCGTAGGTTCAATTTTGTTTCCAGCTGCCCCAAGCAGAATTAATCACTGTAGTATATACCAAATACTCGATTCCCTTCTTTGGAATTGCTCCGTACTTCCATTGAAGTTGTCTCCTTGGCAGCAACTGCCAAACACCGAAGAAGCAGCATATCAGTTTTTCGGCATGCTAATCAAGAAAATGAAGCTGCAGCAAAGATAAGCTATGTGACCTAATGCCAAAGCTTCCATGGCGTGGTTTAGGATTCAGGTTTCTTCAAAAAGATATCACCAAGTCTGGGACATTTAGTCTCAAAAACTCATACTTCGTGTGGAAATTCTACGAACAAGCTAAAAGTTTCACCACTCTCCCTCTAATCACTAACATATACGCGGAGGAATTTCAACACCACGCCCTGCAGGGACATGAGAACAAACCATCTCTGTGGTTGAGATACGTTGACGACACGTATGCCATCTGGCCACATGGTGAGGACGAACTGAGAAAATTCCTTGGACACCTGAACAACCAACATTCAGCTATTCAATTCATGATGGATATAGAGAAGGATAACTGCCTGGACATACTAATTAAGAGGAAACCAGACAGGTCAATTGGACACACTGTCTGCCGTAAGAGGACCCACACCAAAAGTGGGATTAAGTTGAATGTAATCAACTAATGTAAATTTCCAGGGGAAAATTAAATGCTTACCATGCCATTGTCGACGTTGTTTCCATATCCTGAAGAAGCGTATCCGGTCTTGTCTGAAAACAGAAAATAGATATCTTCATTATACGTACAGATCTTGTTACTTTTACTAAAGAACTCAAATTAAAATGTAAGAATGACAAAACACGATAATAAAACAAGGCATGATCTGTTCAAGAAAAACGCCTGTTGGTACAAAACAGAGAAACAGATAGTCTTCAGGCATACCACATGAAATAGAATAAGATGTCAATTATATTACATAATAGTGAAAGAGAGAGTCAGATCACAACCTTCTAATAGTAAATGTAGCTGCAAAGCTAAAACAAATAAGCAAAACGAGAAAAAAGACAAGAAAAATCTTGGCAAATTGAAAGAAAAGAATGTATTCGGCATGAAGTTAGAATAGTGTCTAATGGCTGTACTTTCCTAACTTTTTCAGCTCGTGAAACACTTTTTAAAATACCAAACTTTTCACATCATAACCAGTTTTTTTTAATAGCATGAATATTTCAAGAAACATTTGTTTCAAACTGAAACAAAATTTTAATGAGAATTGACAACTTTTTTTACTAGAATTTCAATGTGAACTCATTTCCATGAACAAAACTGTTTAATATTTGGTTCAATACTTCAAGCTCCTGATCCACACTCTTAAAACATGATCTCTTCTGATTCTTGATAAGTGACAGAGAAGGGAAACTAAGTTCACGAAGGTAGATGGTTTAAAATGGCAGCAGAACATTTATTGCTTGGAAATAATAATAGGAACTTTATTGCTAGATTTGAGATCAATGGATATTCATTTCTCACTTGTAGCAAAAATTGATCTCAGAATATGAGCTCAAGGTTTCGATCATTCCTGAAATCCAGAAATTCTTCTTTTTCCAAAGAGAAACTCCATGATGATTCTCATGAAGACACTGCAAATTGGTTCTGAATCCAATCAAAATCTCTATCCCAGATGAGACCCAGTCAAGGGGCCAACAGCCAAAGGGCAGAAAGGCAAAGGGTAGAAAACCATAGGGTCAAAAACCATAGGGCCAACTATCAAAGGCCGACACTAACACTTTACGGAACTAGATTAATTTTCAGTCGACTATTAACTTAGAAAAGTAAATAATTTATTGAAATTGAAAAGATTAAGCTTTTAATATATAATTATTTTTTTTGATCCGCGAGCTGTCGATCGTTTTTCTCGGCGGTACTCTATCTCTTAGTTTCCAAGAACTCTTTACAGTCGTCCCGCGATTGAATGTGCTCAAGCTGCTCCTTTGCAAATGCTATGATGCTCTCTTCCTTGCCTTCTAGTGTGGATTTTACCTACACATAAATATAAGTGCGATTGTTAAAAGAAGAGTGAGATATTACATGATTACAGAAAATAGAACAGGATGACTTGATGACAGTGAAATTAAATATGCGTGAACGGTATCAGTCGCCAGCAGGAGGCGGCTTAGAAACAACAGCGCCCTCAGCACTGCCATTCAGGCTGGGCGGTTGGCGCAGCGGCACAGGCAGACGTTGCTCCGTCAAAATAAAGCTCTTGTCGCTAGTATTGATCACATAACGAACTTTCGGTGCATTTTTGGCTTCATTTATCATTCCTTATGACAGGAAGAAATAAATGCAAAGCAATCGCCGCACAACTGACCAGTCAGTGCAGAGCTTGCGGTTTTTCACCGAATTTTGCCATTTTTGATCGAGTTTCGTGCCTATCAAATCTTGAGGTATCGAGCCCCTCTTTCGCACATGTTACATGCTCCACACAAACAAAATTAGCATTCAGCACCCCAACATTTCCAACTTTTGTCTTTTGAGGACCACCCTAGTAGACACCCACCCCATGGTGCAATAAGTAGTGTCATCTAGTGTGGAAACGTAGAACTCGGTAGTGTGGTGGCGTTAAAGAACTATACCATTTATACGGCTAAACATCACTGAAAAAATGACAAGTGGGGCTTTTGTCGCACTTTCATGTTTTGGGGTGGGGCTTTTTTCGCATGGGTCTTTTCTCACAGATCACCTACAATCATACCAAATTTGTCTGAATCAGTTGAGAAATGTGGATGTGCATAGATAGACACAAACTTTCATCTTTATATAGTAGATATCAGTATAAAAACATTACTGTAAATATTTTAAATTATTTGAAATCCATAATACAGCAATAATAATGTTAGGAAATTACAAAATGAAACGCATGCTGTATTAATAATAGCTTGAAATGAGAAGTTCGGAGTAAATATTTCAGTATTTTCGTATTGCTGGCCCAATGTCAGCATTTCTGTATTTTCGGCCCTTCTGTCATGTCGGCCTTCTGGATCATGTCAGCCCTTTGGTCATTTCGGCCCTTTGAACCTGACCCATCCCAGATGATCTGAAATAATGCCTAAGCTTGTCTTGAAGCAAAATCAATTGTCACTCCACAAGTAGGGTTCCCAGGAACTTTCATACAAAAGGTAATATATTTTTACGAAAAAGGAGAACTTTATTTTGAAAAAAATTGGACATTTTTTTACAAAAAGTAGTACACTTATAAATTTACTAACTTCATTTATTAATATTAGCTTACAAAAGTAATTGCACATCAGTATTTTAACATATTTACTTAAGCTATTTATTTTCTTTTAGCAACTTCTCATACATTTCACTACAAGTCAAGGAATAATTACATTTCACTTGTAGAAAACTTTTAATTTTCAATCTAATCTGTTCCTATCGTCAGTCCATTGTTTTTTACACAATGAGAAAACACGCACAGCATTAGCTTTCGATGTTGGATTTGCAAAAATGATGTGAACGTATTTCTTTAGATCAACAAAATTATAATTTTTAAATAAAATGGCCCACTTTTTATCAATTGGAAATGTATTAAATTCTTTTGAGGCATTTCTAAGGAATCAAATCAATTCAGTCATTTCATCAAACAATGAATCCTTTGTAGAAATTTCTGTAATTAAACATTCTGCTGATTTTTAGATTTCATCGTATTGAATATCTTCAATACTTGTAAGAATTTAGTAGATGAAGGATGGTCATTACTTCTGAACTACTTCTGTATATGCCATAAAATAAAATTCAAGAAATTCTATTTTTTTAACCGAAGGGGTGTATTTGAATCTTTTGGCATTTGCAACTTTGCATAAGTTGTTGCACCAGAAATATTTTTATATTCCTTCATTGATTTTTCCCTGAAATAAAGATATATTTGCTCTGAAGGTACAAGCAAAAGAAACTTTGCTTCTTCTTGTGGTCTTAAAAAATGCATGTTGTTTGGATGATGATTCATCGTCGTTACATTGTGGTTCATTGTCAATGAACCACGATGTAATGAGCAAATCGATGTTGAAGGACAGCTTTGGAGGGGTGGAGAAAAATGAAAATTCTAAGCTGTTTCTCCTGCTCACCAAAAGATCCAAAAAGTAGTACTGTACTAACAAAAGTAGTACAGTAGAACCTCATAAACCCGGCATTCAAAAACCCGGCATTCTCAAAAACTCGGCATTTTTTCGAAAGTTATATGTAAAAAATCCTAATACTCCAGAAATTATTTTAAATGATGTACGCTTATCTATTTTCATTGTTTCGTTTACCTCATTAGAACCACATGTTTAGATTCATGGCGATAGCAATTGTTTTTTGTTGATGCAATTAGTACTTTTGTTAAATTTTATTTTGACATGACTTCAAAAAAAGAATACAACCCATAAGTGGTGTTACGAAACGTAAACAGAAAAATCTCACGATCGAAAAAAAAAGTGGAATTACTAAGAAAACTTGAAAAAGGTACTTCAGTGAAGAGACTTTGCGAAGAATATAGCATTGGTAGTTCCTCTGCATATGACTTAAAGAAGAAAAAAACGGAAATATTGAAATTTTATGCAGAGAGTGATACACCTAAAGCTATGTGTAGCCGTAAAACACTACACATCCCAAATAAATATTGTAGAGAAGGTTTTGTTTGAGCGGTTTCGTCAGCTAAGAAGTGAAGGTGTATCTATTTCAGGCCTAACGCTGATACAGCAAGCGAAAATTTTTCACAATAGCAAAAAGAGTGAAAACTGGGTTGATATCGACATGATGCGCCTGTTGTACTTCAGCTAACTGATGTGAAATAGTCGAAATAGTGGACATGGTTTTAAAACCTGAGCATGAAAAAGATGAAGAAAATGAAAGTGACGATGATCAAGAGATAGTTAAAGACAAACCTTCAATAGATCGCTGTATACAGTTGGTCACAGATACAATATCTGTTTCAGAACAATGCTCTTGCATTGATTTTCAAGAGATTACGAGTTTTTATTGAATACAAGATAAACTTCTGAAGGAAAAATCAAAATGCATGAAGAAAGCTAGTTTGCCTGATTTGTTTAAAAAAAATTCTTAGAATAATGTGTGATGAAAATAATGTTGTAAATGCATATTAGATATACGCTTTATTTCACGTTCATTATTTACTTTTTAATGGTTCATTTATAATTCCTCATTTCAGTGCCTGTATAAGCAATAGTATTTATTGATAATGGGTTTCCTTTTAATTGCTATTCATCATTTGAATTATATAATCAATTACCAAAAATGTACATCACTCAAGGATTTTTTATAAATTTTTAAAAACCCGACAAATACTAGGTCCCGAGGTTGCCGGGTTTATGAGGTTCTACTGTACATCTGGGAGTCGTTTTGAAAAGCGACAGTAGCCTTTAATCTGGTTTCGAGCTAGATGCTCGCTTGAACATTTGGAGTGAACCATGCCCTACTCTCCATGGTTTAAGTTTGGATTTGAATCTATTTAGATTGTCTGTGCATGCCAGTATGTTCTCATGGCATCTTTGCAGATTCCGATTAGGCTCATTCAGGTTCTCAAATACATCAGCCAATTAGGTCAAGTTTTTTCAGCCAGATTTGTTTTGCAACAGTTGAGCAAACTGGGGTTCATTGTTTCAATTATTCCTTCAGTTCATAAACTTTTGACAGAACTTTCCCTCTTTAGAAACAGCAAAGTTCAGTACAAAGGAGAAGGGATCAATGTTCTGTTCTCAAAATGCATGACTGAAGTCTGGTTTTCACAAAGTTGCCGATTTTCATAGGCTCATTTAGTTTGGATTTCAGTTCAGCTGGCAAGCTATTTGACATGGGTTTTTGCATTATACTGTGGACACAAAGCCTTTCACATTCCTTGTCATTAAATCATCACTGTACAGTCGGGCCCCTTTAACCCGGCACCATCGGGATATGGGCTAACATAAGCAGGAACATGAATTTTTCCGGAACTTGGGTGCCATGCGGTAACTTTTGTTTTTTAGATTCATTGGTATTTTCAATCAAGTAACCAATGTTTCAATAACAAATTTTATTAAGTTATCCAATTATTACACATGGATATCAGAAATAATGAAGGATATTATGTTTAGGAATTTGCAAATAAATATAAACATTTTTCACATGAAGTGAACATGAAATAAACTTAGAAAAACAATGAATTTCTCTGTTATATGATGCTGCACGTATATAAAGTTGATAGTTAAATACATTTGTGGCAAGTGAAAATAAAAATAATCCTATTTTAATGAAAACAAAAACAGAGCTTGGAATTACGTACATTAAATCACAGCGTTCGGTGTGTGAACAGCTGATGCATCTCAGTTACTTCTAGGCGTGTCATCAGACATTACGTCATGGGAGACTGAAGTGGAAGCCTTTAGATTTCCCGTGTCAATAGCCTTTGATAACTTTTAAAACATATCTGTTAAATGTGCTTGTTTCATGTTTTTTGTTTTTTCATAGACGAGTTGACTATGCAGCATGTAAATGTTCATGATTTGTTGCTCACTGATAAAACTATGCTGTTCTAATCCTGCTATGAGCCAAGTCACGTGATAAATGTAATCATCAATGGATATTCTTTCTCGAATAACTTCAGCTTCATCATCTTCGGCTTCACTTACACTTCTGTTGTTGTTTCGTACCTTTTCTACTATCTCCTGGTCTGTAAAATGATGCACAACTGGAGTATCTTGGTCAATATCTATCCATTCTTCTGAATTTTCAATTTCCATTTTCTTAAACTCAGGGTTCTTCATACCTTTTGCATAGTGAAGCAACTCCATCATCATTCGTTTTTCTTCTGAAATTTGGAACCATTTGAAATCCGCATGTGATTTCGCCATCATGAAACCTTAAAGCGGGCCATAACTTAAACCATGCATTTCTTAAAATGGATTTTGGAATACTTTCTCATTCACAAGAAAGTACCTAAATTACATCTTTTAGATTGTATTCTTCCATTATTTCCATGACTGATTTCCCTGAATTGAAACCAATGAGAAACTGCATCATGTAATTAGATCGATACTGACACTTCAGCGATCTTAATATGCCTTGATCTTGAGGCTGCATTAGAGAAGTTAAGTTTGGAGGTACAGAAATAACGGACACACTGTCTTTGATCATAAGTTCTGGTTTAGGGTGAACTGAACAATTATCCAATATGAGTAATATTTTGCATTTAGGGTCTAAACCTATACTGTTACAGTGACGTCAAGATTCGATTACAAAATGATTTTCAAACCAATCCATTGTAATTTCACTCATCATCCAAACACTTAAGTGGATAATTTGTTAAAATTCGATAATATGTATCAATTCATTCAGTACCCTCAATAATTTTCATTAAATATGTCAAAACTTTACAGATTTCCAGCCGGAGAGGGTATAATTCACCTCAGGAGTGATATGCAGTACCAAGAGGATTAAGAACCACTGACATACACAGTTTTTTTAGATTTCTCAAAATGTCACTTTTGTGAATACTACCATACCACAGGTAGGGTGTTTCTTAAAATCAAAGTTCGTAAAAGTTAGTCTCCTCACTCTTCATTTTGTTCCTTTCAATGTACAATTATCACACATGAAATTTCAGTCCAGTCAGACAGTATTTACCCAGCCAGGCACCTCTCGCTAGCCATGTGCCACTCGCCAGCCTGGCGGGTGGGCAGCTGGTGGGTGAAGGGGTGGGGGTGCCGTTCATATGCTTGCTGCAGATAGTCGCAACTTGTCAGCACAGGGTGTGTGTGTTTTATTGTTTTTGCGCTGATTTGAAATCACTCATCTACCCCATTGACAATGCTGCTGAAACCGAAGAGGAATTCAAGTTCTATTGAAGGTGCAAAATTGCCGTCTAGAGCAGCGGTTCCCAAACTATGGTACGCGTACCACTAGTGGTACGTGAAGTTTTTGCCAGAGGTACACGAGCAGAGTGAAAAGCAGCGGAATACCTGCTTAGAATAGGAAGAAGCAGGGACAGATCAACTGTGGTGAGTTTGGTGCCACATTCACTACTACATTCACTACATTCATACTTACTAGTACTATGTGTTACGAGGAAATTTTGTCATTTTTGGTGGTACGTGAAAAAAAAAGTTTGGGAACCGCTGGTCTAGAGGACAGGTTTTGCAATACATGTTACATTGAGTGCGTGAGTACAAGGAAACTGTGCAAGAGGCTGCTTTATCCACGGCAATGGAAGTTATCGCCTTTTGGGAAAAAGCAAGGATTCTGACATTAGCTGAACAAAATATCATTTCCAGGAGAGTAGTGCCCCTTTACAGTGAATGGCGAGACCTTCAGAAAAGTGCAAGGAGACGAAGTGAAGTGCCGATTAAGGAAGAAACAGTTTTTGAGGATAAGTTAGACGATCTTTTAGACAGTGCCTCTGCTGATGCCCTCCAAACCATTGCCAACAAAAAGGATAAGGAATTTCTGGTCAAACAACGTATAAAGGGATGGGTTGGCTGTATGGGTTCCACAGATGTAGCTCTGAATAGGAAAGAAATGCGTAAGTTGGAGAGGGAACGGAAGCAGGCGGAGAGGCAAAAGCGTGCAAGAATGGAAATGGAGGCCTCAGGTAAGGACAAAAAAGTTTATTTTACTTATTTTTTTCTGTAAGGATTACACGTTTCTTCTATCGCGGACATTTTCTGGCTGTAGGTAGTCATTGCCAACCTGAGAGTACCAGTAATGAGGAATTATCTGATCCCGAAGCTGAGACAGCTGAACCTGATGTGACGGAGGTAAAGGAGGCCAAAGCTGCAGCAGCTGTTCTTCAGCCCAAAAGGAAGAGGGCCACAGTGGACATTTTAATGCCAAAGCTATGTGCTGCAGTGGACAGAGGGAAGGTTAGCGTTCACGTTGCGACCCAGATCGATGCAGCAACTGAGGAGCGCGATGGGCATGACCTGTCTGATGTCAAGTTCAGTGTAAGCTCCGTACACCACTCTAGATCTGAATTTAGAAAACAAGAGGGCTGAATGTCTGAAGGACCAGTTCTTAAAGAAATTGAAGCCAGAGATGAGGTTTTGGTGCACTGGGATGGGACAAAAATTAAACATGCAAGCAACAGCAATGTGGAAGAATGTCTTCCAGTACTAATTACCGGACATGGCATTGAGGATCAACTGCTAGAAATTCCTGTTTTATCCTCTGGATCTGGGGCAGATCAAGCTTGTGCTGTTGCAGATCTTCTCTATGCCTGGAGATTGACTGACTATGTACAGGCCATGTGCACAGACACAAGTGCAGCTAATACAGGTGAGGAATTTATTTTTGTTTTATGCTCCGAAAGACTATTACTGGTAGAAGTGAGGATGTTTATTCATCTTACTTCCATGTAACTTTCAGGTCACCTGAATGGAGCCTGTGTGTTGCTGGAGCAACGGCTTGGAAGGGATCTGTTGTATTTAGCACCATATGTACGAGGTCGTCCTCAAGAGCGTCTTCGAGGAAATGGTGGTTCCATTGTCTGGACCAGATGTACCTCTATTCAAAATGTTTCGTGATCACTGGCCTAATATCGATATGAGCTCCTTAAGAACTGGGATGCAGGATTCAAGAGCTGCTGCCCAATTAAAGGATGTGGCAGCAGATATTCTTGAGTTTGCCATGAATAAGCTGCTTGTAAGTTCTCGCAAAAATATCATCATCCACACTTATTTGATTTATGTTTTGAAAAATACCATAAAAGAAAAAAATCCTTATTTCATACAGGAATCCCATTGTCACAAGGATTACAAAGAATTCTTGGAGCTTGTGGTTGTGTATCTAGGTGGGACACCTCCTGGCGGCATTCAGTTTCATGCTCAAGGTGCAGTAAATGACGTGAGGTGGATGGCCAGAGCCCTGTATACATTGAAAATCATGATTTTTTTGCATCACCTTCTTAAGTTCTTTACTGGGAAAGACCTTGCTTTGGTCAACGGAGTTGTTGCAGGCCTTTGACATGTATCTTTGTTGTGCGGCTCTATGTCGAAGCTTTGTTTTCCATCCGATACGGTTCGCGCCCCGTTTCAGGACCTTCTTTTTCTTCGGAGTCTGTTCTCCTATGAGAGAATCAATAAGAAAGTTTCACTTAAAGCTAGGAAGAAATTCTCAGGCCAACTCTCATATTTGGGAGATGAGTGTGCCGCCATGGGACTTTTAGACACGACTGTGCCCCTGGAAGTGAAGAGAAACATGGTAGCTGCCATAAAGATGTGTGACGGTGGTGAGCTCTGCAGACGTCGTGAGGTCAGTCTCACTGGTTTGAAGGATTTTTCAATGAAGGATTTGGATTCCTTTGTCTCTAAGAACTCCACGAGGCTCTTTCAACGTTTTGGGCTGCATACTGGTTTTATGGAGGTTGATCCGTCCCTTTGGGAGTCCCGTGATGATTTTAAACATTCAGTTGAGGTTCTTCAAGATCTTCAAGTAGTGAATGATATCGCAAAGCGCTCTGTGAAGCTCGCTTGTGACTATATACCTGTTCTTCGCAAGGAGGAACAGCGGCAAAGCCTCCTGAAAGTTGTGAGTGACCAAAGAAGAAAATACCCTAATATGAGAAAGGAAACGCTCTCCAAACCATACGAATAAAATGTCCCATTGTTCTCTTGCAGTGTTTTTGACCTTTCTTGTCACTCAGTACATGCATAAAATGTAAGTGGAAAGAAATAAAATGCTTAAATCAAAAAAGTACTTTGCACTTAATTTACTCTGGAACTTACAAAATTTGTCAGCTCTGCGGCACGGATAAATATCATGCGAGAAAGTTAAAATTTTTGCCACTGTGTTCTTATGTCAAATGTAACAAAATGAAGTGTGAGGAGCAAGACATTTCTCAAATCAAAAAAATTCCCTCAAATAGGGAACACCCTAACCACAGGTGTTCCCAGACTATGAAGGTCCGGACTATGGATGCTCCACTGTATATGCTTATGTGGTAATGCCATGAAATTCCATTTGTTTAGAAATATTCGTCTACCATCCTGAATACTTCTTCCCCTGTTATTTGCTGTGGAAGTTCCTTGCAGAATAAACAGCATTCTTTCTATCTGTCCTCCTCAGCAAGCTAAACAACTGCAGTCAGCTCTGTACAACTGTCAATGTCAGTAGATTCATCAATCTGCATGGAAAACTTTCCTGACCCTTGAATTTTTTGGTTCAATGTTCCTTCTATGTCATGTGACATGTCTTAAATGCGCCTGCTGATGGT
Source organism: Uropetala carovei (assembly GCA_036926305.1). Taxonomy (NCBI): domain Eukaryota; kingdom Metazoa; phylum Arthropoda; class Insecta; order Odonata; family Petaluridae; genus Uropetala; species Uropetala carovei. The sequence continues at coordinate 602,413 of JAXCHB010000184.1, forward strand.
AATATTTGAAAGTGGAATTCTTGCCACCTCTTTTGCTGCTTCTTGCCAGGCTGGTAGAATAAGAGTTTCAGAAATTATATGAGGCTTTTTGGCTTTACCAATTTATCTGGCAAAATTGTAGCCAGCCTCTTGTGCACGATCCAATACACTTGCTGATGTTCTCATGAGTTTTTCTTTGCATTTGGCTCTGGCAATTGACTGAATTAACTGAAATCAACGGATGAAACCTTAACTTTGTGAACTCATAAATAAGAAGAAGAATCAATCATCTGCTACAAGTTGTCAAATGAAGCCATGGTACCAAGCAAATTAAAACATCTCTCCATGAAGCACCCTGCTTACCTTCAAAAAGACATCAGTTAATTCATAAATAAGGAGAAGAATCACTTAGTGAAAATAAAGTGGAATTTTTACTGTGATTCTTCTCCTTATTTATGAATTAACTTTTTGAAGGTAAGTGGGGTGCTTCGTGGAGAGATATTTCAACTTGCTTGGTACAAAGGCTTCATTTGACAACTTGTACCAGCAAATCAGACATTCAGATCAAGGAGCAGCAGGATCCCTGGACCAGGTGAATCCAAATGACAGATAACTGCATTCTAAAGATGAGGACAGATAACATTTATACATATTTTAATCATTTTATTGAGATAAAATGCATATGAATCAAGAAATAATTGATTTTACTGTATTTATAATTACACCTAGAGTTCATTTTACAAATGCTCCGTTAATATTTTTCCAATTACAATTAATTTTTATTTATGTAAATATTTTGGATTTTATGTAAAAAATTAAAATCTTTGATGATTTTTCTTGTATTCACTTTTATTTAAGAACAATGTTCATGGATGCATTTCTACCAGATTCAGGATTGCCCTATTTTTATTTCCCTTACGGAAGAATTGTATATTTGCCTAAAATCTGATGTACTCCTTTAGAAAAATAGTCCCCTACATGCCTATCTTTGCTCAAGTATGTAAATGCATCATCCCACCTTTCACTAATCGGGCATTAATATTGAGAGCAAAGCAGCTTAATCTAAAGGCAATATCTATTTTAAGTGAATTTAACCGTATTTCTTATTACAATGATTTCTAGTAGCCATTTTTGCTGAAATCTCTTGAATTAAGTAGATTATATTTTCTGTATTGATGTAAAAATCCCTTCCATTTACGATAATGAGTTTGACAAAATCATATAAGTTAAGAAACCCGCATAGCTTTTATTTTCAGTGGAAGAAAACTTTTTCCAAATCAATCCAATTTCATTAACAATGCCAAACATTTAAATTATAGTAGCATCCACTCTTTCTAGTGACAATATGGCTTTGTGGAATACAGTGGAAGTGCTTCATAATTATTATCCTCATATAGAACAATAATGGGGCAAAACAGCCACTAAAAACTGCAATTTTATTAATTTAATATTTTCTCCAATGTTTGTTACAAATGGCACACATTTCTGCCAACTTTTAATGATGTAGCACCTCTAGATAACTAGTTAAGATAGGACCATGCCCAGGGGATGGCTTTCCTTCTGCTTGGGTCTGCCCTTGCATGGCACACTTGGGTTTGAGAGTTGAGCGTTTACTGTAGCCGTTTTAACAAATACATGCCAAAGAATGTAAAATGTAAGATTACAATACATTTTACATTCTTTCGCATGTATTTGTTAAAATGGCTACAGTAAACGCTCAACTCTCAAACCCAAGTGTGCCATGCAAGGGCAGACCCAAGCAGAAGGAAAGCCATCCCCTGGGCATGGTCCTATCTTAACTAGTTATCTGCTGTGCCCGGAGAACTCCCCTTGACCACCGAAAAGGGACACTCCAGTGGAGGGGAAGTGTGCAGCTTTTAACACAATTATTGCAAACCCAAATAATGAAATATATCTATGTCTTACGACGTGGCATGGACAAGAAGGTGTGTTAGAAATAGCTATACACAGTAACAACCAATTACCTTTCATAACAAACAATAATACACGCTATGCGAAAATGATACGAGTTCGTAAATGAGGCAAAATCCTTGAATCACAGGGTGTAAACAATGGAATGCAATTGCTGCATAACATACATATACTACATTCATAAACAATGGCAAAGGTCCTCCAAAACAAGTGATCCCTCAAAAATACTGAAATGGATTTATTTACGATACCATTTGGAATTGTTTACCAGAGGTACTACTGAACTCTTTTAATTCAACACATCATTCATATCAACCCATTGTTATCGATGCACAATGACATTAGAATTAATTAAAATACAAACTCGCATGAAAGAGATTTTCTATTAATCACAATTCATTTTTCTACTCATTTCTTTTTCGTTTGATGTACATGACTTAGACACAAACTGTCAAGTTTCAACAAGTAAAACGAGACTACATTCTCAAGTAAATTCCATGAGATCAAGTATGTACTGCTATGGTATTATATAGATGAAAATCGTGTTTCTGGAACACTCCAATTGGTGCTTCATTAAAGAGTTACATTGTTAGCCCTCAATTGATAACCCTGCATCCTAAGATTCATAATCACAAGTTCAAGAGTTTATTCTTTACCAGGTAGGTACACAATTTGGAAATTATCGAGAATGGAATACTTTTCATATTTCACTTCCCTAAAATTTTTTTTCATGTTTACATTAAACTATTTCTGAAACCCAGAAACTCCAGCAGAGTATATATTCTCTATCTGCATGACATGAAAATGCATGCAGTGTATTTTTTATTTGAATTTTAAAGGTACTTATAATCATGGCACAAATTCGGGACTTGAAACAAAAGAGGCTCAAAATTAAAATATCATATTTCTAGCATTGATTTTCAAATGTCCATCGAATCGGCCCCCAAATTCATTTCTAACACAACAATTTGATGTTTTCTTAAACTGGAAATCTTTGTCAAGGGCGAACGCATTGTTGCTGATTTCGCAAAATCACGCACATTAAATTGTAAGTGGTAAATTTGTATTCAAAAGATTTTTCCCTTGAGAATAATCAGTTAACTTTTAAATTTACCTGTATGTAGTTGAAGTTGTGGAAGCAATACTTTATAAACCAAATTTGAACAATGAAATACATTATAAGTACATTTGATTTAATTCACCAACATAGAAATCTAAACTGAAACAAAGCTGAAGAAGTACTTTCAGGGAAGAAGAGAGAGGGGTGGAAGAGAAAGATGAATACTAATAACAGCCCACATATGTCCATCCATTAGTCTGTTTGTTGGTCACGCATTCATCTTTTTCCGCCTACATTTCGAAATAGCTCATGTTAAACATTTAATTCACATAATTTGAAGAAATCTTGCTATAACTGGATGTTGCCTTGCCAATTACATTGTCAGACCCCGAAATCCTATTGTTATTTCAATCCTTATGGGTGTAAGAGTGCTTTGAATGCTTTTAATAGGAGAGCGAGGGGGGAAGGGAGGGAGTGAGAGAGAGGAGGAGAGAGGGAGGGGGAGGGAGAGAGGCAACTAGTATTTCAAATTTAACTAAAGATAGCCCCTCATATTGATGCGCTTTTATACTATTACATAGATGTCTTTATTATCAGGGCGAAATTAAAAGATAGGAGGGAATAGGAAAGAATACAAGAAAATAGGAGAGGGATTGTGGGATGAGGGAGATGGAGAAAGTAAGAAATAAATTTTGAATCAACGGCATTTGTAAAAAAATGTCTACTGGATCAAGTTATTCTTCATTCTAGCTAAATTTTATTTTACAAAAATCTGATGTGGCCAAAACATGACTTTCTCCATATTTGGGGTATAGATATTTAAATTACTATGAATAGCATTATGAGGCAAAATTATCATTTCGTATTGTAAAAGAATACAGTCGTCCTTATTGTCGTAAATTATATTTTGAATATGTTTACAGAATTCATCGCTACATGGTGGTGGCGCTGTATACTGGAAATTACGAATAAGTTAAATATCTCCGAAATGGATGGTTCTACGAAAATTTGTTTCAAACAAAAGTTGGAAAAAATATTATTCTCTACAACTTTGGTCCTCATGAAGATTACCAATAGCGACGTTCTTAAGGAGATATTTGACGGAAACCGAAAAAACCGATTATTTATAAATAATTCCTAAACAATAACTGCTATGGAAAATTGTTTCAAATGAAAGTTGTAGAAAATTACATTCTCTATATCCTCTGCATAGAATTGTATATACAGTAATGATGTTTTGACGGAGAAATATCGCAAAAACAGAATCGGGTTTCAAATAAACCTTGACTTTCAGTTAACCGTTATTGTCCAAAAACTAATCAGTTCTTTGTGCTCATGCTAAAGTGTTATATATGAAGTTTGGTAACGATATGGCAAGTACTTTTTGAGTTAGAGCTCCCACAATCACACACACAGACATCATTCCGAAAATAGTCTAAGCGTGTTCTAGGGACCTCAAAACGTGTATTTCCATTGAAATCTCGAAGTCGATTTTTTTCGTGATCACTATACTTTCCCATTACTACGTATGGAGAAAGTAAAAATAGCAAAAAATAGACAAATACTACATTAAATTTGCTGAAGTCATTTTTGACTGGCAATTACGTATTAATATAAAAGTTATGGCAACTTAATTTAGCTCGAGTACGTAAGAGACAAATGTAAAATACTGACGGCGATAAAATTAATAAATTATTATAAATAAACTTTTCGCTTTTCATGATCTATTCCTGTAAAAATAACTGGAAGAAATCATTTAATAAAGACAATTTCTGATCAGTGGGGGCAACCCGAGCGAAGCTGGAGGGCCAAATTTTCTTGTGAGTGCTTCCAATGTTTTCCGAGGCTTCAAATATGTTTTGGCGGAAAGGGGCCACACATTTCTCGGCACACCACTGTTTTTCATTGTTTAATTTCATTTAGAAATTTATATATTTTAGGAGCAATATTCATGGCTCCTCAGTTCCTTTCTATTCGACGTGACGCAAAAGCCTTGTAAAGACTAAAAGAATCACCGCCTATAAACTATTGAAGAGGTGTCGCTCGATGTGAATGCGTCGATTCCGCCTCCTCTATCGCAGGACCAATCGACGACTTCGCTAATGCACGCGCATTACGAAAATATCATTTAAAGTGGTTGATTGAAGTGTTTACACATTTTACGGGATGCATTATTTGGGAGTTAAGATGTTTCGTGCATAAATGTGTGATTCAATCTTCAAATAAGCCGCTCGAGATTCTGGAATTTCAGACATGGCGGAAAAAAGTGGCGCGAAATAGAAGCAAACTAACATTGTTTGTTTGGGTAATTTTGTCGACAAAATAAATTGTGTAATAATATTCTCAAGACTTAACCGAATAATAATCACCACTGATATTTATTGGCTACCGACTGAGGTGGTCATCAACTATACAAATGACTAGGCCATCATATTTTGGGCCATAAAATTGCCGACGCCTTTTCTAACGAATAAGTTTGTGCAAGTTTTTGAGTAACGTTGGAATACATTATATTTAAAGGCGCATATATTTCGGATCTGAACAAAATTATGGTGCAAGTTATATTTGAAACAGCAACAAGAAACAATCTTTGACAAATTGTCATTTCGAAATAAAACTATGTTTATCTTAAAATTCTCGGTTTTAATTTAGGCTTTAGTTTGCATTATCATTGTAGGAAACAAAGCGAAAATAATTTCCGTTTTCGTACCGAGACGCGCGTTTTCTCCAAACTAAATAACGAATATAAGCGTCTCCTCCTTAAAAGACTCCAGGATAAAAACAATCTCTCAAAATTCCAAACGGATTGTGTTTTGAGTGCTAAAAATGAGGACATACGGTAGTCCTACAAAAAATGTCACCTCATTCCCGAAATGTAAGCATGGGAAAATGATAGATGAATAATAACTAACGAAAAGCAAAATAATCTGCCTCAGACGCAAGAGATATAAGTGAAATAGTTGCGCGCAGCGCCATTCAATGGACGCTATTAGGACGACACCTGGCCAAGAGGAAGGAAACAACGAGCAGCTAACATGTTTTTAATGAGAACACACACTCGCACTCTTTATCAATGACTGCGGAAATGGTTTGCATTGTTAATTCGAAAATAAGTCCCAATGTCGAGAAATCGTGACAAAGACAACAGGTGCGTGCGCTACAGGTCTCGTGCCTCCTCTCCCAGAAGATCGACAGAACACCTTCCCCCAGACAACTCGTCCACACTCCATTCATTTGTTTTAGCTGGAACAGCTCCACAGCCGAGGATATTTCATCCGAGGTCATCAGCCGAATGAATGCAACACGGACGGCCATATCGAGGGAACTTTGGCGGCCAAGAGCGACACAGGTTACGAATATCGCTCGAGCAACGACCCACGAGGTCTGAAAACATTCGAAACCGAAAGTGAATAACAGCTACGTTTTCGAGGGTTGGAAATGCCGCCGCACGGAGGAGGAAAAGAGGGGAGGCAGGAGGAGGAGGAGGAGGAGGAAAAGAGGGGAGGCAGGAGGAGGAGGAGGAGGAAAAGAGGGGAGGCAGGAGGAGGAGGAGGAGGAAAAGAGGGGAGGCAGGAGGAGGAGGAGGAAAAGAGGGGAGGCAGAAGGAGGAGGAGGAGGAAAAGAGGGGAGGCAGGAGGAGGAGGATGAGGAAAAGAGGGGAGGCAGCAGGGAACAGTTTTTCGGAGTCGAAAAACCCGATGCGGCAGATGTGAACAGGCAGCACGCATGCAGGGCCCACTGACGGCCCTCGTTTGGTCCAGGCCCCTTCCATCCACCGCCCCCTTTAAGAAAGCTCACTCCCGTGGCCATAGAGTACGCACGACACCACAAAATACGAACGGGACCGTCGCGACGTCCACCTCCTGAGGTGGCCTGCAGAAAACTTGTCGGGTCGGATGAGAGAGCTTCGCGAATCGGTCGGAAGGGTTCGTACGTACGTTCACTCGCTGGTTCTAAATGTAAATGTTAGGCGGCAGATGTGAAGCCAGGCAGACATTCCTTGTATCGCTTCGCGGGGATTCAGAGAAACTATCACTTAAACGTTAACTCTTCGATACAAATCAATCCTCGAACATCTTCGTCGGAGCGAGATTTGATAAGCAACGTCCTAAAAATGATCTGCAGCCTCCATCGCATCATTTTTATGTCGCGAACCAGCAGAAAGAAAACACCGCAAATGCCATTCACAATTGTGAATCATTTAAGGTTTCATAGAATAACTATAACTAGTTGCGATCAATAATCAACATGGTTTGCTTCTAACCTAACCGTTTTGCTTGATTTCGCTACTGGGTCGCGACCCTCTCTAATACAAATTTTTATTCGACAGCAAAAAACGAAATGTGATGTGGCCTGCACATGACTTTATTAACATTACCCTTGTCAGCGTAAGCAACGCTATCTACAATTAGAAAATTGAATAATAGCAACGTAAACAATGGTATCACTTAGCGACGTATTTGGCATAAATTTAGAAAAAAATAAAAATCTCTCTTAAACTGTCGATTTTATGAAAAAATGTCTCAAACAAACAAAACTTGTAGAAGATTACATTCTCTACAATTTTGATAATGGCAAATATTTACGTAAATTGAGTTTTAAATGAGATATTTGAGAAAAAGCACACAGACAGACACACATAATCGAGAAAGTAGTCAGAACGTGTTCTAGGGACCTCAAAACGTGTATATCTTCCGTTGAAATCTCGAGATCGATTTTTTTCATGAAAACAATACTTTCTCTATACTACGTAGACGGAGAAAGTAATAAATCTGATGTGGCCACCACATGACCTTCTACATACAGAGCAATGAATATGATAACACCCAGAAATAATTTTCAGCGATTACACTCGTGATTAATTTAAAAACATTTTCATAGTATTTATTTTTTTAAAAAACAGTAAGTAAATTAAGTTGTTAGCTGTTTCTATGGATAACAAAATATCTATGAGTAATTAATAACACTCTTGGAGGCGTACGCACCGCTATCCAAAATTAGTAAGTTTTATCAAGCCGCGGAAACAACTGGTATCGCTCACTTTATGTTATTCGGAAATAAACATTTAAAATGAGGAAAGTCAATACGTGGGGAAAAAATCGGAAAAATGCGGTCTCGAACACAGGACCTCGCTATTTACTATTTACAGCTAAACGCTCTACCCACTCGCTTCTTGGGAATTGTCTTACTACCATGTATGTTACTCAAGCTGTCTCTCTCGGGAAATATTAATTTTTAGTAATAAAATAAACACGGCTGGGTATTGCCCCTGATATATATCTATGTACGTACGTTCATCGGCCATCATGAATATTATATCTACGAAGTTTCAGCCAAATCGGTTGAGGTTCGTAGCAGGGCTCCAGAAATCCGCTCGCCAACTCGCCACAGGCGAGTTAATGGAGACCGGTGGCGAGTAAATTTTCAGCCTCTTGCAAGATGCATTTTAAATGTATTACGTTATTTCTTTACATAATTCACACAACTTTTTCCACCTTAAACACAGTCTCATTCACTGTCTAGTTACCATTGTGGCTAGGAGGTTTAATATTACAGTGGAACCCGTTTAAGATGTTCTCGCTTAAGATGTTTTCCTGCCTAAGATGTTCAAATCTTTCGGTCCCGAAATTTTCCTCATAAGAACAATGTAATTTTTTCCTGTTTTAATATGTTTCTGTTTAAAATGTTTTCCCGCCTAAGATGGTCATAACGAACCTTACCCGTTTTATATTTCATTTCATTTCTTACATAAAAAATATAAAAAATGAATGCGATTTGCACATTCCCGTGTGTATTTTCCATATCAGTCCAAATGTAATTTTACTGTAAATATTTTTAAAACTTTTCTATAAAAAGAAATCTAATATCCCAGTCTTTCATTCACTTTGGAATGGAACACCTTGCCACCTAATACTGTTTCTATGAAATAACATTACAATGAAAACATTATGCCAAGTGACGGCGCAGAACCGCAGAACAGACAAAACAGCTGACAAACTCGAAGCGGCAAGCGCAAGAGGCTAACTTACGTAGCGGTAAAATCTTAAAGCGAGAAATCGCTGGACGCGACGTTCCGAATAATTACCAAACAAACCATCGCCTTATATCCAGGTCAGTATTGTAATCCCTCTGTTATTGTAGTTTTCGGCTCTGACCATTCAGTTATGATAGCGTGTTCGAAGTATTCATAGTGTTCTGTGTGTTTGTGGCTGTGTCGTAGATTTCCTTTTTTAAATTCAGTTTATTAACCCATGTATATTATTTTTGAATAGGGATGTCATCTAAAAAGAGAATTAAAAGAAAACCACTTTCACTAAATGAAAAACTGGAGATTATAAGCAAAGTGGATGCCAATCAAAACTCTACACGAGTAAAGATGGCAAAATTACTTAATATTCCCGTATCTACGCTCGATAACATCATGGCTAATCGGGGAAAAATACTGAACGATTCCCTTGTTCAGCAACCAAGTCGAGAAAAGATGAAATCTGCAAAAAAACGAGAAACTGGAAAGTGTGTTGTTGGAATATGAGCTGAATGAATATATTTTATAAGGGATTTATGTTTGGTTTTTAATAAAAAATTAAGAAAAAAATAAACAGGCTGAATTCCCGAAGATTAAAAATGGTTGAGGTATGGAGCGTTAAAGAGAGAGAGAACCAAAAATGGGATTTTAGTAATACAGGTAAAAAAAATAAAACATGAATACTGCGCTCGATTTATTTGCATTAAATTCATTTCTTTGGTCATTTCGAGCAAGTTTTAATCGTGTTTTCGATCTTTAGGCCTTTATTTAAGTGCATATGCACGGAAATTACCGAGGACAACAATACCGGTAACCATGGTATCTTATTCTTGCAATGTTAAAAAATTTCCCAAAACTCGAGTATAAATTCAAAATGAGCAAATTCGAATGAGATTCAGTTGTCGACGGTAAGAAAAAGAATCCTCATTCATTTTGGCGTTTTAGCGCAAATTTCGTGTCGATAACTTAATCTTAAGATATTTTAAAGAATAAAAGAATGAAAGCCTTCGATCCAAAATCAATTACTTTGTGAAAAGTATTTCTCCATTGATTTTGTTAAAAATACTTATATAAAAACAGGCCGCAATACTATGGGCGAGTAAATTTTTTTTGTGGCGAGTAGACAGAAGTTGTATTTCTGGAGGCCCGGTTCGTAGTGCCTTCCCCTTGTTAGCAACGTATTTAACTTAAATTTAGAAGAATCAAAATATCTCTTACACTATCGGCTTTATGAATAAAATAAAACTTCTAGGAACTTTTATTCTCTTGAAATTTTACAATTACAACAATTTAGAAAAATTGATTTTTAAAAGAGACATTTGGAAAACTAAGAAAAATCATAATATCTATTCAATTATCGGTTTTACGAAAAATTGTTTCAAAGAAAACTTGAAGCAAATTGTATTCTCTACAACATTTATTATGATACCATTTATTTATGATAATTGGAAATGAATGGTTCTACGAAAATTTGTTTCAAACAAAACTTGGAAAAAATATTACTCTCTACAACTTTGGTCCTCACAAAATTACCAATAACGACGTTTTTAAGGAGATATTTGACGGAAACCAAAACAACCGATTATTTATAAATAATTCCTGAACAATAAATGCTATCGAAAATTGTTTCAAATGAAAGTTATAGGAAATTACATTCTCTATAACTTTTTTATACAATTGTATATGCAATAATGATGTTTTAACGGAGATAGTTCGCAATAACCGAATCGGGTTTCGAATAAACCTCGACTTCCGGTTAACCGGTATTGTCCAAAAACTAATCGTGCTCATACCAAAGTGTTATATATTAAATTTGGTATTAATATGGCAGATACTTTTCGAATTAGAGCGCCCACAATCACATAATGTTTTGGTTGACGCATGTGATCTGGATGTTATTGTGGGAACAGAATCTTGGTTAAAAAATGATTTTAATTCTAACGAAATTTTTCCTGATTGTTATACGGTATATCGTAGAGAGAGAGACAATCGTGGTGGAGGTATATTTGTATGTGTTAGGAATGGGCTTTTGAGTGCAGTGGAATGGGTAAGGGATGACTGAATTGATGAGCGTAAGAATTATGAGGGATCGAACGGAAAAACCTTAGATATTATTGCAGTTCATCGAAAACCCGGTGAGGATATATATTTGTTAGAGATTTTGAAAGATATTTTAAGACGAAAATTCTGGATATCGTGATTGTTTGATGGCAGGAGATTTAAACCTGCCTTGTGTCAACTGGAAGGGGGATAAACTAGGAGGGGGAAGAGCTTGTAAACATAATTATTCACGAGGGTGGATTTTCCCAGGTAGTGAATGAACCTACCCGTGGAGAGAATTTGCTAATGTCTTTCTTGTGCGACCATATAGTCTTCTTGTATCCTCTGAAACCCTTCCAGGTATTAGCGATCGTAAAGTGGTGGGGTTGGGGTTAAACTGGGGTTTTCCAAAAGAAATTAAGACATTGCATAACGCTGTTACTTGGCGCTGGCGATTTACTAAGGGCGATGGAGTTGGTTTTCAAGAATTTTTAAGGGAAAGATTTCCCAATTGGGCAGTTCAGGAGGTAGTATAAACGAAATATGGAATAATTTTAAGTCCTTGATTTTTGAAGGAATTGAGAGATTTGTTCCAAAATTGGTAGTAAAATCAAACCACGATCCTGTATATTATAATAAGAAAATAAGAAAGTTAAAAATGAAATTAAGAACTATGCATAAAAGGAGAACATTCGGGGAAGATTATGATAATAAATATAAAAAGATACGTAAAAGCCTTGAGCAGGAAAAACGTCAAGCTCATGATGATTATATACTTAATATTTTGAGGTCAGGTTATACGGGTAAATTTTATAAATATTTGAGAAACCGGAAGGATAATTTTACAAAAATTCCAGTGATAAAGACTCCCGCTGGGGACTTAATTATAGAGGACAGAGGGAAGGCAAACAATTTTAATAATTATTTTGCAGGGGTATTTGGTCAAGCCACAGACTATCTAAATTCTGTAAATAATATTGTAAGTAACTCAAGCAGTGAAAATGTAATTACCATAAGGGATAAATCCATCTTGCAAAAGATTAATAAATTGGGTTCCCATAAGTCTAAGGGCCCTGACGACATTTCGGGCAAAATTTTAAAATTTGTATCAGAATCGATTGTTCCATATTTGAGGGTATTATTTTATGCTTCATTAAATAATCATAGAGTACCAGAGGATTGGAAATCAGCCATCGTAGTCCCGATTCATAAAAAGGGAAATAAAACAGATGTTAAAAATTACAGACCAAACAGTTTAACGTACGTAGTATGTAAAATTATGGAGAAATTAATTGCAGATTATATTCGTGACTTTTGGATAACACACAACTGGTTAGTTAATAATCAGCATGGATTTACATCTGGATTTTCTTGTGAAACACAGTTGACAGCTTTAGTACAAGATATAACAGAAATATTAGACGACGGAGGGGTAGTGGATGCAATTACGTTACATTTTTCAAAAGCTTTTGATGTAGTACCACATGATAAACTGATTGGGAAGCTAAATAACATGGGAATTGAAAGAAGACTGGTATATTGGGTTAATGATTTTTTAAAGGGTAGGAAGCAAAGAGTGAAAATAGGAGAAAGTTTTTCAGAAGAGGCCGATGTTACATCTGGAGTACCTCAAGGTAGTGTTGTAGGCCCGTTAATGTTCTTAATTTTTATAAATGACCTTCCAAATGGCATACTATCAGAGATTAAACTTTTCGCAGATAACTGCATAATATATAGTAAAATTAAGGATACTAATGATCGAAGAATCCTTCAAAATGATTTGGATAAAATAATCGAATTGGTAAACGCTAATAAAATGAGTGTAAATGTCGCAAAATGTAATTACATATCATTTACGAGGCATAGATATTAATTTGACATGAAGTATAAAGTTATGAATGAAGATGTACCAAGTTTGATATATTTAGGAGATATATTGACTAAAGAATTAGGATGGGGACAACATATCGACAAAATTGTCGCAAAAGGATACAAAAATTTACATTTTATTATGCGAAATTTAAGGAAAAGTACAAAGGATGCCAGAGAATTGGCATATAAAACAACAATTAGACCGTTGTTAGAATTTGCCACAAGTGTGTGGGATCCATATGAAATAGGACAAGTAAAAAAGTTAGAAAAGGTGCAAAGAAAGGCAGCCCGCTTTTTTCTATGTAGGCATAAAAGATGTGATAGTGTAACAAATATGTTAAAAGAATTGGGTTGGGCCACCTTGAAAGAGCGAAGGAAAATAAATAGACTGGGGAGCCTGTATAAGACATATACGTTAGCTCAGGGGTGGGAGGAAATTAGCAAAACGTTAGAAAAACCCAACCGTTATGGTAAAAATGACCATAAATTTAAAATAAAAGTAAGGAAACAAAAATTGATACGGGTAAATATTCCTTCGTAAACTGGACAATAGAGGAGTGGAATGCCCTACCTGAAGAAGTCTTAAACCCTTTCCCTAAAAGCCTTAAGGTACTCAAACAGAGACTTCAGGCTATGAAGCGATTAATTGTAAATACATGTTGCATGTTGTAAAAGCCATACAACTCTTGTTTATTTCATTATTTGTCTTTTGCCGTTTAATAATGTGAAATCATATTCGAGGTTCTTTAATAATGTGAAAATAATGCTTAATAATGTGAAAATGTTCATTTAAATACCATGACCATCAGGCCGTAGCCTACTGTAATGTTCTCTCTAAATAAATAAATAACACACACACACAGGCATCATTCCGAAAATAGTCTCAATGTGCTCTAGGGATCAAAATATCTAATAAACTACCGGTTTTTCGAAAAATTCCTATCACATACACACAGACAATATCGAGAAAATAGTCAAAACGTTTTCTAGAGACCTCAAAACGTGCATTTCCGTTGAAATCTCGAATTAGATTTTTACTTTCTCCATACGTAGTAATGGGAAAGTATTGTGATCACGAAAAAAATCGACTTCGAGATTTCAATGGAAATACACGTTTTGAGGTCCCTAGAACACGCTTAGACTATTTTCGGAATGATGTCTGTGTGTGTGCGTGTGTGTAATTGTGGGAGCTCTAACTCAAAAAGTACTGGCCATATTGTTACCAAACTTCATATATAACACTTTAGCATGAGCACAAAGAATTGATTAGTTTTTGGACAATAACGGTTAACTGAAAGTCAAGGTTTATTTGAAACCCGATTCTGTTTCTGCGATATTTCTCCATCAAAACATCATCACTGTATATACAATTCTATGCAAAGGATATAGAGAATGTTATTTTCTACAACTTTCATTTGAAACAATTTTCCATAGCAGTTATTGTTTAGGAATTATTTATAAATAATCGGTTTTTTCGGTTTCCGTCAAATATCTCCTTAAGAACGTCGCTATTGGTAATCTTCATGAGGACCAAAGTTGTAGAGAATAATATTTTTTCCAACTTTTGTTTGAAACAAATTTTCGTAGAACCATCCATTTCGGAGATATTTAACTTATTCGTAATTTCCGGTATACAGCGCCACCACCATGTAGCGATGAATTCTGTAAACATATTCAAAATATAATTTACGGCAACAAGGATGACTGTATTCTTTTACAATACGAAATAATAATTTTGCCTTATAATGCTATTCATAATAATTTAAATATCTATACCCCAAATATTGAGAAAGTCATGTGTTGGCTACATCATATTTTTACGATTATTTCGACGTATTTTCTGGTAAACTTTTACGTACAGTCATTGGGACCAGTGAGTAAAATTGAGCCACTCAGGTCCTCATTGAGTCATTAAATTTATCTAAGAGTTCCCGCTAGTACTCCATACTTATACGCTTCATATGTAGTTTGCCGTCTCATGCCGGTTTAAAGCGAGAATCGTATCTATACTCTGCTCCGACAAATTGAGTATGTAGGCCGTTTCCTCATTTGTGTATTAGCATAACAGGATCAATTATGTCTCATCCTCAAATGATCAAATTTTCCGATTCGATATTTTTCCAGCGTATTCGGGTGGTGTCCGTCAACTTCAAGCAAGCATTTAGTTGATGTCGTAGATATTTCCAACTTTCCTCGTTACATGATGACTTTCACCTTCTACTTTTAAAAGATGTTTTGAGCCATAAATACGATCTACACTCCCCCACTGTAACAATTGGTACACAGATTTAATTGGTAGAACTTTGCCATATATGAAAACCAAAGTAACACGAAATGTTTCCAGTTTCCATCAGGCTCATCTGTTTGCTCATGAACTTTATTACTTTCTCATATAGAAAGTATATTGAGAAAGAAGTCACGGTGAAAAAAGTCGATCTCGAGATTTTTACGGAAATATACGTTTTATGTGCAGCTGAGTCCGAAAAAGTGGTATGTCTGTTCGTGCCTCTATAGAGCGTTCCATCTTAAAGTTTCAGTACAGTTTCAAACGGCATCGTTTCTCCCCCCTCCTGCAGACTTAAAAATCCAATCGCCCCCACCTTCTCTACGACACAGGGATTGCCAAATCTCACTAATAATTTAAAGTTGAATTAAAATAAAAATTCAAAATTTCTAATTGCGCTATATGGTGAAAGTCATGTGTTGACCACATCAGATTTTTTTCATGAATACTATACTTTCTCTATACTACGTATATGGAGAAAGTAAAAACGTATACAACCATTCTAGATCTATTTACAAATTAATAATATATATCATTCATTAAATTTAGCTTACAGAAATGTTTTTCACAAATATATTTAACCTAAATAAAATAAGTACAGCATAAAAAATTTAAACAATTCTTGTTTTCTCGATTTTTTAAAAAGACAACTGCATACAAATGATAACTTTAATTCTGATTCTAAAGAATTCGAAAGAATTTTTCGGTTAAAAAATGGCTAATCGAAAAAAGAAATTAATATCGAATAATCGCAAATTTTGCCGTCCTAATGGAACATAATAAAACATTCGCCCAAAACTGGCCAAAAATGAAATGTTATCTAATAACATTTACATGAAGATATTTTCTCCATAAATGTGGGACAGTCTAGCATTCATGTTTCTTATGATTAAAGACGACGACGTGCTTCTATTTCACAGCTTACACAAACAAATTGTACAAAAACAAACACTCCGCTGCTCCAGGAATGACTGACTATTAAAAGTCTTATTACTTCCTACAAAATTTAATTACAATACATGCGCTGCAATGAATTACAACTTGAAATTGCTACGTTAAAATTCTGAGCGAAATACCATAAGTAAACTGAGATGGCATGTTAACTTAACCCGTCAGCGTCGTCATGCGTACTGGGAACGTCGGACGGACACTCCACATGCGGTCGTCATGCGTACTGGGAACGTCGCGGAGGTCGCTAGCTTTCTTTATTTTTTTGACACAGTAAATTTTCTTAGATATGGATAACCTTTATATATTTTAAAAGAGGAACCTTTGACCTTCCTATTGTGCTTAATTCTGTAATTTTTACTCTCCTTCTTTTTACTTTTATTATACGTTAAGTTTTGTGATTAAATTTTCACGTAGATAGGAGAATTGGGGAATTTTGGCTTCTAAAAAAGCTCCTATTCAACGAAATCTTTGCACGAAAGCAACTGTGAGGTGTAAGAAGAGGATATAGGCCCCATTTGTCTGCTATCAGACATCTCCAAGCTCGGAATCAAGACCTTCGAGCTCTGTGATTTGACTGGCTACTTATGGTCATTTCTTGTATACACGGGGAAGGATACTGTGTTTCATTCGCCCCTTGTCTCAGCTAATGTAAACAGGTAGGCCAAAGGTTCCTCTTTTAAAATTATGAAGGTTACCCATATTTAAGAAAATTTACTGTGTCAAAAAAATAAAGAAAGCTAGCAATCTCCGCGGCGTACCCAGTACACAGGACGGCGCTGAGGGGTAAGAATCCTTATTTGAAGGTTTTTTTTCTGAAAAACTTACGGGGAAGAAGTTGAAATCCAAGATAAAACAGTAGATGTGAAGTACTCCGTAAACTTTGAATAAAGAAAAACTGAGTAAATGGCTTCCGTGATTGAGTGAAAGAATTCATAGGGGTATTTCACGCGAATAATAATAACTAGGACGGTGTGAAAAACATAGGTAAATATGCATAGTTTTACGTAAAACCTCAAAAAGTTTCAGTCAAATTCCATAAATATCTAATAAGTTACGAATTTTTATATGGTTTCGCGCAAAAACTGCGAATTTCCCTAAATCTCTTCCAACCTGCGTGACGTGTTATAGTTAAATGTCCTCCGCGCTTGAGGGGTTAAGTAATCCAGAATGAATAAGACAAAATTCTTAACAATCCGATGTTAGTTTCACGTTGTTCGCAATATTACAATTAATTCTGGCATGACAGAAATAACATGAAAGGCGAGGAGCGTGTTAGAAACATAGATGATTGGATTTTGGGAATTTTTCAGTAGGAAAAATAACCTTGAACCATAGTGATGCAATGATCAGGGGCGCAAACTATAGTTGGATACTGCAAAATTCAAAACCAAACAAAAGTTGAGGAAATTAAAACAACCGCGTCTGAAATGACAAAGACCGTATAATTAATGAAAAGATGTTTCAATGTGGAAATTCTCTCATTTGTCATAAACTGTGCACTTTTAGACCAGAGAAAAAAATAACTACAGATTAAGGAAAATGAAAAAATGTCAGAAAGGCAAACACATAATAAAGAATGAATTTCTCGGGACCACTAACCTCGTCACGAGTCTCATTCGATTCTGCATATTCACGAGGGCGACAGTTATCGGCATGCAACATTACTGCATTTGTAAGAATTTCAGGGTGTATTTCTTTGATTGATTCGAGGGCGTGTGCCTTTAAGCCAGGGGTGGACTACTCCCGAACCACATGCGTGGCACGAGTTTGCAACTTCCTTCTTCTAAATCTGCTATTATCTTTGTGATTATGGTTTCCAATTTTTAAAATAAACGTCCACGGAGAAATCTCCACATATTTAAACAACCCCGTAGCCTCTCCCATTCTTAAACATTCGTTGTTATGGATTTACACCTTTCCCAGTTCAGATAGCAAATAAGACCATTAAAAAAAATCGGCACAACATACATTGTACAAACTTTCTCATATAATAATGCGTCGTTTAGTTATCTTTAGAAAATGAAAATCGTATGAGCCCGTTTTTAGAAAATCCAATTTTTGTTCAAGTTGCCCAACAATAAACTAGCCTTATATTCATTCATTGAGGAAGATAAAATACGTAGTATTATTGTAGACGTATACTCAAGTAACTGTGCGAAATTCGATAAAATCGTTAGAGCCGTTTTTGAGAAAATCGAATTGTTGTTAAAGTTGCCTAGAATAAACTAGCCTTATATTCGTTTTTTGAGAAATATGGACTATACATTGTTATTGACGACTTAAGTAACTCTACGAAATTTGATCAAAATCGTTAGAGCCGTTTTCGAGAAAATCGGATTGTTGTTAAAAATGCGTTGAATAAACTATTAAGTATTGATCAATGTCAACCATTTCTACGTATACTCTGCTCAGTATGATAAAATGCCTAAGTACGAGATTTCTTTCATTTTTGTTCTACCGTCTAGGCTCCAGTGCCAGTAACAGACAGACAGACAGCATTGCGAAAACCACTTTTTCGGATTCAGCTACACCTAAAACATATATTTCAGTAAAAATCTCGAGGTCGAATTTTTTCGCGAAAACAATACTTTCTCGATACTTCGTATGAGAAAGTAAAAATCGGTATAACATATATTGTACATACTTTCTCATATACTAATGCGTTGTTTAGTTATCTTTAGAAAATGAAAATCGTATGAGCCTGTTTTTAGAAAATCCAATTTTTATTAAAGTTGCCCAAGAATAAACTATGCTTATATTCATTCATTAAGAAAAATGAAATACGTAGTATTATTGTAGATGTATACTCAAGTAAATGTACGAAATTTGATCAAAATCGTTAGAGCCGTTTTCGAGAAAATCGGATTGTTGTTAACGACGCATTAGTATATGACAAAGTTTGTACAATATATGTTGTACCGATTTTTTAAATTTATTTAGAGATTTGAGTGAAAGTCTTTTTGCCTGAAAGGTCCGTCGCAAGATACACAAACCTTCTGGCAATTGCGCGTGATATCAGTTCCCTGGTGTGGATTAATTTCCCTTAAACCTGATATTATTTCCTTTTTATCTACATTCTAGCGCGACTTCGTGTGACTGCTTGGAAGATCCTTGTTGTACACACCAACCTACTAACAGCAACGGTGTGTGAATTCCTTGCCATTGAGTCGTACTTCTCGTAAATCCGTTCCCTATCCTTTCCATCTTAGGATTAGTGGCAGTGTAAGTGAATGAGTGCATGGGGGCGTGTGACAACAGGTCCCTGGCAAGGGATGGCACCCTCTACACCAGTGCTTCCCAAACTGTGGGTAATTACCTCTCTAGAGGTAATTTCAGGTTTTTTAAAATAGGTAATGGGCATTTGTGGGAAATGTATCATGGTGAAAGCGATAGAAAAGGCGTGAAAAACTGAAGTGGCAATAGAAGATAGATAGGATGAGCCATTTAATTATTCTCTATTTGTAAGCCAATTGGGATCATCTTACATTAGTTCCTACTAGCCACAATGGATGTTTTAGAAACGGTCTCACATAAATCAATCGCTATAAAAATTTTTGCAACAGTGGTGTTCCTATTTAAAAGATTTTTCTGATTTCTTGCAGTTTCTCTTTTGTTTCCTGCATGAATATAAAATCTTTTTCATAAAACATATATACGTGACATTTATAACAACTGCATGTATTTATTATGTTCCTTCATACACCCAGGTTTATTGAACATCCAGTCATGCTGGTGTATACCAGAAATTTTGTTCATTATTCAGAGATCTTAATTTCCAGCAGTTTCACATAAGTAAATAACTTTTTTTCTGTTTTAATTCAAATCTTTTTCATTGCACACGATAAAACCGGAGATTGCAGTTACAAAAATTCTATTCGTTTATTCGTAGGTTACTGAGAATAAAAATATATGAATTATAATTACGTCTCAACATTATTGGAAGATGAAAACGTGAGTGGAAAACGTTTTCTGTTTTGTTTCTGATGAAGCCTTCTTTTAATGGTATCAAAATAAAAAATCGGTACAACATACATTGTACAAACTTTCTCATATATAGGTACTAATGCATCGTTTAGTTATCTTTAGAAAATGAAAATCGTATGAGCCTGTTTTTAGAAAATCCAATTTTTGTTCAAGTTGCCCAACAATAAACTAACCTTATATTCATTTTTTGAGAAATATGAACTCCACAGTATTATTGAAGACGTAAACTCAAGTAACTGTAAGAAATTTGATCAAAATCGTTATAGCCATTTTCGAGAAAATCGGATTGTTGTTAAAAATGCATAGAATAAACTACTCTTAATTACTGAGTAATGTCAACCATTTCTATGTATACTCTGCTCAGTATGAAAAATGCCTAAATACGAGATTTCATTCATTTTCGCTCCACCGTCTAGGCTCCAGAGCCAGTAACAGAAACAGACGGCATTGCGAAAACCACGTTTTCGGCTTCAGAGACACCTAAAAGGTGGTATGAGAAAGTAAAAATTGGATTTTCTAAAAACCGGATGATACGATTTTTTTTCTAATGGTAACTAAAAGACGCATCAGTACCCATATATGAGAAAGTTTGTACAATGTATGTTGCACCGATTTTTACTTTCTCATACGAAGTATCGAGAAAGTATTGTTTTCGCGAAAAAATTCGACGTTGAGATTTTTTACGGAAATATACGTTTTAAGTGTTGCTGAATCCGGAAAAGTGGTTTTCGCAATGCTGTCTGTCTGTCTGTTACTGGCACTGGAACCTAGACGGTAGAACAAAAATGAAAGAAATCTCGTACTTAGGCATTTTATCATACTGAGCAGAGTATACGTAGAAATGGTTGACATTGATCAATACTTAATAGTTTATTCAACGCATTTTTAACAACAATCCGATTTTCTCGAAAACGGCTCTAACGATTTTGATCAAATTTCGTAGAGTTACTTAAGTCGTCAATAACAATGTATAGTCCATATTTCTCAAAAAACGAATATAAGGCTAGTTTATTCTAGGCAACTTTAACAACAATTCGATTTTCTCAAAAACGGCTCTAACGATTTTATCGAATTTCGCACAGTTACTTGAGTATACGTCTACAATAATACTACGTATTTTATCTTCCTCAATGAATGAATATAAGGCTAGTTTATTGTTGGGCAACTTGAACAAAAATTGGATTTTCTAAAAACAGGCTCATACGATTTTCATTTTCTAAAGATAACTAAACGACGCATTAGTACCTATATATGAGAAAGTTTGTACAATGTATGTTGTACCGATTTTAGTTAAAGTTGCCCAACAATAAACTAGCCTTATCTTCATTCATTGAGAAAAATGAAATCAGTAGTATTATTGTAGATGTATACTCAAGTAACTGTACGAAATTTGATCAAAATCGTTAGAGCCATATTTGAAAAAATCGAATTGTTGTTAAAGTTGCCTAGAATAAACTAGCCTTATATTCATTTTTTGGGAAATATGAACTCTACAGTATTATTGAAGACTTAAACTCGGGTAACTGTACGAAATTTGATCAAAATCGTTTCAGCCGTTTTCGAGATAATCGGATTGTTGTGAAAAACCTCAAAAACTGTTACCGTTTTTCAGCTCACGTAATAAAAATCACTTTTTTAATACACACAGACAAGAAAAAACACATGAACGTTATGGAACAATTCAACTTATGATCAGCTGATGTCAATTATGCAAGTACTGCAAAAATTTGACAAAATATTGTCTAAAAAAACTTACACAAGCATGTGAAGAATTGAAATTATAATTTATTCTCCTTTGTAAATCAATACCATCTTAAATACCCCACAAAATTCACCTTAAGAGCATAAACTATCTGTACGATGTTCCTCTCTCAGTTTTAGTTAAATACTTTCCAAAATTTTAGAAATTCTGGGTGTGGCAATGATATCAATAACCCAACTTTGGTTTAACTTACTTCAAATTTTTTAACATTGTATACCATATCGCTTCAGGTGAATTTTTTACTAACAAAAAATGAGAGGGTACAAAAATATGCTTTCGGTTTCCCAATCCTCTCTAAGGCTACTAGAACCACCTATTTAATAGATTAAAAATACGTGGTTTTTAAATTATTAAATCAGGAAGTGGATTTAGACATTATTAAATAGTAAAATTAAATGAATGCATCCTCTACGTATAGGAATCACAAACAAAACATTAACAGAATAGCAAAACATTTGACAATGATTAAATAAAGCAAATTCTCCAAAAAAAAGAACTCCATTCTTAAAAATAATTAAGTTTCTATGGTATTCTATGATTTAAAGCTCTAAGAAAAATAAATATAAAAATTTTACTTGGACAAAAGTATGGGGTGTTCAAAAAGACTCCTATACAGTAGATAGATAAAAATTAATGGTTGGCAACACTGATGTTTACTATTGTCATAACCTCACTTGCAAAAATTGTGTTTTCTCTAGAGCAGGGGTCTCCAACTAGTCAATCGACTGGTTGATCTTTGGCCCTTATAAAGTCCATCACTGTCTTTCCTCAGTGCTATTATTCTTTATTACATCAAGTGAGAAATGTTGAGATGATATAGATTTACAACTTAAAGTTGGAACTTTTTTATCAGTCTATGCAGGTTATTTTGTAATTGTTCAAAATTAAGAGCAAGTGTATTGCATAAATCAAATAATACAGATAACTCTCGATATCAGTCCTCGAAGCGAGACACAATCATATCGATGTTTATCGATCCTGAGTATGCTTAAGTGTAGCTTGATACGTGGTGTTCCAATCGTGAGATATTGCAAAAGGCAACGATTTGTGGATAACTGTGACTTTATGTGTAACTTGATTAACTAATTCAAGTTATGATTTGGTTGATTTCTTCCGCCTGTATATTTATTTGATAGCCTTTCTCTTCAACTTCTAATAGCTTAAAGCTTAGTAATACATTAAATTATCCTGGTGGATAAAATTTGAATAAATTTTATTGGAACTAAAGTATTCTCCTGTTCAGAATGAATAAAAAGTTGTTTGCAATCAAATTGGATTGGCGTGTAAAACAAGACATTTCAGGTTATGACGCTAGTTTCAATATCTTTTAAAGTACAACAGTATTTCTCGTATCAAGGCCCATTCCACGGGGTCAATCCTCGGTAAATTTACAAAGATCTTTGGTGCTGAAAGGTTAGAGACCCTGGCTCTAGAGGAAGTGGTTTTCTCTGTGGAAAATTGTTTTAAAACAAAAATAGTAGATATATAGTTGCCAACCTGTAATTTTTATCTTTCTACCGTACAAGAGACTTTTTGAACATCCTGTATCACTATGGTAGGCTTTACATTAACAAAAATCAATAAAAGCATACTGTATGAATGCCTGAAAAGTACAGCAAACAGTTTGTGACCATACAAATACTCAACATTTTATATAAGATGCATTTTATAAACAGGGTAATAAACTAAAGTGATCATCTAATTATCTATATTAGCATCAAACAAGAGATTGGCACCCGTAAAATATACAAATTGTTATTAATCTGATTACATATACCCAAAAACATGCAATTACGGTAGAAATGTTAACATGTCAAGTACGTTTATTATGAAGAGAGATATTTCATAAATAAATGAGCACATGCCTACCTACAAATCTGAATTTACTACGATTCAAACAATCAGGCTGCAATGCATAAAAATACCTCTACATGCTGTTCAATTACATCCTTTGAAATTTCAAAGAAAAACAAAAATTATCATTCTATAAACCTTCATCCAACATATGATAGAGAAAAAACAATATAAAATGAGTTAGTGCAGATGAGTTGGAAAACCTCAGGTCTTTTTCATTTGTAATTCACTTGAATTATAGTGAGAAACTGTTAATAACAAACAGTGCCTAGTTGGTAGTTTCAATAACAGTGTCTAACATTACTAACATATTTAATATTACCCTAGCATTTGTTAAATAGATTTGTGCTATATTCTGAATAGTACAGGCAATTAATTGTAAAATCTTATCTTATATATCTATAAAATAAAGTGTTTGTATGTAATTTTATAGCTCTGCAACTACAGCACGTAGAAACAAGAGAAATGTACCATTTTCACCGGAATAACGAGTACGGTGGTGTAGTAAGGTTTTTATATAGATTTGATTGACCTGTCTAATTTTCAAAAATATTTTTTTTTCATTTGAATAACATAAGGATGAATGCAGCTTATCTTTCATTTGAATTTTAAATTACTTAGAAACATGGTACGAAATTGAGACGTGAATGGTTCTATGAAGAAAAGAACAAAGTTTATTTTTATTGAAGACAGAATCCGAATCCTGAATGAATTAGCATAAAAATGCATTTAGAATCAATAAAATACGTGAGTTTATCAGTTTCATTACAATACCCATTATAAGCTACCATGACAACTCCCATTGTCGCCGAAATTGAGAGTGCAATGCATTTATATTTTGAAAAAACATTTTTAACGTAAATCGTTTTTCAATTTGCGTGTGCGAGTTTGATTTGTTTACATGACAACCTAATATTTGTTGATTATAATTGAAATATTACTAATAAGTACTTTTTAATGATATTTTCGTGTGGCATAGAGTTATCCAAAGCAAGATGTTTTTAAAACTACATAAGTAACTTAAATAATTAGATGTAGATTTTCCACAAATTGTGATTGGATAAATCGTTTCATTGTTTCCAAAGTATTGTTGATGTAAACAATTTTCTTGTAACAGAACTCGTGGATGAGAGAATCGAGCTAATGGTCTGAGGGTAATATTCAGTCTCTGATTCTTAAACGTTCTGTATTTACTTTGTTTTGTCTTTCGTTAAATTAAATCATTTCGTAAGTTGCTTAGTTCATTTATTTTTTGTTGATTATTGTGGTCTTGCTGGTTTTACTTCCAGTTTACCTTTAGAAGAAATCGTCACGAAACTTCGGATACGTATATAATTTTACCCTGCAGGTAACATAAGCTATATGGCGATAAATTTTGCGAAAAAAGAAACAAAGCATGGCACAGAGTTCTCCAAAGCAAACTGTTTTTAAAATTATGTAAGTAACTTAAATAATTAGACGCATATTTTCTACAAATTGTGATTTTCAAACTTTTGAAGATATCGTCACAAAACTTCAGATCGGTAACTAATTTTATCCTGCGGATAACATAGGCTATATGGCGATAAAAAATTTGGAGGAGGGTGCTTAATTCAATAATTATTTTCCCATAAGTTTACACGTAATATTTGATTTTCAGAGTGCAAGATTTTCTTCTTTCATTCATCTAAATAGGTAATTGCGAACAGGTTTTCTTCATTTTTGCCTTATTCGATGGTTAAAACTGTGTACTATCATATTCTTAAGATGTTTCCATGTTACACGGTCGAAGTTTTAGATTCAATAAATCCGATGAAATTCAACGGGCAGTTCTGCTAGTACATTTATACAAGTCTCAAAACATAGTAGAAGTAATGCAGCATAAAATAAACATTTCTCTCATGAGATTAAGGAAATCTAAATGGGTTATTCTTTTAAACATCAAAATTAATAATATTCTATCCAAAGATCACAGTTCTAAGAATTACATCAAACTGATGAATCAGATTTCTTCAAAAGCAATAAAAATTTGTCAAAACCGAATGTGAATAATTTCAGCTACAAGGCAGCTGTCGCCAGTAGTAATTCACCAAAGATAATTTTCTATAATCTACTGTTGGGCAAATTACCACCCTTTTAGCAGAAATGCAAATTTGGTTTTCATGACCATGTTATGGCATTTGGATACATTTAATTTATTAGTTCAATATGATTACTGTGTTAAAATTTCAAATTCCATTTTCAGAGTGAAGAAAGCTTTCTCGGGTTTCCAGCTGAGTGGTATGGAATAAGGCTCCAGACGTTTCAGCGGCTGTCTCTGCTGCCATCTTCAAGAAGAAGTGTCGAGTCAGGTTTCAGGTCCGGTATATATAGGGGCCGGCCCTAACGGCTCGGCCTCTGACTGGCTGTTGGAGGTTGGCCAATGAGCGCCTCATTTTTTGGCTAGGCGGGATAGTATCGGATTCCACGTCTTGCTGAGGAAGAAACCCGTGTCTCGGTTGAAAGTTTGCTGTTCTAAATGGATCTCAATGGCTTCCTTGACCAAAGGGTCCCAGAAGCCATAGGCCCGGTTAATCATCCTTGTTTCGGCGAACTTTATTCTGTGGTCTGAGGATATTGAGTATTCGGCCACTGCAGATTTTTCCGGGTAGTTCAGCCTGATGCACCGGGCATGTTCTTTTAGATGGGTCGTACAGCAAGACGTGGAACCCGATACTCTCCCGCCTAGCCAAAAAATGAGGCTCTCATTGGCCAACCTCCAACGGCCAATCAGAGGCCGAGCCGTTAGGGCCGGCCCCTATATATACCGGACCTGAAACCTGACTCGACACTTCTCCTTGAAGATGGCAGCAGAGACAGCCGCCGAAACGTCTGAAGCCTTATTCCACACCACCCGGCTGGAAACCAGAGAAAACTTTCTCCAGATCATTCGCCAGGAAAGACTCAAATCTTTCCTCCATTTTCAGCATTACTGCTGCTGCCCTATCTGATATAAACCATTTTCACCTCAAATTTTATTAAAAGTACGATTTCCATTCCTGATAACGTGCCAAGGCCCACACATTCGAGTGCCTTTTATTTAATACCTCATATGTGCAAATTATAGACGTGCAGTAAAGTTCTGATTGTGATTTTCTAAAAACCTAGGCATTCCATTAAAAATCCTTTACACTGACAAACGCTTATTCTTTTCTGCTCTACAACTTCTGAAAATATATTTTTTCTCAAATGAATATTTCAAAATCAAAAAGGTTATTTCCAGCATTTGTTTTTACCAGTAGCCAATAATCTTCTATTTTGATATAAATTCTAAATACCAAATTTCAGCATAAAAATTCCAGCAGTAAAGCGTCTCCAAACAGAATGAAGGATAGACAGAAGAAACAAGTACAAGAAGAGCTTTTCTTACAAGATAAACAAGGAACAATAACCTAGGCTACAGCATGTCCTAGTGGTGGTCAAAACACTGTAACATTACCTTATCATAACTGCATAAAGATAAGCTATCAAATACTCTAAACTCTCTAAAAGATATCCTAAATAAGTTGCTGCTTCAGTTTCGCCAATTAAACTTTAAGATACATATTAACGACTGTTTACAACCAACACTTACGCACAAGAAAGAATAACTGAAATAAAATGTCAATAGAATCAACAATTGCAATACCAATAACGACATAACTTCCAATCTTTGACTGCGCTGAGATAAATAAAGGTCGAGTTTCACAAACAAACAACTGGATAAAGCCGTATTACAAATCCTACACCTGAGCAACCATTCCATGATCTTCGCGATACGAGCTGTATGAATATGAATTTCCGTTTCATAATTTTTGGGGTAAATGGTATAATCAAGTGTTGGACGAGCGTGATTAACACGAGGAGTATTCATTTCGAAAAACAACAAAAGTTCATGCACTTATCATGACGCAACATTTCCGATTTTTACTACAACCTTAGCTATGCATAATAAGTAATTCTTGATATGTTGATTCCATCAACACGATAAATACAGCATTTTTCATAAAATCAGGATTATTTATAGGTATTTAAATGTCATGAATAAGAAAACATTTATAACATAAACCAAAGTGATGAGATCCCAAAGTAATAACCGATTTAAAACAACTATTTTGGCACATGAATGTATGGAAATAGAAAATAATCAAAATTCAATAGGAATTAATGATTTCTAAATCTTTAAATCAACGCAATAATGTGATAATCTCGGATTTACACATAAAAACCTTGTCTTAAAAATGCCAAAACGATTCCCAATTTTCAGCTATTTGTTTGTCCATAGATATCTCAAACAAACCTAGGTGCCGCCTAACAAAACACTCGTACTGCGAAACAGACTATATAATTTCAAACAATTTTCATATAAATTAATCGATGTCAGCCACACGTAATAACCCAGTAATCTCTAAAACAAATTTAAATAACATAGTAGAGGAGTATTGAAATACTATATTTATATAACCATAGAATAGCTCAGATTTAAGATTTTTCGAAACTTGATTTCATTTTAGAGCTTAGTCAATTAAACTATATTCTAACAAAAACTGTTATCGAAAGATGAAAAACTCGGATGATGTAAACAAGCTGCCATAATGATATGGTATATTAAACGAGCTTCCCGTATTCGGTTGAAAATACAGTAAATACAATCAAGCACAAAACTTTACTGCTGTATTAACAAAATAAGCATCAAGTAAATAATAACCTTTGTTTACATTTCATGCGGAAACGTCATCTAGGACGGGCATGGAGGCCTAAAACTTCGCAGATTCATGGCACAATGCTCTTGCGATGACCTTCCACACAACTCATTTCAATTAAATCAGGAGCATTCTACCCAGATGTAAAAGATACGCCCTTATAACTACATTATTTACAAATACGAAAACTAGAAGACAAAGACTAATATTAACTGCAATTAACAGTCATATTACACAATTGGTTTCAGAGCAATGAATAGCAACACAGACACATCGTAAACTTTCACAACAAACCTCAATGGCATCAGAACAGACAAATGCAACAACTAGATAATAAAAAATAGCATTAAAGATATGAACTTACCTGGCTGTTTGTTCGCTATCTTATTGAAACAATTTTGAAACACTTCGTACAGATGCATAGGCTCATCGTCGCTAGTTGCCATCTTGAATTTCACAGCCAAAGACAGCTTTCTACCTCCACCATCGAAGAGAAACTGCTGTTATATTGCTTACGCCGCCAAAATTCACGCCTGGCGCTGCTATCGCTATATTCGACTGTCGCTAGAATTGTCATTATACGATTATACACTTGTTTGCAAAAATAAGGTGTATGTAACGTCATGAGGGTCATGAGTAATATTACGTTACTTTCATTGGAAATATCTAAGTGAAAGTGAACAGACAAACGAAGTTTAAGTTCTTGCCTGTAATAGCTCTTAAGATAGAACATTTACAACATTCGATATTTTGAAGTCTTTAAAATGCTTCTTAACTTTTTTTCATGTTTTATATAGGTGGAATTCATTGGAAAGCATGAAAATTTGCATCACGTCAATTTAAGACAAGCAGCCATTCAGAAAAAGATGCATAAACTCGTTAATTATACGGCAAAAATTACAAGATTCTTAACCGGGATAATCCTGCTATTTAAGGACGTTGCGAAAATCGCTTTCAATATGCGTTATAAATAGTTATTATTATTATTATTATCGATACAATGCAATTTAGTTATCTGCTTGGTGGCAAGGTGTAACAAACTATTAAAACAACTCAAATATAATAACCTATTCTAAATACAAAATATTAATATAAAAAGTTATAATATAAACCTAATAAGAAACATTAATTTATATGCAATTTAAACAAACTCTTACGGAAACATTTTGCATTTTTGGGAAAGGGCTCAAAAACTTCTCCAGGTAATTCATTCCATTCTTTTATACCTCTATTTAAAAATGAATACTTAGTTATATCCCGCTTTTGACTTATTAATTTCATCTTCCATTTGTGGTCTCCCTTTCCATAATAACAACCACATTGTGTTTTTATTTTTAGATCTGCAAATGCATCCTTCCCCATAAGCACTTCAAAAATTTTACTTAATCTAGTAATTTTTCTCCTCTTCTGTAAACTATCCCAACCTAAATTACTAATCATATCCTTAACGCTATCCTTTCTCCCATATTTTCCTAATACAAATCTAGCAGCTCTCCTTTGTATTTTTTCTATTTTTTATTGTAAACTTTTATTATAAGGATCCCATAAACTAACTCCATACTCCAAAATTGGCCTTACTAAACTAAAATACGCTCTCTCTTTTGTTGCTTTAGAACAATTTTTTACGGTTCTTTTAACAAAGTTTAAGGTTTTATGGGCCATTTTTACGATCACTTCAATGTAATCATTCCACTTAAGGTCGTTTGAAAAAATTGAACCTAAATACTTACATTTTTTAACCAATGGTATATTTACCTCACCTAATTGATATTCATAATTAAACCTAGTTTTGTTAAAATTAATTAAATTACTTTTATTACAATTTATTTTCATTTTATTATCCTTAATCCATACATAAACTATTTAAATCATTCTGTAACGAAATACAATCGCCGGCAGATTTTATCACCCTATAAATCACGCAATCATCGGCAAATAAACGAACTTTACAATTTATAGCTGCTGGTAAATCATTAATAAAAATTAAAAACAATAAGGGTGCAATCACGCTGCCCTGAGGGACACCAGAATGTTCAAGAATCTCGTCAGACATTTGATCTCCAATTTTTATATTTTGTTTCCTTCACCTCAGAAATACTTCAATCCGCAACTCTTGGATCTAAACCCATTTGCTTTATTTTCCGTATCAATATATTGTGATTTACCACATCAAATGCTTTAGCAAAGTCAATAACTATGGCATCCACCTGCTCTCCACGATCATAAGCAACTACTAAGTCTTGGTAGAAACCTATCATTTGGGTATCACACGAGAAACCCTTTCTAAAACCATGCTGACTGGAGCTTATACAATTATTTATTTGACAAATATCCCTAATATATTCCGTTACCATTTTTTCAAATAATTATATACAACACTATTCAAACAAATTGGCCTTAATTTTCTACTAGCTCCTTCCTTCCACTTTTATGAATGGGTACTACAATTGATTTTCGCTAGTCATCAGGAATGTCTTTATTATTCATTACTAGCGTAATTGCCCGTCAATATGACAGGATATCTTTAGTTAACTTTAATTCTCACCCTCTCTCTCCTCCTCCCTCCCTTCCACTCTCTCCTTCCCTTCTCCCCCTCACTCCCTCTTAAATGTAAGAAGGGACTATATAGTCTCAATTTCACCCTCAATAAAGTCATTTTTCTGTCTGTCTCCCTCCCTCTCTCTCCTTCCCTTCTTCCCCTCACTCCCCCTCCCTCTCTCCACCCCTTCCCCCTCATTCCCTCTCTCCTCCTCCCACCCTCTCCTTCCCTTCTGCCTCTCCCTCCCCTCTCTCCCCCTGCATTACCATCCCTCCCTATCTCGTATTAAAAGCATTCAGAGCACGCTTACACCCATAAGGATTGATACAACAAAAGGATTTTGAGGTCTAACAATATAATTGGTAGCCAAAGCAACATTCCATTAAAATGGCAATATTTCCACAAAATATGTTAATTAAACGTATAACATGAACGATTTAGAATTGTATGCGGAAAAAGATGAACAGAATAAGAAACTTTGTAATTTTTTCTTCAAAATGGTTCAGATCCGAAGATCGTAGGTTAATTCCTTCTAATTTTAATTTCCAAAACAATAAAAGCCTGCACATCAAAAAATTGATTTTTACATGTTACCTTACGGAAAATAGAATTTCTTCTTGGAGTCGAACTCAGGACTTTTTTGGAGATTTATTTTTGTCATTACCTTAAAATATGTTAATCAAGCATTCTTGCCAAATTTCAGTCTTCTACCTATTCGGGAAGTTTGTTAAAACGCTCTATACCAGCCATCGTGAAAGTGTGACCAACCAACCAACAGACCTCGGCTATTATAGTATAAAATTATTGTAAACAAACATAGCAAATAAGGCACAATCTCTTTATCCCCAATCTTTAATATTTCCCCTCGTATACCATCTAATCCACAAGATTTATTTCTCTTAAGGTTTTTAATCCGTTTATAAATATCATTAAAACCTATACTAAAAGGATATGGTTTCATGTACACTGATGCTCCAGTGTCAACTTCTAAATTATCACAAACCAAATTTTCTGATTTAACATACACATCAGAAAAATACGAAACTCATTTGCTTTATCTACATTTTCTGTTAAAGCTATACCATCTTTATCTTTTATAATTTGACTGACATCTCTACCAGCCTTCCTTCTTCTCACATATTTATAAAAACCCTTAATGTCCAAAAGTAATTTTTTAAAAAATTTATCCTGTGCAATCTTTTTCTCTTTGTTTAACTTTTTTAACATTTCCTTATATTTTCCTTCATACCTTTTATTTATCCTATTCTTATTATAATATACCTGGAGTTTTCTCTTAAGGACCTTAATATCTTTGGTATAATATTCCGGATCTCAATTCCCTTTTATATATTTGATTGGTACAAACTTATTCATAGCTTTCAAAACTATTCACTTAAAATTTTCCCATATTTTATTTACTGATGAACCTTCATTGGCCCATTTTGAATATTCCTTTTTTAAATATTCTATATACCGTATTCACCTGAATCTAAGACGACCTTTTTTTCCAAATTTTCGGCTGTAAATATCAAGAGTCGTCTTACATTCGAATACGAAGTATATTTAAGCATTTAATCAATGGTTTTTACAACAAATGGTATATTAGAGTAAACAATTCACAACAGCAAATTCAAGTACGTACATAAAGAAGTGAAATAAACAAATAGTAATAACAATAAGAAAAACATGACGGGAATAATAATTATTTAGACTAATAATCATCGTCGACGATCATAACACAGACGACGTACTTTCATCTTGCACGTAATGGCAACCGCAATGTCAAAACAAATGAGAGCGGAAATCATTGGGATTCCCCTTTCAAACGACGCACCGCGATTCACTAAGTTTGACAGTAATTTTGAGTTGTGCATTTTTGATTTAAATGCACAACCCTTAAGTTAAAATGACAGATCATGTTGAAGTACGTGGCACGAGTGCAAAGGGAAAGTTAACAAAGGAATTAGACGGAGCTAAGATACAAATTTTAAGCTGATCGTGATAAATTACGCCGTAAAAACTAATAACTGTGATGCGAGTAGAAAGTTCGGTGTATCTGAGGCAAATGTGCGTCGATGGAAACTCTCAAAACAGGAACTAGAAAAAGCCAAAGCCACAAGGAAGTCGTACAGTGGTCCAAAATTAGGCCGATTTCATGGCATTGAAGAAGAAGTAGTCAAGTTTGTGCGCACCATGAGGAAGAACGGTATGCCTGTTTCGACTGAAAGTATTATACTTAAAGCTAATGAAATTACTAGAGGACTTAATATATCATTGCAAGAATTCAAGGCCAGCAGAAGTTGGTGCATGAGAATGATGCGACGAAATAATTTTTCTTTACGGCGACGAACTTCGCTGTGTCAGAAATTGTCAGAAGACTATGTTGAAAAACTTCTCGCTTACCAGAAATACGTAATTGGACTTAGAAAAACCAATAATTACCTTTTGAGCCAAATAGGAAATGCCGATGAAACTCCGGTTTTCTTCTACATGCCATCTAATTATACTGTGAACGAAAAAGGTGCGAAGTCCGTCCTAATTAAAACTACAGGCAACGAAAAAATGCGAGTCACGGTAATGTTGGCGGTTTTAGCAGATGGGACTAAATTACCACCATATGTGATTCTAAAGCGGAAAACAATGCCTAAGAAACATTTGCCAAGTGGAATAATAGGTGTCAAGAAAAGGGGTGGATGACTAAAGAACTAATGAGAGATTGGTTACATGTGGTGTGGAATAGATGGCCAGGAGCTTTACTGAAACAAAGAGCAATGCTTTCACTGGATGCATTCAAGGACACTTACCTCCTGAAATTAAAAACATAATGAGTGCGATTGTAATACCTGGAGGAATGACATCGCAACTTCAAGTTTTAGATGTTGCTGTCAATAAGTGTTTTAAAAATAATTTACAGGTTTTGTATTCTGAGTGGTTACAGAGTCGAACTTACACTTTTACACCAAAAGGAAATCTTAAGAAACCTGAAGTTGCAATGCTCTGCCAATGGATCAAGGCATCGTGGCAACAAATAAATGCAAAAGTAATAGTGAAAGGATTTAAGAAATGCTGCTTATCTAATGCCATGGATGGGAGTGAGGATGATGTTTTGTGGAAGACTGATGATGAAGTTGAGAGTGATAAAGATAGTGAGCATGAGGAAAATAGTGAAGGTTGCATTGACAGTGATGATGACTAACACAATAAAATGATTTTATGCAGCACTTGGATTGAAATGTTTTTTTGTTGTCCTGAAATGAGTGTATTCTTTCAATGTATTTACTTTATTTTTAATGTTATCTTAAAATGAATGCTACCATTTAATTTGTTTGAAAACCTGAATGGTTCTATTTGTGATGTGATCTTATGATTTTAAAATGTTAAAAGACAATGACATTCAAGAAAAGTATAAGAGAAAATAAATATTTCACAAGATTTATAATTTTTGTAGTCATGAAGGTCAATTTGAGCTTTTTTCTGTTTTGGAATCATCAAAATGGGGGGTCGTCTTAGATTCAGGGTCGTCTTGGATTCGGGTGAATACGGTATTCCTCTTTTTTTACTTGCCGAAATTGATAAATTTCTTGTTTCTCTTGCAACTTATTTAAATCATAATTCATACACAAATATAACATTACTGCAGAATGGTAACTAATTCCCTCTAAGATCTCATGACCTTCATATAATTCCAAATGCTTCACTAAATAAACATCAATAATATTATTTCCTCTTGTGGGACTATCAATAATCTGATTAAAATCCCCCTCCCTTATTAATTTATCTTATAAATATTTTAGTGTGTGTATGTATGTTCTTTAAACGTTTTTACACCGTTGAAGCTATCAAACTCAAAAGTTTCATGGGTCACCCTATGGACCAAAGGAAGAACTTGGTCTAGGTTTGCAGACCGTGGGGTCTTTATACTCCATGGGGTCAACAAAATACTATTTCCATAAGGATTCGTGGGAAATGGTGTGGAGAAACCCCAAAATGCCATGCAGCCCTTCACTGATGTGGATATAAATATACCTAAATATTAACTTACGATCACGAGAAATGGATTATTTTATGCACTAAAGACTGATATTTTAATTCTGTTCATGTTTCATGGTATTACATGCTAAATCGCTCGAAATTTTCCTTTAAGGGCAAAATTTATCGGTTTAGATGTCCATTTTCCAGGCGGCAACAAAGCTAAATTTTTTAATTACTGTCCTCTTCAAAGGGAGATATACCTACACGTAATGATTACTGCAAGGAAAATAGCTAACGTCAAGATAAAAGGTACAAATGGATTCATGCCTAAATATAATTTATGAACACCTTTAAAGTGAGTCAAATGATTTTTAAGGAATATTAGAACATTGTTATCTTTTACCATTAACATTGAAAGATTTATCGCAACATAAATCAATACATCTACTTCCATTTGTTTGGTAACCACGATGTTGTTTATTGTTTACATTTTGGCTAATAATATTGACATAATCCACATAATTTTATTGCCGCTTTGAAGGCTTCGGTGCATCTATCCATGTGAATATTAAGTAAGACGTTAATGCGTAATTATATTAATGGTACAACTTTACAATATGTACAATACATAAAACAGTAAATTTTAGTGTAAGGTTTTACTATTACTAATAATATAGACACCTACACACACGGCAGTAGCAGTGATATTGGTGAGGGAGGAGGGTCATCAATGATGGATGAACCAGGAATATCTGGAGCTGTAAATACTAGTTTGGGAGTGCAAGGTAAAACCCCCGCTTAATTGCTTGTTCGCTCCAGAGTGCACCGATCCCCTGCGGTGCCCCGCTCCCAGTCTTCCACTTTCTCTTCCTCCACTGTCTTTCCGAGAATTGAGTTCGGCAGCACACTTGGTCCTACCGCCCCCAACATTCTGGGTACTCCTTCCTCCACGACGAGTAGTCTCTATCCAGGCATTATCCCCACCATCCTCCTGTAGCCTTGTACCACTCGCTGTACCTTCGGCTGCTTCGTATCTCATGGCTGCCTCTCGCCGGTTACAATTTACACAGTTCACGATCTGATTTCTCCAAAGAACTCCCTGTCGTAGCTCTTCGATCTCAGTCTTCAACTCCTTGATCAGGCAATTCGCACTCTCCAGTTCCTTTTTCAATTCCTCAATCAAATCTTCTTTTTTCTCCCGTACTATCAATCGCTCGCCTTTGGATTCACGCTCCCTACATTTCCACCCCTCCCTTACACACTCTTCAAGCTCACACCTAGAACGCTTCAAGTGGAACCAACTTCTGCATTTTCCACATTCCTTAACTTTTCGTGGCAAATCGAACACTTCACCACAATCGCATCCTCCACTCATCCTTTGCGCGTCATCTTTCCCGTATAACTTTCATTTTTACGAGCAACAACGTGACACGTCCTTCCTCCTCGACAGACTAGCGAACTTCAGCAACAAGTAAGAATCCCAACTATAACTTTGAATAGTTGAATAAAAGGTTCGAAAAATAATTTGCTTGATGTGTTTCCATTTATAAATAATGCAAATATGACGATAAAACTTAGCTCATGTTAATTTAAAAAGGTTAACTTCTGTTATTACAGACAGTGTTTACAGCAGTTAATCTGGGGAATTAAATAAGGTGATCAGATTTCAGATCGGACAAACTCTTTGTCCGTGGTGTGTAGTCAATTTTTGGTATCCCACAAGAATTCAGCTGCTCTCGATTAACGAAGAAACAAATGTTTTTAAATATGAAATCAATAGAATAGAAGAACACAAAAATAAAGAAGGAAATGGAAATTTTTTATTTACAACATTTTTAATTGCACATTTTTAGTTAAATTTTATTAAATGCAAATCAAAATCTAATAATATATTATTGAATTGACACACATTATCTTTTAATTATTATACTTTTATGAGTGAATTTTTAAGGAAAATTTTATCATTAGATACTCGATCATAACATGACAAAAAATTTCATCTTTAGAATGAAGTTAATTGTTGAGTTTACTTATTGCTTACCAGGTTCTAACAGATCTATTGAACGTGTCTTAGACCAAAGTTGTAGAGAATAATATTTCTTCCAAGTTTTGTTTGAAACAAATTTTCATAGAACCTTCCATGTAGTAGATAATTTATTCGTAAATTTTCAGTATACAGTGCCACCATATAGCAATGAATTCTGTAAACATATTCAAAATGTAATTTACAGCAATAAGGACGACTATTCTTCTATGATACAAAATAATATTGCCTTATAATGCTATTCATAATAATTTAAATATCTATACCACAAATATGGAGAAAGTCATGTTGGCCACATCAGATTTTTTGTTATTGGTAACTCTATTAAATAAACTAAAAGATTGTTTTTCATAGGTAAGGAACCGCATCTTCACTCAATCTGAAATAAACACAATTTTTGCATTAACAAATCCCCCTTAAATCCTTCTGTTTTTAAGTATGCCAATATTCGATCGATGCTAATGCTTGGAGAAAAGTAATTTAATCCAGATTAGGTTAAATAGAAACTGCCAAGCATTGGCACTATAAAAGGACTCCTATTAAATAAAAAATAACACACCAATCCGTTTGTTTTACAAAATTACTCAACGATATCAAGTATGGGTTCAAATTCATACAACATTAGGGAGTGGAAAGACTTAAAACACAAAAATCCATATAGTAGACTCGTTTTGTTCAAAGAACGAACTGAACCAAAGAAATTAATTCAATTGCAATCTAAACCAAATAGATGCGGGCATCCCTCTCTCCTTCGTAGACTCATTGTTCTTAGTAAATAAATAAGACCACCGGTAACTTCTTACCTTACAGAACGATTTCAAATGGTTGAAGTCTTCGCTTATTATTTTTTCCAAACTAGTAGAATACGTGAAATTGAGGAAAAATAGAAGGAACAACAAAAAATGTCAAACCAAGTACAGCTGAGTCAAACCACCACGACTTAGCGACAGCCCAAACAGTCATATTGTATTGCACTGTGGCAGTCAATTCTCATTCCCCTCCAGCTCACACTTCACAGGAATGAATGATTAAAAATCCCAGTCATTTACTGGTATCTTCCATACATGTGGTTCTACCGCACTGTCAATATGACGTCAGTATGCGCAGCTCAGCTCTCCAATCAGTTACCACCCCTACTTCGCAAACCAAGGATCAACAAACAACAGAAATGATGATTTTGGCTAATTACCATAATTTTACAATTATAATATGCATTTTTTTCACGAAAATTTGACAAAAAGTTAGGGTGTGTATTATATATGGTAACAAGCACATACAACTTTTTTTAGTAAGGAAATAATTTATATTTTCGGTCATTTTTACCAATAAATCGTGCATTTCAATGCATTTTGATAACATTCCTTTAAATATCGTTTTACAAAATAGAAATAAGAATAATTATTTATTTACTTTTAGCTGTCCAAATGTTACTGTTAGCCTCTGAATTCATTATTGCTGTCCTCAAATAGTTCATTGGCGATTTAGTGTTCTCTCTCATTGTCTACGTAAATGGCATCACCGAGAACATCATCTTCATCATCCACTTCAGCGGAATCATCATCCCATATGATGTTGTCTTCAGTACCATCCATGGCATTTGTGAGGCAACACTTTTTAAAGCCATGCTTTTTAAGAATAAATCAATACAAGTTGCAAGCAACAAATATTAGTTTACATACCTCGACCGGCTTGTATGAAGACTATGAAGGATGAAGATAGAGTCAGAACTGGATGTGATATTCATGTAAACTATCTCGCTTGGTGGCAAGGCGAGAACTGTTATTCCAACTGATCAGATTATTACACAGTGCGACATTGAGACATGTTTTTATACATTGTATCGATCTTTAAAGTGAGAGTCAAAATATATAGATGTTAAGCTTTTGTAAACACTCTTGCACATATCTCATTTGGCAGCAAGGCGAGAACTGTCTCGATACTGCTAACAACCAAGTGAAAAATTACAGGGGTCTCTTTACAAAAAATGAGTTGCATATTATACATGGTGATAAGACAATTTTCACATTTCACTCGTAAAAACATGGGTGCGTATTAGGGTGGACCTTAGCTATATGGTGAAAAATCATTTGCGATTGTTTTTTCACGGAGCCCCCTAAAGTTGTTCCACTTGGTAAAAAAATAATTTGTACAAAATTGAGATCGATCGGATAACAGGAAGACGTGCCACAATCCTTTTAACGTTAGAAAAAAATAAAATTTCTTTAAAAACATAAAAATAAGAACAAAAAAATTTTTAATGAAGGTTGAATGTTGTTTTTAATTAAGAATGCTTGTCATAACAGTACTACTTTCTCATAAATGAATTTAAAAGCATTTTACAGATCCTTCACTAGCATAGATTTTTTAAAATCAGGATACTGAGTTTGTTAGTCCGAAACGATTTGAAGGATAAATTGTTTTTCCTTTTAGTTTTTTCGATAAGATTTTATTAAAATCTTGCATGAGCTTAACCCCTCGTTCGGCTGTATCATTGACTACTTTCAGTCCTTTGATGATTTCCATTCCTGCCTTAATATTTTCGTCGTTTTCCCATGTCGAAGGATCCTTGTCAACGAAATTTGTGGAAATAGAAAATCTTTCGAAGCATTTTCATGAATCCTTGGAAATAAAATTCTCTATTCCTTGGTCCATATACTTGTTGATATCCTTAGGAAGAATTGTCAGTTTTTTCTTGGATTTGTCAAAGTTGTCTGCAAATTTTAAGGCTTCCACCATCTGTCTTTTAGTGTCAGCTGAAATTTTGTTGTCGAAAAATGCCAACGCTGCCGTTTCTGGTGCCAGATACCACAGATGTTTACAGAATTTTTGTAATGACTTATCTTTTCATCGATTTTGCCATATGCATACAATGATTGCAAAAACTGCAAATCTTGGCGAGGAGCTTCTGCAGCAATTGGAGCATGAATCCAAGCTTGAAGGTATAAATGCGAGAGGAAAATGCATACGTCGCAAATCCCATATTCTTCTTCGGCCGTCAAGCTGAAAACTTCTCGGAAAAGAAACATTTTCAGGCAGTAGATTGCCTTGGCCATCCATCTGGCTTGGTGGAAAGCTCCTGGAGTTCGAATAGATATTCCTCGAGGAGGAGTTCCACCAAGAAAAATAACGACGAGTTCGAGGAATTCTCGATAGTCTTCTCTAGGCTGCTGCTCCTCTTGCAAATTTCGTAGCGTAAATTGAAGCAGTTCCGTTACATTGTGCAATGTTTCCCGAACATATTCATCTTTAATTCCAGATTTGAAATTCGACTTATTTATTTGAGGCCAGGCTTGTTGAAATTTCTTGAAATTAGGAATATTTGGGACCGAATATGTAGAAATTTTCTCATCGAAAACATTTCAAAAAATAATTTCGTAAATATGACGTCTGCAGGGCAGATACAATAGGTATCTTCCGATTTTTTGCTCTAAAATAACACAAGCGCCTTGGAAATGTCCCATATTTGAAGCTGTGGTATCACAACAAAGTGCTTGTACTTTATCGGAGAGTTCCCATTCCTCTAGCAATTCATGCACCGCGAAGGTTTGGTCTTTTCCACTACCAGAAGAAATGGCAGAAATTCGGAGAAGTTGCTCAATTCCTTTGCATGTTATTATAACTGGCAATCTGTCAACCTGCTCTTTGTTCATTAAATTAGGTAGCATCTTTCCATCCCAATGGACAGTAACTGTATGGGGTAATAATTCCTTGAATGCCGTATGCAATTTTGCAGCACGTTCTGCTCATCAACGTTTGCGGCATTGACGAATTGTTGTTCGATTTATTATCAAATCATCTGTCGTGGTCAAGAGCTTGAGCAGTTGCTGCTATAATTCGAACTGCGTCGCGGTCACTTACTTTGCATTTGTCAAGGGTCACAATGAGTTTTGGCATAATTACCTCTTTTACAGCTCGTCTCTTTTTCAGGTTAGGCTGGCCACTCGGGCCAGGTACATTTACAAGACCTTCGACGGGATTATCCATTTCAAAATTTCCTTCTGCATCGACGGACTGCTCTGCTTCTTCGGATGACGACGATTGCATTTGTACTACTTCTTCTTGAGCTTTTGATCAATATTCATGATTAATATTAGTATTAAGAAATATTTTATGCTAATAGAAGTGAAATGTATAATGTATGAAAAAAAAGTACCTTCAACAGCTATTGCAGATTGCTCTCGTCTCGACTCTTCTTGTCTCATCTCTTTTTTTAATAGAACACGGTCTCCTCCAATCATTGAGCCAGGTCGCCATTTTTTTCTCTGATTCAAAAATAACTTATCTTCTTCAATATTAATCATTTTCAAAGCATCGGCGTGTGCGATATCGAAGAGATTGTCCAACTTTTCAAGAAAATCTTGCTCTCATTTTTCTTGCAGTTGAGTTCAGCGTTTGCATGTACTTTGCAGCGGCCTCCACTCTTGATGTAATGATTCTAACTTTTCAATACTCCGTTGGCTTTTCCTTGTTGGGATTCGCGCCTTCTCCCAAAGTATTTCAGTTTTCTTCACAGCTAAATGTGCACCAGAACGCAGATCAAGCTTTACTTTACGTAGATTATATAATAAAACTCGTAAAACTTGTCCGTTGGATGGCAACTTAGCACCAATAATTTGACACTCGTCATGTTCGAGCAGAAACAGTTTATCTATACTTCTCATTTCCATTTTTGTTTTGGATACTTTTCACTTCTGAAATTTCACAGTGACCTCTCTAAATGCTCAAGATATACTGACAAGGCAATTTGATAAACACAGAGTCCGCGTTGGTTGTCACAAGCCACCAAGAACAGATATGCGATGCAAGGTTATACATTGTTGTAACATCATTGAAGAACCATACATTACCGCATGAACTTTTTTTCATGTAAATAGTTAATATAATATTTTTTACTCATATCTCCGGTTTTAGAATCCTCAAAAGGTGGCAGCCCTAGTTGTATCCCATTTTAATAATTCAAGTTAGATGTGGCATGTCTTCCCGTTATTCGATCGATCTCAAATTTTGCATAAATTTTTCTTTCACCAAGTGAAACAACTTTAGGGGGCGTCATGAAAGAAATTTCTTGGTTGAAAAATAAGGTCCACCCTAGTGCGTATTATATAGGTTGCGTATTATAATGGGAAAATTACGGTACATATACGTAAATAGAAATAGGCCAGTTTACTGCTACTAAGTATATTTACTTATTTTCATTCACTTTTAAACTTTTTTCCTGCGTTCACTTGCGTGATTTGATGGAATTGTCTAAACCTTTGCAGCAAACATCTCAAAACCTGTACAAGAGAGGTGTTTAGTTCAGTCCTTTGGGACACCGGGACAAGCACTCCCAAATGGGTACATATGGTCACCTTAGAATCTCCACCACTACATTTTAGTATGCCTGCTTGTTCCTTTATGTATGCCTACATTTCTCATCCAATTCCAACCAAATTTGGCAAGTTTATAGGGGACAGCATGAGGAAGGTTTCCATCTGCCTGTTCGATTCAAAATGGTGGCTGATTTAAAAATTAAACTACACATTTTCCCGAGTCCTGCTATTGTTTTGAATCAAATTTGGTATGACTATGGAGGGCTCCCAGGAATAATTCATAATCGGTTTTTCTTTCTCTCGGCCTGTTTTATTCATAATGGTGGCCGACTGAATTCTTAAATACTATGTTCAGTGAAACCTCTTTATAACAAAATTGAAGGGACCCAATTTTTGGCACTTTGTTGAAAGGAGGTTCTTTGCATGAAGGTTTTTTCAGATTCATCATTTTACACTATAATAGCCCAGGTCTGTTGGTTGGTTGGTCACACTTTCACGATGGCTGATATAGAGCGTTTTAACAAACTTCCCGAATAGGTAGAAGATTGAAATTTGGCAAGGATGCTTGATTAACATATTTTAAGGTAATGACAAAAATAAATCTCCAAAAAAGTCCTGAGTTCGACTCCAAGAAGAAATTCTATTTTCCGTAAGGTAACATGTAAAAATCAATTTTTTGATGTGCAGGCTTTTATTGTTTTGGAAATTAAAATTAGAAGGAATTAACCTACGATCTTCGGATCTGAACCATTTTGAAGAAAAAATTACAAAGTTTCTTATTCTGTTCATCTTTTTCCGCATACAATTCTAAATCGTTCATGTTATACGTTTAATTAACATATTTTGTGGAAATATTGCCATTTTAATGGAATGTTGCTTTGGCTACCAATTATATTGTTAGACCTCAAAATCCTTTTGTTGTATCAATCCTTATGGGTGTAAGCGTGCTCTGAATGCTTTTAATACGAGATAGGGAGGGAGAGAGAGGGATGGTAATGCAGGGGGAGAGAGGGGAGGGAGAGGCAGAAGGGAAGGAGAGGGTGGGAGGAGAGAGGGAATGAGGGGGAAGGGGTGGAGAGAGGGAGGGGGAGTGAGGGGAAGAAGGGAAGGAG
This sequence comes from Uropetala carovei, assembly GCA_036926305.1. Taxonomy (NCBI): domain Eukaryota; kingdom Metazoa; phylum Arthropoda; class Insecta; order Odonata; family Petaluridae; genus Uropetala; species Uropetala carovei. The sequence continues at coordinate 645,835 of JAXCHB010000184.1, forward strand.
AGAGAGGGAGGGAGACAGACAGAAAAATGACTTTATTGAGGGTGAAATTGAGACTATATAGTCCCTTCTTACATTTAAGAGGGAGTGAGGGGGAGAAGGGAAGGAGAGAGTGGAAGGGAGGGAGGAGGAGAGAGAGGGTGAGAATTAAAGTTAACTAAAGATATCCTGTCATATTGACGGGCAATTATGCTAGTATATGCATATTAGCGTATTATTGTTAGTTATAATTTATTTCAACACATTTTAGTTAAAGAATGTTTCCAAAAAATTCACTTGATGATAAAAATCATTTTTTCATTCCTATAACACATCAATTTTCATAGTAAACACTATCTATATTATGTGGCAATTTATGATGTAGGGCATCTCTGGGCTACTAAGCTATATCATTATTATTGACCAAAACTTGTTTTACTTTATACTAAATTTACTTTTTCAGTATTCAAAATATTTAAATGGCAAATTTTGCACTTTTTAACACTGTACATTAGAGACAATAGTACATATCATCTAGAATTCCTATCAGATTTTAACAAAATTTCCCTGGGTTTCTAGTTAAATATAACTTGAAATATACATAAACAAAAATTATGAAGTCTCAAAGACTGCTTATGTTAACACCAGGGTATCAAACCAGAGAATTTATGGGTTCGGTTCTGGTTCAGGTAGTTTCAAACTTTCTGGGTTCGGGTTTGGTTCATGAAAATTTTTGTTGAACGGCTCTAGTTCGGGTTTGAAAGAAATAATTCATTTTACATATAAAATTCGTTAATTTATAATGAAATGAAAATTTAAACGACACAATCCACATCAAAAAATACATTATAATGAAAAATAACAAAATATATTAAAAAACTAATTAAGAAATATTGGTAGAATTAGGAACTGTATAAACATTTTTTGGCTACATCAACAATTGACAAATAAAAAAATCAATTTCAAAAAATACAACAAATAAACACGTTTATTTTTCAAAAAAACTTTCATTCAAACGGACCAGCAAAATATTTTCAAGTGTCTTTCAATAAGTTGGCACACTGTGGAGATAAAATAAATTTTAATGCTGAGAAAGCTCACACAACACTGACCTGTGCTGCTGGAACTGCTAAAGCGACCTGAGAAATATGGTACAAAATAGCATACTGGTTTTTATTTTCTTCCCAGAATTGAAGAACGTTACTGTCTTTTGGAAGTCTTTGAATTTTCTCATAAACTTCGAATGCTAGTACTAAATTATTTTGATTTATATAGTCAAGTAGGCTATTGTAGTTTGTGAGAAATTTCTGTTTTTTCAGAAACTGCTCTAGCAAGTCGTTATCTTCTGCCGAGTCTGAAATACAGTGAAACCGGTTATAACGAGATCCAAGGGACCGAAGAGTATTGCTCGTTATAACCGTTATAGAAGGTAAACAGTATATACCAATGTATTTTTATGTTACACAAATAACAATGAAGAAAAATAAAAATATCTTCTGATTACATTGTCAATGTAATTACACACTAATTAATTCAAATACAAAATCATTTCATTATTGAAAAAGTCCTTTAATGCCATACATATTTTTATTATTTAAAAATTCAAATTACTAAATTGCATATGTCATGCAGGCTTTTCTATTTAATTGGTAGTTGACTGGAAGGTTTTTAAAAGCACCTAGATTCTTTGATTTGTCTATTGCTAACAGCTTTCTTTTTTTGTTGCGCTCATGTTTGAACAAATCAGGACTATCTTTGGATAGTTTTCCACCTGTGTACATTTCACCATTAAACTTGCCGATCATGTCTAGGGCAATCAATAAAACCCACCAGATTCATCATCACTTTCACTGTCACCATTTCTTAATTCTGACTACACGTTTTCAACCCAGCCCTCAGTCACTTCTTTGTTTACATTGCCGGCTTCACCGCTTATCTTATCGTTAACAATATGATTTCTTTTCTTAAATCTATCAATCCATCCATTATTACACAAAAATCTGAATGTCCTAGTTGATGAGCAAGTTTTTCTGCTTGAAGTTTTAATAGATGACCACTAATTGGAATATTGAAATTTCTATGCAATTTTAACCAACCGAAAAAGCATTTTCTAAGTCATTTTTGTCACACTTGCCCAACTTTTTCACTACTAATTTATTTTTCAAAGGCACTAGCAATGCTTTCCAAACTTTTCCAAATGGTCGATACAGCTGATGAGTTAAGTTGTAACTTTTCGCAAATTGATGCATTACTTGCTTCGCCCTCTAACTCACGAATAATTTCCACTTCCTCGCCAAATTGTGAGAATTTTTCTTTTCACACCATCCATTTCAAGGTATAAAAATGAAACTTATGTTTACACAGCACGAAAGAAAAATCAATAAAGATAAATCTTAGTATCTCGTAAGGTCGCACAACTACATCTGTCAGTAAAATTCTGATATCTTTCTTAAACTGTAGGAAAAATTGACATCTCGTTATGTTGCTTTAACAATTTGCTCGTTATACCCGTGAAGGTCGTAAGTACCCTGCCCGTTATAAACGTAAAATTTTGCTCTTAAAATACATTATTTCCAACCATTTCTTTTTTATTTGCTCGCAGTAGCCGTGATCTCCTTATAACCATGCTTATTATAAATGAGTTACACTGTACTTACTGCTGGTACAGAATGTTTCACCTTTCTTTTGACCTGTCTCCCAGTCTTATATTTTCCAGTAACTCCAGCATTTTATTAATTTGGATTTTAGCTTTCTTTACTTTCTCTTCATCTAAAGTCAATCTGTATCTAGGATCTAAATATACAGCAGCAAACAAAAGATCATTATTTAGAAAATTATCCTCTTTTAAGTATATTTGAATATAAAGCTTTTGCCAGCATTGAGCATTGTTACAGAGGTCTAATTTAAAATGAAGCCAATCATCATAAAAATCTCCCAGTGTCATTTGCTCGCTTTGCAATTTTGAAATAATTTTTTTAGCCAGTGTAAAAGCTTTATAAAATCTTAACAGAATTCCCAAGCTGCATCAATGAGGTATAATTCGGCATCCATAAGATCAGAGCAGAAACTTCTGAATTCAAAAAGTCGTTGAATCATATCAAATATTGAATTCCACTTCGTGGTACAGTCAATAATTGGCTTTCTTAAGCCAAATTTTTTCACCAATACCATTTTTTTGGGGTGCATAATTTTATACATGCATTTCTGCACTGATCAATAAATTGCTTAATTGATGCAGCTAGGGTTCATGTCATCATGAACTGCTAGTTGAACGGTGTGAGCTACACATTTGAAATGAATAATATTAGAATTAGAATTATTTGTTCCACGAGCACCGTATCTTCTGGATATTTTAAACCCATTTTGAACCCGTTTTAAAACCGATTCAGGTTTGGTTCGGGTACAAAGAAAAAACAGAATCATGGTTCAGGTTCACAAAATTGAGTGGTTCGGAGCAAGTTTTCGGTTCAGGTTCGGTTCAACTCCCTGGTTAACACAATGAAAAAAAAAAAACTCGTGTATACCCACGTATAGCATGCAGGGAGGCTTTTGGCACCATATCCTTTGATTTTTTTATGTACTCGTGCATAGCACACATGTTTCTAGAATTTGATTTCTATCATATGCTTATCATTCAACGGCTAAATTATTTGTTATATTGTCAATATCATTGAGATAAGTAAATTAATTAAATTAAACATACTTCAGTTCACACTAACAATAAGTTAGACAGCACATCACTCAAGTCGGTTATAAAAAATCTGCCATTTAAGAAAAGAACTGTTACATAGTTTAGCGGTTTCCTAGTTTGAAGGTGACAGTTTAAGGTTTGATATAGCCAACTCCGTTTTTTGTGTGTTAGTCACCAACGTAAATGTAATCATGAGAAAATTACAATGTGGAATTACGCTGTGGAGAACGTAACGCAATCTTCTGCAGAAGACGATTCCAATGGGGCAGTGATCAAGAATTTCTTGGATTTTGCGATACTTAATAATGTTATTTATTATTTTCACTTTATTTGAAATATCTTGTACATCAAGTATAATTATTTAATAAATTTTGCATTTTTGTTCTTTAATTCACGTTTTTCATTCAAGTTATTACCGAGAAAACGCATGAGAATATCCTCAGAACATTTAATATCATCCCACTACTGCGTGGACGTAAAATCAATGACTTTTCTAACATCAGTCCATTCTAATAAATACCCTGGTAAATATATACCCTCATATAAGAGACACCCTGCTTTCTGGCCTTAATTTTTAGGGAAAAAAGTGCATGTTATGCACGAGTATATACGGTAATATAAAATATTTGGTATTTTACACCAGACCATATGGACAAAAACAGCTAACAGCAGTAAGAGTTAAATGAATTTTCACTCATTTACTATAACTTTTTGAATGTGCATTTTTATTAATTATCATTCAGAAAAGCAATGAACATTTTCAATAATGAAATCACATTCACCTCAAAAGCATTTCTGGCCATCCCAAAATTTAATAGAAAACACAAATGTTGTTCATGAAGAATTAAATAAATATTCAAATTCCTCAATTCTTTTTATAGCCAAAAATATTTCATTTTGATATAAATACATTTCTATTAAGAACATCCATGTCATAACTAATAAAAGCTCATCCATTTTAAAATGTTTATTTATAAAGGACAAAATTGTTGTATACAAGTAAAAAAATTCCAATGAATGTAAGAGAGAAATTGATATAAAATTGACACACATTAAAAGATTTGTTCACATGTTAAAATTGGTAGCAAGTCCAGTATTTATCAACTTACAAACACACAAAGACGAAACATTTTTGCTCCAGGCAGTATTACTCAAAATCAACCTGCAATTTGCATATTCTGGTCACTAGCCTTATGTTTTCTAACAGTCACACATTTTCGTAATTCATGGCCAATAGCAGCACCCATGGGAGGTGGCACTGCATTTCCAACCTGCCAAAGATAGGAAAATCTTAATGAAGTAATTTATACATCATGGCTAATCTCACATAATGCCAACTTTAGTGGTTTAGGAAAAATCTTTATCTTAAAATAGCATCCTGAAAGATTCAATGAAAAAATATGGAATGAATAAATCTAAAAGTTTAACATAAAACTCTTTGTATATGTTTCTCCAGATCATCATAAAAACCCAATGTAACTAATGAATTTTAATGCAAAAAATACTAATTATTACTTTTTAAATTTCCATATCAGTAATTATACTATTACTATTATAATAATAAATTATCTACTATAAGAAAACGCTTGATGTCTTTGTCGGTGTGTGGCTGGACGGTCTCATCAGGTAGTTATGCAAACTGGCTGGTAGATGGCAGCACTTGCCAGTACAATTAGTGCTGCCCCTCCTCTATAGCTAATTGCGGCCGCACCTATATTCATTTACGTAAATTGGATGGATGGTAAATACATAATAATACAATTTATTTCAACGTTGGCATATACATTTGCATGATTTCGTCACTTATGTACATATTAACGGGGAGCCCAACTTAAAAATATAAATACGAAACAAATACCATTTAAATCATGTTTTAAAATTTAAGAACATTAAAAGAAACCAATTAACATTTAAATGATTTGTTATAGATAACAATAGAAAAAACAATCACATTTTAATTTCTGGTGGCCAATATTTAGCAATTTCTTCTAAAATGCTATCAAAAGCGTCTCGACATTTACAAACCCGATCACCGGACAACGGGGAGGGAAAGTTTGGTTCCAGCGAGGCGAAGGGCGCGGTTTGAAATAATTCGACGATGTTTTAACGTGCCTTCGTTGTCTTATTGAAGTCTTTCTGCATATTAAAGGCAATTTTCATCCCCCACTTTGCCGGCACGCATGACAGATTTTTTCAAAAGAAGAATCTGAATAATTAATTTATAAGGTATTGATGTATAATACAAAATAATGATGCAAATTATTTTGTAGCAATAAAAAGTGTAAGAATTTATTTAAAAAGATTGCTGAATCGCAACTATAAGATAAAAAATATATTCTTATAATCGAGAAAAATAGTACAATTTAAATTTTTACAGTCGTAATAAATTAATAATGGGAATTTACATTTTTTCAGCATTAAAAAAGATAAAAATCAAAAAAGAAAAATTCCACAACCGGGACTTTAACCCCGGACGTCTGGCTTACTAGCCGAACGCCTTACCAACTCAGCTACGGCCTGCTCGTCCTAGCAACGACTTTCACGAGTCTTAACGCTCACGCGGAAATCGGCCGAAATTCAAACTGCGATATTTCGACAACCAAGGCCTATTCACACAAACGGCAAGTTACACGTTAAATCGGAACACGTCAGCTATCACCATGTGAAATTTGAACAAAATCCGAGGGTACTAGCCTCCCTACTCTCCTTGTAAGTCCAAATTTAGATCTGATGAGTTATGTTTTATTTTATCCTTATGGGGAATCAGGATGGCAACCAGGATTGAGAATAAATAATGAGGCAAATGCAAGAAGAATAACCATAAGCATGTTGCAGTTTAAAGTGGCTCAAACAACAATTAGAGAAGGACAATTTAATCCACTTTTGTATGGAGGAAAATTATTTCAACAATGGGTAGTAGATTCGCATGTTTCGGTTGAAGCAAATAACTTGAACTATATTTGACACAATCAGGCAAAATTGAGAGTTGAGCAATATCAAGGTTTAGCGGATCATTTAAATAACATAGCTCAAAATGAAAGAGTGCAAATTGGTAGAACTGTTATTCTACCATCTACATTTCAAGGGTCATTGAGAAATATGAATGAAAAATATCATGATGCAATGTCAATTGTAAGTCGATTTGGAAAATCAGATTTGTTTATCACAATGACAAGTCATCCAAATTGGTCTGAAATTCGGGAAAATTTGTTGCCAGGTCAGCAACCATGTGATCGTCCTGATTTAGTCACAAGGGTGTTTAAGTTAAAGTTGAATGAGTTGAAAGAAGATCTATTGAAAATATTTTTGGTAGACATTTGGCTTTTGTTTATACAACTAAATTTCAAAAAAGAGGTTTACCACATGTACATTTACTCTTGATTTTAAATGAAGTTGATAAAATTGAAAGAAGAGAAATGATTGACAAAGTTGTTTGGCTGAATTGCCTAATCCAGAAAATGAGCCAAGATTATTTGAGATTGTGACCAGATGTATGATACATGGTCCATGTGGTGGTGCAAATCCTAAAGCACCATGTATGGACAATGGCATTTGTACAAAAAAGTATCCCAAAGAGTTTATAAACGAAACTCATCCAAATGTTGATGGAAATCCATTGTATCGAAGAAGAGAAGGAAGGTCTGCTCAAATTGGTGCTCATCAGGTTGATAGTAGAAATGTTGTTCCCTACAATAAGTTTTTCCGCTTAAAATACAGTTGTCATATCAATGTTGAAGTTTGTACTTCAATAAAATCTGTGAAATATCTTTACCAATACATCTATAAGGGATATGATTGTGCAAATGTGGCAATAAGAGATAATCAAAATGTGCTCATTCATGATGAGTTGTCAAGATACATAGATGCAATGTACGTAAGTGCACCAGAAGCAATGTGGCGATTGTTGGAAAATACAATGAATGATAAATCTCACACCATCATCAGATTAGCAGTTCATTTGCCAAATGCACAAATGGTGTATTTTGTAGTAGGTCAAGAAGTGGACGCAGAACAAAGAGCTGCAAATAGAAACACACATTTGACAGCATGGTTTGAATTAAATAGAGAAAATGTAGAAGCAAGGCAGTATTTATACACAGAAATTCCTTATCATTTTGTATTTAATGGAACAATAACAAAATGGACAGAAAGACAAAGAGGTGAAGAAAAAATCATTTCAAGAATGTATTCAGTTAGTCCAACAGATAGAGAAAGATTTTACTTGAGATTGTTGCTACTACATATTAGAGGAGCACAAAGTTTTGATGATTTGAAAAGAGTTGAAGATGTAGTTTGTGGAACTTTTGAAGAAGCTGCAAGAAGAAGGAATTTGTTAGAAGATGATAGAGAAGGGGACAGATGCATGAGAGAAGCTGCCACTACCAAAATGCCTGGTCAATTAAGACAAACGTTTGCAATGATTTTGGTTTTCAATCATCCATATGATCCTCTGAAACTTTGGAATGATTTTTGGGAAGATATGGCTGAAGATTTCCAAAGACATTTTGAAGATCGTGAAGTAATAAGGAATCATGTTTTGAATGAGATTGAAGACATTTTAAAAGTTCACAGAACAAGTTGCGTTGAGTTTGGATTATCAAGACCTATGGCAATTGTTATGAATCAAGATTTGGAATTCAATGTAGAAGAAGAGGCTAGAATATCAGCAGAGAAAATAAGAAACTTGAATCCTTTACAAAGAGCAGCTTCTAATCGTATAATAAATGCTATAGAAGATGTTGATGCAAATTCAAGATTTTTCTTTTTGGATGGACCAGGTGGATCAGGGAAAACATATTTATATAATACATTAATGAGTTATTTGCGAGGCTGGGGACAAATTGTATTGCCTTTTGCAACTACTGGATTAGCCGCAGATTTGTTGAAAGGTGGAAGAACTGTACATAGTGGTTTCAAATTGCCAGTCCCTTTAAGTGAAACCTCTGTGTCTACTATGAGTATTAATTCACAAGATGCTAAAAGAATGAAAGAAGCTGATTTAATTATCATTGATGAATCCTCTATGTTGTCGTCTAATGGTTTACGTTGTATTGATGTTTTGTTAAGAGAAATTATGGAAAATGAAAAGCCATTTGGAGGTAAAGTTTTATTGCTTAGAGGAGATTTTAGACAAACAGCTAATGTAATTCGAAGAGGGACAACAGCTCACATTATTGAAGCATGCATTAAAAGTTCACCACTGTGGAGATTTGTAGAAGTAATAAGTTTAAAAGCAAACATGCGTGCAGTTGGTCAAAATGAATTCAATGAATGGACACTATGCATTGGAAATGGATCACTTTCTAATAATGATGGTTTACCAGAAGATCTGATTGAAATTCCAGAGAAATTTATTGAGAATGACAACTTGATAAGAGTAATTTATGGTAATCAAATTGATGTAAGCAGTATTGAAGCAGTTTCTGAGCTTGAACGAAAAGTAATTTTAACACCAAAGAACAAACAAGCTACAGAAATGAATAATGAAGTTTTGAAATTGATAAATTCGAATGGAAAGAAATATCAAAGTGTCGATTCAATTGTAGTAGAAGATAATGATGATCAGATGAGAGTAGACTTCCCAATAGAGTTTTTAAATGCACAAACACCATCAGGAATGCCGCCATATAAGTTATTAATAAAGGTTGGAGCTATTGTGATGTTAATTCGAAATTTGAATCCAAAAAAAGGATTGTTAAATGGCATGAGATTAATTATCAGAGGAACTCATCAACATTTTCTAGATGCAGAAATTTTGACTGGAAGTCATAAAGGAGAAAGTGTTTATTCCACGAATAATTTTAGCACCAAGTGATACTGGTTTGCCTTTTGTATTAAAGAGAAGACAATTTCCAGTTATAATAGCTTTTGTGATGACTATAAATAAGTCTCAGGGTCAAACCTTTGATAAAGTTGGAGTGTACTTGCAAGAACCAGTATTTGGACATGGCCAATTGTATGTTGCAGTGACTAGAACAAGAGATGAGAACAATTTTGTTTTTTGTTGCTGATAGATCAAGTCAGGGAAAAATGCTTAACAATAATAGGGTATTTACGAAAAATATTGTGATAAGAGAACTTCTTGAAGGTGTGATCACTAGAAACTTATATGATTGAAAAATAAATGATTTATTTTTTAAAAAATTGTTTCCTTTAAAACTTAGCCCGTTTTAAACGGGTTATTAACCTAGTCATTAGATAAAAGGTTAATGGAAGCTTGTGCCATAGTCAAGTTTAATTAACACTTAAAGAATCAAAACAATTTAGCTATATCAAGTTTCCCAAGGGGTCCTGGAGGGATCCCATTATATTTTTGCTCTAGTCAACTAGTCAATGTTTATGTTTTATTTTCCGTTAATTGGTTGAAGCTTTCGCGGGTGCTTGTCATGCTGAAATTAGGTTTTTTCAGGTTATCCCACATAAATTTTTTGCGTTAACCACCAACGTTTCCTCTCCTTTGCTGGAGACTTCTTCAGGGTGATCTTGAAGAAGTGTCCGGCAAAGGAGAGGAAACGTTGGTGGTTAACTCAAAAAATTTACACGGGATAAACCGAAAAAACCTAATTTCAGCATTTTATTTTCTCATTTATGAAATGAGAAAATATATTGATCATGCATAATTCGAAAGGTTTCACGGGTCTAACAAAAAATATATCTCCTAAGGTGGAAAACATTTGAAAAATGGAAATAGAAATATGATTCATGTTTCTTTGGCATCATTGGATCGTAAAGAATGTTTCTGATGATTTATATTTTTTAAAACTATAATTTTTGACAATTACTTTATTACAATTTTTATTTACCATATTAACAAGTCATTATAAATAATAATAAACAATAAATCTAAACAAAAAATTATATAATTTTGATCTACATATGAAAAAACATGTGGTACTCGTGGAGGGATCTTAATGTTTGAATGCATATAATGTACAATAATATATAATCAGTGATGAGCTGGAAAACAATTAAGAACCAGCTCTCTAAAAAAAGGGGGTTAGGAAATTTGGAAAACGGTGGCAGAAGGCCTATATGCCAGGGGCACCATATCGCTGTAGTTTATTAATACCATTCCGCTAGCTTAACAAGTGTTCGGTTCATATTATATTCCTTTTCATACACTGTCCATAATTGACTATCAGATAGGGCAAAATGTACTTGAAAGGACAAAATCAATAAATTTTCATATATTCTAAAAATTTAACAACCAGGTCGCAAATTCTGAGAAAAATTAACAACAGGCTCAAGCGAGCCGGCTTCAGCTCATCACCATATATATAATGATATATAAATTTAAGAAACCCAACACGCACTATTATGGGTTTGATCTATAAGCGGAGCTGCAAGAGATCAGTGCATGAATTTCTTGGAGGAGCACAATGACTTCACGTGAGTGAGTGCCTAGAAGCGGGGCTGCGACAGACTATTTGAATGCTACCGACAAGTTTTACGTAATAAGTGAAAAAAAGTTAAGCAGTCGAACCTGGACTCTTTTTACTTTCTCATACGAAGTATCGAGAAAGTATTGTTTTCACGAAAAAATTCGACCTAGAGATTTTTACGGAAATACACGTTTTAGGTGTCGCTGAATCCGAAAAAGTGGTTTTCGCAATGCCATCTGTCTGTCTGTCACTGGCTCTGGAGCCTAGACGGTAGAATGAAAATGAATGAAATCTCATACTTAGGCATTTTATCATACAGAGTAGAAGCTATGAAGAAATGGTTGACATTACTCAGTAATTAAGAGTAGTTTATTCTACGCATTTTTAACAACAATCCGATTTTCTCGAAAACGGCTCTAACGATTTTGATCAAATTTCATACAGTTACTTCAGTCTTCAATAACAATGTATAGTTCATATTTCACAAAAAATGAATATAAGGCTAGTTTATTCTAGGCAACTTTAACAATAATTCGATTTTCTCAATAACGGCTCTAATGATTTAGATCAAATTTCGTACAGTTAGTTGAGTATACATCTACAATAATACTACGTATTTTATTTTTCTCAATGAATGAATATAAGGCTAGTTTATTCTTGGATAACTTTAACAAAAATTGGATTTTCTAAAAACAGGCTCATACGATTTTCATTTTCTAAAGACAACTAAACGACGCATTAGTACCCATATATGAGAAAGTTTGTACAATGTATGTTGTACCGATTTTTTAAATAAAACTTCGTAGGTGTTCTGAGAAATATTTTGAAATTATGTACGTCTACCGCTAAAAAGCTATTTTATCTTACTGTTTACTAGGTAATTTTATAGTTTGTTTAATAAATTACGTTCTGAAAGTCCGGTAGAAATGTTTTATATTGAATGTGGGTCCAAAAATACCATCTGGGAAGTTATTTCCCTCTGGGAGCCTAAAGTTTATGGTGCCCCGGCAAACGCGGTTTTTCGCTTAATGCGGAGACCTCAGGAACGCATCCAACGCATTAAGCGGGGCTCACCTGTATTGAAAGCATAAATTTGTACAATTTGCATAAAAAAACAAGATATTACATATTACAGGATTTTACAGGATATTTTGATGTTGGTAACATGATTTAGATAAAAATTGGTGGCAGCCCTGTGCTAGCATAATGTTTAGCAATTAAATGTTCATTAATATTTCTTTTTCATATAACATTTACATTTTTACTTTCTATAAAATTCAACAGTGAACTTTATAGTTATTGTTCCTTTTTACATTCATGTAAAGGTTGGTTTCATTAATTTTTTATTTACATATTACAGGCGACTCCCGAGATTCGACCGGGATGCGTTCCTGAAAATGTGGTTGAATCTCAAATTGTCGAATGTCAAATGCCGTTTTTCCATTGACTTGCATGTTATCATCGGGGGATACATTCCCGCATCTCAGGAAAAAATTATTAAGTTTCCCCTCACGTTATATAACGATGAAATAACATTCCTAATTTGTTAATACAACAATATTAAATTATGAATAAATTAAATAAGAAATATTTTAAATGTATAACTTATCTTTTGCACTAAAGGGGAAGAAAGTAAATTTTTGTTTGTATGATTATTTTATGTAATTTTAAAATCCAAATTAAATCAAATCCGCCTCATCCATTCCCATGTTATTTAAATGGAGGAATGAGTAGTATTAGTATTTTACCAAAAAAGTTCACGGAAGAGTGACGTGCAGCATTCAACTTGTCGAGCTTCAAAGATTTTAACAAACGAATCGTGTGAGCCAGACCGGGTCGGCTGCAGCACATCCCTGCATACATCTATCTATACATACAACTACATATCGCAGCAAAATTAATAGCTTGAGGCAGCATCAGTATTTGCACTTGCAGCCTCGCCAGTTAATTTATGGCTATGCAAACCAGCCCTTCTCTTAAATCTGTCAAACCAGCCATAACTTGCACTAAATGGAGTCTCATCAACAGACATTTCATCCATCCTTCCTTCAAATCATCATACAGATCCTTAGCCTTTGCTCTAATCTTAGCCTCACTAATAGGAATGTGTTTCTGACACTGATCATCTACCCAAAGTTTTAAAAGTTTTTCCATTTTAGGAATCACAACACCGTGCCTAGGACTGTTTATTGTTGTTATCAAATTATGTGAATTTATTACATCTTCTAGAATTTTCTCCTCCTGTTTCACATAACTGCTAATAGTTGAACGACACATCCCCAACGATCATGCAATTTCAGCACACTTTAAAATTTCTAATTTCAATTCATAGCTATGAGTCTTATGCACTCTTTTATTCGATTCACTTGCATTATCATTATTACATTTCCTTTTACATGCCATGTCAAGGGATAAATAAAATAAATAAATTTAATTAAAAGATTTACAGAAAAAACGAGTGAAATCAGCACAAATTCAAACAAATAGAGCAGAAATAACAATGTCTAGACTGAAACTACACCTCGTGTGGTTGGGTGGACCGAAAATTACTTTGCGTAAACTAGTTCCTAATTTGATCAACTGGGTTGAATAAGCGGGGTTCAACTGGTCGAATTCTCTAGTTGATCAAATCTCGAAAGGTCGAATCTCAGGAGTCGCCTGTAATTTAATTTGATACATAATTCATGCATATCCAGAATTTTTATGAATAACTTCCAGAAATTTACTAATTGCTATAAGGAGACAAGAGCATTAACCTCCAAAGAACATGTGTTGAGTAGTTGACAACACATACATTGAAGGAAATCCCACATTTCCAGCACCAATTTCCACCAAAAGATGACAGATTTTATAATGTTTTTAACAGCAATAGTATTCAAAATGTGGCAAAACAACTTTATTTCATTTTTATTTATTTGACTAAAATAATGGGATGGTCCAGGAATAGTTACAAATGGGAATGTCCCAGTAAAAACAGGACAAATGGTCAAAGTAGACATCTCAAAAATTAAGAATAGAGAGGAAGAGTTTCAGCTTAGATCATTCTGCAAAGACACTATATAAGTTTGAATGTTGAGATTTTATGGACTTTTTTAAATATTATCAGAAATTTCCTTTCTTAGTTCATATTTGAAAATTTCACTCTTATTTTCTTATGCTATGATAGGTTATCATTACCTGCCGATGTTTATCAAGTATACTCCCATAGAAGCGGTAAGTGTCTCGAAAACCTTGAGAACGAGCACATTCTCTTACAGAGACAACACGAGTTTGCTCAGGATGCAGCACACGACCCTGCAATGGATTGGCACAAAAATGTGGAATATTAACATTAAACAGTTAGATAGCAGTAAATTTTACAATCAAAATGTAAGCTGTGCTCAATTATGATACAAAGTTAGGGTGACCAGACTTCCCAGATTTTAGTGGTATGTTCAATTAAAAAGTGAACTCCCGATTATCCATGGGCAGATTATCCGGTTTATGGATTATCTGTGCTGCCTCTCTCCTTATGCCCCGACATTTTATTAATACTCTAATTGCAATGCTTTAAAAGAAATTCATGACTGCAAGACCACGATATTTTCATATTCTCATTACCACAATGTCTAAATAATTATATTATACAGGCAGCCCTCAATCTTTTTATAATTTATCGTTATTTGTTTTTCATTCTTTTTTCTCAAGAAATTTTTATTACTGTAAGAGTGACACAATGCTTCCATCCTTATCATATTCTAGTCGTTGACTATAGTTATTAGGTATATCTTGGTATTAAGTTCCCTTTTTCTTGTTTATGTCTATTTATGTTTTTGTATTTTTGGTGAAATTATCTTTGTTTATGGCAGTGTCTTTTCTGGAAGAGGTGGATGACCAGCTGTTGCTGAACCCCAATACCGTTTTACAGGCTATGAGTTGGATAATAAATTACTTTGTGATTAATGAAACTTATTCTGTGATTTGTGATTACAATGTTATTACCGGCTGTAAATAAATATTATTATTATTATTAATGTGCGAGTTGTACGAATATCGAACTCAAGAAAGTCAAGGACCGCCTGAAGTGCACATACGAAATCCCTCTTTTTTCATTAAAGCATTTGCTATTTTCATAGTTTTTTTGTAATATTGCCTCAACTTGGCCCCAGAGATGATTGAAATGAAAGAAAAGTCGGAAAAAGGGCAAAAAAAGTGATGAGTTTGGAGAAGAAAATTGAAATTTTAGATAGGCTTGCGCATAATGAATTTGCTTCATCAGTTGGTAAATTACTTGGTGTGAACGAGTCCACAATAAGATCGATTAAGAAAAGTGAAGAAGTGATCAAGAAAGTCCCGCTGAGTTTAATTGTCATTCACGAGAAAGCCAAGCTACTGCACAATCATTATGTCTCAAATTGTTTCGCGGTCTGCTAACGGGATATCGCCAACGTCATCGAAGCGTGTGTAGATTGGTTCCTTGCTCTTTAATAAAATGTGGCGTTTATTCAGAACGCCACAGTACGTATTGTATTATTATATTTGTCCTTCTCCTTCACAACTGAACAAACACTGGACCGGCTTAAGTCCAATGAGCATCCGATTGAAGCTAAAGATTCACCGCTTTTGGCACGCCTAATTATTTCCATCTTTGTCCCAATCGTGTTCACTTTATGAGCCCTACGTTTCTTTCCACTTGTATTAGCACTTTCAGTATTCCGTTTCTCACTCATGTTTATAAAATAATACGTGTAAAATGCACAAACAAAGAAACACTGCTGTATGTACAAACAAAGATGGTAACGTTGCCGAGACTGAATAATAATAATAATTTATAGATTATTAACAGACTTTACAGTGGTATTAATCTTGTCAAATTTCAGTACAATATTAAAAAACATCACACACAAATCTTACATTACATACTATACATATATTATTACGTAGCATACTTTAATTTATTAAAAGTATTGGCTTGCCTGACAGACAGCACCATTATGCAATAGCTCGAAATGTTTGATCATCAGATGACGAACGAAAGTCCGAATTTGGCATTGTTCGTGGTACAAAAGGTGGTTTAGGGGTGAGAATTTACAATGTACGAAAGAGTGAATTGTACGAAAGTCGAATGTATTAAAGTGGAGGACTGCCTATATACTAATATAGATGAGAACTTACTATTAAATCAGTTTTCTTTACTAAAATATGTCATTTCAAGTGAAATACGAGAAAGGATGGATGAAGGCCTTAATATATCTTATTACGATCAGTGGAAATTCTATTTTTCAAAACCTGAATTTAAAAAAAGGATCTCAGCAATTGAGCAATATGGATATCACACTGCAATATCACAGAATTAATGACTGTTTAATATTATTCACACTAGTGTAATGCCCGTCAAAAATGACAAGAGGAAAGATATAATCGTTCAAACTATTTAGGGAGATCATAGTAACATCAGACACTTCAACTGTCTTGAAAATCGCTTTCCCCCCCCCGCCCTCTCTCCCACACTCTCTCCCTCTATCTTGCATTAAAAGCAAGTTTATAGTTATAAGGATTGAAATAACAATATGTTATCAAGGTCTAACAATAGAATAGGTAGGCAATGTAACATCCCGTTAAAAATTGCAAGATTTCCTCAAACTGTGTGAATTAAACATTTACATTGAGAAATTTCGAACTGTAGGCAGAAAAAGATGAACAGAATAAGAAACTCTATAATGTTTTCTTAAAAATGGTTCATATCCGAAGATTGTAGGTTAATTCTTTCTAATTTTAATCTAAAAAAGAATGAAAGCCTGCACGTCATAAGCTGATTTTACGTGTTAACTTATTGGAAATGAAAATTATCCCCTGGAGTCGAACCTGGGTCTTTGATCTTGAGTTTGATACATTAAAACATTTTGTTATTATATCATAATGCTATCCTGAAAATTTCATTAAATTCGATTCAGTCATTTGCAAGATATTAAGTTTCAAAAAGCATTACATGACAAAGGGACAAAGTGACACTGTCTTTTATATGTTTTATGATCATTTTAATTTTCTAATAAAGATCTTGAGAAAGGAAATTAGAATTTTTTGTATTCCAAAATATGGCGGCCATGCTAAATTTCTCCAGACCTTTAGGGTCGGCCAACACACGGCATCTGTCTTGAAAGGGTTAATATCACAGCAGTGAACAAAAGTGAATCCATTTCCCATTGTCTGACAATTATCTCATTTTGAAGCATCATGAAAGTGAATAAATGTTAATGAGGCAAATATCATAAAAGTATTACAGAAAGTCGATTCTTTTAGAGCTTTATCTTATAACTAGTAGAAATGCCCGTTGAAATGCAACGGGAAAAATACAGGAATATTTTGATTAATGTTAATAATATCACATAAAGTTTCCGATCTTATAATAATATAACTATTACGAATCAAAGTTTTACCCACCGAATGTATCAATTGAAATTGATTGAAATAGTATGCCTCTTCATAAACAAAGAAATACCTCATTGCTATCAACAATCAGTAAATAAATAAACTTCTTCATTTTATATCATAATTGAACATAGCTTCTTTGTAATTCATACAATATATAGCACTAATTATAGTTGAGTATATGCCTGTAGTAAATTCTGTAATACTTACGCTGTTGAATGTCTTACATACAAAGAACATTAATGATTCGTTAGTATCTACGGAGTAAGAGAAATATACATACGAGATAGATATAGATAGATTCAAATTTTTCTCGTAGACCAATAAAACACAAGTCAATAAGATCTTGACAGATCCTCCCAACATACATACATACCTGCTTCCCCATTGGCTCAGGATTTGTAATAGTTGTACTGAAAAAACCGTCCCATTCTAGGCGTCCATAGAGACCAGCCCAATGGTTGTGACGATTTCCTGTATGAGGTAGACACCATGGAATCAGGGTGTTGAACTGGCGGTCCATAGGATCACAGGAACCCTTTCCTGTAGCACAAGTGCAAACACCTCGGAGTGCACCATTTGGACCTCGACCATTTTTCTTGTCATGATGACTGTAAACACTATAAAGGCAGATGAAAAATCTTTACCTCTTTAAATGCCAAGGATAGTTCAGTAGTTAATGCATTAAATTAGACAATAATCGTCATTTTCATTTTCCAAAAACATTCCATCTATAGATATCTATAAAGTGTTTGAATGTATGTTTTTTTTATAACTCAACAACTACAGCACATAGAAACAACAGGAAGGTGTCCTTTTAATCGGAACAAAGAGTTAAGCGGTGTAGTCAGGTTTTTATATAGATTTGATTAACCTTTCTAATTTTAAAAATATTTTCTTTTTTCATTTTCTCCATTTGAATAACATAGTTGAATTTTAAAATTATTTAGAAACATCATGCAGGAAAGAAAGCTTATTTTTATTGAAGGCAGAATCCGAATCCTGAACGAATTAGCATCAAAATGCATTTAAAATCAGAAAAATACGTGATTTTATCAGTTTTATGACAATACCAATTATAAGCTACCATGACAACTCCCATTGTTGCCAAAGTTAAGATTCCAATGCATTTATAAGGGAAAAATTTTAACAAAATATCATTTTTACTTTCTCCATACGTAGTAATGGGAAAGTATTGTGAACACGAAAAAAATCGACTTCGAGATTTCAACGGAAATACACGTTTTGAGGTCCCTAGATCATGTTTACACTATTTTTGGAATGTCTGTGTGTGTGTGTGTGTGTGTGTGTGTGATTGTGGGCGGTCTAACTCAAAAAGTACTTGCCATATCGATACCAAATTTCATATAAAACACCTTAGCATGAGCACAAAGAACTGATTAGTTTTTGGACAATAACGGTTAACCAGAAGTCGAGGTTTATTCGAAACCAGATTCAGTTTTTGCGATATTTCTCCGTTAAAACATCATTATTGTATATACAATTCTATACAAAGGTTATAGAGAATGTAATTTCCTACAACTTTCATTTGAAACAATTTTCCATAGCAGTATTGTTTAGGAATTATTTATAAATAATAGATTTTTTCGGTTTCCGTCAATATCTCATTAAGAACGTCATTATTGGTAATCTTTGTGAGGACCAAAGTTGTAAAGAATAATATTTCTTCCAAGTTTTGTTTGAAACAAATTTTCGTAGAACCATCCATTTCGGTGATATTTTGCTTTTTCTTAATACCAGTATGCAGCGCCACCACCATGTAGAGGTGAATTCTGTAAACATATTCAAAATATACCTAATTTACGGCAATAAGGATGACTGTATTCTTTTACAATACGAAATAATAATTTTGCCTCATAATGCTATTCATAATAATTTAAATATCTATACCCCAAATATGGAGAAAGTCGTGTTGGCCACATCAGATTTTTAGGCACATTTCGCTTCCAGCGTGAGAGCCTATTATCGTTGGTCCGTCCGTCCGTCCGCATGTTCATTCTCAGCTTCTACTGAACGGATTTTCATGAAATTTGATATTAAGGACTTACTATCAAAGTTAATAAAAAAATCGCAAAAATTAATCACGTACACTTTACTGAGGACAAAACATTAAATTTTCATCATATCTCGTAAAGTATTGCTCATATCAATATATTTTTCAAATAAAAGTTGTAGAACTGGTAAAGAAGAGTATTTCCTTTCCTACACATTTTTATCATAGAAGAAGCCGTTATCGAGAAAATCAAACAAAAACGTCTTATATCGAGTTGAACTTGTTAGAAAATTTCTTGCATGGTTACTTCTTCATTGGTGCTAACATAATCTCCCAAAAAAACGTTTAATTTCCTTACGTGTGCATGTAATGCTATTAAATAGGAAGAAAATGGATTATTTGTGATGAAGAAAAGAACTTTAAAATGCTATTTCCCTTACGTACAGGTATATAATTGCTTTCTAATACTCCATTGCACGAAATGCTCCCATTTTTGATATGTTGTACACTTTCCTAACTTGTTTCCATTTGTGTGTGTGATATTGCTCCGTATACATAGCAACCAAATATTTGTTGATTTTAATTAAAATATTATAAATAAATGGTTTTTAATAATGTTTTTGTTTATGGGTCTCAAAAGCAAACTTTTTAAAACTACAGAAGTAACTGAAATAATTAGATGTAGATTTTTCACAAATTGTGATTGGACAAATCGTTTCATTGCTTCTGAAGTACTGTTGATATAAACAATTTTCTCATAGCAGAACTCATGGATGAAAGAATCGAGGTAATAGTCGGAGGATAATATTCATTTGTGATTTTTAACCTTTCTCTATTTACTTTTTTGTCTTTCATTAAATTCATTAATTTTGTTATTCCTCTGTTCATCCATTTTCTGTAAATTATTGTGTTCTTGCCGGTTTTACTTACAGTTTTCATTATGAAGATATCGTCACAAAACTTCGCATAGGTATATAATTTTACCCTGCGGGTAATATATGCTATATGGAGGGCGCTTAATTCAATAATTATTTTCTCATAAATTTACATGCAATTTTCGATTTTTCACAGTGCAAGATTTTCTTCCTTCAGTCATCTAAATAGGTAAATGTGGAGCAGTCTTCTTCATTTTTGCTTTATTCGACGGTTAAAACTTTGTACAGTAAAAGCTCGTTTTAACGGCACCCATTCTAGCGACAAATTCGCTCTAACGGCATCTTTGGTGAACTTACATTTTGCAATTGTCTAATAGATGTTGCCACAGTCATGACCGATCTCCCGTCAGCTTAACCACATACTGCAAGTAGTTCCTCTTCTGTTTCAAGGTGCCAACAGTCGTGACGTACTGCGTAATAATTTTATTTGTTATTAAACTCATTTTATAAGCATTTAAAGATACCCTAAAGAACATGAGTAGTGGCAGCAGTAGTAGAAAACAAGAGAAGTTAATGGTGCTTACTTTACGACAGAAAATTGACATTTGCCAACCTCTGGATAATGGGGTAAATAGACATATATTAATGAACAAGTATAATATAAGCTCATGTACGATATATGGTATTAAAGAAAGAAAACGGCGACTTCTAAAAATTTTTGCTGGATCTGAGACAAATAAAAATATCCAAAAACGTAAGAATTTAAGGAAGCCTAAGCTAGAACAATTGGATGCAGTATTATACAAATGGTTTAAAGTGAAATGTTCTGAAGGTTTCCCAATCACAGATTCATTATTACTTGAAAAGGCAAAATACTTTTACCAGCGATGTATTTTTTCTGATGGGTGGCTATCTCGTTTTAAACATCGTCATGGGATACAAAAACTGGATGTCTTGAATGAACTTAAATCAGCTGAAAGTGAGGCTGCACATTTGTGAATATACAAATTGTTGATATTTACTTTCAACGAAAAAAGCAAAATAATCTGTTAATTGTGAATAATAAACGATGGTTGTAGTAATAATGTGATTTTCGATGGACCCTTTTGGTTCCCAGAATGAGCATTACAAAAATTAATAAAATTCTTCGATCCTCAACAAGATTTAAATAAACTGAAGGTTTAGTGAAATAATTTTTATTGAATAATTAATGAAATAAATGAAATAAATGAAATGCAAATAATCTAAATAGTTCGGCCCTATGTTAGATCTTCTTTGTTCCCTATTCATTTGACGTGTTTCCCTATTTGTTTGTCTTTCTAGTACTCTCCGCTCCTCATCTTCACGGGCAATCCTATGAACTTCCGCATCTCTTTCTCTCTCTTTCCTACAATACTCTTCCTTTGATCTCTGGCTCCTCTTCCCTTCTCTGGCAGCTGTATCTGGACTTATAGCTCTCCTTTTTACTGGTCTACCCCTTGGCATTTTTTCTGCGATTTTACAGCAATATATTAGAGCAATTACGTCATCACAATGTCACAGAGTTACTCAATGCTAGTTTAATATCGCGGTATATTCAAAGGGGAAAAATTTTTAAATCTACCTTACCTTAGTTCCAATGATTATCGTTGCACCCTTATAGACGAACTCATGAACAGTTGCTTTCCTTCAAGTGTCTATCAACGACTGCTTTTAACTTCTTACAGGACCTACTATAAAGGCGACGTCAATGCAACCATTTATTTAGATTAAGAATGAAGAGAAGATAACCATATAATGCGTTTACAAAATAACGTGCATCCCTATTCTCATCTCATTTTTAATTTATGCATGAGCCTATTTGCGTTAATTAGGATTACAGATTAGTAATATGATGGTTCTACTTACAAAAAAGTAAGATTCCAGCATTCAAACGATGAAATGAAGATTCAATTGCTTCGACTAAATCGTAAGAAACACTTCCCATACACAGCAATACACAGTCAACAGAATAATTGTCCTTAAATATTTACGTTGCTATGCTTCATTAATTTCGATGCTCAAACAACAGTTCGATGCAAATAACGCTTTTCTTTCATCTATTTGAAGGTTTAGTTGGCATTAAATGAATTGGAGGCAACAATGAGTCTCCTTGACAATGCCCGGAATGAGTACGAAAAATCTGCAAAATTTCAAAAAAGAATGCGTATTTCCAAAAACGTCGACCGTGTAACATGTAAACATCGCAAGAATAAAATAGTATCGAGTTTTAGCCGACGAATAATGTCAAAACGAATAAAATCGGTCCATATTTACATATGTTGGTGAATGAAGGAAAAAAACCTTGCACTCTGAAAAATCGAAAATACTGTGTAAATGTATGGGAAAATGTCTCCTGGATTCGAACCTGGGACACTTTAGCAGATGAAAATTTTTTTCCTGGGACCTCATTGCCAGTAGAAATAAAATGCCGTTTACCACATATCTTTATGACGAATGGTTCTCGAGAAATACGCTGATATAAATTGTACACAAATGTCGACAGACGTCAACGTAAAATTAATATATATTTAGATTTATTACACCATAATAATTACAGCAAAAAATAGTATATTAGATAACAAAGAACAACATATGCAATATCTTATACGGAAGAATAATGTTAAAAGATACCAAATATGCCCACAAAGTAATTGGAATGTGATTTTGTGGCACCATTCATTATAGCGGCATATTCATTTTAGTGGCACGACTTTGGTCCCATCGGAGCTGTTAGAATGGGCTTTTACCGTACTATCATATTCTTGCGGTTTACATATTATATAGTCGAAGTTTTAGATCCACTAAATCCGTTGAAATTCAACAGGCACTTTTGCTAGTTGATTATAAAGAAATTCCAGTAGACACTTCAATATTCTGACTCTCTAAATCAAATATTGGATTATTGTAAACCTCTGCATTTCTTGCTTTTGCTTCATCCTGCCCAAATTTGATTAGAATTTACAGAAAATTTACCTCTTTATTTCACAACCTCTTCATTTTCTTAACTTGCAAATAATCACAATAGAAGTTCTGCATAGCAAACTGTTATCAATATACATAGGCACTATTATCATTACATCTACTCAAATTTGTACTATATTTTAGTGCTACATTGGGATTTACAATGAATAAAATTTCTTTTACTTGGCCATTTTAGTTTGCTGTTTGCTCTTTGTTTCTGTAAATAATGGTAAGTGTATTTTCATCGACTGAAATTTAACACCAGAAGATTTTAAATCTTGATAAGTTTTATATAGGTTCTCCAGAGAATTACCATATCTGCCCGAATACAAGCCGATGTTTTTTGTCAAAATCTATCATGAAAAAATCACCCCTCGGCTTAAATGCGAGTCTGCGGAAAATTTGGGTTATGGTTAAATCTCGCAGTCGCCCATAGATGGTAGAACGTCTATCATTGCAGTCGCGTTCAAATGACAGTACAGGCAGACCTCGTCTTTCGCGGCTTTATCTTTCGCGTTTTTTGATCTTTCGAGGTTCCGCATTTAAAACCAGTTTTGTCTTTCGCGGTCTTACGTTTCGCTCTTTCGCAGAAAAAATCACAGAAAAGGCTGTGCGAAATTTTCTATATATGGAATGAATCACGTTTTCCTCACATTTTCTCTCATAGTCAGGCCTGAAAAATATTGTTACGTTATTCTGATATGTAAAAGTCTTTACGTAATTAAAAAAAATCGATACGTGTATCTATTTTTTAAAAGTATATACCGTATTCACCCGAATCCAAGACGACCCTGAATCTAAGACGACTCCCCATTTTGATGATTCCAAAAGAGAAAAAAGCTCAAATTGACCGTCATGACTACAAAAATTATAAATCTTGTGAAATATTTATTTTCTCTTATACTTTTCTTGAATGTCTTTTAACGTTTTAAAATCATAAGATCACATCACAAATAGAACCGTTCAGGTTTTCAAACAAATTAAATGGTAGCATTCATTTTAAGATAACATTAAAAATAAAGTAAATACATTGAAAGAATATACTCATTTCAGGACAACAAAAAAACATTTCAATCCAAGTGCTGCATAAAATCATTTTATTGTGTTAGTCATCATCACTGTCTATGCAACCTTCACTATTTTCCTCATGCTCACTATCTTTATCACTCTCAACTTCATCATCAGTCTCCCACAAAACATCATCCTCACTCCCATCCATGGCATTAGATAAGCAGCATTTCTTAAATCCTTTCACTATTACTTTTGCATTTATTTGTTGCCACGATGCCTTGATCCATTGGCAGAGCATTGCAACTTCAGGTTTCTTAAGATTTCCTTTTGGTGTTAAAGTGTGAGTTCCACTCTGTAACCACTCAGAATATAAAACCTTTAAATTATTTTTAAAACTTGAAGTTGCGATGTCATTCCAAAAGGGATTACAATAAGATCAATATTCATCGCACTCATTATGTTTTTAATTTCAGGAGATAAGTGTCCTTGAATGCATCCAGTGAAAGCATTGCTCTTTGTTTCAGTAAAGCTCCTGGCGGTCTATTCCACACCACATGTAACCAATCTCTCATTAGTTCTTTAGTCATCCACCCCTTTTCTTGACACCTATTATTCCACTTGGCAAATGTTTCTTAGGCATTGTTTTCCGCTTTAGAATCACATATGGTGGTAATTTAGTCCCATCTGCTAAAACCGCCAACATTACCGTGACTCGCATTTTTTCGTTGCCTGTAGTTTTAATTAGGACAGCCTTTGCACCTTTTTCGTTCACAGTATAATTAAATGGCATGTAGAAGAAAACCGGAGTTTCATCGGCATTTCCTATTTGGCTCAAAAGGTAATTATTGGTTTTTCTAAGTCCAATTATGTATTTCTGGTAAGCGAGAAGTTTTTCAACATAGTCTTCTGACAATTTCTGACACAGCGAAGTTCGTCGCCGTAAAGAAAAATTATTTCGTCGCATCATTCTCATGCACCAACTTCTGCTGGCCTTGAATTCTTGCAATGATATATTAAGTCCTCTAGTAATTTCATTAGCTTTAAGTATAATACTTTCAGTCGAAACAGGCATACCGTTCTTCCTCATGGTGCGCACAAACTTGACTACTTTTTCTTCAATGCCATGAAATCGGCTTAATTTTGGACCACTGAGCGACTTCCTTGTGGCTTTGGCTTTTTCTAGTTCCTGTTTTGAGAGTTTCCATCGACGCACATTTGCCTCAGATACACCGAACTTTCTACTCGCATCACAGTTATTAGTTTTTTTGGCGTAATTTATCACGATCAGCTTAAAATTTGTATCTTAGCTCCGTCTAATTCCTTTGTTAACTTTCCCTTTGCACTCGTGCCACGTACTTCAACATGATCTGTCATTTTAACTTAAGGGTTGTGCATTTAAATCAAGAATGCACAACTCAAAATTACTGTCACACTTAGTGAATCGCGGCGCGTCGTTTGAAAGGGGAATCCCAATGATTTCCGCTCTCATTTGTTTTGACATTGCGGTTGCCATTACGTGCAAGATGAAAGTATGTCGTCTGTGTTATGATCGTCGACGATGATTATTAGTCTAAATAATTATTATTCCCGTCATGTTTTTCTTATTGTTATTACTATTTGTTTATTTCACTTCTTTATGTACGTACTTGAATTTGCTGTTGTGAATTGTTTACTCTAATATACCATTTGTTGTAAAAACCATTGATTAAATGCTTAAATATACTTCGTATTCGAATGTAAGACGACTCTTGATATTTACAGCTGAAAATTTGGGAAAAATCGTCTTAGATTCAGGTGAATACGGTATATAAGACGTGTACATGTCTTATATATACTTGTAAATATTTTTAGGATGAAATCCTCCCACACTTTTGTGTCCCTTCGCACTTGAAAAGATAGAGAATATAAGCTGGCATCACTGTTCAGGAGCCTTCTGTATTTATTACGACAGGGAAGTCCCGAGGGGAAAGACTCAATTCTTGGCCCTTCCAATTCAGGATCATTGGTTTATTTGTTCAGGTTTGACATAGTCCAAACGCTTAAGTTTTGCATATTGCGCATCATTTATTATTGGTGGAGTTTTTCAGGAATGTAACCCTCAAGAAAGACGCGGTCTGCCATATTTGGGGAATTAGCCCCTGCAAGTTAGGCAACCTCTGACCATTTTTTTCTCGATTCTACTATGGAACTTAAATAAGACTTTATTTTCTGATACTTTTTTCATCTTCTTTTAACTTGTTTACGTCTCAATTTCATTGAAGTTAATTTTTCCATCTCTTTCTCCAATTTTCTGCGGTCACCAATACAGAGGACAAATGATCCATTTTTGCTGGGATGGGAACCAAACCCTGTATTTCCCATTGCCTTAATTACTTCTCTTTCGTGATTTCGTCTTTTGCTGTGTTTTCAGGAACGTAACCTCCGTGAAAGACAAGGTCTGACTGTACTATATTTTTTGTAAAGTAAATATTTGCCCTATGATATTAATGAATAAATTATAAGGCTAGAATATTGAATTTAGCACTACCTGTGCTTTGTTACCGTTTAAGGCTGGGTTTTTCACATTATTTGAGTGGTCACATTATTTGCCTGTTTTGACTACACAGATGATTACGTAAAATGTGTTGACGGCTTTGAATGCTCAACTCTTTGAATTTCGGTAAAACTTTATATGGAACGTGTATAATTATAAAAAGCAGTTTCTTAAGGCAATGTAAATGCTAATTTTATTGGAAATAGACTTGGATGAAAAATTATCTTGGCGAGATCACTATTACTATATTTGGCCTTTGTGAAAATGAAGATGAATGAAATTATTGTCACGGAATGTGGAACATTATTCAGCAACGCAAAATTATTAATTGGAGTAATATTTCAAAATATCAACAACTAAACCATTTCCCACTCATTTCTTCGATCTTGAATAATGTATTCTAAGCCGTGCATGAATTCCCGGTGGTATACCGTCAACTCGTCGCAGTCAATTCGTCACGTGTCAATTCGTCGCAAGAGAACTTGTCGCAAGTCAGTTCGTCACACAACAATTCGTCGCGTGACAGCAATGCACGACGAGTTTGTCCTGTGACGAATTGATGTACGACGAGTTTGTCCTACGACGAATTGACGAGCGTGACGAATTGATGCGAGCGACGAATTGACAAGCACGACGAATTGACGTTCGACGAATTGACTGTGACGAGCTGTTGTAGAACCAATGCCCAGCACACTTCAGCATAAAATCTACGAAATTTACGTTTTTGCCAAAAAAACTGTGGAAATTTTTGGGGGGTCGGCTTAAATCCGGGATTGGCTGCTATTCGGGCAGATACGGTATTGAGCTCATCCTATGGCTGCAAATTCAAGAATAAGCACTTGAAATACAAAAAATTGAAAAACTATTCATCTCAGCTATCTCCAAGGTTTTTCGTAACCTTTTTGTTATGAAATTAATAAAAATTATTATTTTATTAATTATTGGAGATACCTGATGTAAGTACTTTTTCAATTCTGTGAATTTTAAGAGAATGTCTTGAAGTCTTAGAGACCTGAAAATACACTATACTCTGAATTAGCAGAACATATGAGCTTGAAATATAGGGAATAAGGCTTTAGAATGGAAAAAATATTTATTAAAACCTCTATATAGCAAAATTGAAGGGACCAGATTTTTGCTATTCTGATGTATAGAGGTTCACTATAGAGGTTAACGACAAATTTAGGAATAAAAATGGGAAAACAACTTAGTTTACAGACAATGAATAAGAAGTCATAAATATTACTACATCAAATTTTATTATAAACATAAAAAAATATTGTCAGTAGATATTCCAAATACTTAAAGATTTTCAATTTTTTTATTAAAATTGCTAGAAATTAATTTTTGTCTTTTTTGTTTCTGAAATTCTTTTGTAACATTTTATACTTGGCTCAACAGAACAAGATGCCTGGATTCATAGTCGTCCATATTAGTCATAAATCTCTCTAATACATTTAAAGCATCTTGGACCTCAGCTTTTTTTGGTGGTTGTTTCTCTACTTCTTCCTCATCTTCAATTTCATTATAATCAGTATTTTCTCCATTAACACTTTCCTTTACACCTTGTTCTTTATAAGTTCCTGTAGGAGAACAAGTAATCAGGGCTGCATCAGCTGTAATCAACTCTTCAAATGATGCTTGTACTTTCAAGGTTTCTTTTATTTAAGTCCATTCTGGAGGTTCATCACATACAATGTTACCATCATCAGCATCATTATGTACTTCCTTAACAAAGCCTGCCTTTAAAAAACATTTTGAAATAGTAGTTTCATTAATTTTGTTCCAACATAAACAGAGCCTATGCACAGACTGCAAAATATTCCATTTTAACTTGGATAAGTCAATATCCCCTTCCAAATTTCTTAATAAATATTGCACCAGTTGATACCTATAGCTTCTTTTAATTACAGAAATTATTCCTTGGTCCAAAGTTGCAGTTTACTTGTGCAATTAGGGGGAAACAACAATTTTTATATTTATAAGAGTTATATCTGCATATTTATGTGCAGTACACCTATTAAAAAAAATAATTTTCCTATTCCTCATGCTCATCTTTGAATCAAGCATGGCCAGCCATTCCTTAAAAATTGATGTTGTCATCCATGAATTTTTTTAATGTCTGTACATGCAAGGGAGTTTCTTAATATTTTAAAGCAATTTGGCTTTTTATATTTACCAATAATTAGTGGCTCTAATTTTTCAGTACCATCTGCGTTACAGCAAAAGAGAACTGTGAACCTTTCTTTGCTTTTTCTCCCTCCATGGCAGGAATCTCCTTTCACTGTAAGAGTCCTATCTGGTAGCAGGACGCGTGGTATAGTTCCCCTGTATTTGATTGTATCGTGAATCATTCCGCCTTGTCATCTCATCAGTTCCATCCCCTTTAGATTTTTGCCATTTGTTGTTTGCTGAATATCCTTGTATTTCATCATTAAATATGTCTAAGGAACGTGGCAAAAGGGGTGTTGAGCTGCTTCCAGAACCTGCAGAAGAGACCCAGTCGAATGAGAGTGAAATGAAGACTCAATTCGTGGATTGTGTAAAAGTCGCCATCAGCTGTTACTTGAAATTCCCCCTTTCCAGGAAGCAACCTCTGAGAATTGGTTTAACTTTATATGAGCGGTATATGATGTATTGTCTTTGTCTCTTATTCCCGAACATTATCTGCTTACTCTGTTGCTGTCTAAACTTCCGGCTAATTGTCGCCAATTCTGACTTTCTGTAGTTAACCAGAGACTTCCCTGGGATCAGATAATAACTAAAGTATGGGATACATTCATCTCAAATAGGGAATACGAACGACTTTTGACCAATAAAGTCAAACGATTTCAGATGCCACACGAGTCCCCTTGTTACTTTATTTACTCCGTCCAAGTTGCTGCTAAAGCACTTGGAAAGACCAGCTGCTCTTAGCTTCTCCAAGACCAGTTTGACTTGATGAAGATGTTCTGAACCAGGATGCGCATTTCGACAGCAATGCTGTCATCTTCAGCAATGTCAAAGTGTGTACACGTTGCTGTCGAAACGCACGTCCTGGTTGATTCTGCGAGTCTTCTGTGCTCTGCCACGTAAGTACCGCCTTTACGGTGATTTGGAATTATTATTTCCAATTTTATTTATCTTGTCTTCACCGTGTTTTGAGTTCTTTATTTTAGCTAAGATACCATGTTAATGATGTAATTCAAACTATGAGACAAGTGTGCATCTCAAGTCTATTTCTTTTCCTGTTTGTTATAATTTGTACCAAATATAGTAATTAGTTAGAGATTGATGTGGCGTTATAATTTGGCGACCACAGTCAGACGGTGAATCAGCAGTTCTACACCGAAGTCCTGAGGAGTTCGAGAGAGGACGTGAGATGGAAACGGCCGGAGAAGTGGCGCACACAAGACTGGCTCCTGCATCACGACAACGTGCATGCGCACACTGCTCTGTCTGTGCAGCAGTTCTTGGCCAAGAACAACATGGCAGTGGTCCTCCATCCTCCCTACTCCCCCGACTTAGCCCCCTGCGACTTCTTCCTGTTACCCAAGATGAAAATTCGTAAGAAGGGACAGAGATTTGACACCATTGAGGACATCCAAGCAGAATCGCAGGAAGTGCTGAACAGCATTTCAAAATCACAGTTCCAGAGGTGCTTCCATGACTGGCAGAGGCGCTGGGATCGTTGTATCAACTCCCAAGGGGACTACTTCGAGGGTGATGGTGGCGATTAGAACCTCAGGTAAGCCTAAGGTAGTTTATGGCTACAGTCCCGGAACTTTTGGGTAGCACCTCGTACATGTAGCCGGGTAACCCAAATGAACTTTGGGAGACTTTAGAAGATGCATGAGAGGTGGTGAGGGAATCTCTCTGCCGAAGATTAATGCACTCCTTGTGCATTAGTAAGCATTACAGATGTATTATAATATAATGGTTTTATTTACTAAAAGGTAAGATTCCAGCATACTCACGACGAATTGTCGTTATAAACGCTTCCCATACGCAGTCAACAGAATAATTATCCTTAACTATGTACCGTATATACCTGAATATAAGACAAGGTTTTGTTCTAATTTTTATGACCGAAAAATCGCTAGTCGTCTTATAATCGCGCGGTGCGTAATAGTTTGACTGACAGAGGAGCAGAAGGCAGAGATAGGTAGAGATGGGAGGAATCGAATATTTATCATTGAAATACAGGTAGACCTCGTCTTTCGCGGCTTTATCTTTCGCGTGTTTCCATCTTTTGCAGTTCCGCATTTGCGACCAGTTTTGTCTTTCGTGGTCTTATGTTTTGCTCTTTCGCGGAAAAAATCACGAAGGACAAATGATGATGGGATGGGAACCAAACCCTGTATTTCCCATTGCCTTAATTACTTCTCTTTCGCGATTTCGTCTTTTGCGGTGTTTTCAGGAACGTAACCCCTGCAAAAGACGAGGTCAGCCTGTATTGGATTCTTAAAATCATTTGAAACAATCGATTATTAAAAGTAGTAGTAGAAAATGAATCGATTCAAATGTATTTGAATACAAATACTCTTGAATTTTATTATATTTATGCATTTTGCTTCATTTGGTAATTTATTAAATGTGTTGGCATGGCTGACAGACAGCGCCACTATGCGATAGCTCAAAATGTTTGTTCGTCAGCTGATGTACGAAAGTCAAGGACTGCCTGTAGTAGTAGTAGGTTGAATGGGCGAAAGATTTTGCACCAACATATGTAATTTGATCCTGTCATGATTGACTGCAGACAAAGTGAACCATCTATGACTGTAGTAAATTCCATGTGAATTAAAGTCTTTGTGATTGTTAACTATCCAGTTTTACGTAAAAATATGGGTGACCACATTGAGAAGAGAGGTTCTACACCTTCACAAATATCGAAATCATTGCGTAATAGTTATGATGCAAATTTTAAACTTTTAGTGGCAAAATATGCTGAAGAAACTAACAATTGTGCTGCAGCAAGAAGGTTTGGTGTCACCGAGGCAAATGTGCGGCGGTGGAAAAAATCGCAGGAAATGCTAAAGTGTGCAAGTTCAAATCAGAAAGCATTTCGTGGGCCTAAAGAAGGACGTTATAAAAATTTAAGAGGACCAGTTAATAACATTTGTGCAAAATATTTGTTCCAAAATATTCAATTGAAAATGCAATCAAAATTGCTTATTTCAAATGGTTCAATGTTCATCACTCAATGGTATAATAAACCACTGCCATTGTGTGCATAATAAATTTTTTTCCTTCCATTAGGAGTTCAAAATCAGAGTCGTCTTATACTCAGGTATATATGGTACGTTGCTATACATCATTAATTTCAATGCTTAAACAACAGTTCGAAGCGAGTAACGCTATTCTTTCACTTATTTGAAGGTTTAATTGGCATTAATTGAATCGGAGGCAACAATTACGGTCGCCTTGACAACATCCGGAAAGAGTACGAAATATCCGTAAAATTTCAAAAACAATTGCGTATTTCTGAATAATTCGACCATGTAACACGTAAACATCACAAGACTAAGACAGTATAGAGTTTTAGCCGTCGAATAAAGCAAAAATGAAGAATATCGGTCCATATTTACATGTTTTAATGAATGAAGGAAAAAAACCTTGCACTCTGAAAAATCTAAAATTCCGTGTACACTTATGGGAAAATAAAATTGAATCCTGGAATCGAACCCGGTTTGATTCTGGAAATCCCAGGTACTCTATGTTACTTGTAGAATGATATGAAGTCAATTTGCAAAGTTTGGTCCCGATAGCTCAAAGGGTGTGGGAATGTATAAGGAACACACGGACAGACATTCAATTTTATTATATAAGATATAATACTGTCTATCTATGACAATAATAACGAAATTTATTAATTTTTAAAGCAGTCCAGGTCCGAAGATCAAAGGTCAATTTTTTCTAATTTAAATTTGCAAAAGAAGAAAAGCCTGCACTCCAAAAAATCGATTTTTACGTGTTACCTTACGGGAAATAGAAATTATCATGGTTTTGATTGTTTAACAACACAAAAATAACGGTAGCATTCTTTTTAAGGCAACACAAGAATTCGTTTATTCATTTGACTTTAAAAATCAACACCTAATTTGCTGCTATATAAACAATACAAAATATATTCCGCACAGGAATGAAAGAACAGAATTGGTATTAATTAATTCCTATTTAAGAAAACTAGTAATTTGCTCGTTTTAGGAAAGGGTACAGATTAAAAAATTAGTTTCGTTTTTTAAATTTATTTACCGTATCTGCCCGAATAGAAGCCGACCTCGGATTTAAGCTGACCCCCCAAAAATTTCCACAATTTTTTGGTAAAAATGTAAATTTCGTAGATTTTATGCTGAAGTGCGCCGGACATTCATGCATGGCTTAGAATACATTATATGCGATCAAAGAAAAGTGGGACATGGTTTAGTTGTTGACATTCTGAAATATTATTCCAATTAATAATTTTGCATTGATGAATAATTTTATATAATAATAGCCGTCATCCGTTGGTTGGTTGGTTGATTGATCACGCTATGCAAACGCTAATAACTCGAGAAATAATAATGATAGAAACTCGAAATTTGGTAGAGATGCTTGATTAACACTTTTACAGGTGATGACGAATTTAAATCGCGAAAAAATTCCTTGGTTCATCTCCAAGAGAGGCATTTCCTTTTCCCATTACTTTACATGTAAAACGCGATTTTTCGACGTGCAGGCTTTTATTCATTTGGAAATTAAAATTAGAAGAAATTAACAGACAACCTTCGGATTTGAACCATTTTGAAGAAAAATTTATAAAGTTTCTTATTCCGTTCGTCTTTTTTCGCCCACAGTTCGAAATATTCCATGTTAAATGTTTAATTTGCATGTTTTGTGGAAATCTCGCCATTTTAATGTGATGTTGCTATGTCGACCATTAGCATTGTTAGGTTCAATACGAGAGAGAGAGAGGAAGGAAGGGGAGAGACTGGCGTGTTTTGTGGAAAATAAGTATATTAACGTAAATATAAAAAATTTTAAGTATCAACGGTGTCATTTTAGAAAAATTGGAAATAAAAAGCATTCTTAAATTAAATTCTTTGTAAACCATACGTGCTTACGAATTTATATTGTTATTCCTCGAATTAATTTCGTAACAATGGCCGAAGTTTGGAAACAAATATAAATTAAAAATCAATAAAAATTAAAAGGCCATTTAAAACTGTTAACAGGCAATTTTCAAAGAAACAACAGTGGGTCTTTTAATGAATTGATTTGTTTTTATAAAAGGAATTTCGGTGCTTATTTAATACAGAGTAAGTTCTAAGGCTTATAATCCATTTAAATCTAATAACAGTGGCTATTATAGTTTAAAGAAAGAACTTTATTTATTCACTTTACAGAATGAATTAATTTTAGGCTAGCATTGCCTATTATAAAAGGAGTTACTTTAGAATTTACAGTATGTAAAGTGGAAGTTGTACTGAATTGACTCATGTATTTTGGGTACTTTCCTGTTAACAGGAATACCTCAAAAAATAAACACGTATTGTTGTGACATGTTACAACGTATTTGTTTGTTAACAATGCGTAACAACGGGGGAATTACCTAAAAATCACACTTTTTTGAAAGTTATTTATTAATAAAAGCAACATAATTACTAATACAATCTAAATTTATGTTACTAGGGGGCCAATATGTCTTTATGGCATTTAAAATAGCTGGAAATATGTCGATTTCTTTGTTATGTTGTCGCCACATGAATACTTCTGCTGACAGGCTTTTGCGTTGCATTTCCAAAATATTCTGTCTCAGAAGTAAAGTTTCATAATATGGTCCTTCTTGCACATTCGCCCTTTAGATAAAATATCATGGTCTCGAAGCAAAGATACAGCTTCTTCTTCACTACACAAATTCGTCATTAAGGGATCAACGTAAATATCTTAACGAGATTTGTTACGCATTGTTAACAAACAAAATATCGCAACATATCACAACAATACGTGTTTATTTTTTAGGTATTCCCGTTAAGAGGAAAGTACCATTTCAAAGCAAAAATCAATTTAAAACTATTGAAAGTTGTTGTTTCGGAAACTGAGAAGTCCAGAGTGGTGAGCGGACGCTAATCGATATTAAGGTACATTTTATTCCAAAATCTATTTAAAGTATTATCAGAGGCAATTGAAGATTGAACAAATTTTTTTGTTACCGGAATTCTGTTTATTTCATGAAATTGAAATGCTAATGCATTAATCCATTAAAATCTGTTAAGAGTGGCTATTTTATTTGAAAGAAATATATGTACATGGTACTTTTATTCACTTTTCAGAATGAATGAATTCTAGGTTAACATTGCATGTTATAAAAGGATTTTCTTTGGAATAAGAAGTTTGTTATGTGGTTATTTTAGCTGAATTGAATCAAGTTCTCTTCTAAGTTTGAAATCCATTTAAAACTGGTGAAAGTGGTTGTTTTGGAAAATGAGAAGGCAAGAGTGCTGAGCAGACGATGAACGATATTGAGGTACATTATACTCCAAAATCTATTTAAAGAATTATCAGAGGCAATTGAAGATTGAACCAATTTTTTGGAACCGGAATTCTGCTTATTTAATGAAATTGAAATCCTAATGCTATAATCAATTTAAAACTAATAACAATGGCCATTTTAGTAGAAAGAAAGGTACTATTTTATTCACAGAGAATTTCTGTGAGATTTTAGTTAATTAATTAAAAAACTTATAATATAGAAATATTCGATGGTTAAAACTGCACAATTATATTCTTGCGATTTTTACATGTTGCAATGACGAAAATTTAGATTCATTAAACCCGTTGAAATTCAACCGGCACTTATGCTAGTATTCCATATTCAGTGACAATAATTTCATTCATCTTCATTTTCACAAAGGCCAAATATAGTAGTAACGATCTCGCCAAGATAATTTTTCATCCAAGTCTATTTCCAATGAAATTAGCCTTAAGAAATTGCATTTTTATAATTATATACACGTTCCATGTAAAGTTTTGTTTATTATCAGCTGAATTTTGCAGTTCAAGCCGTTGTTCATTCCTTCTCTCGTTATTTACCGATATTCAAACAGTTGAGCATCAAAAGCCGTCAATGCATTTTGCGTAATCGTCTGCAAATCACGTGACCACTCAAATAATGTGAAAAACCCAGCCTTAAACGGTAACAAAGCACAGGTAGTGCTAAATTCAATATTCTAGCCATTATTATTTATTCATTAATATTCATCGTGTCAAATATTTACTTTACGAAAAATACAGTGTTATCATGAGACGTGCTGCCATCTATGAGTGACTACGAGATTTAACCATAACCCAAATTTTCCTCGGACTCACATTTAAGACGAGGGGTGATTTTTTCATGATAGATTTTGAGAAAAAACATCGGCTGGTATTCGGGCAGATACGGCACTTAAATTTTGGTTATATGTAATTCATAAACTTAAATTTAATAGTTTTCACTTAATTCCTGAAATGCAACATTTATCATAGTTTATTTGCTCTTCCTCATTATTTTTTAATTTTGCCTATCTGAGTGATTGTAATCCCGACATATAACTGATAATAATCCTCAAAAGCTCTTTCGTATAAGGAAAAACTATAAATAAATGCTGCTATGTAAAATAGTATAAAGATATTGTTCAAATTCAACTAATAGCTTTCATAAACAGATATTTGGCATCGAAGCAAGGAAATAATTCTTGAAGTAGTAGTGGCAACTAACATTTTTTTCATTGTTAAGGTGTTAAAATGTGTATTCTTTTCCATTCCTAATAGATTTTTATTGTAAATTGGAATTTATTTAATTCAATTTTGAGTGGAAAAATAAACTGTTCTTTTTGACGTCCATATGGGTAACGCCCGAGTTCGTGTCTCCATTTTAATTAATTTAAAATGTATATTTTCGTCCATTCGAAATGTCCGAACATGAAATCCGTGGAGGAAAATGTTTTGTGTGACAGCCGTAACAAGAGTGAGAGAGAGAAGGGAAGGGAGGGAAAAAGAAAGAACCCTTTCCCCCTTCCTGAAGCAGCAGCATTGTCAATTCGTGTGACTGGCCGATCCGAGCTTGTAGTTCATTAAAATGCCTGTAGAGTGGTCATAAGGTGGTGCAGTTTTTTTTTTTCGGGACTGTACTTTCGGTAGAGCTAGGGAGATGAAAATTTTGAGAAAGTTAGGGAATAGTGTTCAAGCGGTAATTAACATTGAAAATTACAATAAAGTTTATTATTGTGGCTCTTAAAAATTCATAAAATTTAAACAAATATATATAAATGCACTTCTAGAGGTGCTACATCGATGATATTTTTCAGAAAATTAGAATATGGCCTTCCATTGGGAAATAACAATGAAAATTACAAAAAAGTGTATTATTATGGCTGTTAAAAATTCATAGTTTAAACAATTAAATATATATAAATGCACTTTTAGAGATTTTGTAAAAAAGGACTAATTTATAACTGTGTAAGTATTAGTATTCTAGTTTTCAACTGAATAAATAAAACTTTTTCTTATAACTATTTTTTTACATCGTTTGGATTAACCAAAATTTCGGATTACCGAGGCTCTACTGTATACAGTGAAACGTTGATTCTGCACTCTCCGATTTTACGTTTTTTCTGATTTTGCACACTTTTTGTCTGGTCCCAACCAATTGCTCATAAGAACAAGGTAAAATTTTATCCGATTTTACGTTTCCTCAAATTTACATTTTCCCCAAATCTGCATCTGACAACAGAAATTCACTGTTTTACTTTTTCAGTTTTCTATTTCAGAAAATGCGAAGAAGCACCAGCGGTGTTCCGCTCATATTCAAGGTAAAAATTAGCTTTATTCAGTAGTTTTAGTTGTAACTTTGTCAAACTCATGTTTAAATAGGCATATGTTTACATAAGAAATGTTTGCAACCCCACGTGGCAATACATTTATTGGCCAATCGAATAAACGAAAACACTTCATGCTCACTGTTACGCTTGCGTAGTTGCAGCCATTTGTTTTTGTAGGAAGTTTATATCAACACGACGCTAGGCGTTGTATATACCGTATTTACTCATTTAACCTGCAAACTCGTATATCCTGCATACTCCTATTTTTGGGCCGGCTCAGAGGGAAAAAATTAATTTAAGCCAGAACAAGTTTTTTTTTGTCACCGATTCTCACTCCCTGAAACAAGTTCTGCTCAAGTTAAGCATCTTCTCCCTTCTACGTGGCGCAATTTACTGGATGATCTCTTTATGACGATACCAGCAGAAATCTCCTCACCAATAATCCTCTTTTGTTAACCCCATAACTGTTTTTGTTGTATTATCACGCAACTTTGTCCCCGCTTCTGTTTTTGACATAATATTATGAACAGATGCGGAGCTTCATGAACTATAAGGTTGTAGCATAATTACTGTCATTTTTTTACAATTGTGAAATAACGACATTATTTAACTTTATTTTAAAACTTTATTCAAGAACATGTTCACCCTAATTTCCAATCACATAATCCCATCTCTTGAGCAGCTTTTCAATGCTTCGCTTGTAGAAATTAGTTGGTTTTGATTGAAAAAATTCTTTGAGGTCACAAATGAGGTCATCAGAGTTCCTGTACTGATTATCTTTCAGATGATTTCGTAGCGATGGAAACAGATGGTAGTCAGAAGGTGCAAGATCAGGTGAGTATGGAGGGTGTGGCAGGACTTCCCATTTGAATTCTCTGATCTTCTGCTGTGTCATCTTTGCATCATGGGGTCTGGCATTGTCATGCAGATGGATGACACCCTTGCAATTCACCAGATATTGTCGTTTTTTGTGTAATGCTTGATGTAAACACTCAAACTGCTGGCAGTAAAGCTTGGAAGTGACTGTCCTATTAGGGTCCTGCAGCTCAAAATATATTACACCTCTCATGTCCAACCAAATGCATAGCATTATATTTTTAGGGTGCAAACCGCCTTTTGGAGTGGGTTTGGGGGTCTGTCCACATCCTAACCACTGCTTCTTCCTTTGAATGTTCACGTAGAGTATCCACTTTTCATCACCAGTCAAAATTCGATCCAGAAATGGCTCACAAGATTGTCGAGTGCGTAGGGAGGAGCACGCTGATACACGTTGCAGAAGGTTGTCTGGTGTCAGTTTATGTGGAACCCACAAACCATGCTTATTGACCTTGCCAAGCTTCTGAAGGTGTCTGTGAATGGTCATTTGAGAACACTTGAGCTTCTCGGCCATTTCACGAGTAATTTGAAGTGGATCAACTTCAACAAGACCTCGGAGAACGTTGATGTTGAAGTTGATTGCTCGTCCGGATTGGATGCGATCACTAAGGTTGAAATCACCTGATCAAAACTTACGAAACCAACGCTCACACGTGCAAACATTGAGAACTTCACCATAAACTTTGCAAATGTTTTTAGTCGCAATAGTAGCATTATTTCCGCGCTTAAACTCATAGAGCATGCAATGGCATATGTGCACATCGTCACCACCCATTTTTGAATCTTTAACAATGAGAGTTTAGATTACATTCTTTGATTAAATAACTTAAATACTTAATGATAAAGGATCATAATTATAATGTTCTCAAGTTTCATTATTATGTAAATTATAATTGTCATACTTTCTATTACTTTAATAATAATTTGCTAACAGGGTAAAAAACGACATTAATTATGTTACAACCTTATATTTCTTCATCTCTGAGCGGGAACTTCCCTATGTGGATGGGGAGTTTTTTCACGTATCATCTTGTGAGTAAATATTGGAAGGTTAGGAACAAACGTGTCCAAACACTTGAGATGTGGATTTCCGTCTTCCTTTCGAACGATGAAATCTTTCACTCCCAACAAAATTTCACCACTCCGAATTCCTTGAAGTGGATGGGGGAAACGGATCAAACTTGAACCTACCTATTGTTAAGCCGGCAAACTCTCAGCAGTCATTGAACTATAGTTATCAGTTAGTCGGCGTATTCTTTCTGCCTACTTTTGAGAGTTTTTGCCTGCACGCGGGCGTAACTTACACATTTGCTTGGTCGCATAAATACGCGTATAATTTGTAGAATTTGACGTCTTTTACGAATATAAACGTAGACGCAAGCACATTGCAGAGAATTTACTATTGATACAATTTTTATAGTTATCAGTCGGCATAGTCTTTCTGCCTGCAGCGTGGCTGTAACTTACACGTTTGCTTGGTCACATAAATATGCGTATAATTCGTAGAATTTGACGTCTTTTACGAATATAAACGTAGACGCAAGCATATTGCAGAGAATTTACTATTGATACAATTTTTATAGTTATCAGTCGGCATAGTCTTTCTGCCTGCAGCGTGGCTGTAACTTACACGTTTGCTTGGTCACATAAATACGCATATACTTCATAGAATTCAACGTCTTTTATGAACATAAATGTAGACGCAAGCATATTGCAGAGAATTTACTATCGATACTCAAAATTTATATAACCTGTTCAGAAATCCTCATGTAAGACGTGCACCCCCTTTTTTCTCCCGGCATTTTGGGAAAAAATGTGCACGGGGTACATGAGTAAATACAGTTAACGAGGTAATTCATTTATGTATCAGTCATTTTAGTAGGAAGTCGACAACATCTACACAACGCATGGCATAGTTTATAAACGTGGCAACCCATTAATTAATTTTTGGCCTGAAATATGGATAATAAAGCAAAACGGAAAGTATTTATGATAAGTGATAAAATTAATATCTTAGCTTAACTTGATGCACATTTTGGAATACGTATCAAACTTTTTGAATGGTTCAAGAAATAAAATGTTATGTAAGTTAGTTTATTTGCAATTTCATTATTATTGTGTTCAAACATGTATATTTTACCAAAGTTATGATATAAAGCATCCCACATTTTACTTTATGTTACATAATCTTCATTTCCCCGATTTGACACTTTCCTCAATTTTACATTTATTTTAGGCAGTCCCTTCAATGGTGTAAAATTGAGGTTTCACTATATTATATAGACACTTCTGACATATGATATAGGAGAATGAGAACAGGATACAAATTATAAGGAGCTAGAAACTAGAAATTTGCAAATAGGTAGATATTTTGACAAAACTGGCAGAAAAATCGCAAATTACTGAAATGTTTATTTTTTTGGCCGTTAAAAAATCTTAAAATTTAAACAAATATTTCATTGTTTAGGTATTTCTAAATGTGCTATAATGCTGAAATGTATTCTAATGGTAGAATTCGCTAAATAATTAAAACAGGATTAGAGAAATTTAAATGTTTATTTATTTGGCCGTTAAAAATTCATAATAGTTAAACAATTTGGCTAGTGTTTATGTACTTTTGGTCGAGCTAGGGAGCTGCAATTTTTCATAAACTTAGACCTTCGTGTTCCAGCAGCAATTAACACTGAAAATTACAAAGAAGTGTATTTCTGTGGCTGTTAAAAACTAACAAATGTTAAACAACTAAATACAGGAGACTCCTGAGATTCGACAGTCCGAGATTCGACAAATTCGAGATTTCGACGCAGCTGATCGAATTGGGAGCTACTTTATGCAAAGTAATTTTCATCCCGGCTGACCATGCGAGATTTAGTTTCAGTGTAGACATAGTTATTTCTGCTCTAATTATTTGAATTTGTGCTGATTTCACTTTTTTCTGTTAATCTTTTATTTAAATTTATTTTATGATTTATTTATAAATTTATCACTTGACATGGCATCTAAAAGGAAATGTAATAGTGATAATGCAAGTGAATCAAATAAAAGTGTCCTTCAACTATTAGCACTTATGTGAAACAGAAGGAGAAAATTCTAGAAATGTGATAAATTCACGTAATTTGATGGCTGGTTTGACAGATTTAAGAGAAGGGCAGGCTCGCATAGCCTTAAATTAACTGGCGAGGCTGCAAGTTATTTTGTGCTTTTTAATAACTTTTATATTAATTTCGCTGCGATATAGTTATATGTGTAGATAGATGTATGCAGGAATGTGCTGCAGACGGCCCGGTCAGACTCGCGTGAGCTGAGATGTGGGAACATAACCCCCGATTATAACATGCAAGTCTATGAAAAAATGACGTTCGACATTCGACAATTCGAGATTCGACCATGTTTTCAGGAACGCATCCCTGTCGAATCTCGGGAGTTGCCTTTATATATAAATGCCCTTCTTGAAGTGTTACATCAATAAAATTTGGCAAAGTGTGAGTTATTCGTAATAAATGATGAAAAAATATAAAATTCTTATAATTATAAATTTTAGGGGTTGTTTTTATCCCAATATTGTCCAAAGTGAAAAGCCCATAAATCACTGCAGAGGTGCAAACTTTTGTGTCTAAAAATTGTCTGCTCTTACTCTTTATATTAAGGTGAGAAAAAATTCTTACAGAATGCAAGCACATATTACTAGTATATACACACACACACACACATGCACGCACCCACACACATATAGGAGGCAAGTTGATAAAAACAAAATCTCATCGGTAGTGATTCCGAACCAAATTACAAAATTCTGTCTTTAAACTCTTTTCTAATTTACGAGTAAATATAATTGTTTTTTGTCTTAATACTTTAAAAACATATATTAACTAAGTATTGTAATTCATTAAAAGTTCAAGATGATGGAAACAGAAAAATCTGAAGAATTTTTGACTTTTTCCCATTTTCGAAAAAATCTGAGATCACGGTATAACTTTGAAGCAAACCAACTAAAATCAGTACACAGGTACTAAGTGATCAATGATGTAACTTCGAATCAATGTAAATAGGGGTATTACTGTATAAATAAAATAGCACAATAAAATGTGTATTTATCAAGTACCGTATTTGCCATACCATAAGACGCACTTTTTTTCCTGAAAAATACAGTATATAGGTTTCCCGTGCCTTATGGCCCGAAGGTGCATCAAGTATTTGCCGGACCATAAGACACACTTTTTTTCCTTTAAATACAGTACTATCAGCTTAGATTTGATATACAAGGGCCAAGCGTATATAGCCGTGTAGGAAGGTTATCCTTGCGTCCATGGAGGTATGAAGGTAATGTACCTTCATACCTCCATGCTCGACACTTACTTTATTGACAAACGATTTTTAACCTTTCGACTTCGTCCTTTTTGAGTTGGTCCGATTCCGAGATCGCTTCATCCGAACGCGAAACTACCTAGATGGCGCTGATGGTTCTGTTGGGGCAGCAGAAAGACATTTTGGTGCCATTTAGTTGAGTATCTTATAACTTTGTGCTTCAAAAGTGAATAAAATATTTTTTCCCAAAATTTTTACTTTATGATCTGGCAAATATAGTAATTTAGTCCCTAAAAACTTATTACAGTATCACAGGAATGAATACTGTTACAGGGACCACAAACTGAAATAAGAATTGCAACTTGCATGCTCTAATGGTAGGATAGATGAATGACAAGAGCAGGGTTTGATGAATATAACAAAAGACTCGACTCAGTCAAATCGCAATAGCCATTCAGCATGCTAATTGTGTGACAAATGAATCTGCACACATTTCAAAGTGTCTTCATCTGACAATATTCTGGAAACTGCCAACTAGTGATAGAAAAGTATGTATGCACCTCAGTCAAAATGACAGATCTATCAAATGTCATTGACATGCAAGTCGTATGAAAAACGAGCACTGTTCATCAAAATAAAAACTATACAAGACACAAATTTACTAATGTATAACAATTGAAATAAAACATAGTGGAGGAAACAATGTTCTTTAATTGCTGATTTGGAGAATTTAGTTGAAACTAATTAATACTACAAGTGATTATTAAAAAAGTTTAAGAAGTGAAACATCTGTGAGCAAATACAATTACTATGGCAAAATTAATATTCCTCTACTTCAAAGTAGGCTCATTCTTATTCTTTGTAACAAGCTCACCATTCAAATTACAGCTTTAAACATATGAGAATCCCCTTGGTACTATATTAAGCATAACTGTAACTTTTGTGATTACTACATCTATAGATGTGAAATGGCATACATTGAATTTTTTTTGCTATAGGGAATATGGAAAAGGTAGACAAAGAATAACATGAATAAACAAATGGGCTTTCAAACAGATATTTAAGCTTATGGTGCATACAAAAAGTTAAAAATTCCAATAACAGACTCACAGTTTCTTAGTGTATGTACCATCACAGAGGCGCACAACTATATTTGGAAGATCCCTCCAGTCAGAGCCTGAGGCAGTTGGAATGTGCGCCATCCTTGCTTCAACTACTGGAGCCATTTCCTTGCATATATGGTCTCGAAGAACTGGATCATCCTGGTTTCCCCGCATCTAAAAATTCATTTTAAGATAAATATGCCTTGGGAATTAAGATCCCCCCATTTTTAACTCCTAATGAAAGGAAAAAATTTATTATGCACTCAATAACAGAAGTTTATTATACCATTGAGTAATGAACAATGAACCAATTGAAATAAGCAATTTTGATTGGAATTTTCAATTGAATATTTTGGAACAAATATTTTGCACAAATGTTATTAACTGGTCCTCTTAAATTTTTATAACGTCCTTCCTTAGGCCCACGAAATGCTTTCTGATTTGAACTTGCACACTTTAGCATTTCCTACGATTTTTTCCACCGCCGCACATTTGCCTCGGTGACACCAAACCTTCTTGCTGCAGCACAATTGTTAGTTTCTTCAGCATATTTTGCCACTAAAAGTTTAAAATTTGCATCATAACTATTACGCAATGATTTCGATATTTGTGAAGGTGTAGAACCTCTCTTCTCAATGTGGTCACCCATATTTTTACGTAAAACTGGATAGTTAACAATCACAAAGACTT
Organism: Uropetala carovei; assembly: GCA_036926305.1. NCBI lineage: Eukaryota > Metazoa > Arthropoda > Insecta > Odonata > Petaluridae > Uropetala > Uropetala carovei. The sequence goes on from JAXCHB010000184.1 coordinate 690,498, forward strand.
TAATTCACATGGAATTTACTACAGTCATAGATGGTTCACTTTGTCTGCAGTCAATCATGACAGGATCAAATTACATATGTTGGTGCAAAATCTTTCGCCCATTCAACCTACTACTACTACAGGCAGTCCTTGACTTTCGTACATCAGCTGACGAACAAACATTTTGAGCTATCGCATAGTGGCGCTGTCTGTCAGCCATGCCAACACTTTTAATAAATTACCAAATGAAGCAAAATGCATAAATATAATAAAATTCAAGAGTATTTGTATTCAAATACATTTGAATCGATTCATTTTCTACTACTACTTTTAATAATCGATTGTTTCAAATGATTTTAAGAATCCAATACAGGCTGACCTCGTCTTTTGCAGGGGTTACGTTCCTGAAAACACTGCGAAAGACGAAATCGCGAAAGAGAAGTAATTAAGGCAATGGGAAATACAGGGTTTGGTTCCCATCCCAGCAAAAACGGATCATTTGTCCTCTGTATTGGTGACCGCAGAAAAATAGAGAAAGAGAAGGAAAAATTAACTTCAATGAAAGTGAGACTTAAACAAGTTAAAAGAAGATGAAAAAAGTATCAGAAAATAAAGTCTTATTTAAGTTCCGTAGTATAATAGAGAAAAACAAAGATAGGCGGTTGCCTAACTTGCAGGGGCTGATTCCCCAAATACGGCAGACCACGTCTTTCTTGGGGTTACATTCCTGAAAACTTCTGCGAAACTCCATCAATAATAAATGATGCGTGAAACGCAAAGCTTAAGCGTTTGAACTATGTCAAACGTAAGCAAATAACCCAATGATCCTGAAATGGAAGGGTCAAGAGTTCAATCTTTTCCCTCGGGACTTCCCTGTCGTAATAAAGACAGAAGGCTCCTGAACGGTGATGCCAGCTTATATTCTCTATCTTTTCAAGTGCGAAGGGACACAAAAGCGTGAGAGGATTGCATCCTAAAAATATTTACAAGTATATATAAGACACGTACACATGTCTTATATATATACTTTTAAAAAATAGGTACACGTATCTATTTTTTACAATTACGTAAATATTTTTTCATATCAGAAAACTGTAACAACATTTTTCAGGCGTGACTATGAGAGAAAATGTGAGGAAAACGCGATTCATTCCATATATAGAAAATTTTGCACAGCCTTTTCGTGATTTTTCCCGTGAAAGATCGAAACACGCGAAAGATAAAGCTGCGAAAGACGAGGTCTGCCTGTATTTTGATTATAACTTTTCGATTCCTCCCATCTCTACCTATCTCTGCCTTCTGCTCCTCTGTCAGTCAAACTATTACACACCGTGCGATTATAAGACGACTAGCGATTTTTCAGTCATAAACATTGGAACAAAACCTTGTCTTATATTCAGGTATATACGGTATACTCCAGTATAGGTTGTGTCAGATTTTTAAGATCAGAACTGGTGACTTATTTTTTACTGAACTACAACCTGAACCAGTATTTATTTTGCAAAAGTGGTTTGGTTTGATCTCAATGTACATGTACATTTGTACCCTGCAAGCTGAAAAGGTAAATATCATGAGGTGTCTTCACACACTTTAGAAAGTATTCCTCTAGTAAGTTCAAAAGTATAATTATGTCCTGTATTTCTTGTCAAAATCCAGATACCCCAATGAATCAGTACATGGACTTCAGTTAAAAAATTGTTGGAAAAGGCGTTCTACATAAGTTCAACCAACGCTGATTCTACAGGGTTTACCATTAAAATTAGACCTCACCGCATTTAAATTATACATCTAAACCTAAAAAACTTTTTTTTAAATTTATTTTCTGGGGGTAATTTTAATACCTGAAAATGCACATTTTTAAAATGCACTTATGGTTTCACTTTGGCATCTGTCTGTCTGTGCACTTGCTTAAATTGAAATTGTGACGAAACCATAAAATATAGAGCTGAAACTTATAGGGTTGATTTCTGTATTACTGCCATTTGGTTTTATTTAAATTTGAGTTTTGAAAAATATAAAGTACGGATTGTGGCCAATTTAAAAAGTTGTATTTTAATATCTCCGAAAATATAAAATACGGTAAGCTGAAAAATTGAGCATAAATTTCCATATTAATGCCACTTATTCTTTAAAAGTTTGAGAAAAATCCAACAAAAAAGTCATAATTTATTTTGAAATTAAAAAATTTATGCAGATTTATCAGTTGCTGTCAATGAAAATAATCTTCGTAGCAACTTAAGTAAACAAGGCCTATGCCAAATACCGTAATTTTCCGATTATAATATTTAACCTATATAATACACACCCATGTTTTCATGAGTGAAATGTGAAAATTCTCTTATCACTATGTATAATACGCACCTATTTTTTTGTAAAAGATCAATGTAATTTTACTTGACTATATGTAATATCGGAACAGTTCTCACCTTGCCGCCAAATGAGATACGTGTGAGAGAGTTTACAAGAATATCACGTTACATTCTGACTCCCATTAAAGATCGCACAGGGCTGCCCCTCGCCAAGGGCGGCCACTCATCCTTTCCGATGCATATTTGCGAAAATGGGTGGCGAGATATGACTCGTCTCGTCCCATCCAATAAACTCAACTCGACTGTTTTCACCCTCTGGACGCTCGCATTCTATGAATTTAACAATAGGAACCTTTGATTCTCCTTAAGGTGCCTATTTTCCTCGATTCAGCCATAGTCATATCTGAGGGATATGGTTGAGAATTTTAATCAAAGAGCCAACAGCTATGAGTTCACGACCAATGTTTTGCTTACAGAGTGTGGAGGCAGATTTGGTTTGAACAAGAGGCTCATATTTCATACAGACAATGCAGTTTCTCTTATGAGATTCTGGGCTCTTGGGTCAGGGATAAGACGTAAGAAGCTAGTCCGATGTGGATTTTCACATAGCTCGGGTGCGTTGTGAATTTTCTAATCCTCTCCTTTCATTCGTTTGGAATAATATATGTTAAAAATACCGTAATTTATTAAGGTGCCTGTGCACTGTGAAGTACTGCCACGTACATCTAACAAACTGATCTCCAATACACGCCTTTACAGTATTTTTGGATATACATCAGTTTCAAGACTTGCCTCTTCAGTCCGGCACAAACTATTCAACTGTAAGTTTCACTTACTTTTCTAGTTATAGTGTTAATAAAGTATGTAAATAATATGTCAGACAAAGAGAATACAAAAATGCACAATTTTAAAGATGAGTGGAAGTTTTGTTTTGTTGATAGTAAGTGAAAATGCATTTCTTTTACTATTCTCTAATTGTGTGGCATTGCCTAAGAGGCAAAACATTGAAAGAAATTTCGAAACTCATTCATCATTTGAAATGAATTATCCATTAAGTTCAGAACTTAGGAAAAAGGAAGTGAATCGAAATGAAAATTATTAGCACAGCATTCAGTATTTACAAGGTCAGTTGAAAAATTTAAAATTAGCAACATTAGCTTAATCCAGAATAGTGCATCTTTTCCTTAAATGTAGCCCTCAATGATGCCGCAAATTGCAATATCAGGACTGCCTCTTTTTTTCGATGTTATTCAACGTCTTTACAATTTCTTTTCTGCATCTACACATCGATGGGATATTCTTCTACAGAATGTTAAAAATTTAACCTTTAAGTCTTTGAGTCAAACACGTTGGGAAAGTCGCGTGGATGTAGTGAAAGCAGTTAGGTATCAAATTGCCAACATATACGAAACACTGATTTAAACTGCTGAAGATGATCATTATCCAGTCAAATCTGAGTTAACATGAGAATCAAAGCCAAAGTATTGGTTAAAGATGTATTTTGCTTTAAATTTATATTTAGTGTTGCTCTATGGTATGAAATTTTATTTGAAATTAATATTTCTAGCAAGTGTCTACAAGGAGTATCAATCGATGTGATCATAGCACTAGAGTCATTGAAACGTACCCAATTGTTTCTTGAGGAATTGAAGCACACGAAGACAAATTTTCAAGTTTTAAGGAGACGGCTAAAAAACTTGCGGAAACAATAGGTTTTAAAGCTGAATTTAGAAATGAACTGAAACTTCGATCATGCAAAAATAAAGTAAATTGGTAAATGATTCTCCACTACATGACCCAGAAACAAAATTTAGGGTTTGTTTCTACAACACTATTATCGACACAGCTAAAGCTTCTATCGATGAGAGATTACAGCAATTGCAGCAATATAATACTGTTTTTGGTTTCTGGTTTCATGATGTTAATGATAATGACATTGATGAGATTAATCTAGCATTGTCGAGAAGATTAAGCAAATCCACGATCTAAAGGGCATTTAAATTACATCTGTAATAATCAACTTCAATAATTATTTCCAAATTTATATGTTTCGTTGAGAATCATGCTAACGATCCCCAAAACAGTTAAGTCTGAAGAGCGTAGCTTCTCAAAACTAAGATTACTGAAAAACTATCTTCGTTCTACAATACTTGAGGACAGATTGAATGAACTCGCGATTATTTCCCTAGTGTGTGATATCGCTAACGATATTGACATTGATGCATTAATCAAAGTGTTTGCTGCCATTAAGTCAAGAAGGATACATTTGTAGGTACACTTTGAGACATTTATATTACTCCATGTTTCAAATTCTCAAGAATTTTAAAATAAATATGAACTATACATTATTACTGAAGACGTAAACTCAAGTAACTGTACGAAATTTAATCAAAATCGTTAGAGCCGTTTTCTAGAAAATGCCTAAGTATGAGATTTCATTCATTTTTGCTCTACCGTTTAGGCTCCAGAGCCAGTAACAGACAGACGGTATTGTCTTCAGACATTTGGGCGCCCTGGGCTAGTAACATGATGCACCCTCTTATAGTGGGGTGGGGATTACTAAGTTTTAACCCTAGAACTACCAAAAGGGGGGGGGATGCTCCGAGGTCCACAAATTTTGTTTTTGTATGTATCTCTACTAAAAATAAAGATGACGTCTTCATATTTAATTACATTATGCAGAGACTTATAGAGAACAATTGCTTGAAGTTTCCCATCAATGTATGCATATTTCAGTTTTTTGCAAATTATTTTGTCATTGGCTGCATGCCTTGACAAGCGGGTGGCCTAAATTACAGTGTGCCTTCTGATTGATCGATTTTATTCTTGCAACTCCCGCCTCCCAGTATTGCTATTTATATTCAAATTATGTTGCATTTCATTCATTTCCACACCCTCCTTATTAGTAGTTCATTTGTTTTCTCATAGAGCAACGTATCGGCGTGAAAAATCTTACATGCAAGCAAGGATGTAAGAGGATTTTTGTTTTGTTTCTTTCAATATGAATTCGACATTAGTTTGGTCCATACCAATAAGCAATATGGCATCGTGGTCGTTTTATGACAGTATGACAGCAAAAAGAAGGTATGGTCAAACCTGCAGTCTCATAAAACCTCGGGTTCAGGGAGCCAGGAAAAGAAAGACCTTCTCAAGCGATGGTGGCCCAAGCCAGGGCACAGACCTTGAGGGTGAAAAGAGTGCAATTTACATCATGATAACATACTGCATTCCCCGTTTGTAATTTTTCCATTTCAAAAGAATTCATCGCGAGCCAGCCGATATTTTATTAATCATAAATGAAAACTACACATTTTTATTAAAACAAAAAATATAAAATATAAAAAACAAAATAGAAACCCAAAAATAACGCAGTTAATAAATAAATAAAATATCTTAAAGTACTTCTTTCTACATTTACATTTGGCAAATTGGTTGATAATTTCTGCACAATCAATATTTTTAAATAATTCTGATTCAATTGATAATATGCTTAAATTATGAAGTTGGCATTCTCCTACAGATGAACACAGATAGTTTTTTATTCTTCTTAGCGTCGAAAAAGATCTTTCGCCATTACAATTTGTAGCAGCAATACTTAAAAAATGCACAAAGCAGTAGCAACATTAGGAAATGTAGATTCAATACTATTATTGTCCTCAAACTAAGCTCTGCTTTAGATGTAATTTCATCGTTCCTCATCGTCATCATTAGGGGCGCTGCAATAGCGCCGTCGCCGAATGACACGGATGTTTATCTCTGTACTATTGTTCGTATGAATATCTAATCTAACATAGTCAATGAAAAAATGTGACGAGGCAGAAACATGTTTGTTATCAAACTGCACTGAAATGTACGATTTATTGGTAAAAACATGTTTGAAAATATAAATTATTTCCGTACTGAAAAAAGTTGTATGCATTTATAACCATATATAATATGCACCCTAACTTCTTATCAACTATTTTGAGAAAAATATGCGTATTATAAAAGGAAAATTATGGTATGTTAATATGATTAATTTCCTTTATTGTGCACAAAGAACATAACAAATGAAAGGAAATGGATTATCTATTGCGAATAAATGAACTTAATAAGTACGTTAATTTTCCTTTCTTGCACACAGAGCATTTTGTAAATGAGAACGAATGGATAATTTACAATGAAGAAATTAACTTTAACGTAAAGATTATGTTCCAATTACTCAAGTGAAATATGTGTTACATAATTTTCAATTTTAGATGCATGTTATCGAAAAAAATTGAATTAACTTATAAAATGTAAATTAAATATAAAAAATTGATGAATGATTACTTTAAATGCATTTTATATTCTTTCGAATAAATGAGAACTCCTCCTATTCAGAGTATCGATACTTCTAATGTTTCCAAATTTTATTTAACATAAATGTATTAATTACATTGTGTATGGTATTTTATTTAAGCATCTCTTCATTATAACAGTATTACACTGCAATGCACATGATGAAATAAAATGATAAATTCCCAATTTTGCTTGAACCAAACCGTGAACCACCTACTGCCCAAAAAGTGAACCACGAACTGAACCATCATCGTAAATTGCAAACCAAACCGCCAACTGAACTACTGCAAAATTTAGAATGGTTTGCAGCTATTTTAAGCAGACATGCAATGCAAAAGACACAATGGAGCATAAGTAACTAAAACGATAAAAAAATATTTCACGGTAACTGTTTTCAAATTTGAAGCAGTATGAAACAATTCTCGATATAAGAAGTTTATGTAATACCATAGCAGTGCTCAAATATCTGATTGTGAAATTCTATCAATATATACCTAATCTTGAGAAGAACTGTAATAAAGAGCATGTAATAGACATTTAAAGGTAATTAATAGGAACATTACAATTATAAAACAATACACAACACAATTAAAATTACCATATCAGATTATTTACCTGTCTCTGAAAATGAGAGAGTGGCTCTCCTCCGTAAGAGATATCATCCTTCCTTGAACCATTGCGTATTTCTGGCAAATCAGACATTGCATCGCGAACTGTGATTGTTCTAAGAGGTGCTGTAATTTGCCATCGGAAATCTGGCTCAAACTAAGGACGGATATAAAGAAACATTATTATTTTAGTGTAGGATAAATAAAATTAATGACACAACAAAGGTATATACATATATTGTCTCTCTTGTGCTGACAAAGGGATCATCCCGAAAGCTCCAATAACTTCTACAAATGTTTCTCTCCAACACCCCAGCAGCTCTCCTTCCGGTAAGTGCTCACTGGGTTTCCTTCAACACCTAGTTGTCCTAAATATCCTTATTTACCTTTCCTCTTCCCCCCCCACACACTCACACGCACGCACGCACACACACACACACACACACATATTAGAGATGCACCGAATACTCATTTTGGCCAAATATGAAAATCAGTATTCGGCCGAGGCCGAATATCTCCATTAGCATAAATTAGTGATGCACCAAATATCGGCTTCGACCTTGCTAATTGGCCAAAAATGATTAAAATAATTTTTTTCTTTTAAATTCTATGAGATGGAACTCTCTTTGATCTCGGAAATTAAATTTTCGTTCATTTCCATAAGAGTGTAAGAACACAATTAAAACTGCGATAAAACTACAAAGAAAACGCTGAAATACAAAGTATTTGCCATAACGGTGGTTCTGGTCGCTCGCTTCGAAAACACTCGAAGACACTCGCTCACCGCTCACACCAGTACATGCATTGACACCAGAAGATGGGACACCGCCATAACATTACATTGTATTGTTTTTCCGCTTAGTTGCACACACTGCCCGCGTCGCTTGTACATGGGACGGAGCCTTAGCCTCGCCTATTAAATTTAAAAATGATACTACTGATAAGTTCTGGGTTTACGAAAAATCTGCGCACATCCCCAATGTTGACTGTGAAAGTTGGTTACAATAACAAGAATATTCCTCCTGGGGAATTTCCGAAATAGTTTTTAAAACACTACCAACCTGAAGTACCAACTAATGAACATTAATGTTTTCTATAGAAATCTATTTAAATTCTTTGTTAATATGAAGATATATACAAAGAATCGTAGTCTTGTTAAGTTTATTATATATTCTGTTACATAAAAATGTCTGCATATATGAAGTTCAAAAATGAAACGAAAACTCAGTCGACATTGTGTCATTTTGGTTTTGGCATGATGGCGCTACTGTTTATACGTCATATTACGTCATGCAAAAACGTGAACCAGATGTCAGAGGTTGTCTGCTACTGACACAGTACTGTAAAACATCAAAAATTCCAACTAATGAGGAGGAGTATTCTAAATAAACGAATTGTCCACATATTGGAACACACTAATATATTATACGTCGTAGGCCATAAAAACGAGTAGCACATAATTGTCAGGCTGAATCCGAGATATGTGAATTGTATTCGCAACAACTCAATGTATTATGCTTTTATTTTGTGTTTTCAGCTTTCTTCTATTATGTCATTATCATTTTTCGTTTTATCAAAAAAAATATGTAGTATTCGGCTATCCGAAGCCGAGACCGAATAGCAGATATTGGCCGAATACCGAGACTGAACTTTGGTGCATCACTAATATATGTATATATGTATATGTATATATGTATATATATATATATATGTATATGTGTGTGTGTATGTATATATGTATGTATGTGTGTGTGTGTGTGTGTGTGTGTATATGTGTGTGTGTGTGTGTGTGTGTCTGTATACATACATACATATACTGTATATTACGGCATATAAGTCGACCTTTGAAGCCTAAAAAATTTTTCCTAAAACTTAGTGTCGACTTATATGCCAAACATAAAATGTGAACCTTAAATTACAAATGAATAACATAAATATTTACGAAGACCGTTGATCTTTTGGTGGAGGTGATCACTAGTTTTAATCAGCTGTTACAGTGTCTACATTTTATGACATTTATTTTAGAAGATTTATAATAATTAATTTTAATACTGTATTTATGTAATCCGTGTCCTTGTGTACCATGCACACCCCTATTTTTGGACTAGTTCGAGGAGAAAAAAATTAATTTGTGCTTTAATAAGTTGATGTCTACGGTGGAGGAAAATTAGAAAAAAAATCAAAAAAGTGTGGGGATTCCCTGTAGGTGTTCTCACCATGGTTCCCTCTAAACCAGGGGTCTCCAACTCACATCAGTGTGTGGGCCGCATGACGGCTCTCTGACGATCCGCGGGCTTCCCAGTCTTCACACCTTTTCATATTCTTTGTATTGTATTCACTCTCCCTTTCCACAAGAGAGGAATCGCTCTATTACGCCTCTTACACGTAGTCATTACAAAAATGCTAGATTTGGCGTGAAACTCTCTGACAGTGGGATAAACATTCTTCAGTAACTCAACCGTGCAGGCTGGTATAAATTGGAATGATTTAATACACTTCTTAGATTATTTAGAAATATAAGAAATAGATTTGAGTTCAGGCCGCGTAGTATAAAGTAAATTGCTTCGCGGGCCACACAACTGCATCGCACGGGCCGCGAGTTTGAGACACCTGCTCTAAGCTGTGCGAGTGTATAAAATGGAAGTACTGTGTACTTACAGTTACCAGAATATCAACAAACTACAGTCCATTTCCAACTTATGACTCTAAAACGTTCCTGAAAATCACATCGTTAGTCAAATACCAATTTCCCATAGGCTTACATGTTATAAATTGAGATGCGCTTTAATAGTTAAAGAACCAACGAGTTATATATTGTATAATGCAGTTCAAGTTAGTATACAAGTTATATAATAAACATTTTTAAGAGAGATCAATAAATGAATATCTACAATGCAGACGAGTCATATTGTCCAACTGAATATCAGCTGAAAATATGCACAAGAAAGTAGACTCGGATCGCATCAGATGTCGAATATCTTATGTAAGATATCAGATATTTGAAAGGCTCTGTTTCAAAACTAAATTTAACACATGAATGTAGCAATGCATAAAAAGCGTTAAAGGGTACGTATTGATAACTTTGCTTTGTAAACCATTTACATGCCCACACATTAAACATGCCCCATCATAGGTTTGTCAACCAATTTTCTTTCAATTTTAAATTCTTGAACTGTATTGACAACATGATTAAATAGAGCACTAGAAGTTCTATCAGCAGTAACATCTGTAAATCCAATAAGCCTTTCATGTATTTCCCCATCATGCACAAAACACAAAACTGTTGAGAGCTGTGATTTTGACATTACATCTGAAGTTTTGTCCAGTACAATGGCTACAAAAGTTGCTGAATCAATTTCAATTCTTATTACATCTTTAACAACATTAAATATAGACTTCATAAATAGTCAAGCGGCATTAAAGGCACTTGACTCATACCAGATTGACTCTAAATTAATCTGGAATTGCCTTCAATCCCTGATAGAGCTGCCAGAAAATAACAGGATAAAAATGCTATGGGTGCCAGGTCATAAAGGGATTGAAGGTAGTGAAATTGCCGATTTGTTTGCAAAAAAGGGTGCTCAAAGTTCCTTCTTGGGACATGAGCCAGCTCGCGGCATTTCTATGAATGTCGCAAGGAGGGAAATCAGGGACAGAATGAACAGAAGGTTATATTGGAGGTCCATTAGTGGACAGAAACATGCGAAATCTTTTATACAGGGAATCTCGCAGAGCAGTGCTAGGGAACTATTATGTTTAAATAGCAACCAGTTAAGAACAGTGACGGGTTTATTGACTGGGCACTGTCACTTAAAGGGACACTTACATAAGCTAGGGTTGGTTGAAGACCCTAAGTGTGGAAAAAGAGAGGAAACAGCCTCGCACATTTTATGTCAATGTGAGTCCCTTGCAGGACTACGATTTCGTCACTTGGGCTCTCATTTCATGAGCCCGAGTGACTATCATAGGATCCTAACAAACAAGCTACTGTGATTTATTCAAAGTGCTTGTTTGCTTGCAGGATAGATGGCTGGGGATGCAAAATAGACCAACAATGGTCACAGTGCAAGGGCTGTAGATAGCCCACCCTTCCAATTCTAAATTCCACACTTTATAAGATCATTTTGAACAGTGAGAGAAATTCCTTGAAACACAGTTGATGTATTTAAATGATTATCTAAAAGAGGACCAAAATGCCAAGTACATTTAAAAATTCTATATAACTACCTCTATTCATTGATTTCTTAGACTCATCATGACCTCGCAAAGGCAGTTCTTGTTTAGATAAATAACATATTGCATCAATGAACCTTTTTGAAATATCTCTATTTTTATTCACCTGTTCATTGTGCCGACTTATTTCAGTTTTCCGTTGGTTGTCAAGTACAATGCCGATTCTTTGTTTTCCAAAAAGTTTTAGATTAAGAAAAGACAACATGTGATTGAGATCCTTCATGTTCTTGCTTTGCTGCTGCTAATGGTTAAGATCAAAAAACCCATGCTTATTTTTTTGAGAACAATAAACATGGCCAACAAAAAAGTGTAAGTTGCATTTTACAGCCAGTTAACCATTCCACTGTTTCATATTGTAAAATGGAGAACTGTCTCGTATATTCAGATTTTGTGCCTTTTTGCTTACGAAGTAGATTTGGAAGAGATGGACAAGGCTTACCTTCTTCCACAATGTTCATATGACCAGCAAAGGTTTGAGTTGAAAATGGTACACTTACAAAATCTTCAACAATATTTCCCATTGTATAAGATGGAGCATTCTAAAACAACTTTTTCGTTAATATTATTACCACAAATGTAGCATGAGGAAGGCTATCTGTTTTGCGAAGTAAATCAATCTGCATTAGTATTGTGCATGTTGTGTTGCATGGCATTCTGTTCTTTCTATCTACTTAATAACCTGTGACAATGCAAGACGGTAAAATCTTAAGGGACCCATACGCGTGCAATATTATTGTCTCAATTTATTGATCGTAATATATTGTGGCGACCTGACACTGGGCGCATTTCACCACTTCTTGTGCGACCTCGAAGGATCTGGAACCAGAAGGAAGCCGATACCCGAGCCTTCGCAAAAGATCTGGAAGCGTTCCCATCCCCTTTACAAGGGAGAAGCCCGGCAAGGGCGGCAGAGAGAGCGAACGCGGCCTAGTGTGCGAATGAGAGCGAGAGCGTCGGAAGAAAAACAATTGTGTAGAACGACCTTATGGAAGGCGGTACACCATGTACCGTATTTGCCGGCGTATAGGACGCAGCGACGTATAAGATGCACCCCCTTTTTTATACACATTTTTAAGGAAAAAAATTTACATTTTTTTCATGAATTTCCATAATGATTTACTGTACTAATTTTATAGTTATTTATGTCCATAAAAAATGTAACTAGGGAACATTGTAGTTAGGTACCTTTTAATCAGAATTCTCAAAACCCAAAAATTCATCTCCAGAGCTAAATGAAGAATCACTTAAGAGCCTCTTCTTCAGAAACTGAGTCTTCGTATAACAAATCATCCTCTGTTCCATCAAGTGAGTTACTAATTCCACATTTCTTAAACAACTTTACAACTGTCTCATGTTTCACAGCATTCCATGAAGTTTTGACCCATTCACAAATCTGCGAAATGCTAGGCCTCTTCCTCCTTCCTGATGGTGTCACTTCAAAATCTGTAGACTGCATCCAATTGTTCCATTTCTCCTTCATGAATCCTTTAAATGGTTTATTAATGCAAACATCTAAAGGTTGAAGCTGACTCGTTAGGCCACCTGGAATTACAGCTATTTGAGTTTTCAGTTGGTTCATTTTATTTTTCACAGCTTCTGTTTTGTGACTCCGAAACTGATCCCATACTAGCAAGGCAGGTTTCTTTAACAGTCCACCAGGACGCCTGGACCACACATTATCTATCCACAACTTCATCCCCCCTTCATCCATCCAGCCCTTTTGATGAACGTGCACAAACACACCTTTAGTCAGTTTTTCCTTGGGCAAGGTTTTCCTTTTGAAAATCAAAAGAGGCGGCAATTTTGTTCCATCGGCACAGCAAGACAACACGACTGTGTAATGCGTTTTCTCATGTCCACAAGTTTTAACAACAACACTTTTTGCACCTTTGGAATCTATTGTTTTGTTTGAGGGTACATCGAACGTCAGTGGGACCTCGTCCATGTTTCCTATTTGTGAAAGTTCAAAATTTTCTCTTTTTCTTGCATTAATGACAAATTTATGAAACTCGATAATCTTGTCTTCATATTCTATTGGCATCTTTTGTGCTATTTTTGTTTTAGTCAGCATACGTAGGTCATTTCTCTTCATAAATCTGGAACACCATGATGTTGATCCTGTAAAATCAGCGATGCCTCTGTTAGTAGCAATCACTCTTGCTTGTTGAATAGTCATTTTTGTGGAAACTGAAAATCCCGAGCCTCTGTGGTCTAATATCCAAGTTTTTAATTCTTCTTCTAGTTCCGGCCATTTTACAATTCCATGTCGCAGATTGTGTTTACTACGCATAGCTTTTTGTAGGTCCTCTTCCTGTCTTCTCCAAGTTCTTATCATCTTTTCAGTTGGTGGTGATCCGAAATTCCTCTCTGCTGCCCTGTTTCCGTGCTCTTTGGCATACGCAATCACTCGTACCTTGAATGCAATATCATAGCAGAATCTGCGTTGTTTATGAGCCATGTTCTGCCACTTACTCACCCACTAACCCTTTTCGCCTTCCCGTATGGACTCCTTGGACAATGGTCGCAAGATGGACTGATGACCCAACCCTACGTCTTTCAATTGTTTCCGCTACGCTATACGCACTTCATTTGTTTCCGCGGCCAAGTCCGAGAATTTTTGCGGTCGCGGAACCGCAATGCCGAGCTATGAAGTGGCCCTGAGAGTCAGATATGGCCGATAGCGCTTTATTAAAACTCATATAGTAACGAAGAATGCGGATATACCGCCAGCGTACACACCTGGGGAGCTTAGCTTAAAGTCGGGAGTTGCACCATTCACATTCGAAAGGAATACACGATTTCATCACCTTTCGCCTAATCGAACAACGCTATGGACCAGCAGCTTGTTGTTGAAATGTGATCACGCATGTGCACATTGGATGAATCGTAACTTTAGATGTCGGTGGATTTGAACTCTATTTTACTGGAATGATCCCTCTTTCAGTAATGAAGCAAAAAATATATCACGCAACTTTTTTTACAGAACAGAAAAAATTTATGGAAACGATTTATTCGAAACCACTTTTTAGCAAAAAAACAAAATGCAATAGAATACTTATACGTGTATATTAATATAAACCAGAAGTTTTAGACAGACTGAAATTTCAACTCATAATTTTGATTACCGGCGCATAAGACGCACCCCATATTTTAGGCGTATTTCGATGGAAAAAAAGTGCGTCCTATACGCCGGCAAATACGGTATATCATAATAAATACGATTTTATAGAATGGACATGTTAATCTCATTTCCTATCTTAACCACTCAACTGGGTAGTTTTTTTTCCCAAGTCGCTTCCACAGTGGGTATTTAAATTTGAAGTGAGACTTTTTCTTTTCATTTTCAAATTAAATGAAATTTGCTTTAAAAATTCCAGAATTATCATTACAAATATAATATATGATATAATACTTCGATAAATAATTTCTTTTAAGTATAAATATTATTTAAATAATTTATAAAATCTTCATTTTAGCAATCAGATATTGTTTTTTTTTGACTGTTAGCATTAAATTGAAATGCTTATGTATGTTTAAAATAATTTTATTTCTCAAAAATATATAAATTTTGTCATAATATGGCTATAAGTAATAACAATTAGCATATTATTGAAAAATATCTATAAGACTATTTTTGCCAAATATACATATATTACTATATTTTTTATATATATATATACATATATTACTATATATATATATATATATATATATATATATATATATATATATATATATATATATATATATATATATAAATACTAAGGAAGAGGAAAGGTAAGTAAGGATATTTTGGGCAACTAGGTGTTGAAGGAAACCCAGTGAACACTTACCGGAAGTAGAGCCGCCGGGGTGTTGGAGAGACACATTTGTAGAGGTTAGAGTTTTCGGGATGATATCAGTTGTGTCTCTCCTGTGCTGACGAAGGGATCATCCCGAAAGCTCTAACCTCTACAAATGTGTCTCTCCAACACCCCAGCGGCTCTACTTCCGGTAAGTGTTCACTGGGTTTCCTTCAACACCTAGTTGCCCAATATATATATATATATATATGTATATGTGTGTGTGTGTGTGTGTGTGTGTGTGTGTGTGTATATATATATATAACATATATATATATAACACAAAGGATTGTTATATATATATTGTTACATAATGAAATGGGAAAAACATTAACACATTCTCAATATCTCAGAAGCAAACTGAACTTTCCATAAACATCTGTTTTTCATATGTGCCGTTAGAATTACTAGCAGGAAAAACATTCATAAATAGCAGGTTTACCCTTGAGACAAAAGTGCATGCAGAGAAAAGTGTGATTTTTCCCAAGGGAGTGTGAAAAAACCCAGAGTGTCATAAACGGTCATTCCAGATGTGGCGATCACGGAAATGCAACCCGCAACGCATATGCAGACCTCCCTTATGAAGACCTGCTTCTCAAAGAAAAAGGAAGACAAGGCCATCTATGGCAGTCAGGACGAACTAGAAGAACCAAGCTATAAGTACGAGAAGCTACAGGACTGAAAATCGCGGCGTACCCATAGCAATCAGCCTGAAATTTGCCATGACGTCTAAATCCGTCACACCCAGTACTGGCGCTTCCGGCCATGACATCTATACACGGCATACCCAGATGAGTGGTTAATCACCAATCCTCGGAACCCTCGAGCTTGCAACAACTGGTATCAGAAGTGGGATTATTGAGCAGGAAATAAGTAATGCCTCGCGCTCAACTGCAGGACGGCTCTCCGGTAGCCGCAACAACAGAGGAAAAAGTATCCGTAGATCTGGTTATGGGAATGCTTACGCAGATGATGGGTCATTTAAAAGCAAAGGAGGACAGGCATAGGGAGCGGCTGGAGCAGGTAGAGAGAAGCATAAAGGAAGGGGTATTGAAGACAACGGACCAGTTGCAGACCCAAATGAACGATCTCACTCGGCAATTGGAGAAGATACGTGGAGAAGTTCGTGCACCTAAAGAAGAAATGCAGCTAGCCACGGTGCACGAAGGACATCAATGTAATGTGAATAAGGATTCTACTGGTCAGTCTGAAAGCGTGCGATCTGAAACGACGCCAGGCCTGGGAATACTGTCGACACCTGCAAACATCGCCAAGGCCGCAACGTACGACGGGAACACCTCATTGCAGGAATATTTGATGCAGTCGCTCGTCTTAATGGTTGGGCAGGATCGGTTAAGCCGAACATGCTGGCAGCGTGTTTGAGGGGTCCGGCAGTTGCAGTCCTACAGACAGATGAGGATCTCGACGACGTCTCTTTTGGAAACGTCACTACGACTACGATATGGTGAGGAGAAGTTCATTCAGCTACACCACAGCAGGTTAAATGATAGACAGCAGGGGCCAAAGGAAGACCTAGCCGCTTTCGCCGCTGACGTGGACCGATTGGCTCGCCTCGTGTTTCCAAGTTGCCCACCAGACGTGCAAGACCAAATTGCTGCTAAGTAATTTATATGTGGCATAAATAACCTACAGTTACAATTTGCAGTTTGTATAGCAGGATCGACGTTGCTGCGGGAATCCTTGGCCAAGGCTCTTGATGTTGAGTCGGCATTTATAGCGAGCCGAGCCAGCGTGCAGATTGTGCGAGCTGCGGATGCGCAAGAGGACGAAGTGTGCACTTGTACCACGAGATCGGCATGGTCTGTGAGATTAGAATGCTGGTGATGTCATCAAAGAGGTCACCTGAAAAGGGAATGCCCGCTAAACAAACCATAGGCTGCAGGAGAAGCATACCCGGGAAACGAACAGTAGCCGAGTTTAAGGGGCGAAGACTGGCTTCTCGTGAAAAGCCCCAGATAGTAGATATTAGTGAAGCAAACTCTCTTTCGGGGTTATTAGCGGGAATATAAATGGCCGTAACTGCAGAATATTAGTAGACACTGGAGCAAGCGTCACTCTAATCAGCATCCTCCTGGCAAAATGACTATGTATAATGTCTATGGGCACTAGCAGACACCTGATTCTGAAGATTGTAACGGGAGAAACTGCACCTATCGCACAAGAGTGCAAGTTGGATTTTAATCTTGGCGGGAGGAAAGTCAGACACTGGGCATATGTGGCAGATATCTTCAATGAATGCATATTGGGCATGGATTTCCTGCGCCGGAATAAGTGTGTGGTCGACTTGCCTCGCAACTGCCTACGTCTAGATGACAGAGGTGGCACTTCTCGGAAGCAGTTTAAATGAGCCCGAAACTACCAAAATTCTGATGGCATCCAGAGTAACTGAAATGCCTCCATGATCGGAAGTGATAATACCAGTAATAGCAGCATCAGATGGCTTGAAAATGCTAGTCGTCGCAGATCCAGCAGGTACAACAGACTTCCCATCAAGATTAATGATAGGAAGGACAATGCTGAACCTAGAAAATCAACATCTGGCTATACGCGTGGCTAACTTGTCGGACACTACCCTGCGCATAGAACCAGGACTCATTCTGGCTGAAGCTCATCTGGTGGTAGCCATCTTTTTGACCCGGGGCCCAGAACCTAAATGAGACTTCAAATCTAATCTTCCTCTGGAATTAGGACTTTATCAAGATACAGTGTGCGATCTAACCCCCAGTGAACGGCAGGAACTTAAGGATTTACTAATAGAGTTTCAGGATGTCTTTGCTAAATCAACCAATGACGTTGGACGCACAAATATTATACAACATCAGATTGATGTTGAACAGGCAAAACCAGTCAAACAGCCGCCAAGATGAATTCCACAGGCAAAACCGGAAGAAGTTGAGTCACTCATCAATCAAATGGCAAGTCAGGGGGTGATCGAACCATCGTCGGGTCCATGGGCATCACCGATAGTTTTAGTCAAGAAAAAGGACGAATCGTCATGGTTTTTTGTCCTCTATAGAGCCCTAAATGCTCTTACCAAGAAGGATTCCTTCCCTCTACCTCGAATTGATGACACTATAAACGCACTTGCAGGGTCCGAGTGGTTCTCCACCCTAGATCTACAATCAGGATACTGGCAAGTAGTCGTAGCCCCAGAGGACCGCAAGAAGACAGCATTTTCTACCAGGCATGGACTATGGCAGTTTTGCATTATGCCTTTTGGACATTGCAATGATCCTGCAACATTTGAGCGATTGATGGAGTTGGTACTCAAAGGACTGAGTTGATCCCAATGCCTCGTATACCTTGATGATGCCATTGTTCTGGGAAAGACATTTTCGGAAGCACTTAGAAATTTAAGGAACGTCCTGATGAGGCTCCGTGCTACAAACTTATGCCTAAGCCCAAAGAAATGCCACCTTTTTAAGAAGAAAGTTCACTATTTAGGTCACATAGTATCCAGTCAAGGAGTAGAGGTGGACCCTGAGAAGGTTCGAGCTGTCAGGGATTGGGGAATACCACGTAACAAAACTGAAGTAAGGAGTTTCTTAGGTTTCTGTGCACACTATCGGCGGTTTATAAAGGGGTTCTCCAATGTAGCCAAACTTTTGCACCGATTGACAGAGGAAACTTGAACCTTTATTTGGGATCAGGAATGCAAGGAGTCGTTTGACCGACTTAAAGAAGGATAAACGATTGCACCCTTGTTAGCCTATCCCAGAGACGAAGGCGAGTTTATTATCGACACTGATGCAAGCAGCATTGGAATCGGGGCAGTTCTGTTGCAGAAGCAGGAAGGAAAAGAATGGGACATAGGTATTTTTAGTAAGACTCTCAGCAAGCCGGAACGAAACTACTGTGCTATACGTTTGGAGCTACTTGCGGTAGTAAAAGCGGTTCAGCATTTTCACCACTACATTTACGGCAGACCATTTACCATCAGGAAAGACCATGCAGCATTCAAGTGGCTTCTCAATTTTAAGAATCCCGAAGGACAAGTGGCCCGGCAGATAGAAAGGTTCCAGCAGTATATCCCTGGGATAGAATTTGTTCATAGACCAGGAAAGCAGCATCGGAATGCAGATGCATTGTTCCGCCATCCATGCTTAAAGGTGGAATGCAAATATTGCTGCCGTGCCGAGGACCGATGAGGAAACAACACCGTTTCTGTATCCCTAACTCAGATCGAGGACAACACAGAGGAGCTCAGCAGGGGGATCTCACACTGTCTGCTGTACTTTGAGCAAAGCTGGCAGGTAAGAGATCTAGCTGGATGGAGGTTGCCTCAACTGATCCAGACTCCAAAGCGCTATGGTCTCAATGGGGAACCCTGGAAGTACGGGATGGAATTCTATATCGAAGATGGGAATCTGATTCTGGAGGATCATCGAAGCTGTTGCCTGTTATCCCCAAGGCTATGATTCCAGAGGTGCTGATGGAAATGCATCACACCAAGACTGGCGGACATTTTGGTATAGCAAAAACTATGGTAAAAGTCTGCGCCCGGTACTACTGGGTGGGAAGACGGCGTGACATTAAGGACTGGTGCAGTATTTGAGCTTCTAAAAATGGACCCGCAACCAGGAGTCGGGGAAAATTGCAGATTTATAACGTTGGAGCACCTATGGAATGTGTGGCCATAGACATACTAGGACGACTTCCAGAAACAGTACGTGGGAATAAGTACGTATTGGTGACAATTGATTACTTTACAAAATGGCCAGCAGCTCTGCCAATCCAGAATCAGGAGGCCCGTATGGTAGCGGACGCATTGATAGACCATTTTTTCTCAAGATTCGGAATACTAAAAGAATTACACTCAGATCAAGGATGGAATTTTGAAACATCAATGCTCCGAGCAGTGCTAGAAAGACTGGATACTCGGAAGACGAGAACAACGCCACTTCATCCTCAGTCGGATGGACTAGTATAGAGGTTCAATTGAACACTCCTGTCATATCTATCAAAATTTGTGGAAGAAAACCAAGCAGATTGGGACTGCCTTCTTCCTCTGGCAATGATGTCGTATCGGGCCATCAGGAACGAAACTACGAAATACACGCCCTCCAGGGTGATGTTCGGGAGAGAACTCTTGTTGCCGGGAGAACTAGTCGTTGGCCAACCTCCTGGTGCAAATATTACTCCCGATAAATAACTGGAAGACCTGACCAAATGTTTGGAGACTGTCCACGAGTTCGCACGACATAACCAGCGTAACGAGAGGGCGTATATGAAACAACACTATGATTTGAGGAGCAGAGAGACTCCGTACACAGCTGGGGATAAGGTCTGGCTATACAACCCAAAATGTCGCAGGGGTAGATGCCCAAAACTTCAGCGGCCATATACAATCACCGACGTCCTAAACAACGTGGTTTATAGAGTGCAAAAAGATGGCCAACGAGGAAGTACCATTGGCCATTTCGATCGACTGGCACCCTACCGTGGCATAATAGATGATGGGACGAGTAGGCCAAGACAGTCCGAGGATGGACTAAGTGATTTAAGTGGGGGGCAGCGTGGTGACCTGACACTGGGTGCATTTGACCACTACTCATGCGACCTCGAAGGATCTGGAACCGGAAGGAAGCCAATACCCGAGCGTTCACGAAAGATCTGGAAGCGTTCCCATCCCCTTTAAAAGGGAGGAGTCTGGCAAGGGGCGGTAGAGAGAGCGATCCGCGGCCTAGTGTGCGAGTGAAAGCATCGGAAGAAAAACAATTGTGTAGAACAAGCTTACGGAAGACAATTCACCATGTATATAGTAATAAATACGATTTTATAGAATCGACGAGTTAATCTCATTTCCTATCTTAGTCACTAATCCTTGGAACCCTCGAGCTTGCAACAATATTGTCCAAATCTGGCCACAACCAACGGCTCAATAATATTGTTCAATATTTCTCTGCATACCTGTCATCGATCTCCAACAGTCAGTCTGCTTCAACCACTCACCAGTCACTTAATAACCACATTTTTTGACAGTCATACAGACAGTTGCATAGCTATAGCTTTCTCTGTTTCTCTCCGCAAAAAGAAGAAGAAAACGGCCTGCAAAAAGAGATGTTGGGTGGAGGACTGGCTGAAGAAGCGACACCCACAAAAATCTCCTCTGCAAGTTGCGTTTCAATGAACCGAATGACTACAGAAACTTTCTGCAAAATATTGCACAATATTATTGTGGCTGCCCACCTTCGGCAAAATATTATTGAGGTCGCTACAATAAAATCAAACTAAATTTGATTATTTCGATATACTGTGCAAACCTTCAATATCACCTACACATGTTGAATAATATTGACAATATCGAATATAGGCAGATGGGCAAATTAATGGTATGGCAATAACATAAAATCTTGACATGCCAACATACGAAATAATAGTTATTGGTACTGCCAATAGATGCCAAAAAATAATGCCCAATGTGCCATTAACTATATAGAGTAAAAGCACATTTTAACATCACCCGTTCTACCTGCAAACTTGCTCTAACAGCATCTTCGGTGAAATTACATGTTCCATTTGTCTAACAGATGTCTCCAGAGTCATGACTGACCTTCCGTAACCTTAACCACATATTGTAGTAATTCCTCTTCTGTTTCAAGGTGTAAACATTTGTGACGTAATGCATAATAATAATAATGTCATTAAAGTTATTTTGTAAACATTTTGAGATACTCTAAAGAACATGAGTAGTAGTAGCAGTAGTAGACAACACAGGGAGTGAATGGTGCTTACTTTATAACAGAAAATTGACATTGCCACTGCCTCTGGATAATGGGATATTAATGAACGAGTATAAAATAAGCTCATCTACGATATATGACAGTAAAGCAAGAAAACAGCAACTTCTAAAAAAATTGCTGACTCGAAGACATGAAAATATCCAAGAATGTAAAAATTTAAGGAAGCTAAATCTAGAACAGTTGGATGCAGTATTATACGAGTGGTTTAAAGTGAGGCATTTTTATGGTTTCCCAATCACAGGTACACTATTAATTGAAAAGGCAAAATACTTTTATCAGCGAACGGGCTAAGCTTGCTAATTTCCCAGCTGACTTCCTGGATGCGATTTCTGATCTTCTTTTGTTTATTTGCTGAGCTTGCTTCAAAAATTTTATTTTTCAAACTATCTCATGCAAATTCAGATATAGATATACAAAAGGAAATCAACAAATTGTTCCTGTTATACCATTTCAAATCCTAGCAATAAACAACAAAAGGAGATCGGAAATCACATCGGGAATGCAGGCAGGGTAATTCGCAAGATGTTTCAACAAATTAAATCAGAAATTCGAGAATTTACAAACTGTTGATATTTACTTTCAATGAAAAAAGCAAAACAATCTGTTAATTGTGAATAATAAATGATGGTTGTAGTAGTAACGTTATTTTCGATGGACCCTTATTTGGTTTCCAGAATGAGCATTACAAAAATTATAAGTTACACATGATAATTCCGACAAAAAATAATGAATTAGATAACGAAGAACAGCATGTACAATATCTTATAAGGAAGAAGATCCTTGAAAGAAATCATATATGCCATCAATGTAATTGGAATGTGATTTTGTGGCATATTCACTTTGGTCCCATGGGTGCCGTTAGGATGGGCTTTTACTGTACTGTGAAAAGAAAAATGTTTTCAGGTACTGAGTTAATTAAATGCTCTATTTGAGAATAAAGTCACTATGCCAAATATCTGATTTAATCATGTGTTGGTCGACAGTTATTGGGCACCCTCTTATAAATGTGATGTATATTAAATAAAGAATAAATAAATGTTTATATGAATAAATAACATTAAACAAAATATATAACAAAACTTGCAGATAAAAAAGTTTCAATCTATTGTCGAAATTAACACCGATTACAAAAAGTGATCTCTTATCCACATCACAAGCATAACAGCAATATGGTTTAATTGTCAAACATGATGCAATATTTTTATTTTTTCCAATGACATACTGACATTTAGCTTGGAAAGTAATGAACTTTATTGAAGATTTGACATGTATCAATGGTTAAAACTGAAATCTACTTGACTTTCGTGAATGCATCAGCTATTTTCTCCACTTTTTAATAAGGGTGCCAAATAACTGGGTAGTGCCAAGACAGATCAGCCTACTCCCAACAGTCCACAAAATATTCACCAAAATACTCACTATGCACCTTCAAAACCATCTTGATTCTGTCCAACTCAGAGAGCAAGCTGGATGTCGCAGTGGGTATAATATGATGGACCACATCCAAGTTGTGAGAGAGGTAATCAGTCAGACTAACGTGTACGAGTTACCGCTATGTACAACTACGAGAAAGCATTTGACTCTGTCCAAACTTCGTCTGTGTTACGTGCACTGAAGAAACGAGTAGAAGAAACGTACATAACCTTGATCAAGAATATCTACGAAAATGCGACAACATCTGTCCAGCTGCATGAAGAGACGAGTGCCTTTAAGGCCGAAAAGGGAGTGAGACAAGGAGATACTATGTCCCCTAAGTTATTTACAGCAGCTCTAGAGGAAGTATTCAAAACGCTAGACTGGGAAGAAAAAGGCATAAAGGTAAATGGAGAATATCTGAGTCATCTGCGCTTTGCAGATGATATCATACTCTTCGCAGGGAGCCCAGAAGAGCTCCGTAGAAGAACTGAAAAGCTTGAGCAAGCAAGCCGAGAAGCTGGACTTAAGATGAATCTTAATAAAACAAAGGTTATGTACAACTCCTTCACAAATTCTGAGAAGATACATATCAACGGAGAAGAACTTGGAGAAGTAACCAGCTATGTTTACTTAGGTCAACTCATCACTACTGATGGTTCGCTTCTTGGAGAAATCAACGGGAGAGTGAAGATGGCATGGAGTGCTTTTTGCAAGAATGCAAACATCTTTAAATCAAATATTTGAGTCTTCCTAAAAAGGAGATTGTGTGACCAATGTGTTGTGCCTTTTCTGATTTATGGAACATGAACACCAAAATGATATAGCACCTGCAAACTACATAGATGAACATGTAGAGATGCATGTTAGGGATCACACAAAGAGAGCATAAAAGGAACGACTGGGTAAGAAAGAAGATAGGAGCCTGTGATGTGATTAGAAGATGGAAGAGTAAAGGTGCTAAAATGGCAGTGGATGGGCCATATTGCCTCATAATTTGTATCCTATATCCTATGTAAGAAGCATCTTTATATTATAGATACACACATTTTTTATTTATTTCAACTACAGTAGACTCCCGATTAACCGGGGGCGGATTATCCGGGTTGCGGATTAACCGGGGTCCCTATAAGCTTAAGTGTGTCTATTTGTGCGTAAATATATATTCTTGTTATGGAAATCCGGCAGGCGGAAATTCACAATATACATATGTAGCCTATTTATAAACACAGCACACAAGTGAAAGACGAACACAAAAATTACGCGAAATTTTCGGTCAAGCCGTCTTCACCACAGTAAGGTATGAATGTGAAATCAGAAGTGAGAGGGGAAGGAATAAGAGAGGAGGGTGGGGTCGAGGAAGGAGGGAAGGGAGGATGAGTTAAAAAGAAAAAGGACTGTTCTTACCATAGAACAAAAACTCGAGCTCATCAATAAACACCAAAAAGGTGCTAAAGTGACAACTTTAATGAAGGAGTACAATGTTGGTGAACAAAATGTACGCGATTTGATAAAATATAAGGCTAAATTGATCGAGTTTGCAGGAGTTTCCGATAGTGGCATGTCAAAACGAAAATCGATGAAAACTTCAACTTACAATGAATTGGATAAAGCCATGGTTTTATGGTTCAATCACAAAGGGCACAGGGGATTCCGGTCTCTGGGATAATTTGCGCTGCTCAAGCTAAGTATTTTTTTGACGAGTTGAAATTAAAAGGAGATTTCAACGCATACTCTGGTTGGTTGACACGATTTAAACAGCGACACGGCATTAGGCAAATAACTGTTCAAGGCCAAAAACTGAGTTGTGATGAACCTGCGGCTGTCGAATTTAAGCATCAATTTCGGCAATTCATTGAAAAAGAAGGTCTCATACCGGAACAAATTTTCAACGCCGACGAAACCGGTCTATATTGGAAGTGTTTACCAAACAAAACATTAGCATATGAAAGTGAAAGGAGTGCTTCGGGTCACAAAGATCAAAAACAACGGTTAACAGTTTTGTGTTGTGGGAATGCTGCTGGAACTCTTTTTTTGAAACCCTGTGTAATCGGAACTGCAAAAAAACCTCGTGCTTTTTCAGGAATTGAAGCTTCTAATTTACCTGTTCATTACTACAACAATAAATCAGCTTGGATGGACCGAGAAATTTTTAGTGACTGGTTTACAAAAAAATTCATTCCATCAGTTCGTCAGCATTTGAAATCACTTAATCTGCCACAAAAAGCGCTTCTACTTTTGGATAATGCCCCCAGTCACCCAAGCGAAGAAATTTTAAAATCAGACGGTGGGAACATTTTTGTGAAATATTTGCCACTAAATGTGACAGCGTTGACCCAACCGATGGACCAAGGAGTGATTCAAAACTTTAAAGTGATTTACAAAAGAAACTTGTTGCATAAATTAATTATGGTAGGTAGTGATTTATTGACATTTTGGAAAAAATTAACAGTGTTGGATGCGATTTATGAAATTGCGACGGCGTGGACATCGACCAAAGGCATAACATTAAAAAAATCATTTCGAAAAATACTGCGAAATGGTGAAGAACTTCTTGGTGACGACAATAATACTGACGAAGGAGCGCCCGAAGTGTTAAATAATTTACGACAGATTAGTGGTTTTGAAATTTTAGATGAAGAAGCAGTTTTTGAGTGGTTTAATTCGGACAAAAATTTGACAGGTCATGAAATGTTGAGTGATGACGAAATAGCACGACGGGTTATGAACGAAGAAGAATCGAGCCCAACCCCAAATGAAGACCCAGAAGAGGATTTGCTACCGACAAACAAAATCGGTCACAGTGCCGCTTTGTCTCACGTCGAGGCTCTACTTGACTACGCTGAGCAAGAAGACGACGTCGCTCTTGCCGATAAGATGATGCTGCGTAATTTACGCACTACCATACGTAGGAAGGCCAACCAAGGGGAAAAGCAAACTTCTTTGCTTTCCTTTTTCAGAAAATAGTAAGTTTGCATAAACTATGTACCTCTATAAATACATATGTATGTATTTATCAATATTTTTGTAATTAAATTTACATTTAAGTTATATTTTCGAGTTTTTCTTTCATTTTGCGGATTGTCCGGGGTTTCGATTATCCGGGGAACTTTAGTTCCCAACCTGCCCGGATAATCGGGAGTCTACTGTATATAGCAACGTAAACAGTTACTGATAATTATTTAGGAAACAGAGTAAGAAGCATTTAAAATGACTGATCAAAGCAATTGAATCTTCTTTCACCATATGGATATTGAATGGGTGCCCATAATAAGGGGCAATAGGGAGCATTCCACCCTTACATTTCACAAAAAATTCTATATTATACCAGCGATGGCAAATGATTTTTGTCACTTGCCAATAGTCAATATATCATATATGAGATTTTTAAGACATACGTTGTGCTGATATATCAGCAGTTTGAGCATTTAAGGGTTAAACTTTTTCAAGTTTTATGCTTTTCCTTGCTAATTTAGGATTACTTCCTGCACTTTTATTGCCTTCACTCAATTTTATCTTTTCTGCCATGATTTCTTTAAATTACTTTTACCCTTGATACAGTCAAATATGTATTTTGCACTAGAGACAAAGCAAAATAACTATGGCTGGGGCTGGTTGATACTAGCCTGGTAAGAAAAAGATCCGCATTCAGAAACAGGAGAATTTGTCTGCCACAATAGTTCAATGGCAGAATATCCTCCAGCAAGTGGAAAATCCATGTTCAATTCCCCATCATGGCAGAATCTTTCCGTTTCCTGTTTTTTTTATTTATATGAAATAACTAAGAATGAAAATCAGATATATCTCTGGGTTTTCTTTTTCAGAACATTGTGGTTTTTTTTGCCACAGACTATAGTCACCTTCATCTATATAACATGCACTAATAAGGCATTACAGCATGGATACTTTTTTTCATTAAAGTAGCACTAACATAAGTAAATTTACCTATGAAAACATTTTTATTTTGAGAAAAATATTTAGTTTCAATTACAAATTTGAAGCTTACCCTTTTGTCATCAACCATAACAGTGAGCTGGCATGCTTTAGGATTGAAAACATGGGTTGGAGATGGGTGTTTAGGAAGTAGCTCTCCAGGTGCAGCAGCTAAGATAATAGCCCTGATGTTGCAAAAGAGATTTCAAGAAGATAAGATTTAAATTTAACCTTGTATAAATCACTTTAAGAAATTAACTCCATGAAATAATTTTCATAACCATTCATGAATAGTTCATTAAATCTAACATACCTACATTCAGTAATTTTACCAACAGAATTTATGCATCCGAAAATAAATAAAATGAAAATTCATCTTTCTAATTAGGTAATGGATAAGAGTGATAATTTAGATAGTTCAATATCCATTTACATATAAGAAAGTATTCGAGACTTTTTATGGCTATTAGACAGACCTATCTAATTTATCAGCTGTATTCTAGTCATAAGTTAAATAAATATTTATGAGTGGATGATAACAATAACATCTCATGTTGTACTTTTAATATAGTCTTCAGTCATTTTATTTCAAGTCTGTATCTAAACACCCTTCAAAACAACATCTGCAAAAAAAATATTTTATATGGTTTATCACTTTAAGGCAACAATCTCCACATCTTCACAATATCATAACTATTCTCCTAAAAGATTTTAAGTTAACATAATGCTTATATAAACATCTTAACTTTGAAGGATCTCTGAAATTCAACTGTTGTCAAGATTCTCCAAGTAGACTTTTTCTATAATGACAATAAAAATGGTATATTCAAAACTAAACACAGAAATGCATGGAATTTTTACTCCTAATGCTCTCAAGAAATGTGATAGTATAACAGCTTAAAGCCATAGTTCGGACCCAGCAAATTATGGAGCATAAAACCATGATAAAATTAATGGTTTCCTTTCCTTCTTTAGGGTGAGCATGCTTACATACATACATGGGTTGAGTACTACACAAAGTCATTTACATATAGTAAAAAAATTATCATAGGATAATAAAACAATTATTTTCATTTGAAAATAATGAGAAACATTATTCTTGAAGGAAATACAAAGTAACATAGTAACCACAGTAAGTGTGCAAATACTTCTCTAAAAAATGGCTACTTTTGGTAGATTATAACTATGCAGAATGTACTAACCTCCTCCTAGTTTGAGGAACGCCATAATTCCCAGCCTGAAGAACTCCAAAAGAGCATTGATAACCCATTCGGAGTAGGCATCTCAGCGTAAGCTTCAAAACCATGCTTCGTTTAAATGAGACAAAGTTCCTTACATTCTCCAGAATGAAGAAGCGTGGTCTATAGTAGTCACAGTAACTCAAATAAGAAGCAATGAGAGAATTCTGAAAGAAAATTTCCCAAACATATGCTAACTTGACACAATACAGTAAAACCTCTATAAAGCGAAATGGAAGGGACCCAAAATTCTGGTATTTTGATATATAGAGGTTCACCATAAAGAGGTTCACGACATTTAGCAGTTTGTAAATTCAAAACTAGAGCTTACTGTAGACAACAAAAAATTAATGCATACCATAGTCAAATAAAATATTTGTTTACACTACAAACATTAGAATTAAAAATGATAAAATACAGAAAATCAATAATTTACCTAATCAAAATTATTGCTGTAACTAGGAATCCAGTACATTAAGAAATTACCCAAAATTCAAAAAAGTTTAATACTGTTTTTTTATAATTTATTGAAATAGCTGGCAATATCTTTTTCTTTCATCTGTCTACAGAATTCTTGAGTTACAGCATTTTCAATCTTATTTAGCAAAACTATATTTGTTTCACAGTCCTTCGAATTTATCACAAATCTTTCTAAAATGTTCAATGCTTCTTGTACCTCCGTTCTCTTGGGTGGTGGCACATTAACTTCAACCTTATCACTCTCATCATCATCTAATTCCTTTTCCCCCATAAGACATTCGTTGCCTTCATTCTCCATGTTTTCCTCAAATACGTCATTTGGTGCACATGTAACGAGATCATTATCTGCTTTTACAAATTCATCAAAAGAAGCTTGAATGTGAAAGCTTGCACTTATTGCATTCCATTCTGCTGGATCCTCTGAAAGTCCTTCAGCCTCATTAACTTCAACTTCATCCATAAAACCAGCCTTACCAAAACATTTAGCAATTGCAGAAGCTTCAATTGCTCCCCAAGACAAGCAGAGTCTGTGCATCGCCTGTAGGATGTTCCACTTCACCTTAGTCATATCATTGCATGTAACCATATTCCGTAGCATGTATTGGACTAGCTGATGCCTATAAACCCTCTTGATTTGTGAAATTATATCCTGGTCCAATGGTTGGAGTTTACTTGTGCAGTTGGGAGGAAAATGAACTATTTTTATATTCCTCAACTTGATAATTTCACATTTATGAGCACTGCATCTATCAAGAAATAAAATTATTTTTCTGTTTTGCATCCCCATTTTGGCATCAAGTATGGTCATCCACTCAGTAAATATGGGAGTAGTCATCCAGGATTTTTTTGAGTTTCTATACATACAGGGTAATTTTTTAATATTTTAAAAACACCTTGGGCTTTTGAATTTCCCTATTACAAGGGGCTCCAATTTTTCACTGCCATCTGAATTGGCACAAAAAAGGACAGTAAATCTTTCTTTACTTTTTTTACCCCCATGGCAGGGTTCATCTTTCGCTGCAAGTGTTCTATCAGGCAATAAATTCAAAAAGAACCCAGCCTCATCAGCATTAAATATGTTTTCCTTTTTATAGCCACTTATGTATGCTTGCAGGGTCCCTTTCCATTCATCCTGAATACTTGGAGTTACTGCTCCTTCCTCTCCACACATCTTCAGTGATGCTAGGTTCCAGCGCATTTTAAATTTCTCCAGCCAGCCATTAGAACCCTGGAAATCTGGTACACCCATTTTTAATGCAGTCTGTCTTGCTTTCTCTTGAAGAATTGGACCAGACACTGGTATATTTTGGCCCCTGGCTTCCATCAACCAGTCATACAAAATCTTATCCAGGTCTTCATTTTTAGCAGCACGAAATCTTTTCCTCTTAGGACCAAGTTGTGCTGTGATTTCAGTTTCTTTTCGTTTTTTTAAAATGGAAGTAAGGGTTGAAGGAGGTAGGCCAAACATCTTAGCCACATCTACTTTTCTGTTTCCATCATCAACAGCCTTGAATATAAGTAGCTTCCTATCAACTGGTATTTCTTGTCTTTTTTTTGACCCAACCATGCAACTAAAGAATCTGTAAAATGAAAAAAATAGTGATTTACATTAATGTATTGTCTAAAACATTATTTAATATGAGAATCATAACTGATCGTGAAAGGCCCACAAAATTTGTGCTTGGCTGGAAAATGCGACTTTGCGATTTTTACACACATTAAAGTCCCGCGATCATTTTCGGATCATATCCAATTTTAAAATTTCAAGCGAAAAACATGTTACAGTTTTTAAAAAGTCGGTTACAATCGCAAGAATATTCCTCCCGGGGAATTTCCGAAATCGTTTTTAAAACACTACCAACCTGAAAGACCAACTAATGAACACTAATGTTTTCTATAGAAATCTATTTAAATTCTTTGTTAATATGAAGATATATACAAAGAATCGCAGCCTTGTTAAGTTTATTATATATTCTGTTATATAAAAATGTCTGCACTTATTAAATTAAAAAATGAAACGAAAACTCAGTCGACACTGTCATTTTGGTTTTGGCACGATGGCACTAATGTTTATACGTCATATTACGTCATGCAAAAACGTGAACCAGATGTCAGAGGTTGTCTGCTACTTACACAGTACAGTAAAACATCAAAAATTCCAACTACTGAGGCGGAGTATTCTAAATAAACGAATTGTCCACATATTGGAACACACTAATATATTATACGTCGTAGGCCATAAAAACGAGTAGCACATAATTGTCAGGCTGAATCCGAGATATGTGAATTGTATTCGCAACAACTCAATGTATTATGCTTTTATTTTGTGTTTTCAGCTTTCTTCTATTATGTCATTATCATTTTTCGTTTTATCAAAAAAAATATGTAGTATTCGGCTATCCGAAGCCGAGACCGAATAGCAGATATTGGCCGAATACCGAGGCCGAAGCTGAACTTCGGTGCATCACTTAGTATTTACTAAAACTTGCATTTTCTCTGAAGGCGATTTCCGAAGACTCCTCGTGGTCTCACTTGAAAATTAATGCGAGCAGTGCAATACTGGTGAAGGCTTTCGAATTTCTCACCAAGAATCGCCAAGACCTAAATTTTTCAAAAACATGTTCATATGATTATACACCATGTTTACCTTAAACATAGTTAGCAACACAATATTTTTAAAAGTTCCGTGGCAAATAAAACATGAAGCGAACTTTACCTTTATTCCGAAGATCCTTCACTCTCTCTCTCGCACTCACAATGAAAACAAACGCTCCCAAACTAGGTATGCCTAAATGATAAAGAATTATAGCTATGCTGAAAATTTTAGACATAAAGGATAAAAACTGAAATAGGCCATGAGCTTCAAGAATGAACAAATCATAATTTATCAGCAATAAAAATGTTCCTCAGAGAGACGTTTTTTTATTTTTTGCAATAATTTCAAAGTTGGTTCAAAATTTGAAAAATAAAAAATTACCTTTTCCTAATGTTTTTTTTCCAAAGCCAAACTTCTTCACTGTTTCACTACTGAAATCAAAGCAGGTGCTCAGTAGAATATCTTGCCGCCAAACCAAGCGAAAGTGAATCATTGCAGCCAATTAGTCATAGAAACACGCTGATTGGCTAATAACGGACGTTACTTTCACCTTTTCAATTGGCTAAACGATTAGCGCCGAAATCATCTCAATTTTGAAACATGGAGGTTATTTTTGCGAAATGATTTCCAGAAAAAAAGATCGCGATTTCGAAATATAGAGGTTATTTTTCCTTCCGGGACAATATTTCTATTACGATATATGGAGGAATATGAAATACGGAGGTTACGAATTAGAGAGGTATATTTCCTATGATATTACATTGGGTCTGTTCGGGACCAAAAAAATAGTACGATATATGGAGGTCTACGATAAAAAGAGGTTCGCTAGGTAGAGGTTTTACTGTAATAGTATTTCTAATATAAAACAAAGAAATTGTATTAATGAACTTCAATTGCATTTAACATCAATAATACGATTTCTCAAGAAGTTTTTCATTGTAGCCAGTAAGCTCCTGGAACTTCAGCTAAGATTGTCATGTACCCTTGAATTTGTTAACATTCATTTTGTATGTGTATTTACTATCCTTTTAACCCATATATGCCCATAGGTGCATTTTTGGAACAGTTTGAAGGGCCTCATCTTTTTATATCTACAAAGTTTCTATTATTAGTTTCATAGTAGTGGCGCTAACTGACAGAACCAATCCATGAAAAGTGTTGCTGCAACTCAGGCCCTCTTATTTGCCCTCTAAAAGACTGGAGAATAGTGTTTGCTGTTCCCCTTTAATGCACGGGGGTTCAGTGCCTGCTACATCCATGGGTTTTGCCATGTACCCAACAAAGAGAAGTATCAACCTCCTTGGACAAGAATGTTCTAGAATGCATCCTCTTCCAGAAAAAGGAAGTCTCATTCACACTGAAGACTTGCTCTGGCTGACATGCCTTATCCTCAATTATCTTTAACAGCTGGGGAGGAAAATTCTGTGCTGCTTCAGGGTCTGCAGATGCCGCTTCCTCAACAAACTTCACATTATGAAGGCTATATCTATTTAAAATTCTCAAACTAGCCCTTGGTGGCAAGAAATGCACTTGTACTGCTTGCACTACTGCCTTCACTTGTGGTTTGCATCAAATGTTCATGCAAACGCTTTGCCTTTTCATGTATAACAGGGCCAGACAGACAAAGTCCTTCTGTGCCTGATAATCTATCCACATACCGAGGACTTTTTCTGTCTTTTCTAATATTGGGTCACTTGTCACAAATGAAAATTTGGCACTCTTAGGATCACTATACTAATCCTTATAATCTCTTCACTTTCTTTTATGTTTCATAGCATCGATTCATTGACTCCATAATATCTGCCAACTGATGCCGCATTCTCAACCTTCTGGAGTTTGTCGAGTAGCTCCACTTTTTGGGATAAAGACAAATTTTTTATGCCTTTTTGTACTTAAATCACTCACCTTCCTTTTAGACACCATAACTTAAGCCACCTAAGGTAAAAAAAATTTTTAAAGTGCAAGATCACTATAATGAAAGCAACAGGATGTTCAGAGCAAGAAGACAAAATGCACACTATTTCCATGTTTAGGTTTTTGCTTCCCCAACTACAGAGGAGGAGGGAAGGATAATAATGAGGGATGTAGGGACGAGACTATTAAAGCCTTGGGGAGAAGGAAGATTAGAGATAAGGGCATTTCTAAGGGCAAAGGAAAGGAGGATTTGATATTAACTAAAAACTACTGAAAAACAAGTGAGCAATCTGGGTATGGAGTGGTTCTGAAGTATGGTTGTAAATATTTTCAACCTTACAGTAGGCACAGTCATAAAAGTATACAATGGTGCTTCCAAGAGGGTGTGCTAGAGGTCTGCATGGGCCTGGGCCAGGTAAGGCTGAAAAGTAATGGGTCCGATGCCTTTCCCGTTCGGGCCGCTTTGGGCCAGTTGAGGACCCAGTGAACCCCTCTCATATTTGCGCCACTGTAAAAAGAGTTTTGTCTTCATTATTTCTTTTAGGGGGAGTTCCTCATTCTCTCCTTTACAAGCGATACATCTCCCAGGCCGCCACTAGAGCACCCACGAATTCCTACCAATCTACCATCTCTTAAACAACTACTTATACCACCATCAAGAGGGTCCTGTTTGCCTTAGGAGATAACAGGATCTTTGGGACTCTTATATCTGAAGCTTCATTCCCTACCCCTACACCTTATGCAATTACCATCCCTTTTGTATGTGCCATTGATAGTCAGTTCACCCTGGGTAGCAGATGATATTGGTCTTCCGGACTGATAGAAATTGACATACTTTGTATTCTTCGTGCATTTGTGTGGTTTGAAATATATTTTGTGTTATTAAAACTTTTTATAAATCCCTAAAATACCAGAATGGATTTAATCAAGGAAATTCTTTTTAAAAAGGGCATTTAAATTTGAAATGCTTTGAAAATTTTTAAACATAAAAAGATACTTGATAAAGGATATACCATATCTGCCCGAATAGAAGCTGACCCCAGATTTAAGCTGACCCCCCAAAAATTTCCACAATTTTTTGGCAAAAAAGTAAATTTCGTAGATTTTATGCTGAAGTGTGCCGGGCATTCATGCACATCTTAGTATACATTATTCGAGATTGAAGAAATATGTGGGAAATGGTTTAGTTGTTGACATTTTGAAATATTACTCCAATTAATAATTTTGCATTGCTGAATAATGTTCCACATTCAGTGACAATAATTTCATTCAACTTCATTTTCACAAAAGGTCAAATATACTAACAGCGATCTTGCCAAGAAATTTTTCATCCAAGTCTATTTCCAATGAAATTAGCATTTATATTGCCTTAAGAAATTGCGTTTTTATAATTATACATGTTCTATGTAAAGTTTTACAGAAATTCAAACAGTTGAGCGTTCAAAGCCGTCAATGCATTTTGTGTAATCGTCAATTTACGCAAGCTATCTCGCCAAGATATTTTTTCATTCAAGTCTATTTTCAATGAAATTAGCATATATATTGCCTTAAGAAACTGCATTTTTACAATTATACAAGTTCCATGTAAAGTTTTGCCGAAATTCAAACAGTTGAGCATTCAAAGCCGTCAACGCATTTTACGTAACCGTCAATTTACGCAAGCGATCTATCTCGCCAAGATATTTTTATATATATCCATCGTAGGTCAAATATTTACTTTACGAAAAATATAGTACTATCATTTGAACGCAAAGGCAATGAGAGACTTCGAGATTTAACCATAACCCAAATTTACCTCGGACTTGCATTTAAGCCGAGGGGTGATTTTTTCATGATAGATTTTGACAAAAACATCGGCTTGTATTGGGGCAGATACGGTATGTTTACTGAAGAATGTACAAAATGTCCAGTTTGGGCGTTTGAAATAATTCGGGCCTCAGGCTAGGTCTGGGTGTGAAAATGAGGTAAAGTCTCAGGCTTAGACTTAATTATGAATGGGCCAGGGTGGGCTTGGGTCGAATATTTCGGCCTATGCAGACCTCTAGGATTTCCCACCCCTTTGGAGGCCACATTCCCAAAGCATGTATTGTGACCTCCCCTTAATATTTTGCCATCATTTGTAAAACAAGCTTAGCACCAGCAGATGCATCTTGTGCTTGGACAGGACGTGAAAGAAATTCAGGCTTTATCAGCAAAGAGTACGTAGAATAACCAGAATTTATTATAAATATCAAAGTATAAAATATAGAAAGTAGCTAATAGTTTAAATTAAATATTATTTATTACGAAATTACTAGGTCATTTGAATAACGTATATCGAAAAAAGTAAAAAACAAATCCTACATACATAAGTGTTCAGCTCATCTACAAAATTTATGTGCCATGCCAGTTGACTATATATAAATAAATTGCCTCTGATAGCAAAACCGCGATAGCGGGGACTTACTGTCTATTAAAATATAACGTTATATATTTACATTTTTATGACAGAAATCCATAAAACAAATAATTATTTATGTTGAAATAATCCAAAACATCAAAATATTAAAATTTCACCTTATATATTTTACGGATCTAGGACAATTCACCGACCACTATTCACCGAAACACAATTAACCGATCACAATTCACCAATTCACAAATCACCGAAACCACAATCCACCGAATCGCAATTCACCGAATCACAATTCACCGAAAAGTAAATTCACCGAACCACAATTCGTCGAATGTAGTATTCATCGAAATTTCCAAATCACATTATGAAGATGAGGAAGAGCGGAAGTAATATAAACGGAATGTTGGCAACAATAACACGTAACAATAAACCATTAACGTTTAAGGAGGAGTGGGTATGGGGAGGAAAGAAGGAAGATGAAATGGTATAGCAAAATGAAATACTAGCATAATGGATGTCATTCGATTGCAAATAACTGATACATGAATAATAAATAAACAAAATATGCTCACAGGAGTAGGGGGAGAAGAGGGGAAGGTTAAACATTTAAAAACGGAATACTAGCACCACGGGTGTCATTTGTTTGCAAATAACTCGTAAATAAATAATTAACAATAAATGAACAAATCATGCACTCAAGCCTTATGGTAGGAGGAGGAGAGGGGGAAAGTTAAACATTAAAAAACGTAATACTAGCACCATGGGTATCATTCGATTGCAAATAACTCGTAGATGAATAATAAACAACAAATAAACAAATGACGCACTCATAGCTTATGTTAGGGGGAGGAGATAGGGAAGGTAAAAGATTAAAAAAGTAATACTAGCACCATGGGTGTCATTCGACTGCAAATAACTCGTAGATGAATAATAAACAATAAATAGACAAATTACGCACTCAAGGTTTATGGTAGGGGGAGGAGAGGGGGAAGGTTAAACATTTAAAAATGGAATACTGGCATCACGGGTGTAATTCGACTGAAAATAACTTGTAGATGAATAATTAACCATAAATAAACAAATGACGCTCTCAAGGCTTATGGTAGGTGGAGGAGAGGGGGAAGGTTAAACATTAAAAAACGTAATACTGGCACCATGGCTGTCATTCAATTGCAAATAACTCGTAGATGAATAATAAATAAAGAAATGACGCACTCAACCCTTATAGTAGGGGGTGGGAGTTTAGCGTAACTTATGTTTTTATCGAAAAAAGTTGAATCAAAGCCAATGTTCAATCATGGACAACATGGTCGTCAGCAGAAAATTTTTCAGGGATGGGCAAAACACAGAAATGCCTATTACCCACGGGCAGAAGCAATTTTTCCCAACCTGGGAAAATTTAACTTAACTGGTCCCCAACTGACCACAAACCCACATCACTGAATCAGTATGAATTATATTATCATTGTACTGAATATCCTCTTGAAATTAACTAAAGTATATTTTTAATGACTAATTTATTTCCCTTAAAGCGGCTTAGCATCTCGGAATGAGCCGGAACGCACCGGAATGCCGCTCCGGCTCGTCACACACACCGATGATACCGTTCTCTTTCAGCAGACATTTAGAAATACCGTCCCTTATAACAAGCATCCCGTTTCATAAAAATTTCCGTTCCACTACCAATACAAGCGTTCCGTTTCGTAACATTTTCCATTTCGAGCACTGGTTAAAATCCACTCCGACCTGATTAACAGTTTGACACAAATACCCTATCTCCCTACACCTGATCTTTCTTCCCTTCACTTTCCTCTTCCCGTCTACATTTCGGTGATATTCAACCTTTTTGATCAGCGTGCCCCTTGGAAAACTTTGAAGGTGTGCATACCCACTGGTATTATCACGTAATACGAACAAATCCACAGAAAATCTATAAATGATTGGAATTAATTTTGGTCGACTAAATTTGTATTCACTGCACCTAATCGTAAAGGTTATGAAAAATGAATCTTTTGCGTATCCTGAAAAAACCTCCCGTATTTCCGGTTGAATACTGTAAATCTCGGGGTTCGCTGGAGATCGGCTGAGGGAAGGTGAGGGAGGTTTTGGCAATAAAAGGCCGCTCAAACTTGAGTAACTTTATTCATCTCTCCACATCTCGCTCCCGCGAACAACTAACTAACCGCCCTTTCCTTCACCTCTCACATTGCATAGCCCGTTCTCCTCTGCCCCCATGCCACCTCAGCCACTCCCACGCGTGCACTCCTTCAGATCGTAGGGTGAGGCATCCACCGGGCTTGGGAAACGCCTAGGTGGCAAAGCAGACAGGAAGTGACAGGGACTGTTCTAGCGTAGCACTTACAATACCAATATTTACCTCCTTCCTCCTCACCATCCTCCCTCCACATCTCTTTCGAGCGCATATAGATACTTCATTGACACTTTTGCATTACACACGTGAAATGATACAACAATTGGCATGGTTAATTTTAACGCAGAATTTCGAGCGAATCCGAAAAGAAGGATAAATTGACTTTCAAAATAAGAAATGTTCCTTTTTCTTTAAAATATTCTTGGTCCGTAGAACGCATGTCAAATTTTCCAATATTCATTTGCAATAGGAACAAGGGATGCTGAGTGGAATTTTAAATATTACATATTATCTCACGAGAAATGAAAATAATCCCTTGAGGTCGATCTCGCGACATTTTTCAAGATTTATTACGCCGTTACCTTCATATATCCCATTTAAACATCCTGCCAAATTTTCGATCCTCTGTGTACACCATTGTCCTAATTGTCCTAATCTCTCTACAGTGTGAAACACGGACCCAACAAACAACCAGTCAAAGGACAAACCAATTAATACTGCCTTTTATTATAATTGGAATCTGGCACATGGGCAGACGGACGAATAAGGTGAAAATAGAAGTATAAAAAATAACACGAAATAAATCCAAAATCTAAGAAATCGGAATTACAAGGTGGTCATTAGGGTGATTCGTTTTAGAAAAAGTTCTGAAATGTCATGGCACCAACCCAGAAATCAGTTCCTTTCCCGAAAAAAATAATTTTGAAAAAAACCGGAGTGAGATCGGACAATATTTAGGACTCGCGCATCCAGCCTGAAGTTTTCCGTATTTGGATATTCAGTGTTTTACTTAAAATGAGCCATAGATCCTCAACAGCACGTTTCAGGGGAAACTTCTTTTGACACCTTTTAATAGGCACATTGCACCCTTTGGTTTGAGCCCGGTCCCGACTTTCTATGGCCATTTTGAATTTATGGAGTTTCCTACCTCGCAGGCGCTCTCGTCTCTACTCTGACCGACAGCGCCTGCGAGACGCGCTCTGCCTCGCGTCCGTCACCCGCTCACAGTGGTGAAGGGTGGGGGGCAGCACCATGCGGGTTCTAACATTCGTTCGGTATTGCAAGTTTGAACAAGCAAAGGGTGAGCGGGGAAAGACGTTAGTAAGCAGCTCGCAGTATATTCGTTAGCAGCAGCTTGAGGGTCATCGCTGGCCTCTAAGTTCGGTGGCAGCCGTATGAGTCGTGCTCCCTATTGGTGTTTTGGTACAGTGATGATATTTCAAATATGGAAACGAGAAGTAAGACTGAAGTTTGGTTAATCGGACAGCCTGAGTCTGCCATAACAGGATGCAAATTACCATCTAAGTTGGAAGTGTTGCGCCTATTTTTCCACCACCATCTCTCACTGAAGAAAACAGTGAGAGAGAGAGCTCGCAAAACTGTAGAAGAGACTGTCACTCTGTGGGTAAAAGCCCGAATTCCGACCAAAGAGGTTCGTCATGCCACTGACGTACTTGTGATGTTGCACTCCCGATGGATGTCACTCAAGAAGGACAGTGGTAGAACAGGCTATACATATGAGAACAGAAGGCAAGAATTCAAGAAAGAACTTAGTCTTCTATTTGATATTGCTCATGAGCAGGCGCTTGCCCTCATCAAGAATGACGAGGACCATGAGTTTCCGTTAGCGCAAAAGGAGGTAGAAAGGTGCGGAGCGATGGCTGGCATAGATGCAAAACTTGCACAAAAAGAAAAGAGGATTGCTCTGTGTGAGGAAGTCAAAGCAGAAAGACAGTTGAAAACCAGTGTGGAGACACTGAAACCTAATGAGGTGGTGCAATTAGTCTTCAAGTGATAGTGGTGGCGAAAATAGAAGTGTGAGCTCGGGTGTGAGTGATGACGAAGTTAAAATGGATTGTACAACACGTCCCAAATGAATGAAAGTGATGTTACCTCAACTGTCTGCTGCACTTGACCGAACTGGGACTTCGAATCGTGAGGCAACAATCATTCTTGCCTCAGCAGCAAAAGGTTTTGTTTACGACTTGTTAGCTTGCAATGTGTCATTCTCTATGGTGCGCCGATCAAGTATGAAGCAGCATGCCGAATATGCACAACATCTGAATGAAGAATTTAGTTCTGAGAGCAAATTAGTAGTTCACTGGGATGGCAAGCTTCTCACTGACACAACCGGCGATGGTAAGTTATTCCACACTCCAATGTCCTACATTATCTATCTCCGTCACCTTGCAGTCGTATAGCCAAGCTACACATTAAATAATGTGTTAAATATCCATATCCCTCTTTTACAGAAAAAAGCGTCGACTGTCTTCCTGTGATTGTGTCTAGCTGTGGCACTGATCAATTACTTGGCATGCCGATGATTAAAGCTGGGACTGGACACATGCAGGCCTGTGCTGTTGTGAAACTCATAGAGGAATGGTGCCTTACTGACAGAATTGTCAGTATGTGCTTCAATACAACCAGTACTAATACAGGCTCCAAGGGAGGCACATGCACCTTAATAGAACAACAGCTCGGAAAAGATCTGCTGCACTTGGCCTATAGACACCACATCATAGAGCTAGTGATGAAAGCGGCGTTTGAGGAAATCATGGAATCTTCAACCAGCCCAACAGTTCCTTTGTTTGAAAAATTTAAGGATCAGTGGGATACGATTGCGAAAGGTAAGTCATAAGATAACAAACCCATGAATCTGGATTATCCAAGATAGAAAATCTGCAGCTAATGCATTTTCCTGTAGGAAAATACATCATGATGGGAAATAACAAAGCCTTCCTTTGGTCCTTGGGCCATGCTGAGGACATCATCCAGTTTTATGAAAATCAACTGAAGGTAATAACTCTGTCAAGTACCCTATATTTTTCACGGTAAAATGCAAATTCGGGATACGTTACTCAAACTAGTGTTTCGTTTCCTGCAGAATCAACTGCCTCGGGATGATTACAGAGAACTACTGGAACTCGGAATCATATATCTGGGGGGCATGCTGTCCACACTGTCAACAGGTATTACCTTCAAGAAACCAGAAGCAATACATCGCGCGAGATGGATGAGCAGGGCCATTTACACACTGAAGGTTCTGATGTTCCTTCAACAATTTCCTCTCTCGTCCAAGGAAGAGAAAGCACTGAAAGAACTCAGCCTTCTGACCATAAGAGCATACCTCAAGGCATGGTTTACGGCTCCGGACGCTAGTAGTGCACCAAGAAATGATCTTAACTTTCTGTTAACATCGGTGAAGAGATCTAAACCCATGTGGAGAGTAGCAGCTGAGAAATTAGGTAGACATCTTTGGTATCTAAGCCCTGAGCTTGTCGGCCTATCATTTCTAGAGCCCGAGGTTCCCCTTGATACTAAGCGCAGAATGATCGCCGATTTAGACATGGATTGCGAAGATGAGGATGCACGGCACACCTGCATTTGTCTTCAGCATCTTGTGAGGCTCTATGTCTGGAAGATTTTGTGAGTAGGAAGACAAAGGACCTCTTTATTAGATTTGAAATTCCTACCGATTTCATTCAGTCTGACCCTGAAACGTGGCTGAATTGGGAGGACTACCGATCGGCACTGGATACTCTCAAACATTTGCGGGTTGTCAATGACAATGCTGAAATAGGGGTTGCTCTTATCACTGAACATAATGAAAAAATAACCAAAGATGAAGAATAAAAAGAATACTTGACCCAGGTGGCCGCCGATCACAGGAAACAGTTTCCGCAACGCAAGAAAAGTGACCTACAGCAACACGTAAATCTTAATTGAAATTTGTTCCCACTTGTATATTCTGATAAAAATTGTACGTTTGCGTTTGGAAAAATGTCACAAATAGTCAATAAAGCATATTTAAGTCAAATATTGTGATCATTTCTCTCATAGTTACACTCCCATGTTTCTTTCGCCGTTCGCATCCTTCAAGTAACAAGAATATGGCGTAACTGCCACTGCGAGGGAGGCAACCCCAAAAATTCAAAATGGCCGTAGAAAGTCAGGACTGGGCTCAAACCAAAGGGTGCGATGTGCCTATTATAAAGTGTCAAAAGAAGTTTCCCCTGAAACGTGCTGTTGAGGATCTACGACTCATTTTAAGTAAAACACAATATAAAAAAATGGAAAACTTCGGGCTGGATGCGCGAGTTCTAAATATTGTCCGATCTCACTCCGGTTTTTTTCAAAATAATTCTTTTCTGAATAGGAACCGATTTCCGGGCTGGTGCCATGACATTTCAGAACTTTTTCTAAAATGAATCACCCTAGTGGTCATAGGATAAGCATGTATGTACTTCGATTTTCAAAAACGCAAACATAAATGAACAGAGAATGATAATTCTCTCTACTAAAATTCGAAACAACAAGGCAAGCTTCATTTATGACTTTCAATAATCATACTAAATTCGATGTATAATTTGTACATCGAGAAGAATACCTTTAATGGTTAATGTCACAGATCCGAGGCCATGTTTTGGAAGACCACCTGCTCTTCCATTTCGACCCTCATTACAGAGGATTAGCGACCCTCACTCAGACTCGGTGTAGTCTATCCTCACAGTTGGTGGTGAAATTACCGCTCTATCATTGCAAAATTGCAATACTTTTTGCAAATAAGACAATTGAAAGTTACATCACTGCATTGCAGTGACAATCCTGATTATTGTCGTTTTTTAAATGAAATTCTACGATACATATTAACGTTAGGATTCTTTTCACGATTACAGTACTATCTCTATACATATACTACATATATAAGAAAGTAAAAAATCAATTCATAATTTCATTACGTTACGTATAACGTTTTTTTAGCACTTTGCTGTACGAGCATACGAACTTATACATGACAAACTTGGT
The DNA here is from genome assembly GCA_036926305.1 of Uropetala carovei. Taxonomy (NCBI): domain Eukaryota; kingdom Metazoa; phylum Arthropoda; class Insecta; order Odonata; family Petaluridae; genus Uropetala; species Uropetala carovei. Next base: position 733,699 of record JAXCHB010000184.1, read on the forward strand.
TGATTCGTGAATGTGAATCTGATTTTCTTTTCGGTTTTGCTTCGCTCACTGGATCCGCCACTGATTTCTATATGAGAAAGATTGTACAATGTACATTATACTGATTTTTTCAGCAGTGAGCTCTAGGAAATCTGGTCACTTTAATTTTGCTATTAAAAACAGTTTTAATTGCCTTTCATGTTCCTAAGAATCCGCTAGGAACAAAAATTTCTCTCCCATACCATTATTTTCGTCTCAAGTTCAGGGGCAGTCGAATTTACAGCCCTTGTTACCACAAGGGGAAACAAAAGAGAGGGATGGGGGAGGAAGGCGAAGGATGTATGAGGGGTTGGGAAAGAGTCCTTCAGAAGTGTAACGAAGCCCGATGCGGTGGAAATAAGAAAACCCAAGTACCGTCTTTTATTATCGGTCGCCAGGGTAGGTAGAAACTGGAGACTTGCACTGATACCGACTTTCGTGTTTGCATCTAAACTTTAGCATCGCCATATTTTTTTGTATTCGACGGATATGAGTATGTTGTCTTTTTTCAATGACAATGAGTTATGACTAACGCAATTTGGGCGAATAAGAGACCAACTCATTTGTCGCACCCAGTGAGGTGCTGCCCTAAGGCAGTGCCTTACCTGCTTACCGCCTATCAATAAATACCGCTCTATCATTCCGTGTAAACAACGCAAAATTAAAAAATCTGTACAACATACATTGCACAAACTTTCTCATATACTAATGCGTCGTTTAGTTATCTTTAGAAAATGAAAATCGTATGGGTCTGTTTTTAGAAAATCCAATTTTTGTTCAAGTTGCTCAAGAATAAACTAGCCTTATATTCATTCATTGAGAAAAATGAAATACGTAGTATTATTTTAGATGTATACTCAAGTAACTGTACGAAATTTGACCGAAATCGTTAGAGCCGTTTTTGAGAAAATCGAATTGTTGTTAAAGTTGCCTAGAATAAACTAGCCTTATATTCATTTTTTGAGAAATATGAACTATACATTGTTATTGAAGACGTAAACTTAAGTAACTGTACGAAATTTGATCAAAATCGTTAAGAGCCATTTTTGAGAAAATGGAGTTATTGTTAAAAATATGTAGAATAAACTACTCTTAATTATTGATCAATGTCAACCATTTCTACTAATACTCTGCTCAGTATGATAAAATGCCTAAGTACGATATTTCATTCATTTTCGCTCTACCGTTAAGGCTCCAGAGCCAGTAACAGACAGACGGCATTGCAAAAACCACTTTTTCGGATTCAACGACACCTAAAATGTATATTTCTGTAAAAATCTCGAGGCAGGGGCGAATCCAGAAACTTCTCAAGGGGGGGGGGGCAATCGAATCCTCCCCTGCCAACTGAATTAAAAATCCCTACCCCTATCAGAATCCTTCTTTCCCTTGCTTGCTATGCAGAACTAATCTGCGGCGTATAATTGAGGATTTTTGCGCGGAATGAATTTAAGAAAGCGCCCAGTGGAGTGCAATGGGGTTCTCTAAGGAGGGGCGATCGCCCCCATCACCCCCCCTTGGATCCGCCCCTGTCTCGAGGTCGAATTTTTTTGTGATAACAATCCTTTCTCGATATTTCGTATGAGAAAGTAAAAACAATATTACCTACGTTAAATGTTTTCTCATTTTGAATGCATTGGATTCAAATCCGGCGGCAATGGGAGTTGTCATAGCTGCTTTTAATTGGTACTGTCATAAAACTAATAACATCACGTATTTTTCTGATTCTAAATGTATTTTTAAGAAATATTCGATCAGGATTCGGATTCTGAACTATTTAAGTCTCAAGTTCGAACTATGTTTCTAAGTAATATTAAAATTCAAATGAAAAATAAGCTGCAGTCATCCCCATGTTATTCAAATGGGGAAAATTAAAAAGAAAATACTTAAAAAAAATTAGAATGATCAATCAAATCAGTTTAAAACCCGACTACACCACTTAACTCTTTATTCCGGTTAAAATGATACCTTTTTCTTGCTTCGAAGTGCTGTAATTGCTGATTTATAGAAAAACATACATACATACAAACACTTCTCTTTATAGATATCTATAGACTATAGATAGACTAGAGATAGGTAGATAGATGCAGATTACTATTTAACCACTAGCAAAATTGCCCGGCGTTGCTCGGGTTGATATGATATTTGGTACTTTCCAATGTGAAAAACCTAAAATAAATACCTTTTTTCATGATTAAATACTACATTTTACTGGAAATCGGAGTTGATGAGATTTATGTCTTTTAAAAAAATAAAGTTGATTTTTTAGACTAATATGTTTTTATCCCGAGATCATGTCTTCATTTTAAGAAATATAAATTTGCAAAAGATTAAAATTTTGCGAGTCAAGCAATCGATTTTTACTTATCTTATGGAAAATGTCAATACCCTTTAATGGCAGCACTGACTAATCCCGTATGACCAAACCTTTGCCATTCACTAATAAAGAAATCGCAATAAAATTTATTTTATAATTACTATAATTGTTATTTACATAATATATGTATCTTGCAGTATACAGTTTACAAGTGAAGTTCAAGTTTCCTGCTGTAAATAAGAGAATGCAGAATGTGTCGGGTCTCTTCCTAAGTCTATCGCAGAACCCCATTTACCTTCTGTGGATCCCTTGGGTTTCCTCGGATCACAGTTTGAAGACCTTTGTCGTAGAAAGCATCGAAAGATTCTTCCAGGGATACCACATCAGGAGGCAAAAGGAACGGTTAATGACCTTCTAGTTGGCCTTCCTCCACACCCTAACCACGCGGGAGGAGGTTGAAAGGGTAGAAAGTGGAGCTTCCAATGACATATGGTCAGAATCGAAAATGTTCCTTCTCGCTGAAACAGAAACCTCAATGGAAAGGAAAAGATTTAAAATAGACTCCTCACAGGTAACACTAATTTTTATTGAAGACAGAAACAGAATCTTGACCGAATTAGCAGAAAAATGCGTTTAGAACAAGGGTCTCAAATTCGCAGCCCGCACATGGTCCACTTGTTCATTTTATGCAGCCTTCTCACTGGTCTTATTCTAATTATATAATTCTGCCCGGCCCATTGTCGAACAATTTTTCCAATTTAAAAATATTTTTAGTCCTTTTGAAGTGTAGGTTTTTCATTTTTGGCCCGCGAACGATTTGCATTAGAGATCTCTGGTTTACAATCAGAAAAAGACGTGATCAGTTTTATTACAACACCAAATATAAATTAACATGACAACTCCCACTGCAGCCGAAGTTGAATCCAATGCATTTAAATGAGAAAACATTTACCGTTGGTAATATCATCTTTCAATTTCTGTGTGTGTTTTTGCTTTCTTTATGTGGCAACCAAATTATTGTTGATATCTATTATATATAAAAGCTTCTTACATAAGATATAGGAGGAGAATACAAATTATGAGGCACTTCCCGATGTGCTAGAAACTTGATATTTGGCACGATTATAGGTTTTTGGTCACAATCGAAGGAAATAATCTAAAATCGTTGAAATTCCAATCTATTTTGGCACCATTATTGCCCCATAATAAAAGCACATAAATCAGTGAAGAGGTGCGTATATTTGCTTTTTAAAATTATTTCTCGTCAAGATTCGAACTCCGTACTTCAACTATCGGAAAGTATAGTATACTATACTATTTTTCCCGTCTTATGGCGCATGACCTTGAGTGCACTGGTGAAAGTGCTACTGTTGCAGCCAATCAGACACCAGTGAAAAGCAATGCAGGGGGGGGGGGGGGGAAGCCAGTGTCTCTTTGATTGCCGTGGTGTTCACTTCGCTCTCCGCTCAACCGTGTTGCCAGATAGCTATTTTACCTCACAGAAAAAGGCTAAAAGGCGACCGAAATTTCTCAGTCCAAAAACTACCTGCACGCATTTGCAGCATTGCTGTTCGGTAGCTAGGGTCGTTCCAAGAGCTGCAAGCAGTGGTGGAAGGGGAAAACCCTCTCATTGGCCATTCACTCTTCCAAGGTCATGCGCCATAAGACGGGAAAATTAGTATAGTATTAATGATAAATGGTTTTAATGATATTTTCATGTGGAATAGAGTTCTCCATAAGCAAAGTTTTTAAAACTGTGACAGTAAAATAAATAATTAGACGTAGATTTTCCACAAATTGTGATTTCCACATCTTTGAAGATAACGTGGCCGCACTTCGCATAGATCTATAATTTTTCCCTGCGGGTAACATAGGCTATATGACGATTAAAAAATTTGGGGGCAGGGGGTGCTTGATTCAATAATTATTATAACATTTATTATTATAACTTATTTATTATTATAACTTGGCATTATTTTTCTGGTGAATAATTACAATTAATAAGGCTCAGCTTTTATTAGTTGAATTATGAAGCAGGTACCACAAAATATGTTGAGTGGCTTTAGGTAACCTTGGTTTATAAAAAAGTTACGGAGGCTGAAGGTGAAAATATCGCTTCGGTCTATTTATCGGTCGGCACAGACCGCGCTTTTGTTTATACACCCACATCATGAGAACTACAAAAGACGTTGGATTGGTGCTTTTTCCAGAAGTAAATTTCAACATTTATGCATATTTTCATCCCTCTAAATGAATTAGGAAAAACGTTGTCCACAGACTGACTTTTTCATGTCCCAAGCAAACATTTCGGTGAATGAGAAAATTTATTCCTTTTTCAAAGGCGTTTGAGTAATAATATATGCTTTTTATTTCTGTCATTGCTTTGAGCAATCTTTCATGAGGTACAACAAAAGAAATTGTCCTTTTTTAATCAATAGAGGCCGAGATAAGATGTTTTATGTTTAAAGGGAAATAAAAATGCAGATACCGGAAGGTTTTATGAGTAATGTTAATAATTTTTCAAAGGTGTTTGATATACAATATGTATTTTTGACCTCTATGGTTGTAATATGCAATCTTTCGAGAGGCACGATAAAAATAATTGTCCATATTGGAGTAATAGAAGCTGAGATATGACGTTTAATGTTTAAAGAAGTGTAAGTGCCCGTTGAATTTCACGGATTTTGTGAATTTAGTTTCGCTATCAGTTCTAGGGCGTATGCAAAATATACGAAAACATTTTATTCTACTAAAAACTGGAAACCACCTATAAAGAAAACTTTTTCACTTAGCTTTTCTTAACAATTGACCAAATTTATTTGTAAACAATCCGCTTCCAAGTGTGTTGCATTCAAATATAACGATAATTTCATTTCCTATCATATCACTTTCGCCAAATCCAGCTTAATTTCTTGTGTAATTATGCCTTTCTGAAATGTTTACTTTTATGTTTTGTAAGAATGAAACTCGTGAATAGGTAACGTTGTCCATGATTGAACGCTGGCTTTGATTAAACTTTTTCCGATAATAACTAACATTTTACTCTAAATCTTAAATGTTATCTACAGGGTAAAACTATATGCAAAGTTTCATGACGATTTCCTCAAAACGAAAAATGTAAGTAAAACCAGCAAGACCACAATAATCATCAAAAAATAAATCAACAAAGGAACTTACAAAATGATTAAATTTAATGAAAGACAAATAAGTAAATAGAGAACGTTTAAGAAAGAGAGTTAATATTACCCTCAGACCATTAGCTTGATTCTTTCATACAAGAGTTCTGTAACAAGAAAATTGTTTACATTAACAATACTCTGGAAACAATGAAACGATTTATCCAATCACAATTTGTGTAAAATCTAAGTCCAATTATTTATGTTACTTACGTAGTTTTAAAATACTTGCTTTGGAGAACTCTACGCCACACATAAACATCATTAAAAACTGTTTATTAGTAACTAGCAGAAATTCCCTCTGAATTTCAACGGATTTAGTGACGCTACTACAGCACAACATACAAACTCTTTAAAATACCTGTGTATATAGTAGATACTTTTAAAATTACAATTAGCTTTTCTTAACAATTAATCATATTTGCTTGTAACAATCCGTTTCCGAGCCTATGACATTCAAATATAACAATAATTTTATTTCCTATCATATTACTTTCGCCAAATCCAGCTTCATTTCTTGTGAAATTATGCCTCGCTGAAATATTTACTTTTATGGCTTGAAAAAGCAACGTAGAGTTGTCCATGATTGAACACACTGGTAAATGTACACCAGATACGTGAGCTTATTTACGTTAATAAACATTATAATGTAGAATATGATTTTACTTACAAAAAACGTAAGATTCCAGTATTCAATAGACGAAAGAAGGTTCAATTACTTTCAACAGTCGTTAAAAACGCTTCCTGAATAATAATCAGTATCTATTTACGTAGCTATCCATAAACATCGATCGTTTCATTGCTTAAACAAAAGTGCGAAGCGAATAACGCTAAACTTTCATCTATTTATAAGCTTCATTGAAACTAACTAACTAATCGGAGGTAACAATGACGGCCGCCTTGGCAATGCCCGGGAAGGGTACGAAAAATCCACAAAATTTCGAAACAAATAGCGCATTTCTCAAAACTTCGAAGGTGTAACATGTAAACTTCGCAGAAATAAGATAGTATAGAGTTTTATTCGTCGAATAAAGCAAAAACGAAAAATATCGGTCCATATTTACATATTTTTATGCTTGAAGGATGAATACCTTGCAAGTCAAGAAATGGATTCATAAGTGTTATCTTATGAAAAAATGTTGATCTCCTATATTGGCAGCACAGATTAATCCCGGTTAATCAAACATTGACCGTTCACCAAGTTAGGATGTAAGGAAGAATTGTACCAAATTTGGTTATTATAGCTCCTATCGTTTAAGAGTAGTTCCATGAACTAACAAACAACCAACGAACACACTCTTCAAAATATATTGTAGATATTTCAATTATAATAAACAAATATTAGGTTGTCATGTAAACAAAGCAACCTCGCACAGAGAAATTGAAAAACGATATTAAGCTAAAAATTGGACTGTCAATTTCGGCGACAATGCGAGTTGTCATGGTGGCTTATAATGGGTATTGTAATAAAACTGATAAAATCACATTCTATTGATTCTAAATGCATTTTTATGCTAAATTAATCAGGATTCGAATTATGTCTTCAATAAAAATAAACTTTGTCTATTCTTCATAGAACCATTCAAGTCTCAAGTTTGTACCATGTTTCTAAGTAATTTTAAAATTCAAATGAAAAATAAGCTGCACTAGTCCCTATGTTATTCAAATGAAAAAATAAATTATTTTTTAAAATTTTGCAGATCAATCAAATTGATTTAAAAACCTTACTACACACCCGTACTTGTTCTTCCGATTAAAATGATACTTTTCTCTTGTTTCTATGTGACGTAATTACTGCACTATAAAATTAAATACTTAAACTTTATTTTAAATACATATATATATATACACACGCACGCACAAACGCACACACACATATATATATATATACATACATACATACATATATATATGTGTGTATATATATATATATATATATATATATATGTGTGTGTATATATATATGTGTGTGTGTGTATATATGTGTGTGTGAGTGTATATATATATGTATGTTACGCAAAGAGGACGACCGCCCCGAGAAGTGCTGCCAGAAGCGGGACGGTGAAGTAGAGTACTGAGAGATCACATGACGCGAGAGAAGAGTGTGTGACGGGGCTCGTGGTAGCGTGGGCCGTGTGTTGGCTCATGGAAGAGCTTCTGCTGGAGGGCAGAATGCTGGTGTAATTCGGGTTTAAATAAAGTTGGAGTCCCTTGGACGTGTTGTGTTATTTTCAGGTGTGCCTCCCTGTGGAGGAAGTTGGAGAGTGGTGTAGTGTTTTCTGACAGAGCAGCGGCGGGATCGGGATCAGATAAGGATAAGAAGATCAAAAACCAGTTTTCGGAAAGGAGCACGTCGTGAGAGAGCCGACTGTTTGCCGATGAAGACTGTACTCCTCCGTAAGTACGTGAAAGAAAAGTGATTCCCGAGTGAACAATACCCCAAGTATAACTAGGGTTGTGAGCGTCGAAACAGACCTGAAAAAGCAAAATTAGCGAAAAAAAGCGACCGCATGGCATTTAGTGGGGAACCGGAAATGACGTATCCAGTGGCGGGAACAGGAGTAAGCGAGGCGTTCTTGACGCGAGCAGCGAGCTTTCCTGAGCTACCGAGAGCGATGTCGACGCCCTCTGTGACCCGACCAAACAACCACTTAGCACCTAGGGCGAGCGATAACGACCTTGAACGTGAGATTCTACGACGAGAAAGACAGTTGCTGGAGAGAGAGCGCACGTTGTTAGACCGCGAAAGAGAAATAATGGAAGCGGGACATTGTAGTACGATGGCGACAACTGTAGTTGCTCACCGAGACATGGCGGAAAGATTGTTGCCCGAGTTTGACGCGTCGACGACCTTAGGATTTACCGCCGAACAGTGGGTGCGGCGAGTGGAAGGGGTCGCTTCCGCATATTCGTGGGACAATTCCGTATTGCTTACTCATACGGTGAATAAGCTGAGAGGAGTAGCTAAATTGTGGTTAAATAGTGTCGCGGAAGAAGTGTATTCTTGGGAGACTTTTAAAGAAAGGTTACTTTATAGCTTGCCATCAACAGCTGATCAGGCCGATGTCCACATGAGTCTCACGAAGAGGAAGAAGCAGCGCGACGAAACCTATGAGTCATACGTGTATGCCATGAAAGCGATAGCGCGACGAGGTAACATAGATAAAGAATCCTTGATTAAATACATTTTGAACGGCTTAGGTGACAAGGAATTAGTAAGGTCGCTGGCTTTGTGTGAGTTCAAAGATGTTGAAGGGTTACTGCTCAAGATAAAGCGCTATGAAAGTATTACAGAAAGAGTGAGATTAGGTGAAAGACAGTTTTTAGCTAACCGTTATAGTGTCCCAATTGAACCGTCAAACGAAGGTAATGTGGTGAGGAGAAATAAGCAGACAACGCAGGCGAGGTGTTATAATTGTAACGGCCTGGGACACATGGCTAAGGATTGCCCGGAACGACAGCAGAGCAGGCGATGTTTCCGATGCAATAAAGAGGGACACATGATGAAGGAATGCCCTCAGGGAACCCAAGTTAATAGACAGAATTTGCAAATGAAAAGGCGAGTCCAAAGAATTTCGGTGCCGAACGACCAAATTAAAGACGAATATTATAAATGGATAAAGGTTAATGATGAACAAGTTGTTGGGTTCATTGATTTAGGGAGCGATGTTGTGACCATGAGGCAAGATGTCGCTGAACAGCTAGGTGTACAATACTTTGCGAGTCAAAAAAGTCTGATTGGATTCGGCTGTGGGAAAAGTAACGTAATAGGCTCCAAACAGTTAACCCTTGTCGTGGACGACGTAAGCATTGAGGTAGAAGTGCTTGTGGTCTCAAACTGTTCGCAAGACGATGCCGTAATTCTAGGACGAAGCGCCCTAGACCAATCGGGGATTCGAGTTGAGAAGAGCTATCAGAAACTTGTAATTAGGAGAGAGACTGATGGGCAGGAGGAAGAAGGTAACTTGGAAGCCAAAGTTCGAAATGTCAAAGAGAGGACCGGGATAGAAATGGAAGAAATAAATTTGAATAACGACCTGTCTGAAGGGGAGAAGGATGCGGTGTACGAAATGGTGAATGAGTATCGAGAATGTTTTGCGAAGAATTTGAGTGAACTGGGTATAGTAGAGTCTGCCAGTTTCGAGATAGAATTGTTGGATAAGCACCCTGTGAATTTAAGACCGTATCGCCTACCGTACGCCCAAAGAGCGACTATGCAAAAGGCAGTCGATGAGTATCGTGCAGGAGTCGACATCAGAATACGCAAGCCCAGCATTGTTAGTGAAGAAAGCTAACGGAGAAGACAGGCTGTGCGTCGATTACAGAGCACTGAATTTGAAGACGAAAAAAATAAAATTCCCCATGCCAGCCATTGAGGAACAATTAGACGCGCTTGCAGGAAACAGTTATTTTACCATTTTAGACTTGGCGTCGGGATACTATCAAATCCCCGTGGCCCCAGGGACGAGACCCTTGACAGCTTTTGTCACCTCAAGTGGACTGTACAAGTTCACAAAAATGCCTTTCGGAGTAGTAAACGCACCTGCAGTGTTTAATCAAATGATGAAAAGGGTAGTGCGAATGACAAAACCAGGAGAGGTCCTAGTCTATATGGATGATCTGTTGATACCCAGCAAAACGGTGAAGGAAGGGTTAGAGAGATTAGAAAGACTGTTGCAAGTACTGAAGAAATTGGGGCTAGCGCTAAAAGTATCAAAATGTGAATTTTTCAAAACTAGAGTAGACTATTTGGGCTTTGAAATAACCAAAGATGGGATCCGACCAGGCGAGAGAAAAATTCAGGCAGTTAAAGAATTTCGAAGGCCGGAGAATGTTCACGAAGTGCGACAATTTATTGGTTTGACGAGCTTCTTTAGAAGATTTGTATTAGGATTCGCTACGTTAAGCAAGCCATTAACGCTCTTGACGAAGAGAGATACGGCATTCGAGTGGACAGAGAAACAAGAAAACGCATTTCAAGAGCTGAAGAAAAGATTAATCGAGCGTCCGGCACTTGCGTTGTTTGATGTAAATGCCGAACATGAAGTTCACACTGACGCCAGTAAGAATGGACTAGCGGGGATTATCTTACAGCGCCGAGAAGGAGAATCTCAAAAACCTGTGGCATATTATAGCCGACAGACGACAGATCTAGAGAAGAACTATCACAGTTATGAGCTAGAAGCGTTGGCAGTAGTTGAAGCCGTAGACAAATTTCGAATGTATTTATTGAACAGACCCTTCAATGTTGTTACTGACTGTAATGCTTTAAAGACCACCATGTCCAAGAAAGAATTGTTACCGCGGATAGCGAGGTGGTGGCTTCGATTACAAGAGTATGATTTCACGATCGAGTACCGACCAGGATGCAACATGAGTCACGTTGATGCCCTCAGTCGAAATCCCGTGGGAGGTTCCGAGGAACCGGATACAGCAGACTTGAAAATCTTCACGTTGCGAATAAATCAGGATGATTGGTTATTAACGATGCAGCTGCAGGATGTAGCTATCAAGAAAATACATCGCACCTTACAGCAACCTGCGGTCGCCAATGAGGATAGGCAGATCCACACAGACTATGTGCTGAAAGACAACCGTGTCTGTAGAAAGGTAGACGGTGGGGTCCGTCGGGTTGTGCCTAAGAACTCTATTTGGCGCATTCTAAAGGGAAGTCATGATGACATGGGACATTACGCAGAAGAGAAAACCCTAGAACACGTGAAGAGATATTTTTGGTTTCCGAAGATGAGAAGAAGGGTAAAGAAATATATTGCAGCTTGCATTGAGTGTGCTTATCATAAGAGACCGGGAGGTAAAAGAGAGGGGCAGTTCCACAGTTTAGAGCGTGTAGCTATCCCATTTCACACAGTTCACGTGGACCACTTAGGGCCATTCCCAAGGAGTAAAAGGGGCAACGAGTATGTTCTCGTGTATCAAGACAACTTTACAAAGTTCATCCTACTAAAGGCAGTGAAAACCACAAAAACCAAGCCAGTGTGTGAAGCTATCAGTGAGATTACGAGTTTATTTGGGTGTCCTGAGCGTTTAATTACAGATCGAGGCATTTACAGCGAAGGAATTTGAAGAATTATGCGAAAGAAACCAGATAAAGCATATAAAGAATGCGACTGCTACCCCTCGAGCAAATGGACAAGTAGAGCGATCAAACGCATCCATTACAAACGCCATATCCACTATGTATGCACAAGAGGATGGAGGCGACTGGGACACGAATTTGAGAAACATCCAATTCGCCATGAATTCTATGTCAAATAAAACTACTGAGAAGAGCGCTTATGAGCTATTGTTTGCTTATAACCCAAGGAATTCATTGCAAAACCGTGTTATACTGGCGTTGCAAGAAAGCGAACTCGATGAGACTAGAGAGACCTTAGGCGAAGCGAGGGAAAAAGCGTTAGTAAAGATATCCGAGACGCAGAAAAAACAGAAGGAGCGTTACGATCAAAGACATAAGGTGCCGAGAGTGTACCAAAAGGGAGATTTAGTCATCGTAGAACGAGAAGCTCAAGCGACAGGGTGTTCGCAAAAATTAGCTCCGAAATGTAAGGGTCCGTATCTTGTCTCAGAAGTGCTAGCTCGAGATAGGTATTCTCTCATGGATATACCAGGGGCAAAGAGGACACAGCGAGCGTTCAATTCCGTGTTTAGTGCAGACCGAATGAAACCCTGGTGTAAGCCCCCCCAAGGCGAAGTAGGAGACGACGGAGAAGGAGATGACGACCAGGCCGAAGACAGCCAGGACGAGGGAGATGACGACCAGGCCGCGGACAGCCGAGGGAAAGAAGACGAGAAGCGGATGGAGAACGGCGCGAGCGCCAGAGGAGCAGTTCAACCGGAGGCAGACCGTACCGGGACCGAGGACGGCCCCGATGTCAGGAAAGGCCGACTGTTACGCAAAGAGGACGACCGCCCCGAGAAGTGCTGCCAGAAGCGGGACGGTGAAGGAGAGTACTGAGAGATCACGTGACGCGAGAGAAGTGTGTGTGATGGGGCTCGTGGTAGCGTGGGCCGTGTGTTGGCTCGTGGAAGAGCTTCTGCTGGAGGGCAGAATGCTGGTGTAATTCGGGTTTAAATAAAGTTGGAGTCCCTTGGACGTGTTGTGTTATTTTCGGGTGTGCCTCCCAGTGGAGGAAGTTGGAGAGTGGTGTAGTGTTTTCTGACATGTATATATGTGTGTGTGTGTATATATATATAGTGAGAGAGAGAGAGGGAGAGAGCGAGAGGGAGAGAGCGAGAGGGAGAGAGAGGGAGAGAGGGAGTGAGAGGGAGAGAGAAGGGGAGAGAGAGAGAGAAGGGGAGAGAGAGAGAGAAGGGGAGAGAGAGAGAGAAGGGGAGAGAGAGAGAGAGAGAAGGAGAGAGAGAGAGAGAGAAGGAGAGAGAGAGAAGGAGAGAGAGAGAAGGAGAGGAGAGAGGAGGAGAGAGAGGGAGAGAGAATTCACCTACGAGTTATTTGCAGTCGTATGACACCTATGGTGCTAGTATTATGTTTTTTAATGTTTAACTTTCTCCCTCTCCTCCCCCTACCATAAGCCTTGAGCGTGTCATTTGCCCATTTATTGTTTATATTCATCTACGAGTTGACACCCATAGTGCTAGTTTTTCGTTTTTAAAAGTTTACTCTTCCCCTATCCTCCCTCTACCATAAGCCTTGAGTGAGTAATTTGTTGATTTATTGTTTATTATTGATCTATGAGTCATATGCAATCAAATAATGCCCATTGTGCCAGTATTACGTTTTTTAATGTTTAACTTTCCCTCTCTCCCTCCTAACATAAGCCTTGAGTGTGTCATTTGTTTATTTATTGTTTATTATTCATCTACGAGTTATTTACAATCGAATGACACCCATGGAGTTAGTATTCCGTTTTTAAATGTTTAACCTTTCCCCTCTCCTCCCCCTACCGTAAGCCTTGAGTTCGTCATTTCCTTATTTATTGTTTATTATTCATCTCCGAGTTATTTGCAATGGAATGACACCCATGGTGCTAGTATTATGTCTTTTAATGTTTAACCTTCCCCCTCTCCTCCCCTTACCGTAAGCGTTGAGGGCGTCATTTGTTTATTTGTTGTTTATTATTCATCTACGAGTTGACACCCATAGTGCTAGTTTTTCGTTTTTAAAAGTTTACTCTTCCCCTATCCTCCCTCTACCATAAGCCTTGAGGGCGTCATTTGTTTATTTGTTGTTTATTATTCATCTACGAGTTATTTGCAATCGAATGATACCCATGGTGCTAGTATTACGTTTTTTAATGTTTAACTTTCCCCCTCTCCTCCTCCTACCATAAGGCTTGAGTGCATGATTTGTTCATTTATTGTTAATTATTTATTTACGAGTTATTTGCAAAAACAAATGACACCCGTGGTGCTAGTATTCCGTTTTTAAATGTTTAACCTTCCCCTCTTCTCCCCCTACACCTGTGAGCATATTTTGATTATTTATTATTCATGTACCAGTTATTTGCAATCGAATGACATCCATTATGCTAGTATTTCATTTTGCTATACCATTTCATCTTCCTTCTTTCCTCCCCATACCCACTCCTCCTTAAACGTTAATGGTTTATTGTTACGTGTTATTGTTGCCAACATTCCGTTTATATTACTTCCACTCTTCCCCATCTTCATAATGTGAATTGGAAATTTCGATGAGTACTACATTCGATGAATTGTGGTTCGGTGAATTTACTTTTCGGTGAATTGTGATTCGGTGAATTGCGATTCGGTGAATTGTGGCTTCGGTGAATTGTGAATCGGTGAATTGCGATTCGGTGAATTGTGTTTCGGTGAATTTTCCGTAAGCCATATTTTACTAGATGATGCCATAATATAAATTTCTTGCACTTATAGAATTGAACTTGAAAATTTCATGGGATAAAGACTTACGAAGAAATTTTCTCTGAAAATACAATCTCTTGATACTTCACCTTCAAAAGATAACTGCCTGATTTCCTAAATGTCACTTGCCTCAAATGCTAGATTTTCTACAAAGTGATAGGGAAATGTTTATTGCCCATATGACCAAAGAAACATTAAAGCAAGGAAAGGGAAAGGCATCCTTTTGGGAGTTTGTACAGGGATGCGAAAAAGATTTCGTGGCACATTTGAAGAGAGTATAGGCAACTACACAAGACAGGTGCAGGGTTTTACGATGTTACTTGCTATTCACGTTCCCTTGGGTATTACTGCCATCTGCCCTGCAGGCAATGCATACCCGAACGTCAAAGGAAGGCCTGCCAAAAATTCATGACGAACCGGATCATCACGCCCAACAGGAAGAGCGAAAAAATTCCATGATGAATATGATTGTCACCTCCAAATGGATTGCACTAATGGCATGACAATCATATTCATAACCCCTAGTCACACCTGCCACATGTGGCAAGCAATCATGCTAGCATATATATAAAAGAAAGAGAACTGCTTCCCTCTTACCTTGAACAGTGAATATTGGCGAGAATTGAAGCGATTCATACCACTGAATCCTTGGCATGGAGGGCCTCCACAAAGCAATTCAACCTCTCCCTTTTGAGGAAGTCTCTGGCCTGCTTTGTTCACTTTTTCTCCCTTACAATGAATACACAAACATAAAACCAGGATTAATTAATCAATTCTACAATCAAAGAAAATAATATTCCCAAAAGTTAAATTGATTATTAAGCACTTAAAATCAACCATAGCAAAGCAATTCTCAGGAGTGTGAGAAAATTTGAGTCTTCCTTACATCCATGACTAGACGCAAAAGAGCATTGCAATCATCTGTGAAGACTGTGCAATTGGGATTATTAAGCCGGAAAGCATGTGCTGCAGCCTCTTCTTTCTCTATGGCCCAGTGGCTACACGCAACTCCAGATTGGTGGAGACCCTCGGATAGTCCTTAAAAATTTAAATAAAATTAAAACTCTCTCCAACAAATACTAAATGACAGTTCGTCACGTGAACTTTTTAGCTATCTTTAACATATATAATAAAAAGTTAGATATGAAATAAAAATAGTTCGTAAAGGTGGAACGAAACAAGATAAGTTCGCCGCAATAGATAGTTGCGGTAATATCGTTTTTGTACGATGTGCGTGGTGCAGATTAAACTATTGTTTTCCCTGCTTTTATAATTTGTATCACCCTAAGCACTGTGCATCATCGAAAACTACTTGGCAGTTTATATGAAAAAACAAATTTGGTATACCGTATATACTCGTGTATATGCCGACTCCATATATAGTACGACCCCTGATTTTTTGGTGAACAAACCTGATTTTTTCATATATCTCGTTTATAGTTCAACCCCAGCTTTCCACCATGGTCGATATATTTCGTTTCGATAGCTCGGTGGTTACGAGCGAGATATATCGAACAACCTTGATTTTCCACACAACCATAGAATAGACCGTAAATGTCGTAAATATTATTTCTTGCGAGTACACTAAAATTCGGATAAGTTATGTATCTTACTCCTAAAACATTTAATAAAAGGTGATATGAATCATGATTGCACAAAATGAAATAAAATCGTTTCAATTCTAATACGTCTTGATTATGTTCCGCATACGTAATGGTTCCACTCGCTCATCTATTTAATAGGTAGGAATAACGGATAAAAAGAAATTACTTTGTAATATTCCACAGGTTAGCCTACCAATAGAATGCGTGCGGGTGGCATAACTTCACCGAAAATGCCCGTGAAGATACATGAATTTTAAATCCTCAGATGCATTACTCGTGTATAGTACGATCCCCAATTTTTGCAATAAAAATTTGGTCGTAAAAACTTGTACTATACACGAGTATATACGGTATGTTAAATTTATTGCATTAAAAATATTTTCTTGGCAACTGAAAACATTTTACATAAACGAAATTTTGCCATTATTAGATGGAAAAATTAAAATAATGTACTTTGTCATTAATTAACATTAAAATAATAATATAACAACTAATATGTAGAAAATAGGGAGAAAAAATTGACACCAATGGAGATTCGAGCCCTAGGCCCCGGTGCAGGATCCCTGTATCTTATCACCTCAACTACCAGGCTTGATTGTGGAAGGTCGCAGGAACAATTCTTAATCTGTCTGTGACTTTGAAATAGCCCTTTTCCTCCAAAACGCTTGAGAGGCGAGTCGTATCACTTGCACAATTTCTATTATATCATCATCATAGGTAGTCTGTCCGTAGACAGGCCGTGATTATTCATGGTTAAACTTGGTTCTCCATATTCCACTCCTATTTTCCGCAGTTTTCTTCATGTCTTGATAGTTCTCTTTCCCTTTCAAGTCATCTACCAGCTGAAACCTTTTCCTACCTTTCTCTTTTCCATCCAGTTTTCCTTCTAGCACTTCTTTAATCATGCACTCTCTCCTCAGGTAATGCCCAATCCAATTCGCCTTCCTCTTTCTGATAGTCTGTATAATCATTCGCTTCTCTCCTATTCTTCATAGTACTTCCTCGTTTTTCACCCTATCTGTCCATTTTATCTTCAGCATTCTTCCCCATGTCAACATTTCGAAGCTTTCCAAGTATTTTATATCATTTTTCCTTAGCGTCCATGTTTCTGTCCCATACAAAGCTATACTCCATACATAGCAATTTATCAACCTCTTGCAGATATCCTGCTTCATATTTCCCGTTAGTAGGAGTTTCTTTATTCTGAAAGCGGCTTTTGTTTTTGTTATTCTAGTCCTGATTTCATCGGTACATTTTCCTTCTCTCATTATGATGCTTCCAAGCTATTTATAATCTGAAACTTGTTCTAATGGCTTTCCTCCAATACTTATGTTCAAATTTTCTTCCTCTTTACTTCATATTCGCATAACCTTGAATTTTTCTGTATTAATTTCCATACCGTATTTTCTACCTGTTATCACTAGTCTATTTATCATTTTCTGGAGTTTCTTTTCCTTTCTTGCTAGAAGTACTTGATCATCCGCGTATTTCACTGTTCTTATAATCCTTCCTCCGATTTTGAAATCTCCCGTGCCTTCTAACGCTTCCTGTATTAGCCTCTCTCCATATGTATTGAATAGAATCGGCGATAGACAACAGCCCTGTCTTACTCCTCTACCGATATGTACTCCGCTGGTGTCCGTATTCTCCAACCTGACCGTTACAACTTGATTCACATATAGATTCCTGATCAGTCTCCTGTCTTTCCAGTCTACACCTATATCCTTTAATATTCTCATCAGCAGTACCCAATTTACTCTATCGAAGGCCTTCTGCCAGTCGACGAAACATATGCAGCAATCTTGGCTGTACTCTATTGCCCTTTCTGATATGATTCTCACTACACCGATAGCATCTCTGGTTCCTCGTCCTTTTCTGAAGCCGAATTGATCTTCCCCTAGCATTTCTTCGGCCTTTTTCTCTAGCCTTTTATTAAGAATCCTCGTGATGATCTTCGAAGTTTGTGACAGTAGGTTTATTGTTCTGTAGTCTTTACATTGGCTTTGGCTTTGGCTTCTTATTTAGAGGGATCATTGTTACATCTAAGAAATCCTGAGGCCACTCTCCCGAGTAGTAAATCATGTTAATTAGTTTCGTAATCACTTTTAGTCCTTCCGATCCCATGACTTTAAGTACCTCTGCCGGTATTCCATCGCTGCCTGTAGCTTTTCCTTTAGTTCCAGTTTCGCCTTTTCTACTTCGCTTTTCATAATACTTGGTCCCAAGTTGTCTTTTTCAATGCAATTCTCTTCTTCCAGTTCCGTTTGTAACGATCCTGCCTGCTTTTTGTATAGTTCCTTAATGTATTCTTCCCATACCTGTGCTACATCCTTTGCTTCTGCGACTATTTTCCCATCTGTAGTAATAATTCCTTTACCACGAATCCCATTAGGTTTCTTATCTTCTAACTCCAGTGCCCTAGCGTACATCATATCCTACCATCCTAACTTCTCCATTTCTTGTATTTCCTCACATTTTTCTTTTATCCAAATTTCCCTAGCTTTATCTGTCACCCTTCCCAACTCATTGTTTATGCATCTATAGTTGGCTCTACCTTCTTCACTGTTAACATTTTTCCATTTTCTTCTCTCATCCATTTACTCCAGCATTTCCTTAGTGATCTATGGTTTCCTGATTTTCTTCTCTTGTTTCCAAATCTCTTTATTCAAGTATCTCTGATGCTGGCTTTCACTTCCTCCCATTCTGTATCCATGGTCTTCGGTTTGTTTTCCAAATTTCTAAGGCGAACTTCCAACTTCGTGCTGAATGCATCGTTCTTTTCTTTCAGTTTTTCTAGGTCCCAAATCTGTCTTTCTCTTCTCGTTTTCCTTATTTGTTTAAGCTTTGTAGTTACATAGACTATTAGAAGGATGTGATCTGAACCAATGTCTGCTCCTTGTAATGTCTTAGCATTTTCTATGCTGTTCCTGAATCTTTATTTTACTAGGATGTAATCTATTTGGCATCTCATTCTATCTCCTGGGCTTTTCCATGTGTACAGCCTTCGTTTATGGTTTCTGGACCATGTATTAGTCACTACTAGGTCGTTATTAACAGACTTCTACCAGTTTTTCTCCTCCTCGGTTTCTTTTCCCAAGTCCGTATTGACCGACAACATTTTCTTCTTGTCCTTCACCAACTATGCTGTTCTAATCTCCCATTATTATGCAGTTTACCTTTCCTCTTCTGTCTTCTTCGTAAATCTCGTTAATTTGTTCATACATCTCCTCAATTTCTTCTTCTTCATGGGTGGATGTTGTCATATATACCTGGATTATCAACATGTCCACTGGGACCGCTTTTAGCTTTATTGCCATCAACCTATCGTTCGTTGCTGTTATTTTTGTTTTCATCATATCTTTCCTAAGTACCATAGCTACTACCCTTGCCCCACTATTTCCTCCCGAGTAAATTACCGTGAATTCTTCCGAATCGAACTGTCCTTCTCCTTCCCATCTAGCTTTGCTCAGCCCTATGATACCATTACTATTTCTTCTCATTTCTTCTTTCGGCTACTTGAATATCGCGTAGTCTCCTCGTTAGAATCTCAAGACCTGCCACATAAAGCTGTTTTACTCTTATTGTTAGACAATGCCCCTAGTCACACGAATGAAGAAATTTTAAAGTCCAAAGATAGAAATATTTTCGTGAAGTATTTACCTCCGATTGTATCAGCTTTGATCCAGCCTATGGATCAAGAAGTGATAAAAAATATGAAAATTATTTATCAAAGAAATTTACTGCTCAAATTTGTACAGGAAGGCAGTAATGATTTACTGTTATTTGGAAAAAAATATAGTGTTTCAGCATTTCATGCGGTTGAGGCGTGTCTATGGTTTGATCCGTAGATAGATAGATGACTTTATTTTCAGGGCAAAATTAAGACCATAAGGTCCCCTCTTCCATTTAACCCTACGTTATTGATTACAAAATAATAACATGAATAAATGTACATACAAACAGAACTAGAGCAATAAAAGGTGCGTTGAATAAATACAACAAGAACAGAACGATAAATATCACATTACACATTAGAGAAGCTTCTAAGAAAGATATGATATTTGTGGTAAAAACTCAGGTAGAGCCAGGCATGGCCAACCCAGTAAAAAACCATGCAGGAAAACACCCATGAAGAGAAGGGGGGTGGAAAAAACCTGCGAAAACCCTAGATAGTAGAAATACAATAATGAGTGCTGTTGGAAAGAGATAAGGTATATAATATATATGTTAATGTAGAAAAAGTTTATCTGAAGATACAATACCCGTAGGGTGAAGGGAAGAAAGTGTCAGCCAATAAGAGGTCTTAAATTTCCCTCACCCTTCAAAATTTCTTGACAAGCGCTGTTGACACGATTGCACACACTTTTCTCAGTCAGTGCTTCTGCAACACTTGTGCTTCAAAGCATAGAACTTCACTCGTCCACAGTTACTGTTGAACTGAGCGAAATTGTAAACATGGCAACATTGCATCGTAGCAAAAGTGAAATAAACCGAATGCGAGTGGAATACTGTGAGGCCCAGTCGACGACCAGCTGAAATGGACTATATCAGTGTTGGACACTATTTATGAAATTGCTGCCAAGTGGAAATCGGTAAAAAGCTTGACTTACAAAAAATCA
The DNA here is from genome assembly GCA_036926305.1 of Uropetala carovei. Taxonomy (NCBI): domain Eukaryota; kingdom Metazoa; phylum Arthropoda; class Insecta; order Odonata; family Petaluridae; genus Uropetala; species Uropetala carovei. The sequence goes on from JAXCHB010000184.1 coordinate 754,289, forward strand.
TGGTGAAAACTTTTACTGGGAAATGATGAGGAATATCTTGTTTTGAGGACAGTTTTAATGAAACGGTACCTGAAGTATTAAATAATTTACAACAGATTAGTGGATGTGTGAACGTTGACGAGGAAGTTGTGTGTGAGTGATTAAATGCAGATCAAAATTTGGCTGGTCATGAAATATTAAATGAGGAAGAAATCATCCAGCATATTACTACTGAAGATGAACCAACTACCACCAATGATCTGGACCAGGAAGAAGACAACCTTATACTAGTGCAATGGATCAGTCACAGTGCTCTTTTAACTCACACTAAAACTCTGCTTCATTACTTGGAGCCAGGGCCACACCAGCCTATGGGTGCATCGCACCCAGGCGGCATCATATTAGGGGCAGCAATTCATGGGCAGAGGCAAGAATCTCTCTTAATTTTGTGTTTTGCACAATTTATTTCTTAAATTAAATACAACTTTTAATCTAAAAATTGTAAAAATCTGGCCCAGGGTGCTATTATAAGTCTGTAAGGGGCAGCATAAGCTGCCTGCACCCGGACGGGAAAATATGCCCGGTGCAGGCCTGCTTGGAGCAACAGCCTTGCTGAGAAATCTGCGCAGCATTATTTCTAAATTAAAAAAAATTTTTTTTGTAATTTTATTTGGATGATGGATTAACCGAGATTTCAGTTATCCAGGATTATTTTTTCCCATTCATCCCACGTAATCGAGAGTCTACTGTATAATTAAAGACATGAGAAATAACACATGCATTAAAATTACTAGGAAATGTTAAAAATACTGCAAACAAAATGGCACTATATTAATAATAGCAATCTGTGAAATATTTGTAAATTTAAGTTACCTTACACATTTATTAACATAAGCACCAGTATCTATAAAAACGAAAATTTTCTTGGAAATTATGTAGTCTGGTGCTGGAAAGCTCAGTGACATTACATTCAGCTGAAAAATATATACCGTATTTACTTATGTAACCCGTGCCCTCATGTATCATGCACACCCCTATTTTTGCAGCAATTCAAAGGGAAAAAATAAATCCGTGCCAGATTTAAAAAAACTCGACCTCTTCACCAATTCCTTTTCCCTGAACAAGGTCCACCCAAGTTAAGCGTATAGATACGTGTATGCAGGGACAAATTCACGAGGCAGCACCGGCCTATCGGGACTTAGCCCAGTTTCCCGGCGGCCAAATCAGCTCCTGTGCCTATACTTTGTAGAATTTGGCGAACGCCAGTTAATAAACTAAAAACTCATTTAAAAGGTACAATTTTAATTTTATAAAAACTCTTTCTCCAGTCCCTGATGCACGACTCTGATACATCGTATTTTAGCCCTGCTGCACGATTTCCTATTACCTCTGCCTCCCTTATAATTTGCAATTTTACACTAATGGTAAACAATCGTAATCTCTTCCCAAGATTCATTGTAAGGGCAATGATTAATTCAGTTAAAAAGGCAGACTTTAAATCTGTCTGAGCTTTATCCCCAAAGGATATGATACTTGCCGCTGCAGAAAAATCCCACGCATTTCCATTGTAAATTAATGTGTGTGTTTAAAAGTAGCTGGTATAAACAATGTTGTGGCAGAATGTTATATTGTAACCGGTGTTCCAATTACATAAAAAGACATTGTATTCAATTTATATCACCGCTACAATATTGTGACTGTTACGCTCTTGTGACGCATTCAATCTGCGGTGGCAATGCTGACCCAGTCTTTGTGCCTATCGTTATAGACAAAATTTATATACAAAGAACAAAAATGTCTCAATATGAAGAAATTTAGAAATAGAATAATAGATGTGGCATGGGTGCTGGCTTAAGATATATTTGTTTACGGACACGACATTTTGGGAAAAAGGTGAGTGAGGTTCACAAATAAATGAATCCTCATGTAAGACATGCACCACCTATTTTTCACAGGTTCACAAATAAATGAATCCTCATGTAAGACATGCACCACCTATTTTTCACAGGCGTTTTAGGAAAAAAGGTGCATGGGTTACACGAGTAAATACGGTAAATTATTCTTCAACGAAAACAAATAAGAGACTCACCACCACAACCAGCAAAAACATCAAGAGACCTCAAAGGTTGAGAAATGTGAGGCCAATCTCCAGGCTTTTCCTCATTTGTTTCCTCTAGCTTCTCCTTCTTTGCTTTCCCTTTTCCCTTTCCTTTACCCTGTTAAGAAAATTAAGATTTAAAAGGGAAAAAACAAATGACAACAATAACTTTTTACAGTTCATTCTAATTCAATTAAAAACCTATTGTAATTGATACCCATTTCTCTAACTATATACTCATAACTGGGGCTATACAGCTAAGAAAACTTCAAATTTGATATTAAGATTTATATGCAGTCCTAGACTACAATGGAAGGCAAGAATGTTCAAGTTATAGAAATTAAGTTTTTATCATATCTCTTCCAACTGAATTTACGTCTTTAACATTATACTTACTAGTGTAATGCCCGTTGAAACATCAACAGAAGAATTATATATAGTTTGATTATTAATACAGGCGACTCCTGAGATTCGACTGTTCGAGATTCGACCAACTTGAGAATTCGACTGGTCAAAATCCACTTATAAGACCCAGCCGATCGATCGGTCGAATTGGGAATTAGTTTAAATTTTTGGCCCGCTCAGCCACGAGAGGTTTAGTTTCCATTTGCTGTTATTTGAAATTATTAAAAATTCACAAAAAATTGTCCCTTTTTATTCAATAGAAGCCAAAATATAACGTTGTACAGTAAAACTCGTTTATAACAGTCACGCCTAAAACGAAATCTTGGCTATAATGAAGAAATGTCTTGGTTCCTTGAACTTCTCCATAAGGGTATTGGTTAAATTTCTCGGATGTAACGAACACACATTTTACGAATTCTCGACCGTAACGAACGAATGTTTGGTCCCGTGGCAAAAAATGCCCCACATATAACGAATTTTGGCGAGCAGAGCGATAAGTAATGAATAGTTTCCGTCCGTTTACCGTGCACTTGTTGGTAGTGGTCCCCTTCCTCCCACTACCCTTGTTTTGAAATTGATATTAAAAATGTGAAATTTTTATGTAAATTAATGACCATAATAATAAAATTAATTGGCCATTTAAAAAACTGTATGTAATAGCAATTGAACATTTTATAGGTTGCGAAGTTGATAAGCATCTCTTTCCATATATAAGTATGGCAATGAAGTCTACTCACTGCAAATACAGTAAAATCTGTGTTATCCGGCTATCTTGGGGATTGTGGATAGCCAATTAGGAAAAATAGCCGGTTAGGGGAGCGTTTTTCGATTTTGTCAACGCAAATTTAGCAATAACCAAACAAATTTGGGCTCCCCAAACATAACAATGCATGGGGTTTGCATTTTCCATTTTAATTCTTCCACATGTAGATAGCAGATACTATTTACCCATTCTTATTTCATACGTTGCTACGCTTACATGCAAAACAAAAGACTATTGAAAAGTTTAGGGCATCCAGGAAGTTTGGGGAGTACGACAGTGAACCTGTTCCCAAAATTGAATTTATTGGATTATATCTTTCTTATTTATCTTTATTTGCTCTATTAGAAAAGGACGAAATTATTTAATTCTTCTGAACATTTTTGTGAAAACCAGTCATAATATTTTATCCAGTTCCTCCATTTGTGGCTTATGAGGCGTATGATGTTTTTTAATTGATTTACTTGTCTCGAAAGGTGACAAAATTTTCATTAATTTAGCCTTATGAGCCTTGATATCGTAGAATGTGGAAGAACCGATGTTGAATTCTTTTGCTATGGCTGCTCTACTTTCTCTTTTTGCATTCGTTTGATCATCTCCAGCTTTTGTGTTAGCATTAAAACAACTTTTTTTCTCCTGTCGCTTGCTTTTAGGAATTTATTTTGATGCCATATTCAATGTATGGGTAATTTTTTAAATAATAAAAAGCGATAAAACTGGAAATTGTAGAAGTACACCAAAACATCCAGACCAGTGGTTTTCAACCTTTTTTGAGTCACCGCCCACTTTTACCATATGTTGTCCTTTGAAATAAGTTCACCGCCCACCCAATGGCGTATTCAGGGTTTCTGGCACCCAGGGCAAAGAATACTTTTGCGCCCCCAGTAGCAAAGTGATTTACGGAGGGGGGGAGCAGGGGGGTGCAAAGCGCAACTCGACTGGATGGGTGCTAATTTGATATTTATTCTTGCACCCCCTGAACTCGGCGCCCGGGCAACTGCAACCCCCTTCACTATGCCACTAAACCCACCTACCGTATCAACTTAACAATAAAGTTTTTAATAAAAAAAGTTTAAAAAGACAAAATTTAATTGTTTATTAATCCCAAAACAATTTGGCATACATTTCAATGCGTACTTTGCGCTTGGTGCCTACAAACCAGGGAATCAATGTCTGGCTTAAAGTCTGTAAGGGTCATTCAAAGATCTCCTCTTTCTGTTATTTGTAAGCGGTTTCTTTTTTTGGATAGGAAATTGTCGACTGCACTGAATCCCTTCTCGACTAGATATGAAGTTGGGAGAGCTAACAAGAGCAACGATATTTCCTTCCACGAGCGTGGCTACAGAGAGGGCATTTTCTTGTTCTGTCAAAGTTGTACATATCCACCTTGGTTGAAATTGGCTTTACACTCATCATCATGAATTAATTCTATTATCTCCTCTTGGTATTCAATATCCACATCACACACATTTGTGATGAATGGAGTCACCATCTAGGCATCCACTTTCAAGTCTATTACATCGCGAAAACAAGTCATCATATCAATTCTAATGACAGAAAGGTGATCTGCAAACGTGTCTGTGTCTTCGGCTGTAAGATCATCTTTGATGCTGTGTAGTTCCGGAAACTGGTAAAATTCTTTTTGCAAGATGTTCTTTCTGAATAAATCCAATTTGTCAATGTATACCGAAATAACATTTTTGCAATCAATGAGTGTCTGTGGGAAGAGAGAGTATACTTAGTACCTATCTCTTAATATCGCATCTCTTTCATTTCGCTGCATTCCCGGTATAATGTATCAAATATCTGAGTGAAGGTATCCCGTTTGGGATTTTAAACCACTGGCCGCTTTTCAGCATTTTTTTCCTAAATGGCACATACTAGTTAGGATTACCATATTCTGATAATAGAACCCGGACAAATTTAATTTTAAACCTAAAATGTAGTATAATTTTTTTAAAAAACAAGGTATCTAATTGCTTAAGTCTATAGTGTTAAGATTTTGATGGGGACAACCAGAAAAAAATGGGTTTTATCTGGTAACATTTCGGTAAATTTTAAGAAAATCCGGACGTATGGTAACCCTAATACTAGTGGGATTGTAGTTAGATGAGATTACCGAATACGGTCTCAGTGGTAATAACAGTGTTTAAAAATTTGATATTATATATTTGATAAAATTAAACTTAAACGCTTCGCTACTTTTGCAGGAGACTCCGACCACCCTCATGAGCCTTTCGATTTTACCGCAGCATGGATACATTGTCGCTAGTATAGTATGATATGATACTATATTTAATGACACACAAACTGTAATAGTTTTACATAAAATAGTTGTACAGAATATGTGTGCGTATCATTAAGCTTTTTTATAGAATTTTATTTTTCAGTGTAAAAATTAGAATAGCATTTGGTGAATTCTTTAACGTCCACCAAAAATCCAAAAACTCCCACTCACCTTGAAGACCACTGATCTAGACAATGCAAATGGCTTACATAAACAAAAATGCCATGCTTACTCAGGATCCCAGAAGTATACGGAGTAAATACATAATATATACATACATCTTATATTTTAAGAAATTTTAAAGTGGAAGTTGTGGTATTACACAAATAAAATTCACACAAAAATTCATAAAAAAAGAAAAATAAATACAAAATGAATTGTATTTGTGTAATTGCCAGTATCTAAGGGTGGCCGGTTATAAATAGCCAGATAGCACAGCTTTTACTGTATGTGTCTACATGTTATATGGGATATCTAGGCCGAAAACCATATTTCTTGTATATAACAAAATTACTCTTATATCGAAGCAATGAATCAGTCCCCTCAAATACGTAATAAACGAGTTTTACTGTATGTACATATAAGGAAGGAAAATATACGCAAAATACAAAAAAAAACAATTTAAAATATTTTTTAAACTTTAAAGGTATTTCCTTATTTTTCAGAATGTTTATACATGCATAATCAGATTCAGCATGAAATTTACTATAACTGTTATATCTTCAATCTATTGTCCATAATGATTTTTTTAGTGGCATTTACTCTTACCATCTGCAATCATAAAAGACAGTGTCACAATGTCATGTAATGATTTTTGAAGTAAAAAGGGACATTTCGACGTGAAGGCTTTCATTCTTTTTTACATTAAAATTAAAAAGAATTGACCTACAATCTTTGTATATAAACCATTTTGAAGAAAACATTATAAAGTTTCTTATTCTGTTCATCTTTTTCTGCCTACAGTTCGAAATTTCTCAATGTAAACGTTTAATTCACACAGTTTGAGAAAATCTTGCCATTTTAATGGAATTTTGTCTTGCCTACCAATTCCATTGTTAAACCTCTATATCATATTGTTAATTCAATCCTTACGGGTATAAACGTGCTTTGAATGCTTTTAATAAGAGAGAGAGGGGGAGAGAGGTATAGGGGGAGTGAGAGGGAGGGGGAGAGAGAGAAGTAGAGGAGGAGGGTAGAGAGGGGGAGAGGGAGAAATGAGGAGGGGGAGGGAGAGGGGAAGGGAGAGAGGGTGGGGGGGAAAGGAAGGGAAAGAGAGGCAACTATTTTAAGTTTAACAACAGAATATTCACTAGAATGTTGTATATGACAAAATATTTCATATATAAAAGTGTGATATTAATTACTTTAACTGAAAATAATAATAATCTATCTATCTATCTATAATTCTTCTGCTGATATTTCAACGGGCATTACACTGGTTCTGTTATAACATACAGCTTAGTCTCAATTCACCTATTCACCACTCTCTAACAAAAGCGAACACGGTCTTTTTATGAGTTGGTCTGCTCATGGAATTGGGTCCAAAATTTCTTAGAAAGAGATCTCTTAGCAATCTTTCTCTCTACAGATGTTTACATGGGACGTGCAGAGAAGACTCCTATTCTCTGTCACATACACTATATTGTTCCCATAAACAGTTGAGGCATAGGGCCTAGGGTGCAGAGACAAGTGTAAGGTCGGAAAAGTGACCTCGAGCATCTCATAAACATTGCCTAAAAAAAGATTCATCTCGGCATTGTTATTATAGAACCATGCAGTAAAAAATGAACCAGAAAAAAATTCCTCACACAACTAACCACACCAAACACAAAAAAAGTACTCTCTGTTCACATCAAATGCATCTACATGAGACTAACTCAACAGCTAAGACAAACGAGAAACGCCTTCCATTCCCTTACTTCAAGATATTGAGTCATATGTCTCTTTGAAGTGGCCTTTCTTATTCTTTGTTTGTGAACAGACCTCTTTCAATATACACTGACGCATAAACCCAAACTCTTTTTTTTGGTAGACCCACAAAAAATATGCAGGCCAAAGCATTCTTTTCTTCTATTCCTTTCCCTAAAAAGGGTCTTTGCTGAAAGATAGGTAGCCTTAGCATTTCTTTGCAATTTTCCAAAGGAAGGAATAACACTATGCGAGTGGCAAAAGAAAATGTATTCACAAAATTTAAAATTGTTAGAAAAATAAGAAATACAATAAAACTTGATGGAGAAAATATAATTATTAAGGCCAAAATGTTCTTTTTTAAATATATCAAGGTGTTTAAGATCAAAGAAATTTCAGCACGGCAAAAAATAAAGAAAGCTAGAGATGGCGCTTGCATATATACATATATGTCAGACGGTGGTACAGAGTTTTCATTCGACGTATATATACGTCAGACGGTATTGAGGGGGTTAAACCAACACCACCTATATACAAAGCCTTCACACTTTCGCGTGACGTCACTGAAGGTAGTCCGACCTGTCAGTTCCTTGTGTGCCACCCTCTACCGAGCAGAAAAACTTGTACATTTCCGATGATTCTGTAATGCTAACTTTTTGCTTGAGTTTATTATTGCGTCGGCAAAGATGCCATTTTTAGTCATAAATTCGCAGAAGATATAGCATAGTACAGGATTATATTTCGTAATTTCCATATATTTGGGATATTTCAATTTGATACGAGATTTTGATAAATTTCATCTTTGCTCCACAACCTGTTTTTAGACGCGTCCAAAAAAATATTTGTGATAATTACGTATTAACTTCATCATATCCATCCATCCGTATGAAATAACTTTGCTTCCACAGGAAGGATTTTTGTGAAATTTGATAAAGCCTCTTTTGGTAAAAAATCTGTCTACCCATTTCAATTTTAATTCAAATCTGACAAATTTATCGAAATTTTTACATAACACCATTAATAAATTTTAAAGTAGCTTGGTCCTGACTAAACAGATTTCCAAGTTTTAAAAAATTTACATTGGGAAATTTCACTTAAATACGTCAATCAAAAATGATGGTAGTACAAATGAGACATTTAACGAGGGCATGATTTGAGAGCAAAAACTGTTGTAAACGCACCTCACTAAATATTTTTGACAGCTTAAAGTGTTTTGAACAAAGCCGTAGACAATAACCCATTTTGTCATTAGCATTGTATTTAAAAACTCACCAATTTCTAAGCTAATCAGGGCATATAGGAAGCTAGTATTAAACAACGAGAAAAAACTGCAGTTTTTAAATGTTTTCATTCATAATAAAGGCAAAAAAATAAAAAGATACAAATAAAACAATGAAAGTACAATAGCAATGAGCATTACAAAGTTTAATTCCATACAGATTTTGGTTAATTACGTAGCAACAAACACAAATCAACTACAGAAGTAATCTACTTAAGGAAGTCATTGAAATCACTCATTACTTAAGAGTTCTCATTTTTCTAGCCATGTATTTTTTTGACACCAAAGAGTTATTAATCTTTTTACAATAGTTTGCTAGAAAGATATTGCACGATGCCCAAATAAGTATCTTAGAAGTAGTGTGACCATTAGGACAATTAACATCCATAAAACATTCCCCTTTATCATTTAAAATGTCACATGTTAAATTCTATGCAGCTATCCTTTGGTTTGGAAGTTCCAAAAATTCTTTCTAAAATTCAGAAGACAATAGCTTTGTAATTACAACATAACTGCAGCATACAACACTTAGTGTTTTATTAGATAGATATTTCAACCCACCTCAGTCTAGAGACTTAATCAGTATAAAATTTTCATTAACTTCAAGATCTTTGTCAATTATAAGATTGTCTTTGCAGTAAACACAACTAAGTTTCTTTAGAACTGAGTGAGCACAATATCCAGAAATATACGCTAGAGAGGGGAGAAAATCTTTTAAGTTTGACATGTCCTCGTCATTAACAAATATTCTGTCTTGGAATGTACTAACTTCTGCAAATTGACAATATCACTGTAATCGATATTATCTGCAGAAGCTATTGATAGTTTTCCTTGAGAGGAAGAATTGAGTACCAAGGGCAGTAAGCTTTGAAGTTGCAATTTAACTTCCGATTCATAGACTTGAACAACTGAAACTTGATACTGTGAGCCTGCTAATTGCCTGTAACGGCCAAAGCGATCCTCTAAAGCATCAGTTTGCAGTTTCACAGTCAAAATGTACTCCATCCCTATTTCTTCAGTAAAATACCTAGCTATTTCAATTACAGCATAAGAGGTCTGTTTAAGAGCTAGTAAAGTCTCTTTAGTGAAGAAACCTGAGGGAGGTTTATGTTCTTCCCATTTCTGCAACCGATCAAGGAAATAATTTAAGAATATTACCCTTTCATCATTTTCTTATGATGTCAGAGGTTCTTGGTAACTACTCAACTTATGTTTTCCCTTAAAAATCTGACGAACATTCATTATATCAAACCATTTGCACATAATTCTAATGTACTCAGCTGTGGTAGAGTAATTATCAAGATTGTACTTTCCACCAGCTACTTCCAATCCTTCAGCAACAGAATTATTAAATAATTGTAGCACAAGCTTTACATGTTGCCTTTCTAATGAAGATGGAAACAAAGTTTTCTCAGTCAAAGTATGGGCATATTTAACCAAATTAGTACATTCCAAATTGAAAAGTTTTCTTATTGTCTTTAATGAAGCAACATTAGTAATAACACCAGATTTTTCTGCTACAGGAAAAGAAGGGTAAATCATACATTTCTCCTCATCTTTTTGGTTTAACCAGATGTTCCTTACACTTTTGATTATATGAACTGGATCAATTATGAAAAATAAAGGGCGAGCAGGATTTACAGGATGTTGATATAATGTTAATCTCATTTCTAATTGAAAACATTGATACTGCACAGCGATTGACTGCATTGTTGTCACTTGATATGCAAATTACAGAGAAACCAATGTTTTCCAATCCCTTAATAATCCTGCATAATACTTCAAACAAGAAGTTAGCTACAATTGTTTTAACTGGCAGGATATGTGCTACATCTCTGTAGCTAGATCTGATGCTCTGAATCATGAAAACATAAGCAGAAGCTGCTGCTTGCTCACAATTGTAAGATGTACCAAGAATGCTGCCTCCTTTGTAGTCCAAGTATGATTTGAGATGAATCTCATCCATTAGAAGGACAACATTCCTATCTTTTTCTTCTAAAAACTGAAATTTCTGTCTTGCATATATGAGGAAATTACCGTTAAATTGTTCAAGTTGAGGATTCAATCTATAGGCACTACAAATCCTATGCAAAGTGCCTGGATGTGGCAATGTTAAGAAACCACTACTTCGTAAAAACCTGTATGTATGTGATGATATGGAAAATAAGAGGCTACAAAAGATCTACAGGCATGAACTGAACTTATTTCTATTTTTATGGCAATTTAGCAAAGATAACTGTTCAGAAATAAATCCTATTATCTCTTTTTCACTCTCCCCCGTTTCTCTTTGAATGGCACTCAAACTGTCTTGAACATGATTCAGATGGTTAATGAGATTATCAGAACTACTGCCTAATTCAAAATGGGAGAGATCAGTTACTATCTCGAGTAATTCATTAATATTTTTTACCTTAGTTGGAAACAAACAACTACCTAGTTTAGTTATTGAAACATGTTTCTTGTACAACTTTACTTCTAAATTCTCTTCAACAATTAGTGATACAGTAATACAGGGGTTCTTAACCTTTTTTGTGCCATGAACCCCTTTGGTAGTCTGGTGAAGGCCACGGACCCCTTCTCAGAATAATGTTTTAAATGCATAAAATAAAATACATAGGATTACAAAGGAAACCAATTATAATGAAATGCAGTTATCAAAATATTTTTTTAAACAAATTTATGATATAGTAATATATGTGCTTCTTTCTTAACGCATTAAATAACAATACAATACGTTTAAAATATAGGAAAGTTAAAGTTAAATTTTATTTTTCAAAGACATGTCAGTGTGAAGGCTGCTGTTGTTTATCTTGAATAAGAACATTACACTGTGGGGTGGTATTTGACAAGGCAACACGCATGTCATGTTGGACATCCAATTGATTTCGAGTTTTTGTTTTGCTGGTTACAAGTGTTGAAAATCCCGATTCACAAAGATATATTGTTGCAAATGGAATTAAAGCTTCCATAACTCTTACAAGGTGAGGATAGGCTTCTCTCAAGGAACACCAGAATTCTCCAAGGCTTTTTGAGTTAAACTCCAATTGTAGTAAGTTTTTTGTCCTAAGATCAATGAGTTCATCTTTGGCTAGGTCAACATCTTCGATACAGTTTATATCAGAAAGAAAAGGATTGCAGATCCATGGTTCAACTTTAATGCCATCAAGATAGAAATAGCTTTTGAAAGAGTTCTGAAGTGTTTCCAAGTGTTCGCAAATTTGTCTTTTCAAAGAAATTGACAGAGAATTTTGTATCTTAACTCCATCTTGGTAAAGCACTTCCTCCAGCATTTGAAAGTTTGCAACGATGCTGGCCTCTACTCTCTTCTTCCATATCGGTAGCTTAACCAAGAAAGCTTGTAATATTTCAGTTGCTTCCATAATGGTGACTTCAGGACCTTGAATGGAAAGATTTATCTCATTCATATGGTGAAAAATATCTGCCAGGTAAGCCAACCCATGGATAAAATCCTTTCTTTCAAAATGTTCCAAGAGTAGGTTTTCTTTTTCTTTCAGAAAAAGTGAAACTTCTGCCCTTAGTTCAAACAATGCTTCAAGACTTGTCCTCTTGAAAGCCAGTGAACTTCGGTGTGGTAGAGAAGCACTTCATATTCTGCTCCCATTTCATGACAAAATCTTCTAAAAATGCGATGATTCAGAGACCTGCTTCTGATAAAGTTGATAACTTTTATGGCTGTTGACAAAACTTCTTTCAGGGTTGTTGCAAGAGTCTTCATTGTCTGCGTAAAAAGCAATGAGTGACGACAACCTGAGGAGCTTCCTTTTTCACAAAAGTAGCAAAACCAGATGTATTACCAAGCATAGCAGGAGCTCCATCTGTGCAAAGAGAATGAAGCTTTTCTTTCCAGTCAAAGTTTCGTTTGTAAAAAAACTTCTTACCATTTTCAAAACATCGACGACCTTTGTAGTTTCCAAAAGGAACTCACAAAATAAGAATTCTTCTTTGATGGTGTCAGCATGCACATAGTGAACAAAAACAAGGAGCTGGCTACATTGAGAGATGTCTGTAGTTTCATCCAGTTGCATACAGAAGGGGAATGGAGCGGCTGCCAATTCCTCGATGACCTGCTTCAAAATGTTAAAAGAAATATCAACTATTCTAGAATGTATCACATCATTTGACAAGGGAACCGCTTCCAGTTTTTTCCTCTGTTCCTGTCTACAAACCAGTTCGACCATTTCCAGTGCACATGGCTTTACTAAAGTCTCTCCAATAGTGTGGGGCTTTTTTTGTTTGGCAATCCGGTAAGCAACTTTATAGGATGCTTCAAGAAAAGGCTTTTGTGAAATGGCAAATCCAAGTTTTGGAAGTGTCCCTGCTTTTTCGAATTGAGCTTTTTTCATACAAAAAAAAACCTGCATCCTTAGATGCATTTTCGGGATGGACAGACGTGAGGTGCTCTTTCAGTTTTGCTGGCTTCATACTTCTGTTCGCAAGAATTTTTCCGCACAAAAAACACTGGCTTTTGAATCCTGTCACGTTCATTAATGCAAGTGAAACCAAATAATATATAATCTTCATCATACTTCCTTTTCTTTGACATTTCAACTTAAATTGGGTCTGTAAAAAAATAAAATAAATAAAGCTAAAATAAAATATGTGATTCAATTGACTTTTTTTGAAACTCAATATTTTTGAATGATTTTTAAGTAATTTGTTTAATAAATCTGCATATAAATAAGTAATCTGTATGTTAATTAAGTAAAGTGTATGATATTCAAGAAATTTATGCGACAAGTAAAATAAGGCAGGTTTTACAATTTATCCAAAGTTGTAACACTTTTAATGGCTTTTAGCCCTCGGATAGATATGCAGATTACAGCAGTAGATTAGGAGTCGTGTCCTGTTATCTCAACCATCGGACGTGTCTGAGCTTGCCTGGTCTACACTCGTAGCCCGCGTGCCTATCAGTGTTACAAGAGGCCTCCTTATGGAGAGTTACGAATTCCAGTTTTGTAAAACTTTAACAAACGATGAAAACCACTCACCTCCTTCCACGTATTGATCAACAAACAATTGTAGATAGGGAACACTGGGAAATAACGCAATCTCTGGGCAACCAATGTGAGAACACGTGACTTCACCATTTGGTGGCTGAACAACTACTAGGCGCAGAGTTGCCCGATAGTTTGCCAGCTACGTCGAACAATCGTCTGTAGACAGCAAGACTGCGATTACGTGCGATCTAACGGCTGGTCTAATAACTACCGTAATTTCGAAGTACTGATGAGCATAAACGATATTTCAAGATATCTGCAACAACTATAATGTGATATGAAAACATCTGTTCTATTGGTGACCACAGGTACAGCTATTACTACTGTGGCTTATTGCATACATTCATAATTGAAGGAAATGCTAGATTTCAGTTAGAGGTTAGTGAAAATAAAGATAATAAGTAATTTTTTTTCTCATCCAAGCTCACGGACCCCCTGAAGTCCTTCCACGGACCCCTTAGGGGTCCGTGGACCCCAGGTTAAGAACCCCTGCAGTAATATGTGGGTATGGACTTAATACTATATATACAAAGGAAATACAATCAGGTTTCTGAACCATCATCCAAGAATTAGGTAATGTTATACCGTTTAAACACTTCAACAATCCATCCAAAGAACTATAATTAAATTTTGCTTCATACTCCTACTGTGATGCGAGACCAGCCTCCAATTGGGAAGACTCCAGTCTCACTTTCTTTTCTGAAGGGCCTTCCCATCTTCTTTTTTCTGTTGACAGATATGATGGACATGCTGGAAGGATAGATGGAATAGACCCTTCTCTTAATTTAGGTATTGATAACTTTGCTGAAAGTTTTCTCCCACTTCTTTCATCATAGTATTCCACCATATGCAATATATCAGTCTCATGGAAGTGAAGCTCACAAACCTAAAGAACAGAAAACTTACATTATATATAATAAACATTTCAGTTAAGATTTGTCACCAACATTATTATAACAAAAAAGTAATGATTTATGATAATTTATACAATTATGTTAAAAGATTACACATAGGCACTCACCATTTTCTGGACTAACAGTAGCCTACTTCATATCATGTCTACGATATTACTAATAATTGTTGATTCTATGGGTGAATAATAACTTTTTCGGCCTCAATCAGTTTTACGAACATAAACAGGAAGACTACTAAATCATTTTAAAAATAATATACGACCTTAATTACGAGCTTTACTAGACCAAACATAAATTAAACATGGAAATACTTATTTCATTATTGCTAAAAATATCAACAACCAAATACCGTATATACTCGTGTATATGCCAACTCCATATATAGTACGACCCCTGATTTTTTGGTGAACAAACCTGATTTTTTCATATATCTCGTTTATAGTTCGACCCCAGCTTTCCACCATGGTTGATATATTTTGTTTCGATAGCTCAATGGTTACGAGCGAGATATATCGAACGACCTTGATTTTCCACACAACCATAGAATAGACCATAAATATCGTAAATATTATTTCTTGCGAGTACACTAAAATTCGGAAAAGTTAAGTATCTTACTTCTAAAACATTTAATAAAAAGTGATATGAATGATGATTGCACAAGATGAAATAAAATCGTTTCAATTCTAGTACGTCTTGATTATGTTCCGCATACGTAATGGTTCCACTCGCTCATCTATTTAATAGGTAGGGATAACAGATAAAAAGAAATTACTTTGTAATATTCCACAGTCTTTATTGTTTCTTCAATCACACACCGACCGGTTTCCCCTACAAAATCATTCTAGTGGTGTTACTAACTGACGTAACACCTTTAGAATGACTTTGTAGTGGAAACCGATCGGTGTGTGATTGAAGGAACAATAAAGACTGTTGAATATTACAAAGTAATTTCTTTTTTCCAAGATGTCGAAATTCCATAAAGTTACGCCGTCTACGATACTTTTAGTCCAACTCGTTCCAATCCATCCCTTGTAAAAAGACGCAAACAAAGATGTACATACATAAAATTCAAGAAAGGAAGTGCCCGTAAATCGTCACTTATATCAAATATTTGTGAATTTGAAGCTGTATATATGAAAAAGATTCTACTCTTCAAGAACCAACATAACAACGATAAAGGACCTCACTGTTAAGGTTAGCCTACCAATAGAATGCGTGCGGGTTGCATAACTTCACCGAAAATGCCCGTGAAGATACATGAATTTTAAATCCTCAAATGCATTACTCGTGTATAGTACGATCCCCAATTTTTGCAATAAAAATTTGGTCGTAAAAACTCGTACTATACATGAGTATATACGGTATTTACGTTTGGCTTTTTATTACTGAAATATAATATTGATTAAATGTGACTCTGTTAGATTTGTTTTTCGTAAGATATACTCCAACATTTGAAATAACTCCTTTCAAAAGGTGCTATAATTTTAACCTGTATAGTTAGAATTTGAAGCTAAAAAGTAAACAAAGCTTTCCTCATTAGAAGTATGAATATAGCCGTGTAAATAAATGAATAAAAATTATTTCGTATTATAAACATTAAATGTGGAAGCATGAAATGGTGAAAATCAAATATGCGAAATGAGAACGAATAATTATCTTCCTAGCGACTCTTTTTAGGCATCCAAGACATAATGTTAGGTTGGTCACAAAATTATAACTCCATAAAATTACATGATGAAGATTGTAAATCTACCCATTAATATCAATGTTAATACACCGTAATTGAATTAGAAAAACAAAGTAAAGAAAATGTAAACATTATTACCTTCGAATTGTCTGTTGGCTGGAAATCTTGTCGATGAATAGCCAAGATCCACTTCTTCCTTAAAACTGCTTCTTTAGGAAAACTAAACACTGACACTTTTGGGCCATTATCATAATTGCCCCGACACACAGTGGGACAAATTATGGAAAAGCTGGTCATAAATGAAAAAATCAAAATGTCAGATATTTCCTGTTTATTATTCTAATTGCAGTCTAAAACGACCTACGCACAAAGTATAAGTAATAACACACTCCTTTTGTGCAATCTCTTGACACTGTATCATTTCAAAGTTGGTGGCCTACAATAACGTTTTCTTGGCGTCTAGTAGCGTGTGAGTCACATCGTTATGGTTTGCCTTCGTTAATTCCTTTTAACACTTATATTGTGACATAACTTTAATATGGATTCTGTTGCTGGAGGTATGTTAAAACTTCATTATACATTTTAAAACTTTAATCCCGTTCATTTGTACTTTTTTAAGGTTTTTTCTTTGACTAAGCATAACATTAAAAATACGTATATAAATATTTTGTTCATAAGGACTTTTAGTATAGTATTAAGCTTTATTAAACAAACTTTTATACTGGGTAATAAAGCTTAGGCATTCTATTTTCTGAAAATGTAAAAACATTTTGCGCATATTTGCGCCAGTAAAAATTTTATTTGTTTATATACGTTGGTGCGACACTATAAATTTGAGCTGATATTTATCATACAATATTAGTTGACAGTATGATAATTAACAAATTAAAACTATAAACTATATTCATTATAAATAAACTTGTATGTAATGCGGCGTACTGCAAACATGCTGAAATTAATACAATTCTGCGGTAAAAACTTTATTTTCTATTATTGACAAATGATTTTTTACGGTACAAGAAAAAGCACTAATATATTCCTGCTGCAACAGTAACAATGCTTTTAAGGCTTTAGAAATGTTCAAAATTCATTTTATCAACGAGAAATTAATAATGTTTAAAACTACTTTAGTATTGAGAAATTGCAATGATAACTTTTAGTGGTAAATTTACAAAGGAATGCCGAATAAAATACCTGGAGTTTCTTATATCTTAAGTATTTAACATTTGAAAGCAATATTTTACAATTTTACAATTACAGATAAAAGTGCGGAATAAAATTGCAGGACTTATTAGATCATACAGTCGAACGAATTATACAGGTTCAAAATAAAGTTATAGCCACTATGTCCAACGAACAACTGAACGATGTATATTTGATCTCAAAGTGGGGCTGTGATGGAAGTTCCGGCCGCAGCCAATATAAACAGAAATTTGATGAATACATATTCTTCACATCAATAGTTCCTTTGCAACTCATATGTGGACAAACAGAATCCGCTACTAAAATTGTCCTTTGGAATAATCCTCGACCATCATCAACCCGCTATTGTAGGCCTTTAAGGCTTAAGTTTATTCATGAAAATGCGGATATAATAGTGCAAGAAATTGCATGTATTGAAGAAGAAATACGTAAACTTGTCTCCTCAACCATTACTCATGGATGTAGTAGGCTTCAGGTGAAACACAAAATGCTTTTAACCATGATTGATGGAAAAGTGTGTAATGCAGCTACGTCCACGAAATCTACTCATAGATGTTATCTCTGTAACTCAACATCAAAAGAATTCAACGATATAGACAAAATGTTAGAGAGAAAAGTAAATGAGGAAAATTTTAAATTCGGGTTGTCTCCATTACACGCTTGGATTCGTTTTTTTGAAGCTTTGCTTCATTTGTCATACAAGGTGCCTATTAAAAAATGGCAGGCGCAAACTAAGATTGAAAAAAAATTAGTGGCGGTAAACAAAAAAAGGATTCAAATGGAATTTAAAAAACAATTGGCCCTTCTTGTTGATCGTCCAAAACCGGGCTATGGAAGTACTAATGATGGTAATACTGCCCGCACATTTTTCGCAAATCCCGAAATATCTTCATCGATTACAGGAGTTGATTTTCAAATAATCAAGAGATTTTGAACCATACTTCAGTCTTTAACATCGGGGTATGACATAAATATAACTGCTTTTAAAGTCTATGCAGTATCAAGAGCAAGACTATTCGTGGAAAAGTACTCTTGGTACAACATGCCGACTACTATACACAAAACTTTAATTCATAGCGCTCAGGTCACATCTGCTAGCATATTACCTATAGAGCAGTTATCGGAGGAGGTGCAGGAAGCCAGAAATAAGGACATTAAAAATTTCCGTGAGGGATTTTCAAGTAAGATGTCTAGAAGGAAGACAGTGAAGGATCTCATAAAGAGACTTCTCATATTTTCTGATCCTCTGATTTCTAGCATGAAGAAACCACCTCAAAAGAAAAAAGCGCCTTTCCCTAAAGAAGTTTTGTTATTGTTGACATCTCCTAAGATCGAATTATCTGAAACTGAAAAGGACGAAACAGATTCGTATGATTCCGAAAACAGTGATAGCAATTGATTTTGTATATTATGTAAATAATTTTATCTTTGTAAAAACGATTTCAGTAATTAATTCCCTGCATTTCTGAATACATTTTATCTTTGTGAACACGATAACAGTAATTATGTTTGTACATTTTGTAAATAACGATCTAGTTCTATAAGATCAATGTCTTCTCAAGTAATCTTTTGTGGTTTGTAAACCTCTTGATTTTTTAAAATGTTGCAAATACAATTTGGATATACCAAGTAAATTAGATTAATTTTTTCATTACAACCTTTTAAACAGATGGCAATGTATTGTAGATATTACCTGTTTTGTTAACTCTACTTTCTTTTTCACTATTAGCAAAATTCACATTCGTAATTGTTATGCATTTTGTTTTTAATATATTTTAGATCATTATCTACTGGTAAATAATAAGAAGCTAAAATATTGCTACATGTACCGACTGAATACAATTGCATTTTAGCTTTCAATTTCATATCAATGCGATTGGATAAATTTAAGTATATTGCGTTTCTTGAAATTTGACGTATGAAATGCGCTTCAAAGCGTTAAAATTTCGCCAAATTTTGTTATTTACATTATTTCCTCTCAATAGTGCCTCATTATTTGACTTTAGGTGAGAATATATACCTTTCCTATTTATGACCATCTTTTTGCTAATCCGTACCACTGTGCGACACCTTGGAACACGACATCTAAAAGGCATAATTCCAACAACAAAATAATGCAGTATAAGCAACACGTGTTTCACCAACAACGAAAGACACTAGGTAGCACAAGGAAGCAAAGGCCAAACAGTCGACTGCTAATCAGCGCTGAAGGGCTTGGGACCAACTTCGGACTAAGTATCTTGACGTCACACTTCAAACCTAGTCCAGCGAGAAGGCTTTGTATACAGGGGTGTTGGTTAAACTCACTATATTCTAGTTTTATAGTATTTTTTCTGCTTTCTCTACTAAATTGGGCCTGACAGAAGTATATTTTTATCTCTTGCAACTTTCATCTGAATCACCTATATTCCTCTATGCCAAAAAACTAAAATTTTTCATTGTTTGTTTTCTGGGAACTATGCCTCCTCTTCTGTGATAAAAAAACTTAGGATGCAGAAATTTCTAGTTTCTCTAGCTTTTAATGATTTTTCCAAATTTTAATTCATGATTTTATTCTCCCTTGAAGTCCATGTTAATGAGGATTATTGTATTTAAAAGTCCTCACTGAAGAACTTCACCCTATACAGGATGATTCAACAACAGAGGTACAAATTTTAGTGGAGTTGTGCATCCAGAAACAATGATAGAAAGTCATACAAACATGGGTCTGCAAATCTTTAGTTTTCAAGCTAGAGCCCTTCTTACATTCTGCAATTTGACCAACGAACTGCACAGAGAGGTTGAATAAAGTAAGCGCTCAAAATGGTGACCGTTCACTTCCACACAACACTGAGAATGTCGCAGTAACGATTACCACACCCGTTTAAGCATCCCTGGAGTATTCTGTATGACCTGGCATCCATCTTCAAATCGCTGCTGTAGGTCTTCCACGTCATTGACTGTAGTAGCATACACCACATTTTTCAAATGTTCCCAAAGAAAGAAATATAGTGGATTTAAATTGGGCGAGTGCAGGAGCAAAATTGGTCCACCTCGACTTACCCACTGTTCAGGATAGGTATTGTGAAGATATTCCCTGACTGCGATGGTGAAATGCAGCGAAGCACCATCATGCATAAACCACATCTGCACTCTTGCGCCTAAAGGGACATCAACCAGTAACTCCGACAGAGTATTGACTATGAAGCCATCACGGCAAAATCCTCAAGTATGCCTGCCCACACATTTATCGCGAATCGTTGTTGTTGACATGATTGGAAAGTGGCATGAGGATTGTTGTCAGCCCATGCATGTGAATTATGGAAATTGACAACTCCATCCCGAGTGAATCTTGCTTCATCCGTAAACAACATCATAGATAGGAAACCAGGATTGATGGCATGTTGTTGCAACAGCCACTTGCAGAAGTTCATTTGTTGTGTGTAGTCATCAAGGCATAGGCCTTGTACTCACTGCATGTGATATGGATACAGGCACTGCTCATGCAAGACTCACCAGACAGTCTACTGGGAGACGCCTTCCGCTGCAGCAATCCTCCTCGTACTTGTTGGATTGTTAGCAACCTGTGTCAGGATTCTTTCTTCCCTATCAGGAGTACGCACTGCTCTGGGTCTCCCTAGATCATGTGTGACAGGAGCAAATTGACCTCTTTCCCTGAGGTTCTGGTGAATACGGGTGAACATTCATGCATTCGGAATTAAGCGACCGGGAAATTGCTCCTCGTACAGATAGCATGCTTCACATGCATTGCCTTGTGCATGGCCATAGCAAAGACGCATGTCTGCCATTTCCGTGAATTTGTAGTTCGATACCATGTTCGCACACGAAAAAATCTTTAGATTGAATGTAAATGCTGCGCATGTGTTCACATTCACTATTCACATGCATTGTGTCGGCGCACAACACTTCTCTTCAATACTTGCAGTACTGTCTGTCTAGCACTGTTGTTTATTCTCACCAGTCTTCCTCTGTATATATGAGAGGTCTCAGAACCTGCTAGCCAACTGTAGTACACAGACGGGAAGGTAGTGTGTAAGGCCACTAGCTATGCTCTCCAGGCACTTAGATGGTCAAATTTGCTGAATGTAAGAAGGGCTTTAGCTTGAAAACTAAAGATTTGCGGACCCATGTTCATATGACTTTCTATCATTGTTTTTGGATGCACAACTCACCACTATTTCTTGAATCACCCTGTTTATACCTCAGGTCTATGGTTACAAATTGACTAATGATATCCACATTTATCCATCCATTTTATCTTTTGATATGAAAAAGGTAAGTTAAATTTACTCAATTTTAAATTGTCATTATCATCTTCATCTCAAGGATAATTAAAAAACAACATTCCAGATAAAAATATAACTTATTAGAAATCCAAGTCTTATCATTACATTGATCAAATTAAACCTCACATTCAAATGCATCTAATTCATTAACAGCAAAAATATATTTTATGCTCAATTCTAATCTGTAAAAAATTTAACTAGAAAACGCATCAATATATATATACTAGCATAATTTCCCGTCAATATGATGGGATATCTTTAGTTAACTTTAAAATAGTTGCCTCCCTCCCCCTCTTTCTCTCTCCCTCTCACTCCTCCTCCCTCCCTTCCACTCTCTCCTTCCCTTCTCCCCCTCACTCCCTCTCTCTCCCTCTTAAATGTAAGGAGGGACTATATAGTCTCAATTTCACCCTCAATAAAGTCATTTGTCTGTCTCCCTCCCTTCTTCCCCTCACTCCTCCTCCATCTCTCTCCCACCCTCTCTCCTCCCTCCCTCCCCCTCTCCTTCCCTTCTTCCCCGCTCCCCCCCTGAGTTACCGTCCCTCTCTCTCCCTCCCTATCTCGTATTAAAAGCATTCAGAGCACGTTTACACCCATAAGGATTGATAGAACAATAGGATTTTGAGGTCTAACAATATAACTAGTAGCCAAGGCAAAATTCCGTTAAAATGGCAATATATCCACAAAATACATTAATTAAACGTATAACATGAGCGATTTCGAATTGTATACGGAAAAAGATGAACAGAATAAGAAACTGTAATTTTTTCTTAAAAATGGTTCAGATCCGAAGATCGTAGGTTAATTCCTTCTAATTTTAATTTCCAAAACAATAAAAGCCTGCATATAAAAAAATTGATTTTTACACGTTACCTTATGGAAAATGGAAATGTCTTCCTTGGAGTCGAACTCTGGACTTTTTTGGAGAATTATTTTCGTTATTCCCTTAAAATATGTTAATCAAGCATCCTTGCCAAATTTCAATCTTCCACCTATTCGGGAAATTTGTTAAAACGCTCTATATCGGCCATCGTGAAAGCGTCACCAACCAACCAACAGACCTTGGCTATTATAGTATAAAATATATATATATTTTGAAGCGTTTTGTGTGTTTGTTCATGAAACTCCTAAACGATAAAAGCTAGAATAACCAAATTTGGTACGATTCTTCCCTACATCCTAACTTAGTGAATGGTCAAGGTTTGGTTAACCAGGATTAATCAGTGCTGCCAATATAGGGGATTAACATGATTTCATAAGATAACACGTATGAATCCATTTCTTGACTTGCAAGGTATTCTTCCTTCAAGCATAAAAATATGTAAATATGGACCGATTTTTTTTGTTTTTGCTTTATTCGACGAATAAAACTCTATACTATCTTATTCCTGGGAAGCTTACATGTTACAAAGTCGAAGTTTTCAGAAATACGCTATTTCTTTCGAAATTTTGTGGATTTTTTGTACCCCTCCTGGGCATTGCTAAGGTGGTCATCATTGTTACCTCCGATTCAGTTAGCTTCAATGGAGCTTAAAAATAGACGAAAGTTTAACATTATTCGATTCGCACTTTTGTTTAAGCAACAAAACGATCGATGTTTATGGATAGCAACATAAATAGATACTGATTATTATTCAGGAAGCATTTATTGATGAAAGTAATTGAACCTTCTTTCATTTATTGAATACTGGAATCTTACATTTTTTGTAAGTAAAATCATTATATTCTACATTATAATGTTTATTAACGTAGATAAGCTCACGTATCTGGTGTACATTTATCAGTCACTGTTCAGTCATGGACAACTGTACGTTGCTTTTTCAAGACATAAAAGTAAATATTTCATCGAGGCATAATTACACAAGAAATGAAGCTGGATTTGGCGAAAGTAATATGACAGGAAATACAATTATCATTATATTTGAATGCAATAGGCTCGGAAACGGATTGTTTAATTGTTAAGAAAAGCCAATTGTAATTAAAAAAGTATCTACTATATATTTTAAAGAGTTTGTATGTTGTGCTGTAGTAGCTTCACTAAATCCGTTGAAATTCAACAGGAAATTCTGCTAGTGTGTGTGTGTGTGTGTGTATAAATACTACGGAAGAGGAAAGGTAAGTAAGGATATTTAGGGCAACTAGGTGTTGAAGGAAACCCAGTGAACACTTACCGGAAGTAGAGCCGCTGGGGTGTTGGAGAGACACATTTGTAGAGATTAGAGCTTTCGGGATGATCCCTTCGTCAGCACAAGAGAGACACAACTGATATGGCAGTGACACTGGGGTGAAGGTGTGGGGGTGGAAGGGAAGGAAGCGTGGAAAGGTCGGGGATTGGAGGATGCAGAAGGGGGAGGGGGGAGAGGGGAAAGAGAGGGTGTAAAGAAGGAAATATTAACGGATATTGAGGCCGGGAGGAGAGAAAAACACCTAGTTGCCCTAAATATATACACACACGCATGCACGCACACACACACACACACACACAGTATAACTCATTTATAATGAGCACAGTTATAACGAGATCACGGTTACTGCGAGCAAATAAAAAAGAAATGGTTGGAAATAATGTATTTTAAGAGTAAAATTTTACATTTATAATGAGCACGGTACTTATGACCTTCACAAGTATAACGAGCAGCATAACGAGATGTCAATTTTTCCTACAGTTTACAAAAGATATAAGAATTTTAATGACAGATGTAGTTGTGCGACCTTACGAGATGCTAAGATTTTCTTTATTGATTTATCTTTCGTGCTGTGTAAACTTGTTTCATTTTTATACTTTGAAATGGATGGTGTCAAAAGAAAAATTCTCACAATTTGGCGAGAAAGTGGAAATTATTCGTGAGTTAGAGGGTGAAGCAAGTAATGCATCAATTTGCATAAAGTTAAAACTTAACTCGTCGGCTGTATGGACCATTTGGAAAAGTCGGGAAAGCATAACTTGTGCCTTTGAAAAAATTGGTACACCATACATTGTACAAACTTTCTCATATATGGGTACTAATGCATTGTTTAGTTATCTTTAGAAAATGAAAATCATATGAGCCTGTTTTTAGAAAATCCAATTTTTGTTAAAGTTGCCCAAGAATAAACTAGCCTTGTATTCATTCATTGAGAAAAATGAAATATGTAGTATTATTGTAGATGTATACTCAAGTAACTGTACAAAATCTAATCAAAATCGTTAGAGCCATTTTTGAGAAAATCGATTTATTGTTAAAGTTGCCTAGAATAAACTAGCCTTATATTCATTTTTTGAGAAATGTGAACTATACAGTATTATTGAAGACGTAAACTCAAGTAACTGTATGGAATTTGATCAAAATCGTTAGAGCCGTTTTTGAGAAAATCGAATTGTTGTTAAAGTTGCCTAGAATAAACTAGCCTTATATTCATTTTTTGAGAAATATGAACTATATAGTATTATTGAAGGTGTAAACTCAAGTAACTGTATGAAATTTGATAAAAATCGTTAAAGCCGTTTTTGAGAAAATCGGATTGTTGTTAAAAATGTGTACAATAAACTACTCTTAATTATTGAGCAATGTCAACCATTTCTACTAATACTCTGCTCAGTATGATAAAATGCCTAAGTAGGAGATTTTACTCATTTTCTCTCTACCGTCTAGGCTCCAGAGCCAGTAACAGACCAACGGACGGCATTGCAAAAACCACTTTTTCGGATTCAGCGACACCTAAAACGTATATTTCCGTAAAAATCTCGAGGATGAATTTTTTCGCGATAACAATACTTTCTCGGTACTTTGTATGAGAAAGTAAAAAGAAAGCTGTTAGTAATAGACAAATCAAAGAATCTAGGTGCTTTTGAAAACATTAAATACCTTCCAGTCAAGTACTGATTAAATAGAAAAGTCTGCATGACATATGCAATATAGTAGTTTGAATTTTGAAATAATAAAAATATGTATGGCATTAAAGGACTTTTTCAATAATGAAATGATTTTGTATTTGAATTAATTAGTGTGTAATTACATAGGCAATGTAATCAGAAGATATTTTTATTTTTCTTCATTGTTATTTTTGTAACATAAAAATACATTGATATATACTGTTTACCAACTATAACAGTTGTAATGAGTAACGGTTATAACGAGCATTACTCTTCGGTCCCTTGGATGCCGTTATAACCGAGCAGTGGCGTAACGTACATGAGGCAAACAGGTGCAATGCACCAGGGTCCTCAGCCATATGGGGCCCCAAATGGCTAGACATCTTACACTAATCTTATAAAAGACTGTGAAAAAAATTTTGACTGCATCACTTTCAGAGGCCCTGCTCTCTTACATATGAAGGGAAGAATTAATGCAAGCAGCTTTACCAATACAAAATTGCTATTTCTCTACGATACAGTAATATTCTAGAACATTCTTCATTGTTTCTTTTCAGGACTACAAATTTTGAAAGATGTTTGTATTAGAAACCATTCCAATCTCACATAGGTGCAACTAAGTTTCCTTTACAGTTGTGACCTAACCTTCTTACCATACTTTCTTGTACAGATACTTTTAAAATGTAACCATTTTGTACATGATGATGTAAACAAGTTTGGAAGCCTATCATTGTGAATTAAAAAGAGGAGGAGAAACATGAGCCTACAATGGGAGCGCCTGACGGAGGATTCCAGCTACTGCGAGAACTTTGAACGTACGATTAAAGGAGTGGAAGTGCTAAGAAAGCAGTGGCATAGCGCACGTTGTATCTATTCTAGCAATCATTTTGCTAATTTCACCCTCATCTACATTTCCATCCAATGAGGCGATCAGTCAGTTTTGTTCTGTGTTTTCTGGACTAGGAAACGACTTCAGTTTGGATATTCGGTATGTCTAGAGAATAAAGCAGACTTGTTTCACAGAGGTTAGCTTTTATTTATAACTTTTTCTATTCAGATAATATTATACTTAAAATCTGAGATTTCTCTTGTAGGAAAGAATTATTCAATTATTAGATTTTAATTTGCATACATCATATCATAACGTATGGTATATCATACGTTTCTTTTTCAATTCTGAAATTTAAATGAAAAACTCAATTTTTTACATTAAAATTTCTAGCATATCGGCGTCAAAATAATGCGCCCCTGGACTTTCACGATTTACTACGACCTCTACTTGAAACCTAAAAATCTTTCATTTCTAAAAATATTTTCACCTTAAAGATAACTTTAATTCCTTTCTAGTGAAATCTTTTAATTTTTTTTAGAAATGGAGTACTGATTAACTGTACTGTGATATTTAATAGAATGCGTCATGAAAATGACACAGTTTTTAAAAAAATTCTATGATCCAAAAAATATAAAAACATTAAACACTCAGTTTTTGGCGAAATTGGGTAATGCGGTGTTGCCAAGCGCATCGATCTGGTGCGACTTACAACTGCCTATCTCATGCTTCATAGCACTCTATAGCACCCACTTTGATCGGATTTAGGATTTGACTAAAATTTCATGGAAATAGGACTTTTGATAGCGACAATGAAGGCTAGTAGCACCGAATCGCATAGCAGGTATGAGATGTGTTAATACTGCATCAATCCCCTCACTATTCGATTTTAACTTTTTGGATTAAACATATTAAAACAGTGAAAATACAATTTTTTGGATCATAGAAATCTTTTTAAAAGTTCTAGAAGCGCAACGGTAATTTTTATTTATAGCTACGATGAAAACTCACGGACTAGATAATGTTTAAAGTGTTTCGCTAATTAACAATAAAATAATTTTTATACAATTTTTAAATATGATAATTCATTTCACAAACTATAGCTTCAACTATTCTGGAAATGCTATTATTGTACAGCGCATAATTTTCTCTTAAATAAATTATAAAGGTGAGTAATTTGCCAAAGTGTCATTTTCATGGTACATTCGGTTAAATATCATGTGTTAAATGTTTTATAATATGTATTTTGAATTTGTAGAATGTTTATAAATATATAAATGTTAACATATGGTTGTAAAGTTAATTTTACAGAATATTCCATCTAAATATATATAATCTAAGTAATTAGCTTAATAAAATATCAAAAAATCATGTTCTCATTGTATTATTGCTTTCAGTTTCATAATATAATTAATGAAAGAGGCCCCGAAAGTCGAATCTTGCACTGGGGCCCCATAAGAGATTGTTACTACCCTGTAACCAAGTTTCACTGTATAATATATATGTAGATGCTTCTGACAGGATATATGGCCATTAAAAAATCTTAAAATTTAAACAAATATTTCATTGTTTAGATATTTCTAATGCAGAAATTTTATCTAACGGTAGAATTCGCTAAATAATGAAAACAGGATTATAGAAATTTAAATAAGTTTATTTATTTGGCCGTTAAAACATCATAAATGTTAAACAATTGACTAACGTTTATGTACTTTCAGTCAAGCTAGGGAACTGAAAATTTTGTGTTAGGAAATGGTGTACAGGCAGTAATTAACATTTAAAATTACAATAAAGTTTATTATTGTGACCGTTAAAAATTCATAAAATTTAAACAATTAAATCAATATAAATGCATTTCTAGAGGTAGCACCTCTAGAAATGCATTAAAATTTGGTAGAAATGAGTGGGATTTGCAAAAAAAGATTGGGAAAATATAAAATTCTTAATATTGTATTTTTAGAGGCGGTTTTGCCCCATTATTGCCCCATAAGAGAAGGAAAAATTATGGCGCACTTCCATATGACCTAGCTAGTGACTTCAAATTTGGCACTATTATAGTTTTTTAGTCACAACCAATGGGTAAAATCCAACATCGTTAAAATTATATTTTTTAGGGGTTAATTTTACCCCAATATTTAAAGCAGGGTGAATTGCTTGCACAATGCAAGCACCATCTACTAGTGTAAATATATATATGTATATATATATATATATATATATATATATATATATGTGTGTATATATAAAGCATACCTTAGAAAGTTTTCCAATGGCTCTGGCTTCGGGTGGAGGTTCACTGAAGACATTTGTTATTGGATCATATGCCTGAAGAAAATAGAACCGGTTTGGCCCAAGTGTACTCCACTGTCGAGGGCCACCTGTACTGCCACCTTCAACATTCTCGCCATACACCACTTCGCATTTTCCAGCCACAGCTTTAAAGAATATTCTGCATTCTACCAGAATAAGACATTTGTAAATGTTTTTTATTCCAAAGCATAACTATATTCTTAAAACAAGTTAGGAAAGTGTACAGTACATAACAAACGGGTGCATTTTGTGCAATGAAGTATCTGAAACTAAAGGATATTGTTTGAATGAACGTGCACCATAAAAACAGTGAAACACCACGAAATGATTGTCTCATTATCTACCAAAAATTTCTTCTCTTCCCTAAGTTGGTGTAATAATATACATATTTACATAATTTTGGTATAATGACTGCAAAATGGTGTATCAGAAATGATGCCAGAGAAACATTAAAGTTTTATTTACAGACTTATTTTCTAAATAGCATAATTACCTAGCGTTGCTCGGGGTTATGCTTTAAACTGACGTGCCCACAAATTAAGACAACTAGCTGTACCCAGGCAATGCTTGTGTAGATTTTTTTCAATTAATTCATTAAAACTAGCGATAATTTACCAGGCGTTGCCCGGGATTCAGAACAGTGTAAAAATGATCTAATTGAAAAAACACGAAAATCTATATTAATTTATTTTTATTATGTTTTTACAGTAATGAATTTTTGAAACCTCTAATTTTTATTCTTATAGAGCTTCAGGATATACAATGTTGCTCGTTTTTTTTTCGAGTCGTGTCTGTCTCTGGTCTTGACTCTTGGATGCCCTTAATTTTGCTTGTATTACACGTTGGTTATCAAGCCGAACCCGCCTCTGTTCCACACTTTCAGCTGCTCTAGATTCTGCATTTGTAAGTCGGAGATTTTCGAGCCCTGTTTATCTCTGGTCTTGACTCTCGGATACCCTTAATTCTGCTTATATTACACGTTGGTTGTCTACACGACTCTGCCTCTCTTCTACACTTTCAGCTACTCTTAATAAAGCCATTTTTTTTACACCTAGCTGACCTTTTCTTTTTACTGGCATAATATTTTTATAAAATGGTCTGAAAAGTGGATTTTTTTTGTTTAATAAATTTCTTTAAGAAAAGATTATAATCTGTTCTATAATTAAAGTGACTTAGTATTTGGTTAAAGTAGAAATCGCGGGAAAATGTTTTGGAACCCTGCTATCGATATAAAAACAGTTCTCCATATTTTGTTTAATACTGTTTAGATTATAGCCATTAACTATAATTATAGAAATTCAAAAGGAAAATAGAATTAAATTGTCAAATAGACTGACATTACATATTGTAGGAATTGTAGAAATAAATAAATTATATTATCCAAACCTCTAGATCCAAACTTACTGTGATTGTAGAATTTTTATTCCTCGTATATAAATGACGTAAGTAATGAGGTAAGATTTCAGCTAAAATCCGAACAGAAACAAAAATGAAATGAGAATTAAATTTCACGAGTTTAAAAATAGATGTAATAAACTAACAAATATATCATTTGATCAAAATATGATTATCATATCAATTTTATTAGACTGTTTAAAAGGCTATTGAAATCGATATTTTAAAATTAAAATTATTATTCATGTTTTACTAACCTGCTGTACATAATGAACAGTTTATTATGATGCAATTATGAGACTTAAATCATTATCCTCATCAAAGAATTCCTTACCATGAGTTATTCTAAACTATCCCAATTCAAAAAACATTCGGTTGTCAAAATAAATAAAATTTCTTTTGTTAAAAAGTGGTGGTCATGGTAGTCGTAATAAAAATGGCAATTTAACATAAATTTGCGTTTTTAATGATTAATACGAGAACTTTAAAATTTCTAGCGGAAAAAGACGAATACGAGAAACCTTATAGATTTTTCTTTACTATAGTACAAATACGAAGTTCGCAGGTCAATTATTTCTGATTTAATTTGGCAAAAAAATAAAACCCTGCACGTCAAATTTTTGATTTTTACATGTTATCTTGTGGGAAATACAAAATTATCCCCTGGGGTCGAACCCGGGTCTTTTTGTGAGATTTTTTTTTGCTTATAACCTACTCAGGGATGACATAAAAGCATGTGCAAAGTTTTAAGTTTTTTGGACTTTGTATTCTTGAATTATTAAGGTACAAACATTCTCCTTTATATATTAGATTAGCAAAAATGCCTGGCGTTGCTCTGATATTTAGCATTTTCCATAGTTACAAACCTATAAAAATATATTTTTTCATGATTAAATACTACATTTTACGCAAAATCAACTTTGATGTGAATTCTGTTTTTAAAAATATGAATCTGATTCTCTCACATTAATGCATGTTTTTATCTCTAGTTCATATCTTCATTTTAAGTAATTTAAATTTGCAAATCTTGCTAGTCAAGCAATTGATTTTTAAGCATAACCTTATGGAAAAATGCCAATCCCCTATATGGGCAGCACTTACTAATCCCGGTTAACCAAACCTTGACCATTCACTAAGTTAAGATGTAAGTAAGAACCATACCAAATTTGATTGTTTTAGATCTTATAGTTTGAGCGTGCATATGAATATGTAAAAACATGATAATCCCCTATATTGGCAGCACTGACTAATCTCGATTCACCAAACCTTAACAAAAACCTGGCTCGAAGTACAAACTTCCTTCATTTAAATTTGGTGGCTCTATCTGTAGCCATTCTAGAGTTTTAAGTGGACATATAAACAGACAGACCAAAGCTTTATATCTTATTACATATTACATTTACGAAGGTTTTGAATAGCCACCGAGAATTCGATAACAAATTTCACTGCAGTAGGGGGCAACAGGAAGAGGAATTTACAAGATGATGCCTCAAATCCAATTAGTAACAATCCTATTTTACAACAATACAGTTCCATCGCAATGACAAATTTTCATCTAAAAAAACATTAAATTTTCATGTTCAAAACTAATTTATGGACAGATCCGACGCATATTTGAAAAACGGCAGTAAGAAAACGGATTTTTATTTTTTTAAGCTTTCTTTCGTCCAGGTTCCAATTTCTTACGACGATTCTAAGCAATTTTAAAATGCAAATGAAAAATATGCTGCACTCATTCCCGATTCGAAGTTTCAGTTCTTTAGTTTTATGACTGTTTCTTTATTTTGAGTTCTCCCCCCTTTCCAACCCAAAAATTAAAAAAAATAAGTCTGAGGTGTACACCGTCAGGGTGCTCTTAGTATGTATGCAAAGTTATTGACATTTATTAATACAGATAATGTGAATCAACTAATGGTGCAAATGATATCCCAAATAGAAAACTATTCTATTAAAGATGTCTTTTACTATATTCCTGCATTATTGAAACATCTCCCTCCCCCTCACTCTGCCCTTTCCCTCTTTGTCTCTTCCCTTTCCCCTCACTCCTTTTCCCCTTACCCTCTCTTCATTTAAACAGCTTATATAACATGTTAATTTTACGCTCGTAAGCTATATAGTTTTACAACAATAGGACTTCGAGCATGACAATGTCCATCGTCAAGGTATTTAGTGATAAATAGCAAATTTAGTGCAAATTATGTGCATTAGACTTAAAATGCAGGTGATTTCAAATTGTAAATGAAAAAAAGATGATAAATACGAATCCTTGATCATTTTTCTTTAAAACGATCCAATTCCAAAGCTCATATGCCAACATTTTGAATTTATATGAGCAAATGAATGAAAGCCTGCATGCTGAAAATTCAAGTTTTACGTGTTGTCTTATGAAAAGTATAAATGATTCGTTAATATTCGAATCCAGTACTTTATGAAGATAGTTTTCCAGAGACCTCCTAGCTAATAGAAACAAAATGCCGTTTCCACGTATCCTTACGACGAATGGTTCTCGAGGTAGAAATGGCGACAGATAGACACTTGTAAAATTAGATCAAGGATTATCATGAATGAAAAATTATTTGTTTGAAAAGTTTTATTTGGGAAATTTTTTCAATTCTAATTTTAAAAAATATCTAGTTATGTATAATACAGGGTTTTTGTTGGGATTTGGAATCAATTTGATTCAGTCTAATCTTCTACCTGAGCCACACTAAGATGTGAATGTTGGGTAGGCCTCCTTTTTGCCATTCATTTAATACATGGCATTTTGTTGCTCTAAAAATCTTCTCTTCTGTTATTAAATGAAGTGATGTCACAACATACAATTGGAAGATCCTGCTTATGATGTCATGTCGATCATGTGCCTTTTGAGCCAAAAATAACAAATTGGAAATTTTGGTTCACTTGGGATTACATGTAAAAGTGATAAGTAAATCTGGCCGACCAAATTTCTGACATAGACCACTGCATCTTGCATTCCTTCATGCATATAGCATAGACCTCCAATAAATGATGTAAGAATGACCAACTGACCCATATCAGTGACATTTCCATCATTTCTGATTGCATCTTGCAAGTGAATATAATTAGCTGCCCTCAATTTCTTTTGATTGAAATGAATGAATAATAATTTCTTTCTCGATCATTTCTAAAGCTGACTTAAAACTCTGGGCATATGCACTGTTATTGTGTAACGTATTCTGTAGCATTTAGATTAATTCAAAGTTAAGATTTGAAGGAATATTCATTCTTCTGTGTGCTTCTTGTTGGTCATCACCGATAAAATATATTTACAAAGATTTTTGTTCTTCCACTGCAGAAGGGAGCAGACTGCCAGCTAAGTGATAAACTTGACACAGTACCTTAAAAGTTGGCATAAAATTGCCCTCGACAATCTAGTTTAGCTCCGAATGATGCCATTTGAAAAGCAGTGTTATAATGTCTGGCGTGCCCTAAGAAGTTATTGGACATAATATGTTGACTCAAAAATACGCTTTTAAGTGGTTCGGGTGGGTCAGAAATTTGCGACAATGAAATTTTTCCATTGAAATAACAAATACCAGATGATTCACCTTTCCTTCTTAACCCCTTGATGCCGAGGGACGTACTATGTAAGACCGGCCAAAACTCCATATGTCGCCGAGCGACGTACAATGTAAGACCGGGAAAGCACTTGTTTTCCTTATATTTTTCTCCCCCTAATATTTCTTACATCTATATAACCTTTATATATTTTGAAAGAGAAAGCTTTGGCCTTCCTAGTTATGCATGTTCTGTAATTTTTGTAACCTAAAATCTACGTATAATTTTGCAATGAAATTTTCATTTTTGTCAAAATTACGGTGCCTCAGCACTATTTTTAATTGTCTTTTGACACAAGGGACTTTCTGAAATCTAAATAACCTTTATATATTTTGAAAGAGGAAGCTTTGTCCTTCCTAGTAATGCATGTTCTGTAATTTTTATGGTGTTTTTTTATATTTTATAATCTACGTTAAATTTTGCGGTGGTTTTTTCATTTTTGCCACAAAAATACGGTATTTCTGCTTCTAAAAATCACTTTTCAATGCACTAAGAATGCTTTCCTTTGTGTTTGAAGTGAGGTAAAGGGACTGTTTATCATTTAAAAGAAGAAGAATCTTCTTCTTGCTTCGTCTGTTTTTTCCTTGTGGAGCCTTGCGAGAATGGTTGTCTGCATGAGTCATGAAAAGAAAAGGTCTCGTATCTGTTTACACACAGCCTACTAGAGATGTTTCCGATGCAATTCATGGTATATGGAACTAAGTTGAGTAAAAGTATGTGAGGACACATTCACTTCCATGACCCTTCCAAGACCGTTCTTACCCTTTGTACCTCGCCACAAACAGTGCCGGCCCAAGCCTTTTTAAGAGTGTGGGCAAGAATTTATTTGGCCACCCCTAATACAGGAATTCTTTACCAACCGCGGTTTATAGTATCCACGGTTAGCTAAATATACATATGTATGCATTTATATCATCTTACCAACACCGTACAAAGTTTAGAGAATATGCTATTTCAAGAAAACATTCATTATTTTCCAATGCAAAATTTATTTAATCCTACTAATTTTGTTAGCTTTTTGATGAAAAAACATTATAATCACCAAAAATGTTGTAATAATTACCATATATTCCGGCATATAAGTTGACCTCTGAAGTCGAAAAAATTTTTCCTAAAACTTAGGGTCAACTTATATGCCGAACATAAAAATGTGAACCTTAATTTAAAAATGAATAACATCGATATTTAGGAAGACCGTTGATTTTTCAGTGGAGGTGATCGCTATTTTGAATCAGCTGTTCCAGTATTTACATTTTATGGCATTTACTGTATTTACTCGTGTACCCTGCGCACATTTTTTCTCAAAACACTGGGGAAAAATGGGGTGCGCGTCTTACATGAGGATTTCTGAACAGGTTATATAAATTGTGAGTATCGACAGTAAATTCTCTGCAATATGCTTGCATCTACGTTTATATTCGTAAAAGACGTCGAATTCTACGAAGTATATGCGTATTTATGCAACCAAGCAAACGTGCAAGTTACGCCCATGCTGCAGGCAAAAACTCAAAAAAGTAGGCAGAACTAACTGATAACTACAGTTCAATGACTACTGAGGGTTTGCCGGCTTGAGAATAGGTAGGTTCAAGTTTGGTCCTTTTCCCTCATCCACTTCAAGGAATTCAGAGTGGTGAAATTTTGTTGCGAATGAAAGATTTCATCGTTCGAAAGGAAGACGGAAATCCACATCTCAAGTGTTTGGACTCGTTTGTTCCTAACCTTCCAATATTTACTCACGAGAATATAAGCGAAAAAAACACCCCATCTGCATAGGTAAGTTCCCGTTCATAGATGAACAAATATTTCGTGAAGCTCCGCATTGGTGCGTAATAGTATTACGACAAAAGCTGAAGTGGGGGTGAAGTTGCGTAATATTACAACAAAAACAGTTAAGAGGGTAACAAAAGAGGACTATCGGTGAGGAGATTTCTGCTAGTATCGTCATAAAGAGATCATCCAATAAATTGCGACATGTAGAAGGGAGAAAATGCTTAACTTGAGCAGAAATTGTTTCAGGGAGTGGGAATCAGTGACATAAAGGAAACTTATTCTGACCCAAATTAACTTTTTCCCTCCGAAGTGGCCCAAAAATAGGAGTGCGCAGGTTATATGAGTAAATATGGTATTTTAGAATATTTATAATAATTAATTTTAATACTGTATTTCCTCACGTAATCCGCGTCCTCGTGTACCACACGCACCCCCTATTTTTGGACCAGTTCGAGGAGAAAAAAATAAATTCGTTGACCTCTACAGTGGCAGAAAATTATATAAAAATTTTAAAAATGCGGGGATTCCCCGTTGGTGTGTTCTCTCCATGGTTCCCTCTAAGCTGTGCAATGCGCGGACATGCAGCAGTTTTTGAAGTGCCGCACACTAAATTTTTCAAGCATGCACGATTGTATGTATTTTAGAATATATCGGAACAGGACTGCGCCAACCCCGGTGCATATCCGTGCACTATCGTCATGTAGGCGTGCATAGCGATATTCATTCAACCCATGGATGAAAAAAATTAGAAGGAACTATGGTTCTCTCCCGGGTTAAAGGAGCATCAGTGGCTCACAATGAATATGGCGAATAGAGATACCAGATGCCAACTTATTCCGGCAAAAAGTGTAGGTAGAAACGGACAGTAAATTTTTAATGACAGAACTGCTTTTCTTGAGTAACAATAATAAACTTAAAACTCAATTAAAAGGTACAGCTTTAATATTATAAAAATATTACGTCATCTCAATGTTGAAGATGCACCAACGGCAGTATAAACAGCACATTTAAACCCTAAACGTTTCTTGGTCATGTAGATACGCGTCAACTTCGTAGAATTCTTCGTCTTTTATGAGTATAAACATAGATGCAAGCGTGTTCCTGTAAATTTAATCGAAAATCGTAATTTTTAAAACTTGGTCATAAATCTTCATTTATGACCAACATTTTGGGAAAAAAGGTGCGCGGGTTACACATTTGCGATATTTTATTGAATTTCGCCACAGTAGAGATCAATCGCGATCACCAGGTATAGTTCATTTGGATAGCAGCTGAAATCAGTCGAATTATAGGAAATTTAATTTAGTGGGTCAAGTTCTCCAAAAATGTTTCTTAATGGTTGTAATTAAAACATCTGTCACACGGAATGCTCAAGAAGAATAGCACAGACTCTAAACAATATTTATATATATTTTTATTATTGTTTATTTCTGATTTGTTAAAACTTGGATTGTACATGACTGATTTTGTCTGAAAACTGTTTCATGAGAAGTATTTTTAAGTGAAAAAGTGGGGGTCGACTTATATGGCGAACATATGCATAATCATGTATTTCCATCCAAAAAAGCAGGGGTCGACTTATACGCCGGAATATACGGTACTTTTATTTTCTTATTCATTACAAGCAAGGGCATGCACAATATATTATGTTAGTATTTTACTAAATTTTTCCGATGGCACTGTTTTCTTGGAAGGAAACTCTTGGTTAGTGAAGTACATACTATTATTCAATTTCCTATCCGTAACCACACGAGAAAAGGAGCCCATAAACAGCCGACTTTTCTCTACGTTTATTAAGCGTTTTAGAACATCTATCTAATACTGTTTTTCAGCCCTCATTAAATTTTGCAAATCTTTACAGATGGTCAAATTATTTTATTAGCCTTTTCTCTAATTCTAACCACTTTTGGAAACAGTTATAATGTTCTTCGTTCCTTTGAGTTGAAGAACTGAAGAAATATGTTTCCAATCGTTATTTCCCTCTGATGTTAATGAAGTGTTTGATTTACACAATAATTTACAGCAAAAGCAAAATACTACATTCTTCGAATGTGAATAAACCAACCATTGCCTATTAATTTGTTCACCGTTACTCAATACTCTAATGTAATAGGATACATTAAAAATCTTTTGTTCTTATCTTTTGGAAAATTACACTGTGTAAGCTTAACAGGGGGCCCTTTTTTTTTACCAAAATATCCAATTTTGGCCATAAAGCTGGATCCTCTAAAACATTGACACTAAAATCTTTTGAATCAATTTCACCAATTTTTTTATCACTAGATTGTTCTGACACTGTTGGAACGCCAACATCTTCCAAAACTCTTTCTTCAATTAATCCTAATGTTTCAAAATCTTGAGTTTCCCTGAAACAGGAATCTCTTTCAACATCATGGCTACATGAGCTTGGAGTGTTTCTATCAAAACTTTCTCTTGGCTTTAAATATTTTAGGAAAGCGCCTTTATGTTTGGTGCAAATCTATTCCTTTTCCGCTTTCCATTTTTTATATTCACACCCAGAAAAACCAACTTCTTTTTGATTCCATCCGCCATTCTAAAATTAAATAAATTAAGGGATTTATTATAAGTTCACATTTAATTATCATTTTTAATTTCTTTACAAAAGTGTAGTCTTATTAAAAATCATTAACAAGTATTTTGAATAGTATGTGTAGCCGAAATAATAGAAAATGTAATGATTAATAATTAAGACAACTAAATATTAAAATTTTATTTCTCCGGCAGTACAAAATTCCAGTTGAGTCAATACTCGACTTAAACGAAAACTGTCAAACATCGGGCAGTTACCCTTCGGATTAGTTGTGATATTATGCTTAATCTGCCAACAGTCATATATGCGATAAATGTATCTACTCGCAGCCGAGGGGAAGCGAATACGGCAAGTTCTGCAGATAGTGGACAAGCAGAATTGTGTAATATCTACTGCCATATATTAAGTAAAGAATGCTTTCAATTTGAACATTTTCACCAATGGATTGTGAGATAGATACGTAATTTCATTAGAAGGCGAACAAAAACTTTTTATCCGGCAGATAAAGGACAATGGTGACATGCGAAATGCGTTACTTACTCCGACAGTGCCGTTAGTTATCTTACAATTTCATTCAAAGAAGGAAGCGAACCTACTTGATGTAGATGAAATAATAAATCGCCACAGCCGCACATAAAAAAACCAAAAAATAGTGCATATTTAATACCTCAAATAATTCACAGAGAAACAATTGCAGTTAAATATTATAGAAACGTACCTTGATAATTAAATAAACACCTAAAGCTTAAAAAAGTAATGTAATTACAATTTTGGGAGAACAACCCTCCGAAGCCAAGCGATAAAGGAAAGACATATCCGTCGTCGAATCAAATCCGCATCACTGAATCACTTCATATTAACTTTGTGTTGGACTAAAGATCTTAAAATTAACTTGACACCTATTAGATTAGAATGAGATTTACTTCTTCCACATTGGATGATCGGTATTTACCTCATTTCGTAGAAATACGCTTCTAATACTGGCCGGCAAAATTATTTGATTATTGTATATACCAACCACAAATTATTCCTGATGTAATGATTTAAGAAATATTAACAGTGCTGGCAAACGAAAAAAAAATCGATTCGTTGCGTTTTTCGTTACGGCCAAAAAACAATTTCGTTTTTCGTTACGTTTAACATTATAACGAAATAATTGCTTATGAGTACTTTTTATTTGATATTTATACCTCGTAAGTTTAAGTTTTTCATTTAGAATTATAGTTAAAAATTTTTTCTAAACATATGTTACAGATAAGGAACATTTTTAAGTTTTCTAAGGAGTCGCAACAGATTTCGTTATTTTTTTGATCAGAGGAATAAAAGAGAGGTTTTAAAGTGGGGGGGGTTTAAAAGGGGGGTTCAAAAGTGGGGTTCAAAAGGGGGGTTTAAAAAGGGGGGTTCAAAAGGGGGGGTTCAAAAGGGGGGGTTCAAAAGGGGGGGTTCAAAAGGGGGGGTTCAAAAGGGGGTTTAAAAAGGGGGGTTTCAAAAGGGGGATTTAAAAGGGAAGGTTTCAAAAGGGGGGTTTAAAAGGGGGATTTCAAAAGGGGGGCTTCAAAAGGGAGGGTTTCAAAGGGAGGGTTTCAAAGGGAGGATTTCAAAGGGAGGGTTTCAAAGGGGGGGGGGGGGTTTCAAAAGTGGGATCTTAAAAGAAGGGTTTAAAAGGGGGGTTTCAAAAGGGGGATTTAAAAGGGAAGGTTTCAAAAGGGGGGTTTAAAAGGAGGTTTCAAAAGGGGGGTTTAAAAGGAGGTTTCAGAAGGGGGATTTCAAAAGGGGGACTTCAAAAGGGAGGGTTTCAAAAGTGGGATCTTAAAAGGGGGGTTTGAAAGGGGGGTTTCAAAAGGCGGTTTAAAAGGGGGGTTTCAAAAGAGGGGTTTAAAAGGGGGTTTAAAGGGGGGGTTTAAAATGGGGGATTTAAAAGGGAAGGTTTCAAAAGGGGGATTTAAAAGGGGGATTCAGAAGGGGGATTTCAAAAGGGGGGCTTCAGAAGGGGGATTTCGAAAGGGGGGCTTCAAAAGGGAGGGTTTCAAAGGGAGGATTTCAAAGGGAGGGTTTTAAAGGGGGGGTTTCAAAAGTGGGATCTTAAACGGGGGGTTTAAAAAGGGGGTTTCAAAAGGCAGTTTGAAAGGGGGGTTTAAAAAGGGGGATTTAAAAGGGAAGGTTTCAAAAGGGGGGTTTAAAAGGGGGTTTCAGAAGGGGGATTTCAAAAGGGGGGCTTCAAAAGGGAGGGTTTCAAAGGGGCGGTTTCAAAAGTGGGATCTTAAAAGGGGGGTTTAAAAGGGGGGATTTAAAAGGGGGGATTTAAAAGGGGGGATTTAAAAGGGGGGTTTAAAAGGGGGAGTTTAAAAGGGGGTATTTCAAAGAGGGGGTTTCAAAGGGGGGGATTCGAGGCAGGGGGGTTTCATGTGCTTTTAGGGTTTAAGGATTGTAATTATAAATAACCTTCCCGCCCCAAATACAGCGAACCTTCAATACTAGAGATTTTGATTACTCAAGGGTTTGTCTTTTTGAGCAAAAGCGTGATCGTAAAATTGCAATATAAAAATATTCTGTAATATAATCATTACATAGTCATTTTGTTATAAGTTCAGTGAATGTTTTATTTCTATTTTCTGAAAATACTAGCTTTTCGTACCCGGCTTCGCCCTGGTGCATTTCGGACTGCAAATAGTTATACTTTTTCCCGCTTAGAAGACAGCTTGAGAAAATGATACATACTAAAACTTCTCCTCTCCTTTCTGTAAACTACATTAGGAGTCTTGAAATAAAGTGGAAAGAACACGAAACGAACCAATACGAAAACTACAAAAACCACCACGAAAAAAGAAATGAATTAAACGCTAACCAATACCCGGTAGAAAAGGATGTAAACCGACAAATAAATAATCGTGGATCATAAGTTAAGAGTACAACCAAAGAATATAAGTTCAATGTAAAAACCACCAAGAAAAAAGAAATGAATTAAACTGTAACCAATAGCCGGCATAAAAGGTGTAAACCGACAAATAGGTAATCAAGGAACAAAAATCAAGAGCACAACCAAAGAATATAAACATAGACTACAAAATGAACAACTAAGATCGAAAACAAAGAAAACAAACAAAGAACACAAAAAATGGACACGAAACGAAAGCAAATGAAAACAACAAACTAACCAAAACCAACCAACGAATAATCTCCTAAAGCTGAATGTCTCTGATGATGGCGACTGACGCTTTCTATTCAGTTGCTAAATAAACAACCAACAATCACAAAATAGCGTGTCGTAGTGATGAGTAAATATTGATTACGCGGAATATGAGTTTTTATGTCAACATAATAACAGGAGAACCTAAATAAGAATACCTATTATTACTCTAAATAGATATAAAATTAATTGTGTTTACCATCGTACTAATTAATTGAATAATAGATTGAGATATTCGAACGAATCGAGTTTAAATAATGTAGTAAAATGTTTTACTTTTCTAACGTAATTAATTAAGTGAGTGTATCGGTAGTGTTTACATTTTACCCATGGAACCGCAGACACGAATTCTTAATTTTAGTTCAGAAGACATAATAAAGTTCAACAAAAGTATTATTCAAATAAAATCTTTCGAAATTCACTGCGTTACTTGTTCAAAATGTTAATCTAATTTAGTTCTCGTATTAAAATAACAATTAATTTTAGAAGAAATTGCTAAATATTGGCCACCAGAAATTAAAATGTGATTGTTTTTTCTATTGTTATCTATAACAAATCATTTAAATGTTAATTGGTTTCTTTTAATGTTCTTAAATTTTAAAACATGATTTAAATGGTATTTGTTTCGTATTTATATTTTTAAGTTGGGCTCCCCATTAATATGTACGTAAGTGACGAAACCATGCAAATGTATATGCCAACGCTGAAATAAATTGTATTGTTATTATTATATTATGTATTTACCATCCATCCAATTTACGTAAATGAATATAGGTGCGGCCGCAATTAGTTACAGTGGAGGGGCAGCACTAATTGTACTGGCAAGTGCTGCCATCTACCAGCCAGTTTGCATAACTAACTGATGATACCGTCCGGTCAGGCCGCGACAAAGACATCAAGCGTTTTCTTATAGTAGATTCAGCTGAATATGTTTTTGAAAAAACAAAACTGAGTAAACTAAGTTTATTTTCCTATTTTAATATATAATTAATATTATTTAATGCCTCTGATATCCAGAGGGGCAGAAAATTTTTACCTCCCTTACACAGATTTTTTAACCAAAACCGGCCCTGAATGTGGGTATTCAATCGCTTCTGTGAGTAAATACCTATTCTAAATTTAAATCAATAAAAAGTTTATTATGAAATTTTTATGGAATGCTTTCAGTGGAATACAACTACGTTCGTCGAGGTTTTTTCTGTAAACTACTTAACTGCTGTAAAATTAATAACTATTAATTACTATTTTTTTTATAATTAGACTGGTACTAGCATAAACCACCTAGTCCTGGGTTTAACTGGAAATCTATGAATTCGGCCAGTAGTGTTTGAATCGTAAAAACTCTGATTGTGAGATCTTTCTCCAACAGCTTAAATAGTTAGATTGACGAACAAATGACAGTTCAGGATCCAGGGGTGGAGAGGATGAGACAGTAACTTGGAGAGCACCGACCTCTAAAAGAGGAACTTGAGTATAAGAAGTAGAAAACCCCAATCCTAACGAATATTGAAAACAATAGTTTGAAAGGACGATATACTGAGAGGGAGAACAGCAAATGTGAAGGCGGCACATACATTTAAGATCAATGCTTTATCTTCCTCGTTTCTTCTCTTATGCTTCCTGAAGGAATCCTTTCTTTCATAAATGTGAAAAAACCCAAAAGGACAATGGGTGATGGGCGGGGTAGGGCTCCTTTCGCGACAAGACGGGAGAAATGGCTCAGTAGGTGACAAAGGGTTTCAGCCCACTTTCGCTCGCCCAGATGCCGTGTATGAATGTCCCTACAAGCTTTATAGCCAGCTAGAGCAAGTAGTAACGAATCTGTTAACGAAATAACGAAATTAAA
The DNA here is from genome assembly GCA_036926305.1 of Uropetala carovei. Classification (NCBI taxonomy): domain Eukaryota; kingdom Metazoa; phylum Arthropoda; class Insecta; order Odonata; family Petaluridae; genus Uropetala; species Uropetala carovei. Next base: position 797,433 of record JAXCHB010000184.1, read on the forward strand.
TTTTTGGTTTTCGTTGTTTTCCGTTACAGTTTTTTGAAAAATTCCGTTAATGTTTTTCGTTACGTTAACTCAAAATTATTTCGTACTTCCTTATTTCTTTACGTTACATGTGACATTTTCCAGCACTGAATATTAAAGTTTTCTGCCAATCGCTTTTTCAAAGATAGCTTACCAAATTACATATAAATAAATATTGCACTTTTCGTAATCTTGTTATATTCAGGATGATACAATACACCCAGCTCTTGATTAGTGCGGTGGTTGCGTTCTTGAAAATGGCCATGTAAATCAAACATAATTTTTGATGCGATGTAGATGGGCGTTTTCCAATCATATTATGGGTAAAAAGTTCACAACAAACTAAAACCACACGAATAATCACAAGAGAAAAAATATCACTCACACTATGACATCGGTTGCGCGAGAACAGAAGAAGATTCCTTTCGTTGGTATGTAATTTTAGCCATGTAATTCTAAACTAATGACCATGTAAATTTGAAAATATGTAGTAGTAATATCACTTCCGCGTTATTCCAAAAGCACGTAAATGAAATCCGCGTAAATCGGGAGCTGGGTCTATATATATAAATAGTAAAATGATAAGAAACCAACCTGTAATTCAGTGAGTGAAGAAATTTTACAGAGTACAAAAATATTGAGATAATTCTTCCACAGCTGACAATGAAAGACTGGTGGAAAGTATCAAAAATGTCGTATAGGAGGAGTGAGAGGAAGGAGGAACTTTCAGTTATTTTAGGGAAAACCCGTTCCGAAAACACGGAGATGATGGACGTTACCTTTCAAAGAATGCACAGCTCCACAGAGGCATCTGCACTAGAACCGAGATAAAGGAGAAATACCTCCTCTGAAAAGGAAACCGACCCTCTTCCGCTAATCACTGCAAAAATCTGCAACCTGGGGTGTAAAGGGTAGCGATGCGTGTTCGCCATTGTCCTACTGTTGGAAAGGTCGTTAGAGAGGCCGAGAATGGTAGCAGAAGAGGAGTCGACATTGGGTATGGGTAATCTCAACCTGGGTACTTCTTCCGTTTGGTGCCATAGACCTTTATAAGGGAACTGAAAGATGTCATTTGTTTACAAAAGCCATGATGTCTCCAACATCCGAGAAGGATAGAACAATTTTAACCGAAAAAAACCCATGTCAGCTGGACAGAAGCACCATAGAATATCAGCCCTTGTGGAGAGGGCTCAATGGGTCATAACTCAGTGGATGGCACACGGCACAGACGCCAAAGGACAATGCCACTTTCTTGCTCTCACACATAATTGCATCCTCAACTCTTTTCTTCGACGCCCTTTCCAAAACAACAATCCAACAACATGGGAAAAACCATGTCGGTGGCTGGACATATGGAAAAATATCAGGCAATGGAATTTCCGCGCCCTTCCCTTTTCATATTCCCAAATAAGTCGCTGGATGGCCGCCCCTCCAACCAGCTGCCTGTGGCTTTTACCCACGTTGCCTATGCCTTGGACCAGCCCTGGCCACCAGGAAAGCATCTACACAACCTCTTTCCTTTCGCCTTCTTCGCAGTAGGTGGGTTTACCAAATTTTCTTGCATATCCAAAGCAATTTAGCTGAGAAGGAGCCTATGGTCTTTGCAGATGGAAACTCTAAAATTCACTCTATTTTTTACTCATAATATATGTTTAGTTTTTTTATGGAATTTTAACTTTTGCCACGGACCTACACACTTTTGGTTTCTCATGTTGACCCATAAAGAGCGAATGACCTACAAAGAATGGGCTCCCTTTGGGCATTCGAAAGAAGATATAGGGTATGTTTACCTCCTGCTATATTGTGGGGCCATCTGTGGCATCAGCACTTAGGTGCAAGCGGACGAGAAAAGGTTATGTCTACATGATTCATGACAAGAAAGCATCTGATATCATTTTACACAGCAGTTTACTAGCTATGTTTATAATGATATAACGTAAATTTCATGCTGAATCCAATTACGCATATGTACATTTTCTAAAAAAATCGGGATACGACTTATGAGCTAATATGTAACTATTAAAAGTTTTCCGTATTCTGCATCTAAAATCATTTATTTATTTATTTATTGACAGCAATCAACTTACAGCACAAGGCCAATTACAGAAGATTGAATAATGATATAAATAATAAATACAATAAAACAAAGAAATAACATAGGACTAATAAAAGAAACAGTACCAGTGATGCAATAACGACAACAAAATGAATCAGTTTACGGAGGGAGAGGAGGGGGGAATTGATAGAGATATGAAAGAAGGAAAGAGTGTCTAAGTTAAACTGTCGGATTTATAAGCTACTAGCATAAGTGCCCATTGAATTTCAACGGGTTTAATGAATCTAAATTTTCGTCAATGCAACGTGTAAAAATCGCAAGAATAAAATTGTGCACTGTTTTAACCATCGAATATTTCTATATTATAAGGTTTTAAATTAATTAACTAAAATGTCACAGAAATTCCTTGTGAATAAAATAGTACCTTTCTTTCTACTAAAATAGCCATCGTTATTAGTTTTAAATTGATTATAGCATTAGGATTACAATTTTATTAAACAAGCAGAACTCCGGTTCCAAAAAATTGGTACAATCTTCAATTGCCTCTGATAATACTTTAAATAGATTTTGGAGTATAATGTACCTCAATATCGTTTATCGTCTGCTCAGCACTCTTGCCTTCTCATTTTCCGAAACAACCACTTTCACCAGTTTTAAATGGATTTCAAACTTAGAGGAGAACTTGATTCAATTCAGTTAAAATAACCACATAACAAACTTCTTATTCCAAAGAAAATCCTTTTATAATATGCAATGTTAATCTAGAAATCATTCATTCTGAAAAGTGAATAAAAGTACCTACCTTGTACATATATTTCTTTCAACTAAAATAGCCACTCTTAACAGATTTTAATGGATTAATGCATTAGCATTTCAATTTCATGAAATAAGCAGAATTCCGGTAACAAAATAATTTGTTCAATCTTCAATTGCCTTTGATAATTCTTTAAATAGATTTTGGAATAAAATGTACCTTAATATCGTTTAGCGTCCGCTCACCACTCTGGACTTCTCAGTTTCCGAAACAACAACTTTCAATAGCTTTAAATTGATTTTTGCTTTGAATTGGTACTTTCCTGTTAACGGGAATACCTCAAAAAATAAACATGTATTGTTGTGATATGTTATGATATTTTGTTTGTTAACAATGCGTAACAAATCTCGTTAAGATATTTACGTTGATCCCTTAATGATGAATTTGTGGAGCTTGCCGAGGAGTGAAGAAGAAGCTGAATCTTTGCTTCAAGACCATGGTATTTTATCTAAAGGGCGAATGTGCAAGAAGGATCATATTATGAAACTTTACTTCTGTGACAGCATATTTTGGAAATGCAACGCGAAAGCCTGTCAGCAGAAGTATTCATGTGGCGACAACATAACAAAGAAATCGACATATTTCCAGCTATTTTAAATGCCATAAAGACATATTGGCCCCCTAGTAACATAAATTTAGATTGTATTAGTAATTATGTTGCTTTTATTAATAAATAACTTTCAAAAAAGTGTGATTTTTAAGTAATTCCCCCGTTGTTACGTATTGTTAACAAACAAATACGTCGTAACATATCACAACAATACGTGTTTATTTTTTGAGGTAATCCCGTTAACAGGAAAGTACCCAAAATACATGAGTCAATTCAGTACAACTTCCACTTTACATACTGTAAATTCTAAAGTAACTCCTTTTATAATAGGCAATGCTAGCCTAAAATTAATTCATTCTGTAAAGTGAATAAATAAAGTTCTTTCTTTAAACTATAATAGCCACTGTTATTAGATTTAAATGGATTATAAGCCTTAGAACTTACTCTGTATTAAATAAGCACCGAAATTCCTTTTATAAAAACAAATCAATTCATTAAAAGACCCACTGTTGTTTCTTTGAAAATTGCCTGTTAACAGTTTTAAATGGCCTTTTAATTTTTATTGATTTTTAATTTATATTTGTTTCCAAACTTCGGCCATTGTTACGAAATTAATTCGAGGAATAACAATATAAATTCGTAAGCACGTATGGTTTACAAAGAATTTAATTTAAGAATGCTTTTTATTTCCAATTTTTCTAAAATGACACCGTTGATACTTAAAATTTTTTATATTTACGTTAATATACTTATTTTCCACAAAACACGCCAGTCTCTCCCCTTCCTTCCTCTCTCTCTCTCGTATTGAACCTAACAATGCTAATGGTCGACATAGCAACATCACATTAAAATGGCGAGATTTCCACAAAACATGCAAATTAAACATTTAACATGGAATATTTCGAACTGTGGGCGAAAAAAGACGAACGGAATAAGAAACTTTATAAATTTTTCTTCAAAATGGTTCAAATCCGAAGGTTGTCTGTTAATTTCTTCTAATTTTAATTTCCAAATGAATAAAAGCCTGCACATCAAAAAATTGCGTTTTACATGTTAAGTAATGGGAAAAGGAAATGCCTCTCTTGGAGACGAACCAAGGAATTTTTTCGCGATTTAAATTCGTTATCACCCGAAAAAGTGTTAATCAAGCATCTCTACCAAATTTCGAGTTTCTATCGTTATTATTTCTCAAGTTATTAGCGTTTGCATAGCGTGATCAACCAACCTACCAACGGATGACAGCTATTATTATATAAATATTAAGAAGCGTTCTTAGTGGTATATGAAAGGGATCTATATTGTTGTGCGAACAGAGTGAATTTAGCAAGAGTGGGACCCTAAAGAAAAATGAACGCTTAATAAGCGAAAGACGTGGAGTGCTTACAGAAAGGGTGACAGAGAGGCGAGTTTTTCTAGAAGGGACTCGAAAATTGAGCAGAGAAAGCAACAGAGGAGAGTCAATTTTGTTATTTAGAAGGTTATGCAGAAAGGAAATATCGGAAAATTTTCGGAGTGTTTGAAAGGAATGTAAGTTGAGGGACTCTAAAATGTGCGTTTTGAGGGAATTTTGTAGAGGGAACACGAAATCTAACGATTTTGATGAAGAAGTTAAGGACGTGATCAAGGCGGGAAAGATTGGATGGAGCAGACATAGACCATACGGGAGAGCAATACATAATAAGTGAAAGAACGCAGCTGCAAAAATAGGTGCGAAGGGCAAGGGGATCTTTGATATCCATGAATCTGTACAGCATCCCTAACCTTGACATGGCCTTCTTTCTTACAGAATCGATGTGATGCGCAAAGTTTAATTTCACATCTATGAAAACACCAAGGTCCTTTTGATGGCTTACACGTGGGATAGGAATCCCAACTGTATTCTAATCATGAATAAGTGGCGATTTTTGAGAGAAATAGAGAGTACACTGCACTTGTCGGGGTTTGGCTTTAGTCTCCACAAGGAGCACCAGCCTTATGCCTTATCTAGAGCTGATTGTAAAAACAGGCAGTCATTGGAGGAGCTTATACGCTTAAAAATTTTGAAGTCGTCAGCAAAGAGTAACACTAGGCAGTCATTGGATATATATTCGGAAAGATCGTCCATAAATAGAGTAAAGAGGTAGGGTCCAAGAGCACTGCCTTGTGGAACGCCGGAGAGAACAGAAGACCAAGAATATGAATTACTGGACAGAACTACTCTTTGGTATCTGTTGGAAAGATATGATATATACAACATCATATCTCCGCTTCTAATGAACTAAATGTAACCATTTTTTCTGTGACTTCTGTAATGATTAAGAATGATGACTGTGTAACTAAAACGTTTATATTACTAATGAAACGTCTTTTAAAAAATCATAAATACAACATTTAGTTAAAAATTTCCAGTCAAGACATCGAAAAATTGACATGCGACAAACTTCTCACCTAATTGGTTTAGAGGGGTACCTTCAGCGAATGAAATGTTTAGTAATGTTTAAATGTCTTTTGAATAAAATTTCATATCTATACATTTCATAGTTCTCGCTATGCTGAAAGTTATATATAAACCGCATTCGCACACCAGAAAATTAAGCGATTGGTGTTGATTCGCTTCTACTGCAGCAATGTATGTGTGTGACGTATGATATTTTAAATGGTACCGTTTAAAAATTTCACGTTTTATCTAAATCCACAAAAACTTTTATCAAAATAAAAAGAAAACATCAAAAGTTATGAATTTTTAAAAATTTTTTCACCTTTACCTGTATTTTTTAAAAAACTCCCCCAGCTATATGGGTCGAGGGGTTAATGCCTGAAAAAAAGTTGCATGGGGCCAATAAAGACAGCATTGTCAGTCTCATAAATGCACAAAGAATTATAACGGAAAGCAATATTTTCTTTTTCTGTCCATGGCATCATTCTGCATTCATAGTCTTTGTGTTTCTCTCACAGATCAGGCAATTGACTCTTCCCATGTTTGATGAATAATATTTTGGGAATGACGTACACGATTGCTTTCACAGAAAACCTCTCTTCAGCGGCTTCCATCTCCCTGTACCGTGAATGATGCAAGTGATCAATAGTGAGGCGAGCTGCTCTCTTATTGGATATCTCTGCCTCCATAAATTGCAAATGATGCAAACGGTCATTTTATAAGCAATGTCCCTATTTTTAGGGTTTTCAACCTGCCTGTTGTGAGATGTTTCAGCCTCTCTGGTTAAGGCATTACGTATTCGATTATTATCTAATCTCCCCATGCATTCTTTGGATGTCTCATTTGACCTTGCTAAATATTTCCGCTTCGGCAGATGATCATCCGATGCTAGACATGTTAGTAAACTATGGCTATAAGTAGAACAAATGTCTAAAATAATTACTACACAACACCAAAAAAATATTCTTCATACAAAACAATCTTCACATGAAATTTGGTACATCTAAACCATCTTCACATAAAATTTGGTACATCTATCTTAAGCCATACTTGAGTTATAAGAAAATGTTATTTTAGCTTTCCCTCTCTTCTTCTGGAGGATGGGGGAGGGTATGAGAATTGTACCTATAAAATAAACCTGGCTCGAAGTATGGATACTTTCATATAAAGTTTGGTGGCTCTATCTGTAGCCATTCTCGAGTTTTAAGTGGACATAAAACCAGACAGACCAAAACTTAGCCTTATCTCTCTATATTAAAAAGTCATAATGGTTATCATCATGGTCATGCATAATGCTCTAATTTTGTGAATAACTCGATTAGAAATAAACGTACGTCAGCGAAATGACGAACGAACATTTCGAGTTACTGCGTGGTGGTGCTGCCTGCCAGCCAACATTCGGATGTGTCGGCATCTTTGTCTGTACAGCACTGTTTATTTGTGCAATTATTTAAATATTTTATTGCATTTTGCCCTATTTCTCTATATTATAAAATCGTAATGGTCATTATGATGCGTAACACTCTAATTTTGTGAATAACTCAATTAGAAATAAACTTAGAAGCCTGAAATTTCTCAGGATTTCAGTGTTAATGAATCTTTATGTTATGAATAAAAATATTTCGAAATAGGTCACGGGTTCCACTCCACAGGATGAATGTTGTTTCCCATAAGATAACACATAAAAATCACCTTTTTGGTTTGAAGGCTTTCATTCTTTTCCTCTTTAAAATATCTTAAAATTAAGTTATCAACGCGAAATTTGCGCTAAAAAATGCCAAAATGAATGAGGATTCTTATTCTTACCGTCTTATGCTTGATCTCATTCAAATTCGCTCATATTTCGGATTTATAGTACTCGAGTTTTGGTAATTTTTTAACATTACAATAATAAGATTCCATAGTTACCGGTATTGTTGTCCTCGGTAATTTCTGTGCATATGCACTTAAATAAAGGCTTAAAGATCGAAAATAAGATTAAAACTTCCTCCAAATGACTGAAGATATGAGTTTATGAATGAAGCAGCGAATCTTTAGCCTCAATCAGTCACTCATTGGACTTAAGCCGGTCGATTGTGTGTTCAATTATTAAGGAAAAGAACAAAATTAAAGAACATGTATGAAATGCTGGAAATATTGTCGATGATTGTGTCTAAAAGGCCCCTGCTCAAAAAACAAAACACTTATACCATAATTAGGGATTTTATAATATTTTTTGGCTCTCTGGGAACAGAACCTCCATTATAACATGAAAGTCTAATGTTCGACTTTCGTACAGTCGACTTTCATATAAGTTTTCAGGAACACATTATGTATGAAAGAAGGGGACTGTCTGTACTTGTAGAGCTTTCTTGAAAATGACTACTCCTACAATAGAAATGTATTTGACAAGAAACATTTTACTTGGCTAGATCTACAAATTTTAATCAAAGACTTTTTCAGTATATGACTAATATTGATGAGATACGAGGAAAGGTTATATTTTTGTTTGCAGTCAAGTGGTACCCCTCATTGGATTATGTAAACTATTTATGACATTTTCTTATTGCCTTTACTCATAAGTTCAACATAGTAAATTTTATGAATACCCTGTAGAAGACAAGAATGAACATGCATATGGATGGCGAAAAGAGCAAAGCTAACAGGAGTTCACATTGGAAATGAAACATACCTTATGATTATAAAGAATAAAAACATTTCAATGCACACCAATGGATCTCACAAATCTACTACTTCCGCTGTACAACTTACTCTTTTGGGTCCAATACAACAGATTAAGGTCTGCTTGGTGCGTAGCCACAAAACCTCTATGTGTATCTTCTGGACGATAGAAAAGATTTACATCCAGCCAAATATCTGCTGCAGATACAAAACGAGGGTCTCCATTAAAAAGTGTCTGTTTTGCTCCAATATCAGTGATCATTCCAATTATAAAGGGAGCTGGTGTCTCTACATTAGACCCCTTTATGTTGTGCTCCAAACCAACTCCCACACTTGAAAATTTTCTATAGAACTCTGGATACATCTCTTCATCCACCTAATTTTATGAAAATTAACATGACAATAATTTAACAAACAACATGAATTTAAGAAGTGTTACATGATACACACTACAAAATATACATAGGAAACAAATGGAAAATTGTTAACATGTCAAAGAATTATGCAATGGCATTAAGTGGATTTCAGAAAAACAAATTTAGATAAAAATATGACTAGAAAATACATTTATACTGCACAAATGATGCTCAAGGTTACAAGTGACAAATTGATGAAGTCAGAAATGCATGGTGAGAGCAACTTTAAATTTTAAAGTACAGTATAGAACCTTTTATCCAGATTCCAGTTATCCAGAAATCCAGTACAGTATAGAACCTTTTATCCAGATTCCAGTTATCCAGAAATCCAGTTAAAAAATAATGTATTTTTCCAAAATTTGTTAGGAGAAAGAAATTTAAATTAAAAACCTTGCTAGTAATTACCCAGCTCACCACCATGTGTTGGATGCGAAATAACTGATAGAACATTTACCATAGAGTTAAATTTTGATTTAAATAAAAACCCATTATTTCGATCCAGGATAATTCAAAGTATGATGTAACTCAAAGCTAAGATCAGTCCCCGGCCAACACCATAGGATTTTGCATACTTTTTGGTACAGATTATTCAAAATACGCCTACAATGAAATTCAAAGTCATGATCTGCTCCGGTGACTCACGAAAAGTTCGTTTAATTCAAAATCTCAATCCTGTGGAAGTGGAAGGTTTGCACGTGCCATCACATCACGTTTTGGTTCCCCATTTTTGGCACACAAAATATATATAGCACCCCAAACAGGTGACTCCCTTTTACTTATTTAATAGTAGGATGACCAAACGTCCCATTTTTGCCGGGACAGTCCCGTTTTTTTATCAAAAAATCCATTTTGTACCGCTTTGAAGCCCATCACATATAAAATTTAGATTATCTGATAGTATAGCTGATATTCCTAGTAGAAATGTAGGATTCTGGGAAACATTGAGGTTATCAAACAAACAACACATGTTAATTACAGTCGCAATTGTCAGGTTAGGAAACCTCAGGGTCATTGATAAATTTGAGGTGGCAAATCTGGTCTCCGCATATAATATTCTGCCTGGGTTTAACCTAACTTATTCCCTTCGAGTTTCGACGATGACGACGCTAGTTGGATTCTCTTTGATTGTGAACTTTGTCCTGGTCTGGCATGCTCCAGACTATAAGGAAAGTTCGTATTTGCCTTTTTTGCTATAGATCGTGATAGTGACAGATCCATCATTAAAAAAATCATGAGAAATTTTGTCTCATTTTTCTTACAACGATGGTAAATGTCCTGTTTTCATCTCGTTGAAATAAGGTCACCCTATTTAATAATCAACATGAAAAGAAGTCATAGATGATTGAAATAAATGAATCAGCTTATCCTTGCATCGCTGTGAATACTCACATTTTCAATCATATAGCAAAATTCGAGAACAATGCTGAAATGAACAGAAGTTGCAAGAACCCCCATTATCTCAATCCTCATGCTTTCCCAAACATGGGAAAGGTTTTTCTCATGAGAAAGTAATATGCTCCAGAAATGACTGTGAAATATTGATTTCTGTTTCTGAACCAATCTTTAAATAACGTTGTACAAATTTATACAGAATGTTGTCTCTAAAAAGATCATGCCTTTGTTTTACCCAAGAATAAGTGAATAGGTGATGAGGCAAAAACAAAAACCTAGTGGTTTTACCCAGTGATGAGCTGGAAAAATATTAGGAACCGTCTCTCTTAAAAAAAAAGACGCAAGGAAATTTGGATAAGGGTGGCAGGATGTCTACGTGCCAGGGGCATCAGATTGCTCTAGTTTAGTAATAGCGTTGCACTAGCTTAACAAGTGTTCGGTTCGCAATATATTCCATTTCATACATAGTCGGTAATTGATTATCAGATAGTGCAAAATGTCATTGAAGGGACAAAATCAATAAATTTTCGTATTTTCTAAAAATTTAACATCCGGCTCGCGCGAGTCAGTGGGAGCCAGCTTCAGCTCATCACTGGTTTTACCATAATGTCATATAAGAAAAGGACAATGTAATATATATGCAGCAGTATGGAGTGAAGATGAGTGATAATCTTTTGGTGTGCAGTTGAACGTCTTTTCTTAGTGGCATAAAAGAGTAACTTGAAATGATGTACTGGGAAATTCGGGATATTCACTGGAGCCTTTTTTCACGTGCTGGTATTTGTGAATTGAAACTAAGTGTTTACTTCAGCTCTGTTCGAATTCACCATATATACTAACTTGTAAGGCCAATTCATTTGTAGAACGGAAAGCTAAGATTCTGTACTGCAGTTTTACTGCCCAAGTAGCTGATCATAAAAAAAGTTTGATTTTTATGGAAGTTCGTTTATTTTGAACCAAAATACTTCAAAGTCATAATTTTTTGGTTTCTTGAACTTCGAAATAATGAGGTTTTCACTGTATTCCTTATGTACTATGATGAAGAAAAGTAAAGAAAAATTTTTATATTATTTTTATTAAATGAAGTTAACAAAACGGTATTACTAAATGTTTGACAAGATGGAACGATATTATTGACGCGACGGATCAGAGTGAGTCCTAGCTCTTTCTGAGCATTGCTTATGAGCATATTCCAGATAACCAGAAATTCCAGATAACTGGCTTTCCCCATATCCCAAGCTTGCTGGATAAAAGGTTCTATACTGTATGTGTAAAACTTTTTAAAAACCTTTTTATACAGTGGGAGTGACAGCCCCTCAAAGATGGTCAAAAGTGGAGTTTACTAAATTTCTTGCAATTCTTGCAATGGTGTATATGAGGTGTGTTCAAATAGTTCCCGGAATTCGTTTACAAAAACTGTATTTTAAAACTAAAAGCTTAATGAGAAATATTCCCTTAAAAGTAATTCCCTTGTGCAGCAATGCACTGCTCCCACCTCCTTTTCTAGTTTTGGAAGCATTGTTGGAAGGATCTTGGTTGTATTGCTTTCAAGTCATTCGTCGTATTCATAATGATGTCCTCCACTGTTTGAGATCTTCTTCCTTTCAGGGTCATTTTTAGTTTAGGGAATAGAATAAAGTCCAGATGGGAGAGGTCAGGTGAATGGGAGGGGTGTGGAAGGACAGGAATTGAATGTTTCACCAAGAAGTCTCGAATTGACAGGGCTGTGTGAGCAAGCCCAATGTCGTCATGGAGGTAGCACATCCCGCAATCCACATTTCCATTCGTTTTTTTCATACCACATCCCGCAGACATCTTAGAACTTCCAGATAGTAGGTTTGATTAACTGCCTGAATGAATTCATGATGAACAATGCCACGATAATTGAAAAGAACGAACAACATTGCTTTCACATTTTAGCACACTTGTGCTTTTTTGGGCATATCAAAGCAGCACTCTTCCACTGCAAGGATTGTTGTTTTCAACATCATACCCATAGACCCACATCTAATCTCCAGTGACGACTTTTTAAAAAAAATTTTCAACCTTTATTCGCTTTTTGGAGAAGATTTTCACAGATGGAAACGTGTTCGCTTTTCCGATCTTCAGTAAAGAGCCTTGGCACAAACTTCGCTGACAGTGATGCATCCCTAAATATCCAGTTAAAATTGTATGACATGAGCCAATGGATATTCCAGTTTCTTCTGCTACTTCTCAGACAGTTAGTCTACAATTTTCATCGATAACTTGTTTCACCTGGTCAATGACAGGTTCGATTCTTGAAGTTGAAGATCAGCCAGACCGCTCTTCATCATCCATTGAAGTTCTTCCGTTTTTAAAATGTTTGTATCATTCATAAGTCATCGTTTGACTCATGACCTCATCACCGTAAGCTTGATGCAATATTTTGTGGGTTTCCGCAGCTGCTTTATTTATTTATTTGTTCCAAAAACAGCACATTGGCCCAATTACATTGGAAACAATAAACAAACACAAAATAACAAAACAACAAAGAAGCAGGTTAACATAAAAAGCAAAGGCAATCAATTATTTAAAATAGAAGCTAATTGTTTTCTGAAGTGATTACCTAAAAAGATGTCAACTTTGGAGTGATGATGCAGTAAGTTGTTGTATGCTGTTGGAATACGGCAGAAAAGAGAGCGCTTAGAAATAGAGAGGCGATAATTGGGAATATGAAACAAATCTTGAAGACGGGCTGTGCGTGATGGAATACGTAGGGCAAAATAGGATGACATTTCAAGTGAGCGATAGAAACCGTTAATGATCGAATGAAGGTAAGCAAGATCAGAAAACTGTCGTCTATTAGAAAGAGTGGATAAAGTTAACTTGTAGTTTGGATTCTGTGCATGGTGTCGGACTATAGCTAGGAAAAACCTCTCTATTGACTCCCCAGTTTGAAACAAAACTTCATGCAGATTCTTTGCTCCTTTGCAGATGCCATATCAAAATGTGATATAGCGAAAAAACTCAATCACAAAACTGGTTGTAACTCTATAACAAAACATCCGAGCTACTTCGGACATGCTGTTACTTGTAGGCTACAGTCAGGTTACTAGCCACTCCATGCACATCCAATGTGAGCATTACGGGTCGCACTCTGTACGATCATATTGGGAACTTTTTGAACATACTTCATATATTGGGCAGACTGGCAGAAGCTTTAAAATTAGACTAGCAGAAAATGTCAAGGCATTCCATAAATACTGCCATCTCGAAAATGGCCAAGCGCCTGATCAATTCTAAGCACCACTGGAATTTTGATTTGGACACTGTATTTGTCCACCACAGTTGGTCTTCCTCTCCCAATTTATGGCCACAGAAAGTTCGCTTGCATAATCAAACGGAATCAGGACAGTGATATATGTACAGTGCTGGAAAACAGAACTGCACCACCTTACGACTGCTCTACAGGCATTTTAGTACACTACAAGCTCAGATCGTCCAGTCACATGAATTGACAATGCTGCTGCTTCAGGAAGGGGGAAAGGGTTCTTTCTTTCTCCCTCCCTTCCCTTCTCTCTCTCTCTCACTCTTGTTACGGCTGTCACACGAAACATTTTCCTCCATGGATTTCGTGTACGGGCATTTTGAGTGAACAAAAATATACATTTTAAAATTAATTACAGTGGAGACAAACTCAGGCGTTACCCATACGGACGTCAAAAAGAACAAAGTTTATTTTTCCACTCAAAATTGAATTGCATCAATTCCGATTTACAATAAAAATCTACTAGGAATTGAAAAGAATACACATTTTAACACTTTAACAATGAAAAAAATGTTAGTTGTCACTACTACTTCAAGCATTATTTTCTTCCTTCGATGCCAAATATCTGTTTATGAAAGCTATTAGTTAAATTTGAACAATATCTTTATACTATTTTACATAGCAGCATTTATTTATAGTTTTTCCTTATACGAAAGAGCTTTTGAGGATTATTATCAGTTATATGATGGGATTCCAATCACTAAGATAGGCAAAATTACTCTTATAAACAAGTAATGGGTATAAAAATAAATTTTTATAAATAACTTTTATATTTTAACATTTATTATACTCGTTAGTTCAAATTTGGTGAAATTACCTGCATAAGTTACCTTTTACTGGTGGAGGCAGTGTTATAATCAATTAATCTGGATATCAAGGCTGAAGACATTTCTTGTCGTATACAAATCAACGAAGCGCAACACGAGTAATATCAAAGGTAAGAAATTGGTACTATTACACAATCATTATGGTGTAAACGTGCTTTGATTGCTTTTAATACGAGAGAGAGGGGGAGGAAGAGGACAAAGGGAGGGACAGTGAGAGAGGGAAATGACTTTCAATACAATTAATGTTTCTGATGCCAATTTGATCTCCATAAATAGCTTGAACGATCGAATCTTTACTCCCTTTGATATTTCAATGAGCATTAGGCTAGTAAGGTTTTAAAGGAGAAATATAAGACTCTGATTCCCAATAAAAGTTTACCCATATGAAAGCATTAAACTGGTTGCCTAGGCAGCCAATTGTTGCGACCCAGAAAAATTACCTTTTTTTCCGATAAAAACTATAAATTTACATTAATTCTACTTGAATATGAATTCTGTCTCCAAAAATAAGAAACTACAATTTATATCCTATCCGACAGTTTAAGTCTCGAGTTCGTATCTTGACGGAAATAATTTTAAAGTGCAAATATAAAAACCTCTACACCAATTTACGTTTTCTTAGGGCCAAAAATTGGGCAAAAAGGGGCCAAAATAGCCCCTCAAAGTGGAAAAAAAAAAAATATATATATATATATATATATATGCAGAATGCAAGCACATAACAACTAGTATATATATATATATATATATATATACTAGTTGTTATGTGCTTGCATTCTGCAAGCATTTTCAAATTTTAGCATTTTTACAAATTCAAATTATTCCCAAGCGATGTTGTACATAATGATTTAACCATGTCAAATTTGGAGTTTGTTGCTCATTTAGAAGTGCCTTATAATTTTAATCCTCGTATGGAGCAATAATGGAGCAAAACAGCCCCTAACATTAAGAATTATTACACTCAGATTTTTTCCATCTGTTGTAACTAAAAACCCATAATTCTGCCAAATTTCAAGTTTGTATCTCATTAAGAAGTCCCTTATAATTATCACATTCGTATGGAGCCGTAAAAGGGCAAAACCATACATTAAAAATGGGAATTTTTGAAATTTTACAATTTTATCTTAGTTTGCCATGAAAATTCTATAATCGTGCCAATTTCAAGTCTCTAGGTCCTATGCAGCTGCCTCGCATTTTTTGTTCTCGCATGGGGCCGAAAAGGGGCAAAACCGCCCTTTAAAAATGAGAATTTTTGTAATTTTGTAATTTTATCTTAGGTTGCAATGAAATTTCTATAACCCTGCCAAATTTCAAGTCTCTGGGTCCTATGCAGTTGCATCGTCTTTTTTGTTCTCGAATGGGGCAATAATGGGGCAAAACAGCCCCAAAGATGAGGATTATATCAATATCGGATTTCCATCATTAGGTGTAGTTTAACATTAACAGCATTAAAATATAAGCCTCTGATTCCCATTAAAAGCTTACCCATATGAAAGGATTGAGCTTCTTACCAAGGAAACCTATTGTTAGACCCAGAAAAATTAGCAATTTTTTGAGATAAAAACTATAAATTTACGTTAATTCTAATCGGATTTGCATTCCGTCTTTAAAAATAAGAAACTACAATTCATATTCTATCTGACAGTTTAAGTCTCGAGTTCGTATCTTTACGGGAAGTAATTTTAAAATGCAAATAAAAAAACCTCCACACCAATTTACATGTTTTCTTATGGGCAAAAAATGGGGCAAAAAGGGGCCAAAATAGACCCTCAAAATAGGAATTTCGCCAGTTTCGGATTTTTTCCTTTGGTTGTGACCAAAAACCTATAATCCTACCAAATTTCAAGTTTCTGGCACATCTGGAAGTGCCTCATAATTTTGTATCCTCCTATATATATGATATATCATGTGTAAGAAGCATCTATATATTATAGATATATATATATATATATATATATATATATATATATATATATATATATATATATATATATATAAATACTTAAGGAAAAGGAAAGGTAATAATAAGGGTAGCAACAAGGTGTTGGAGGAAGCCCAGTGGACACTTACCTAGAATGAAGAGCCGCTGGGGGTGCTGAGGACACACGAAAAACACAAAAGAACAAAAACTACACAAAAATGGAGCTTTCGGGCAGATGCCCTTCTTCAGCGACGGAGAAACATATTTTGTGTTTTTCGTGTGTCCTCAGCACCCCCAGCGGCTCTTCATTCTAGGTAAGTGTCCACTGGGCTTCCTCCAACACCTTGTTGCTACCCTTATATATATATATATATATATATATATATATATATATATATATATATATATATATCGAGTGAGGTTAATATAAAAGTTATTAAACAGGTCAGGTTTGTGTATATGTCAGGAATGCTTTGTTTACATAGTAATGCAGAAATGGGACCATACTTGGAAATCTTTGAAGAATAAACTTCACATCATTGTGGCAACTTTAAGATCCACAAGATATCGTTTGAGGTCATAAATTGTGAATTTTCACAGCCCAGAATCTATTTGGCATCAGAAAGGTATTCTGTGGCTTTGAAACTATTTGCAAATCCTTAGTATAGAAGTGTTGTCCATTTCTCATACATTTATATTGATGAGGCTTTAACCACTCAACTGGGTAATTTTTTTTTTCAAGTCCCACCCTCAGTGGGTAATTAAATAAATAAAGTTAAATATCACCCAGTTTCAGCAAATACAAAACAGCGCAACTGATAAAAATGCTTCTCTTACAAACGAAACGTCTCTTTCAAATCTCAGAAGCAAATTGAGCTTTCCATATACATTTGTTTTTCACATGTACTGTTAGGATTACTAGCAGGAAAAACATTCATAAATAGCAGGATTACTCTTGAGACAAAAGTGCATGCAGAGAAAAGTGTGAGTTTTCGCAAGGGAGTGTGAAAAAACCCCGAGTGTCATAAACGGTCATTCAAGAAGTGGCGTACACGGAAATGCATCCCGCAACGCATATACAGAGTTCCCTTATGAAGACCTACTTCTCAAAGAAAAAGGAAGACAAGGCCATCTGTGGTAAGTAGGACGAAACTAGAAGAACCCATCTATAAGTGCGAGATGCTACGGGATGGAAAATCCCGGCATACCCATAGCTATCAGCATGAAAAATGCCATGACGTCTAAATCCGTCATGCCCAACACCGGTGCGTCCGGCCATGACATCTATACACGGCATACCCAGATGAGTGGTTAACCTTCATTTCTATGCAATTACAACTTTCTATGATTTTTATTGCTAATATGTGGCATTTGACAAATATCAACTTAAAATGATTAACCTTTTGCTCTCTTAACCTGTCCTTCTTCTTCGTCTCCTTCCCAGCACTTTCTGACTTGAGACTTGCTTTCATTGGATCAATGAACACAAACATTCCTCTGCGATATTCCTCCTCCAAGTGATAGACCACTCCATACAACATCTGCAAAGGATATCTCATATTAATAAACAGAAGTATTTTCTCTCAAATACTTTACATGAAACTATTAGATTGAATGCATATAAAAAGCTATAAATGTAGAATAGCACCTATGATATGCAATTACAGTTTACAAGAACATGCAATGACAGAAATAAATATTAAGACTTAACATTAGAAAAAACAAGAGAGGAAAGGTGTGCTCTTCTTGTGTGCAAACAAACAAAGGCAAAGAATTCTTTACAATTTAAATAATCATCTTATACAGGTGACGCCAATACGATTTATGCACTTTCATTTTAACACCATTTATAATGAACATACAAATAACATCCTATTTGCACCACCGTGCTCGTTTATACGCCTTTGCTACCTTAGAATGTTACATTGTGAAGCTTCACGATAAATCTTCAGATGTGGTCGTCCCAACTACACTGCACAGCCAGAATATTACAAGCTTTATTTATATGCTGCATAAATATGAAAATTTTTAATATCTGCATGTATTTTAATAAAATAATGCCTAGATTTACTTTTTTAATTCAGCACTTTTCCTTTATTTTTACTGCGTATTTGATAAACTCGCTTGAAAAATCACTATTTTTTCGTTTACGCTCCATTTTCAATAAGAAAGATAAATATTAAGGATAAGAATAATATTTTAAATCACAGGAGGCAAGGTTAAGACAACCACTTACAATAAGACAGAGAGACTGAACGAACAACGCGAACACAAGGTTACTACCGGGTTACTCCCCGAAATTCTTTCAGCTTGGAAATTATCGAGTGCAATGCGATAGATTGAGATTGTAACACAACATTGGTAGACAAATGGGCAGGGGAAGAAGTAACATTGTTGCAACTTCAAGTGAAACTGTAACAAATTCGGCCATAATGTATTGAGAAGCATGCATATGAATCTCTCGATGTAACATTTCTGTAAAATGATTACATGAATCACTTTGTCAGTGTTTTTTCTTTAAAATGTTTTAATTTGAAGTTTTTATCATTTGTAGGTTACGGGAAATTTGAAGAATGATTTTAGCTTTGACTTTTCAAACCACCTCTTAGCGAGGAGAACCACCACGTCTTGTGAGGGTTGGTAGTGAAATGTAAACCGCGTCTTGGCGAAATCGTGTCTTGTGAATTCGCGCTATGTGAGGTTTTACTGTACTTGACATTTATGTACAGCACTACTATTTATGAAGTTCAGTTTTCACGTATATGAGGTTATCAATATATTAATACACCTATACCCTGACTTACGCAATTTCAAGTTAGGCAAAATTCGCGTTAACACAATTTCATATTCAATTTTTTTTAATTTTCTTCTTTTATTAGGAAAACCAAAAGACTTTGTGTATGAAAAATTTTATACAAATTTGTTGATATTGGTCCAATTAAAGATTTCCACATTGTTAGTAATATACCTACATAGAAAGCCATGGCTTGCTATAAGGAGCTCTACAAAACAGAAGATGAAGCATGCAAATCAGCTGTCCTAAGACAAAATTTTTAAACGTCGGATAACCACATCAAGTGATGATGATTAAATTTCAGCACGCAAACATAATCAATAAATAATTTCTTTTCATTTATATGTTTGTTATTAAAATGATTAGTGTTTTGACAAAAATAAATTAATCATTCTTATCTCTATTTAATGTTTTTATTTCATAACAAATCAAAAATAATTATAAATAAGATTTTCATACAGAAAAGTTAATTTAGGCAAATTTTCAGGTAAGCAGCCTCTGTTTATAATGTTATTGCTACTGGGAAAAAAATTTCGAGTTAGGCAAACGCTCTTGGGAATGCAACTATTGCCTAAGTCACGGGATAGGTGTATTATTTATGTAATGAAAATTTTTGTGATTTTGTTGTTTTTGTAGCAAGTGCTTCTTCTAGACACACACGTCCAAACTATGGGACACCTAAGGAGGAATGTAAAACTTTTACCTCATTCTTTTTTGACACTTCCTCCAATTTTTCATCAATCTTTGGAATTTCCTTATTTTCCAATTGGTAGAGGCGTTCACATGAGGCACAAAACCTAAAAAAAAATTAACAGTATTATATAGGGAATGTCTCATTTCTTAATTTAGATTAGGGCTATCGAACTGGTGGCCAGCGGCATGATTTTATCCAGCCTGAGGTATGGGCAAGCCAGGCGGCTGCCCGGGGCACCAAAGCTCTAAGGGAGCTTACTTGTCAGTTCATTTGTATCTATAGAATACTGGTAAGCTGCATAAACCTTACCAGGTCAATTTCAACAGGCCTTAACTCTAGTAATTAATAAATTTCAATTTTTCTTAACTCCTTAATTTACTTTGTTTGGATTGGGGTGCCAATATACAGTTTACCTAGAGGGCCAAAACCATCCTTGTTACGTCGTCACCTTCTGACTAAACATGGACATCATAAAGAAAAATCGGTACAATTTTTAAACGCAAGGCTGAACAATTGAAAAATAGTAAAAAGAGTACACAATCTACTTTTATGGGCTACAACAAGAATACTCTCTTATAGCTTCCTATCTTGTGTTTACATGGCTAAAACAGGAAAGTCTCACACAGTAGCTGAAAAATTAACTTTAACTGCAGCAAAAGATATGGTTAATTTAGTGCTTGATGAAAAAGCTACAAAAAATTAATGTCATACCTCTTTCAAACAATACTGTGTCTTGCCGCATACATGATATGACAGATAATGCTCTCTCTCAACTTGTAGATCATGTTCGAAAGAGTAGCTACTATTCTTTGCAATTAGACGAGACAACAGATACAGCTGATTTAGCTCAAGTGTTAGTCTATATTCAATAGACTTTATCTAATTTTGCAAGTGTTCATCTGTCACCATTTGTATCTCAGGAACCGTTTCTTGTAAAGATATGCATTAAACAGCATTTTATTTCTACTAGCTAGGAGACCCTGGAAAACTATTTTGATTCTCAAAGTCCTGGGTTCGACCTTAGGAATCATTTATATTTTCCATAAGATAGCACGTAAAACTCGACTTTTCAGCATGCAGGCTTTCATTCATGTGCCCATATAAATTCGAAATACAGTCAACTCCCGAGATTCAACCATTCGAGATTCGACCAACTCGGGAATTCGACCGGTCGAAGCCTGCTTATTCAACCCAGCCAATCGGTCAGTCGAATTAGGAACTAGTTTACACAAAGTAATTTTTGGCCCGCCCAACCACGCGAGGTTTACTTTCAGTCTAGAAATCGTTATTTCTGCTCTAATTGTTTGAATTTGTGCTGATTTCACTTGCTTTTTTTGGTTAATCTTTTATTTAAATTTATTTATTTTATTTATAAATTTATCACTTGACATGGCACGGTCATTCCCGCTCTAATTGTTTGAATTTGTGCTGATTTCACTCGTTTTTTCTGTAAATCTTTTAATTAAATTTATTTATTTTATTTATCCCTTGACATGGCATGTAAAAGGAAATGTAATAATGATAATGCAAGTGAATCGAATAAAAGAGTGCATAAGACTCATAGCTATGAATTGAAATTAGAAATTTTAAAGTGTGCTGAAATTGCATGATCGTTGGGGATGTGTCGTTCAACTATTAGCAGTTATGTGAAACAGGAGGAGAAAATTCTAGAAGATGTAATAAATTCACATAATTTGATAACAACAATAAACAGTCCTAGGCACGGTGTTGTGATTCCTAAAATGGAAAAACTTTTAAAACTTTGGGTAGATGATCAGTGTCAGAAACACATTCCTATTAGTGAGGCTAAGATTAGAGCAAAGGCTAAGGATCTGTATGATGATTTGAAGGAAGGATGGATGAAATTTCTGTTGATGAGCCTCCATTTAGTGCAAGTTATGGCTGGTTTGACAGATTTAAGAGAAGGGCTGGTTTGCATAGCCATAAATTAACTGGCGAGGCTGCAAGTGCAAATACTGATGCTGCCTCAAGTTATTAATTTTGCTGCGATATATAGTTGTATGTATAGATAGATGTATGCAGCCGGCTCGGTCTGGCTCACATGAGTCGTTTGTTAAAATCATGGAAGATCGACATGTTGAATGTTGCACGTCACTCTTCCGTGAACTTTTTTGGTAAAATACTAATACTACTCATTCCTCCATTTAAATAACATGGGAATGGATGAGGCGGATTTGATTTAATTTGGATTTTAAAATTACATAAAATAATCATACAAACAAAAATTTACTTTTTCCTTTTTAGTGCAAAAGATAAGTTAAACATTTAAAATATTTTTTTATTTAACCCTCATACAGATTCATGACGCTGCCGCGGCGCTTTGGGTTTTTGAATTTGCCTAGAAATGTTAGTTTTGGAGAAAAGATTTTGGGACCTTCAGTAGTCTATTATTTTTTGAGGCACTGTAAGCTAGTAAAAGTAAATAGCTGCATATGCATTTTATTTTATGGGTATTAAATAATTCTCGAAAATGTTATGTAAACGGATAGCTGGCGCTGCTGCGACGCCATGAAATATTGTAGGTATTGATGCCAGTTCAATTTGTATTATTCATCATACGGACCTTAATTAACTTATATACTAGTAGTTTCCTGTTAAATATAGTTATTAATAAGAAAAAATTAAATATTTTTGTTGTTCTGTGAGAGTAACGTAGAATTTTATGCCTTATTTGAGACAATTTTGAATGAAATTTTTGTGGTAGGTTGTCACCGGAGTTCTCAGTTAGGAATCACACCGTTGCATTGGTTGTATTATTGTTGTAGCAATATCGTACCCAACAAACGTTTTCTATTGTTCATTCTTGATGCGCAAATATTTCAATTTTCACTTCGCTGCTGGTCAAATCCTTTGATCAGGTAAAGCTTGTGCATGTTTCGAGACGAATCCTTTGGGGAATTCTCCAATTCGTTGGGGAATTTTTTCCTAGAATATGTTATGTCTATTTTTATACAAGTCGTCCAATTTTCTATTCCTTATTTGCTGATCCTCCCAGGTTTTCCCCTCTATTCAAGGCCTCGGTGTGAAATGTACACCACCTACTGCTTTGGGATTCCCAAATGGATACCAAGAAAACTGTCGCTGATGATTTTCTAGGAAATAAATTACTTTCACTTTACGAGGTAGTTTGTACTTTTGTTCAGTTCGTTGAAGGCATATATGGAAGAAGTTGTTTGGAAGAGGAAGTTGTGGTATCTCGAGGAATTCTTTTCGCATGATCGAGTCAAATTCGCAGTTAGATTTTCATCCTTGAACTGCTATTTGGATTTTTCCGGTATGTAGGTACCATTTATAAAAGGTGACATTTAGGAAAATGTATGCTATAGTGGTATTTTTGCTTACACAATTTTATTGCTTCTAGGGGAGTGTAATCGATTTCCAACATGTCGAGGCATTTTTTGAGCGACGACGAAATACAGCTGGCTGCTGAATGCAGTGATAACGATGAGGGGAATGTAATTTACGAAGAAAGTGAAAGTGATACTTGCACGGATGGGGAAGAAGACAATGTAAGTGCGGATTCTGATTATGAGGATGTTATCGACTCAGAAGAACTTGGTGAACTAGAACTGGAAAAAGACAGTGAATCGATTTCGTGTGAATCGCATCCAATATGCAAAGATCAGACAAAGTGGTTCCGTGATCCTCAGTTATCAGGTAGAACACCTGCCCACAATATAATGAAAGGAGTGGTGGATAAAGGGGTGCTTCCTTCTGTGATGATGGTCGAGGTGCCGATCGATTCCTTTTGTCTATTTATTGATGGGAAAATCGTGGATGACATCGTTCAATTCACCAACAAAGAAGTCGTAAGGGTGCACCAGGAAAATAATACCATGAAACCTTGGGTACCGGTGGATGCTGTGGAAATGGAAGCATTTTTTGGACTCCTAATCGCAGTCAGGCATTTGAAGTCATCCAAAGTAAGTGTTCCTCGGCTTTGGAGTAGCTTGTACGGGCCGATGATTTTCAGAGCTACGATGTCAGAGGTTTGCTTCAAACACATATTAGATATTTACGGTATGATGATAAAGACACGAGATCAGAAAGAAGGAAAAATGATAAACTTGCACCCATTCGGTCCACTTGGGATGCTATACATTTGAATTTGAGAAAGCATTACTTACCAGGTGAATGCATCACTGTTGATGAGCAGTTAGTTGGGTTTAGAGGTCGTTGTCCTTTCAGACAATTTATTCCATCTAAGCCGGAAAAGTATGGAATGAAGATTTTTTGGGCTAATGATTCCGCCACTGGCTATCCCTTGGGAGGACTTCCGTATTTGGGGAAGGAGAATGGGGTAAGAGCGCTCCCAAATTTAGGTGAAAGGATTGTGGAGGAACTTTGTCGCCATTATTATGGAAGCAATCACAATGTAAGTTGCGATAATTTTTTTACAACCCTCCAGCTTGCGCAAAATTTAAAAAAATGTGGATTGACGATGGTGGGAACTCTGTGGAAAAATAAAACGTACATACCGGTAAACTTTCTGCCCAGCCACTCTCGCACATTAGTTTCCTATGTTCCAAAGAGGGGAAAGTCGGTTATTTTGTTGTCATCCATGCATCATGATAAAACGAAAGTCCCGGAGAAAAAAATAAACCGGAAATAATATTGCACTACAATGCAACAAAGGGTGGGACGAATTTGATGGACCAAATGGTGCAGTCTTACACGTGCAAGAGAAAAACAAACAGGTGGCCGTGTGCATTTTTTATGAATCTTTTAGATATAAGTGGAATTGCAGCTTTCGTGATTTTCACTAAACCCAATACTCAGTGTAAGGTGAATAAGCTGGACCGCCGGCATAGTTTCTTAGAATTATTGGCAGAAGATATGGTGAGAAAACATATATTGAGACGGGTGGAAAATGTGCATTCTAAAAGTGTAAGAAGATGCATTTCTATTATGCAGGGTATTTTAGTTGAAAGTCAAAGGGGTAAGGAACCTGCACCGAAAAAACTCAAGCGTTCGCAATGTCACCTGTGCTCCACAAAAAGGTAAATATTCCAAATTTGTGAATTTTGTCATCAAAATGTATGCAGGGAACATTCTCATATTATTTGTGATATATGCTCCGACAAAGATTGCAAAAAACTACCTAATTTGTTTTAATTTTTCTATTTTATAGTGTTATTGTTTTCAAAGTATACGATTCTCAAAGAAGTCCTTAACAAGCATTTTGAAAAGAAGGAAAAAGGTAAATTAACAATGTAATTATGTTACATTTATTTTTGCAGTGATACACAATATTCAATAAACATATGTATTCTTGAAAATGTTTATTTTTTCCTTAAAACCTCCATATTTGACATACCAGCGTCTCAGTGCCGCACCGACGCCGAGAATCCGTTTTTGTCACAAAAATCAGGAATCCGCGTGAGGGTTAATTTAGTCATAATTTAATATTGTTGTATTAACACATTAGTAATGTTATTTCATCTTTATATAACGTGAGGGGAGACTTAACAATTTTTTCCTGAGATGCGGGAATGTATCCCCTGATTATAACATGCAAGTCTATGGAAAAACAGTGTTCGACATTCGACTGTTAGAGATTCGACCACGTTTTCAGGAACATATCCCTGTCAAATCCTGGGAGTCGCCTGCATTTGGATGTGAGCTTTGGACCTGTATCATTTTAAAGAAAAATGATCAAAGATTCTTATTATTATCGTCTTTTTTTGTTTACAATTCAAAATCGCCTGCATTTTAAGTTTATTCCACATAGTTTGCATTAAATTTGCCATTTTAACACTAAATACCTTAACAACAGACATTTTAATGCTCAAAGTCCTATTGTTATAAAACTGTATATAGCTTATGAGCATAAAATTAACGTGTTTTATAAGCCGTTTAAATGATGAGAGGTTAAGGAGAAAAG
Organism: Uropetala carovei; assembly: GCA_036926305.1. Lineage (NCBI taxonomy): Eukaryota > Metazoa > Arthropoda > Insecta > Odonata > Petaluridae > Uropetala > Uropetala carovei. The sequence continues at coordinate 823,186 of JAXCHB010000184.1, forward strand.
GAGTGCGGTAAAGGGGAAAAGGAACGAGCAGAAAATAGATAAGTGGAAGGGAGAGAGGGAAAAGGGAAGCAACAAAGAGGGGGAGGAGACGAGTGGGAGAGGAGAGAGAGTGGGAGGAGGGAATGTTTCAATAAAGAAAGATTATATTAAAATACGCCTTTAATAAAATAACTTTCTATGGGAATATCAACTGCACCATTAATTGATTCAAATTATTATTAATAAATTAATTGTTTATATTATAAACTTAACATAGTTATTTCACTTTACATGTGAAAAAGTATTAGCAACTGCATAAAGTAAGTGAGCTTTTGGACATGTATTATTGTAATCATATTAGTATATAAATAAAACATATAAAACAGCAGTTACAACTCAAAAGAACACAACGAAACTTTTAAGTGCAATAGCTAACTTATATCTCCCCCCTCAACACCCTATCTCCATATTTTCAAGAGTTTTTTGTTTTTCCAACAGTTTTAAATGAAGTATATATATTTCACTTATATCTCTTAAGTAAATCTTCTTCAGGAAATAAAGTTGCACATATTCTTGTAGAAAAGCATCCAGTTACGAAGGGCATTATGTAAATACCAGCAATCAACTTTACCTTTAAATACCAGTCACAACATCAGTAACTTATCTTATGATTTCTTTCATCATTAATGTCACAACTAAAGTTAAAGCAGAATACACAAATTAACAAGTTAAATTACTTCATTCTGTAAGTGAATATGATATTCTACAAGATTTTTAAACATATTTACTTGCACTGACTTTTTCACACTAAATTAAATAATTCCCAATATTGCAGAATAATTTACCAATAAAAACTAATAAAACTGCTCAATATTTTAGAAGCCCGTGCCTAGTTCAGTAAACTTCCAGTTATCCTGAATTCTACGAAGTGTACGCATATTTATGCGACCAAGCAAACGTGTAAGTTACGCCTGTGCTGCAGGCAAAAACTCAAAAAAGTAGGCAGAAAGAATACGCTGACTAACTGATAACTATAGTTCAATGACTACTTAGGGTTTGCCGGCTTGAGAATAGGTGGGCGCAAGATTGGTCCTTTTCCGTCATCCACTTCGTGGGGACGAAGTTGCGTAATATTATAAGAAAAACAGTTAAGGGGTTAACAAAAGAGGACTATCGGTGAGGAGATTTCTGCTAGTATCGTCATAAAGAGATCATCCAATAAATTGTGTCATGTAGAAGGGAGAAAAATGCTTAACTTGAGCAGAACTTGTTTCAGGGATTGGGGATCGGTGACTTAAAAAAACTTATTCTGGCTTAAATTAATTTTTTCCCTCCGAACCGGCCCAAAAATAGGAATGTGCGGGGTACACGAGTGCGCGGGTTATATGAGTAAATACGGTACTTGTATTATTTGTAAATATTGTACTTAATATTATACAAGGCATAATGAAGGATATTGTTATACACCTAACAAACTTTAATTATAATCGGAAAATTAATGCATTAATAATTAAATATAATACTCACGTGATTAAGGACAACATTTTCATTAAAAAACACGTATTTGTAGATTATGTATCCACTATAGCTTAATGAAACAAATCAATGTGATATAACCAGTAATTTTAACAAGCTCCTCATATTAGGCAAACATAAGCACTACACATTCATAGAAACTTGATGTATACCGGCGTATAGCTGGACGCCTGCATGAGGGGATAAACCGGGACGTGTGAGGGGATTCACCAGGCGAGAAATCTTCGCAGCAGAAGCAGTACCTATCTTAAATATTATGTCTATGTAACATTATAGTCATGTATTCACGGTTCTTTTCAGATGCGGTAAAAAGTGATATGTACGTAGCTGTGGTGTGTTGCTAACCTCAGGACCGCGAAAGAATTGACTTAAATATTGTCTTTGCAATGTTGCAGTTATATATTCGCGGCTTTTTCAGAGGCGGTAAAAGTAACATGAGGATCACGAAAGAGTTGGCAATTAAATGCCTTTGCAACACTGTAGTCATATTTTCAGGGCTCTTTTCAAAGGCCGTGAAAATTAATAAATACGTAACAATGGTGTGTTAACTGAGGATCGAGAATTAATTTGTTTAAATGATATATCTTTGCAACATTGTAATAATATTCCCGTGACTCTTTTCACGGGTGATTAAAATTGATATGTACATACGGAGCAGTGATGTGTAACTTGAGAATCACAGAAGAATTGACTGTTGGTGCTTGCCGTTGTTTCCTTTTATAAGTGGACCGTAAATCTGAGCGAGTTGAACTCGTAGGGCCTGGCATAGGTAATAAACTACGCAACCTAACTTCAACTTAAATTGTGCATATTTGTTGCATTATGATAATATTTTGGTGACTTTTTCGAGAGGCCACTACGGTGGTTGCTTCAACGGGATAACCTTGTACGTATGTATGTATATACCATCGACTGATTTCTATTGGTTATTCACATGCAATTTTTCATTGCAAACTAGCTTAATTATTTTATCCGTAAACAGGAATACATTATTGGTTGTTTTTTATCAGGGGTGCATTTTCCCATTACGATATATGGAGAATTACGAAAATACGGAGGTACGATATAGAGGTTTGCCTATACCGTAACATACAGTTTTGGCGGGACCCAGAAGACATTACGAAATACGGAGGTTTACGATACATGGAGGTTCACTAGATAGAGGTTTTACTGTATTAATGTAATAATTAGCAGCTAATAGAGGCAAAATTGTAATATATTAACTTCGTCATCCCTCTTTTTCAGATACGGATAAATTTGTGACAAGAACTGCGAAATGGAAGGAGCCTGTTCAAAGTGCTCCAAAAACCATTGACGACCAAGCAGGTTCAACAGTTAACAGTCCTTCAAAGAAAAAAAGAGATTGGAAAATCATTCCACGAAGTTTTCAGGAGGCTTGGGATTTTGATTATGCGATAACGGAGATGAAAGAAAAACTGGTGCACCTTCTTTGCAGGAAAGTGTTTCCAGTGAACAAGAAGTACAATGTTGAGCAGCACTTTCAAAAGGTCCACAGTGCATTTGATCACAAGTTCCCACTTGGTACTCAAAAATGCTCCAGGGAAATTGCTCAATTGAAATCATCTGTTCTGGAGCAGCAGCGTAACCTCAAATGGATCCTTTCATCATCTGAACTGGTAATGTTTTCTAGCTATAAAGCTGCATTTATCCCAGCTAAAAAAAAGAAACCGTTTGCAGACGCAGAATTGGTGAAAGAAATCATCATCTCAGTAATGGAAATTTTGCTGCAGGACTATGAACCAAAAGTGAAAGCTAGCATCATGCAGAAGGTGCAAAACCTTCAACTAAGTAGGAGAACGAATGTTTGAAGAATTCAGGATTTGGCTGTAAATTTGTAAAATCAGTTGCGTGATCAGTTGAAAGTGTGTCTTTGTTGGACGAATCAACCGATATCAGTGACAATGCGCAGCTTGTTTTCTGGATTCAATATGTGTCAAGTGACCTCACAATACACTAAGAACTGCTGGCAATTTGTGGTCTGAGAGGATGTACATGTGGGATTGATTTGCTCAACACTTTCTTGGCTGTAGCAAAAAAAATTAGCCTGGATTTGACCAAATTGGTTTCAGTCACAACAGATGGAGCCTCATCAATGACTGGCAAAAACTCGGGGTTTGTTGCGCTTCTGTACCAGTACTTGAATGATCAAGGCAGCATTGTTTCCAGTACCCTGCCATCCTTCCAATGTATACTTCACCAGAAAAATCTGCACACAAATGGTCGGGAATGACACGCTGCTCGACTTGATGAAAAAAGTAATTGAAATTGCGAATTACTAGCACAGCAATAGCGCTCTTGTTCATCGGCAGTTTGTGGAATCGCTCAAAGAATATGATGACTGAGATTTTGATGATATCGTTTACTACGCGAATATTCGATGGCTGAGTCGTGGAAAGGTTCTGCAGCAGTTCACTGTCATGTATCTGCAAATTCACGAGTTTCTGGTGGAAAAAGGGCAGGCTGAAAAGTTTTCAGGCACTGAGAGTGAAGGATGGCAATGCGATTTGCGGTTTTTGACTGACGTAATGGGTCACTTGAATGGGCTGAACATGAAGTTGCAAGGAATAGGAAAACTCATTTGTGATCAAGCTCAAATCATTCAGGAGTTCAAATCAAAAATCAATCTGATGCTGGTTCAAACAGAGAAACAGGATTTTGCCTACTTTCCACACCTGGAAAGCTATCTGGAAAAGACCAAAGATATCGATTTTGAACTGGAAAAGCTGCAGCAATATGTGGAGTGGCTTAGGAATTTGACGCAGAAATTTGACCAGCGCTTCAATGACTTTGACAGATTCAACCTGACATTTCAGTTCTTGAATGATCCATTTAGTTTCAGTATTGAAAAGTCATCCGAAGAATTTCTGAATTTGATTAGTTGAACAAGTGAGAGTTCGAGACTGACATGCTGTTACTACAGAGCCAGCAGTTTCAACCACAAATTCATCATGAATCTCTGGCTGAAATGTGGCAAAACCTCTTGGAAGATGAGCAGTATCCTTCCTTGAAAGCCATCGTTGTCAAATTGTTTTCGATGTTCGGGTCTACATGGTTGTGCAAGTCAACGTTTTCTTCTGTGACTCAGCTAAAGTCGAAGAACCGATCTCGACTTGTTGATATGAATCTAGAAGCTGAACTAAGAATTGCGTTGTGTTCGAATTTCGAGCCGCAGTTTCTTGAGATGGTGAGAGAAAATGAATGCCAAATCTCTCATTGAAATAAATTTAGCGAAAATTTTCTGTTTTCTGTGAAGTTCAGGCGTTGTGTATACATTTGACTTTGAATGTCATTAGAGTTCTGAAATAAATTTAATTAGCGAAAATTTTTTAAAATAATAGTATGGCCATTTCTGCGGTTGACTGACCACAGAAATGGCCAGGAAAAAAATTGGTTGCCCACCCCTGTTCTACGGTATTTCTTGTATGCCTATCGCTTTAGTTTCTCTTTTGTTCTAATAACAACTGGAGGTAAGGGTTAACTTAGTCCAACCTTCAGGATTTTCCGACAAAAAAAGTTTAAAGTTTCCTTGTCCAAGAAAAGGAGAAAAATTATCTACACCCAAACAATGTATTAGCAGAAATTCTAGAGGCAAATAGGTACTAAACAAAAGGGAAACGAATAGTGACATGCAATCATGAACCCATTACATACAGTGCAGTTAGTTAGCATTAAAACAATGCAATTAAACATCTTGGATAGTTATGTATTCCTTAACTAATATTTCAAAAAGTCACAAAATTTATCAGCAACTTCTTGGTCGGCCGATTTTTTATCACCCGAAATATCTAGCCATCTGATCCTATGCCTAATCTTATAACGTTGTTAGTCATCCATCTGAAAATGCACACGGTTCACTAATCTCCATTTGTTCATAAAAATCTTTGGCCTTTTCAATGTACATTGGTCCAGAAATAGGGGTTCCCTTGGAATGCTTTATAGAAAACCATTCATAAATACCAATATCCAATTGCTCAAGTTTTGGCTTATGAAGAGTGCGCCGACCCTTCTAGGTGTCTCAGAAGACTTAACAAATTTCATTAACTGTGATTTCTGTCTTAACACGTTCGTTGCGGAGCACTGCATATGCAGTACTGCCGGCGAAACTCAGTTATGGACCACTGCATATGCAGTGCTCTCGCAGTTTTCGCACTCCGCCTCTTTTCTTTCGTCCGTAGCGGGATTTGGGCTCTGACAGATGTTCCGTAGGGCGTTTTAGCCTCATTTCTTCTCTAGCATTCGTGTGGTGAAGTTCGTTTCTGCGCCAGAGGTGTATAAAGTGGTTTTTTCCTTCTCGTCCTTGATTTTTAAGGTAAGCCTTATTTTTCCTCTTACAAATGGAATATTATTTATTTTAATGTTTGAATCTGTCAAATTAATACTTTTTAGAACCATTAGTAAAATATTTCATAATTGAAAATTTTCGAATTTCAGAATTACGTATTACCCGTGACGCCGAACTTTTCCCGAGTTACTCTCGCGGCATACCTGTAAATAAGTAAGAGATATTCTGTTGTTGCATTACTCATGAATATTTTCAAATTATCCCTGTATAAATGTTAAATAAATTATTTCAGATTTTCAAGCCAGATAACCGGCGCCGCAGATAACCCTTCTAAAATTTCATCGAGTCAGTGGTATGTGCTTGTATGCGTTGTCCATTGCTATATACTTCTAACGGTATAGGAACAAAGGTTTTTATATGTGTTGGAAATGTCTTTTTTCAGTTAGAAACCTGAAACAGAAATGGAGGGTAAGCCGTCGACCTCCCATGCGCAGGACGTCCCATCCTCCGGTATGTTTTCTTTCTAAATGAATGATTTTGTAATAAATTTCAGTTGTGTAAGTTTGTTATTTCACGATAAGTATTTTTTTCCAGCTGTTCCACCGTCCAAAAGGCGGAAAATGGAGGAGCGATTCCTAATTTCCAGCCTTTCTAACGAAGAAGTGGAAAAGCTCCTCCAGGAGTATGCGGATGAGGACGTCGAAGAGGGAGGTTTGGGTTTACAATCCGAAAGTGATGCGGGACCATCGGAGGGCGAATATCCTTCACATCTCCCGGTAAGAGACACGTGTTCTTTTTCTTTTGAGGCACAAACACACCCTGCCATAACCCATCCTTCGTCACCCAATGTCCCATTACCCGACTCCCCTCCCAAAGTTTTTCATGAGTTGCAGCCCCTTTCTCCAAGCCCAACAGACCTACCCCAACCCTGCTCCTCTTTACAACCCTGTTCATTTTCTCTGATTCCCTCTGAGTTTTCTCCTCCTCCAGCCTCCCCCGAATATCTTCCTTCACCTTCCCCTTCTCCTCCCCATTCTCCCATTCCTCCACCTCCTCCTTCAGCAACTCTTTCATGGGTAGACACTCCTCAAGATTCTCGCCACATTCCTTTTTTTGGGCAGAGTGGTTTGAAAGTCCTCCCAGATGGAAATGACCCCAAAGATTACTTTGATTTGCTATTCACCAAAGATTTTTTTCAGTTAGTTAGAGGGAAACTAACAGATTTGCTGAGGAGATCTTTCTCCAAGGTGTATCTGAGAGAGCCCGCATTACTAGCTGGATATATCTCGATGAAGAGGAATTCAAATTATTCTTAGGGCTCAAGTTCCATATGGGAATCATTCAGCTGAATAGGCTAGTCGACTACTGGAACACAAATGAAAAATTCCAACTCAAGTATTTCACCTCGAGAATGTCAAGGGACAGGTTTTTAAATATAGTTCAGGCCCTCCATTTTGCAGAAAATCCAGTAGTCGACGAGCCTAGGTCAGCAGATCATCTGCTCAAAATAAGGCCTCTTATGGAATATTTCCATAAGACAATGGAGGGGATCCACTACCCACGGAAAGAATTGTGTATTGATGAATCTATGGTGCCATGGAGGGGTCGATTGTCTTTTCGTCAATTTATAAAGCAAAAGAAGCATAAGTATGGCATCAAGCTTTATATGTTAACGGAACCAGATGGGTTGGCTCGTAGGTTTATAATTTATGCGGGGGCTTTGGACGAGAAACTTGCAGGGAAAGGTCACGCAAATAAAGTTGTACATAAACTAATGGAAGGGCTGGAGAACGGCCATTCATTGTTTATGGACAATTTCTACAATAGCGTCGGTCTGACTCAGGAGCTCATGGACAATAACCAGTGTTATTGTACTGGGACTCTAAGAGCCAACAGAAAAGACAACCCTAAAAAGGTTGTACAGAAAAAATTGCGGAAAAACGAAATGATACAGCAGTGGACCACTGATGGGATTAACGTTTCAAAATGGAAGGATAAACGAGATGTTTTAATGATATCCTCTGAGTTTTCAGGGGATATCATTGGAACTATCTCTCGTCGTTCACGATCAACACAGAAGCCTCAATGTGTTGTTAATTATAACAAATACATGGGAGGTGTTGATCGTGTCGATCAACATTTATCTTATTACATTTCGGAACGTAAATCCTTAAAGTGGTACAAAAAACTAGGCTTTAACATCATCGAAATGATGCTGCTGAACGCCTATTTTTTGTACCAAAGATACAGCGGGTCACCTATGAGCTTGTATACATTTCGATTATCCGTAATTGACCATCTTCGCAGGCAAGCTTGGTGCTCCCAGCATGTAAAAACAGTGTGTCAACCATCGACCTCCTCCATTATCACCATAGATAATAATTTCGTGAAGGAATACCAGCCACTCCCCGGGGGTAGGAGAAAACTAAAAAACTGCAGGGTGTGTTCGGCCAATAAAGTTAGAAAGCAGGTGTCGACTTACTGTGGAGACTGTGAAGGTGAGCCAGGGCTTTGTTTAACCAACTGTTATCAGGAATACCATCGAGGAATGATGAAAAAATAGAAAAGTTTACTAGCTTTCATTTAGGTTTTTAAATTTTTCTATTTTTTCATCATATATCGATGGTATTTCTGATTCAGTTGGTTATAACAAATAACACAATTCCTCGATGCTACATACTGTTTCATTATAAATATGTAAATGTGTAAATATGTAAATGTGTAAATATGTACATTTAAATATGTGAATATATAAATATGTAAATATATAAATATGTAAACGTGTATATAGGAAATATACAGATATATATAAATGGAAATCTTATTCTATATTTATTGTAAATATCACATTTTCAAATGTCAATTTCTAAAAATAATCAAATATTTTCCATACTCCTGTTTCCCTACATTCTGAGCTTCCAAGAGCAATTTTAGAGTAAAAATATTGAATGTAGGAATTTTATGCGATATTTGGACGGAACAAAAATAATTATCAAGTGCTGGGCCTATACGCAGTTAGGACGACTTCATATGTTGCACTACTGCATTTTGTCGAACAAAAATGCATTACAGCGTAATTTTAAAAATTTTCAAACCTTTAAAAGTCGGATTTAAATGTCCCTTTGTAGACTCTCGCCGCCGGATATAATTTTGGTTATTTAAATTTTTCTTGCAATCGATCATAAACTGTCTTGTATTTCATGAACTATTAGTGATAAAACGTTCAAGTAAAAAGTATTATTTAGTCAATCATTTGGTGAATAGCGGAATTACGTCTTTTATAGAAAAAGAAAAAAAGAGCGCAAAACTGGCGTAATTCTGCGAGATAACAATCATAAAAACAAGGATAAATTCAATAAAAGTTATTAGTGATAATTTTTATAGCTTATATATTTATTTGATAAATATTATAAATCTTTTTTCGTGTGATATTTCTCGAAACAGGAAAATACACGCAGACCAACATCGCATATTTTACATTTTGCCCCTTTCCGTGTGTATTTTCCTTTTTCTGCGTACACACGACATCTAAGGCGATTTCCCTTTATTGGCCTATGTTTGTTTTCTTTAGCCTCTAAACTCCTCAATGGGCCGACGCTTGCACTGGGTCTTCCCTTTCAGGAAGTTTTCGAGGGGATAGCTGACACCCCTTCCTCAATAATCTCCCTCACAAGAGCAAGGTGAAACTCGATGAGTCACCTGCTTTCCTGTTGACGTTATCAAAACAAAGCTATTGAGCACTGTGATGTTGTGGAGGTAGAAGAGAAGATTTTTCGTCCTCTTCCAGCTACGGCAACTAATGTCATAGCTATTCTATATAAGCACTCTTCTTACAGAGGAGGATATAGGATATATAGGAGGATACTAATGTCTGGCCCAAACTACAATAGTTGGAGAGCTGAAATTTAATACATAGGTGAATCGAAAAAAATAATCTGAGGGAAAATTGCAAAATTGCGATAATGTTTATTTTCTTGGCCGATACAAATTATAAACTATTTTACTAACATTTCATGGTTTAGCTACTTCTAAATGGGATATGAAGCTGAAATTTTTTCTATTGGTAGAATTTGCCAAATGATGAAAATGGGATTATAGAAATTTGAAAATTTTTATTCGTTCGGCCGTAATAAATTCCTAAATGTTAAACAAATTGACTAATGTTTATGTACATTCTGAAGATCTAGGAAGCTGAAACTTTTAACAATGTTAGGAAATAATTTTCCGGTTGTAATTAACATTGAAAATTTCATAAAAGTTTTATATTGTGGCTGTTAAAAATTCATAAAATTTAAACAATGAAATTCATATAAATCCACTTCTAGAGGTGCTATATCGATGAAATTTTGCATAAATGTGAGGAATTCATAAAAAATGCTAAAAACCTATAAATGCTTTATAATTATAAATTTTAGGGGGTGTTTTTACCTCAATATTGCCCATAAGGAAAAACACGTAAATCGGCAAGAAGGTGCAAACTGTTGCGTTTAAAAACTATTTGTCAGCTCATACTCTTTACTTTAGGGTGAGAGAAAATGCTTGCAGAATGCAAGCACACCTTCACTAGTAATATATAGTCGCCATTCTGTCCCCCTTGTCTACGTAACCCATGTGGCGATTGTAGTCTTCGATAATTTCCGGCCTCAGAGCATATCCCTGCTCATCACTGAAATTTCCTTCTCCCGGTGGATCGTGAATAATGGTTTTATATAAGAGCAAAGGGAGAATGAATATAAAAAAATCAGCTTACCAAGGAAAAATAGAGATTTTCACTTTTCTATCAAGAAAAATATTCTCGTCCCAACTAAAACTCTGTTCGAAAGTCTGCTAACGAATGAATATACGCGGTCTAAACATGCAGAAGAAAAAAGGGAGGAAGAAAATAACGGTAAGGGTTTCAAGGAACTTCTCCTATGCCGGGACATTTTTATTGCCCACACGTGGAGAGTGAAGTGGGTTACGGTTAGAGAGCAGCTGGGCTAAGTCTCTCTCCCTTACTCTTGGTGTAAGGTCTCCTCACCCCCAGTATTGGAACCTACGGCGTGTTTCCTCAACAAATCTTGAGAAGAGGCTTTTAGGATGATCACTCCAAAATTTTACACATCCAGGATGAATGCACCATCTGAGGTTAAATTCGTAACCTTTTGCCGAAATTTGCTCGGCGGGTTGCATACCTTTTTTGGCCAACGTGAGTTACTGACTACTGCATATGCAGTACTCCTCAAAAAATAAATATTTTTAGAAATTTCGACATTTTCAGTCTTTAACATCATATTTAGGACATAAATGTGAAGTCATATTGAATTTCTTCAATAAAAATTTTTCCCGCAATCGGGGAATTCGCAATAATTCTTTTCCGCAATGAACGTGTTAATGTCATAAATAGTGGAAGAACTGACATTGAACTCTTTCATTAAAACATTGTGGTTCTCACTTTTCTCTAAACGTTTTATTAAACAGTAGAACCTCATAAACCCGGCAACCTCAGGACCTAGCATTTGCCGGGTTTTTTTAAAATGCCTGGTTTTTGAAAATTTATAAAAAATCCTTAAGCAATGTACATTTTTGGTAACTGATTATATAATTCAAATGATGAATAGCAATTAAAAGGGAATCCATTATCAATAAAGACTATTGCTTATACATGCACTAAAATGAGGAATTATATAAGAACCATTAAAAAGTAAATAACGAATGTGAAATAAAGCATATATCTAATACACATTTACAACATTAGTTTCATCACACATTATTTTGAGAATTGTTTTTAAACAGATCAGGCAAACTAGCTTGCTTCATGCATTTTCATTTTTCCTTCATAAGTTTATCTTGTATTCGATACAAACACGTAATCTCTTGAAAAATTGTATCCATGACCAACTGTATACAGCGATCTATTGAAGGTTTGTCCTTCACTATCTCTTGATCATCGTCACTTTCATTTTCTTCATCTTTTTCATGCTCAGGTTTTAAAACCGTGTCCACTATTTCGACTATTTCACATCAGTTAGCTGAAGTAAGACAGGTGCATCATTGTTGATGTCAACCCAGTTTTCAATGTCATCTTCTGCCACTCTTTTTGTTATTGTGAAAAATTTTCGCTTGCTGTATCAGCATTAGGCCTGAAATAGGTACACCTTCACTTCTTCGTTGACTAAACCACTCAAACAAAACCTTATCTACAATATTTATTTGGGACGTGTAGTGCTTTACGGCTACACATAGCTTTAGGTGTATCACTCTCCGCATAACATTTCTATATTTCCGTATTTTTCTTCTTTAAGTCATATGCAGTGGAACCATCAATGCTATATTCTTCGCAAAGTCTCTTCACTGAAGCATCTTTTTCATGTTTTCTTAGTAATTCCACTTTTTTTTCAATCGTGAGATTTTTCTGTTTACATTTCGTAGCACCATTCTTTTATTGAAGTAATGTCAAAATAAAATTTAACACAAGTACTAATTGCATTAATGAAAAATAATTGCTATTGCCACGAATCTAAACATTTGGTTCTAATGAGGTAAACGAAACAATGAAAATAGACAAGCATACATCATTTAAAGCGATTTATAGAGTATTAGGATTTTTTACATATAACTTTCAAAAAGTGCCGAGTTTTTGAGAATGCCGGGTTTATGTGGTTCTACTGTATCAAGTTTCTGGGTTAAGGATAGCACAGCCCGTTTCCTATTATTACCTTTAGTGCATATTGGAGTTTTAGGAGGCATTTAAGAAGGGTGTGCGAAATATTTTATTTTACACAAACACTGAGTTCAAGAAACATACACAATTGTGTATTGCGACTGCTGAAAATGCAAATTTTAGCGGTAACATTCCGAATTAGAAGTAAAAAAATTGCCAATTTTTATCGGTAACATTCCGAAATAGATGTAATAAAAAATTGAGAGGCAGGAGATGCTGGTTGCTTGAGAATTCCGGTTGCATGAGTGCCAGATAACTGGGAGTTTACTGTACAGACTTTTATGATTTTGCTCGATATTTCATTTAGATCCTAATATTTTCAACATACCAGCTACCAAATCAACAATAAGAATGAGAACTTAAAATTTAAAAATAATTTTAGAAAAGCTTCTTATATCTTCAATAGCTGTGGAAATACCCATACACTACATTCCTTTTTAAGCTATCCACATGATTAATCTAAAATATAATCATGAATCCACTTCAAAATAAAATATAATAAGTATGTATGTATTTGTATACATTTACACTTAAAACTTCTTTCTTTTGAATTAGAGAAGCGGTAATACCCACCTTCCCCCTGATCAAAAAATATGTCCACCAAAATTACATGTAAACGTACTTAAGAAAACACTAAAATTTGCACGAAATGAATTTTGGAACAAATGTAAAAAAATCAGTACAATATACATTGTACAAACTTTCTCATATACTAATGTGTTGTTTAGTCATGTTTTGAAAAATATAAACTACTAGCAGAATTTCCTGTTGAATTTCAACGGATTTAGTGAAGCTACTACAGCACAACATACAAACTCTTTAAAATATATAGTAGATACTTTTTAATTACAATTAGCTTTTCTTAACAATTAAACAATCCGTTTCCGAGCCTATTGCATTCAAATATAATGATAATTGTATTTCCTATCATATTATTTTCGCCAAATCCAGCTTCACTTCATGTGTAATTATGCCTCGATGAAATATTTACTTTTATGTCTTGAAAAAGCTACGTACAGTTGTCTATGACTGAACAGTGACTGATAAATGTACACCAGATACGTGAGCTTATCTACGTTAATAAACATTATAATATAGAATATAATGATTTTACTTACAAAAAATGTAAGATTCCAGTATTCAATAGACGAAAGAAGGTTCAATTACTTACATCAATTCACCGAAATACAATTCACCGACCACAGTTCACCGATTCACAATTCACCGAAACCACAATTCACCAAATCGCAATTTACTGAATAATAATCAGTATCTATTTACGTTGCTATCCATAAATATCGATCGTTACATTGCTTAAACAAAAGTGCACATCGAATAACGCTAAACTTTCGTCTATTTATAAGCATCATTGAAGCTAATTGAATCGGATGTAACAATGATGGCCGACTTGGCAACGCCCGGAAAGAGTACAAAAAATCCACAAAATTTCAAAACAAATAGCGTATTTCTGAAAACTTCGACCGTGTAACATGTAAACTTCGCAGGAATAAGATAGTATAGAGTTTTATTCGTCGAATAAAGTAAAAAGGAAAAAAATCGGTTCATATTTACGTACTTTTATGCTTGAAGGAAGAATACCTTGCAAGTCAAGAAATGGATTCATACGTGTTATCTTATGGGAAAATGTTAATCCCTTATATTGGCAGCACTGATTAATCCCGCTTGACCAAACATTGACCATTCACCAAGTTAGGATGTAAGGAAGGGATCTAGGAAAATTCACCGAAACACAATTCACCGAATCACAATTCACCAATTCACAAAAACCACAATTCACCGAATCGCAATTCACCGAATCACAATTCACCGAATCACAATTCACCGAAAAGTAAATTCACCGAACCACAATTCATCGAATGTAGTATTCATCGACATTTCTAATTCACATTATGAAGATGGGGAAGAGCGGAAGTAATATAAACGGAATGTTGGCAGCAATAACACGTAACAATAAACCATTAACGTTTAAGGAGGAGTGGGTATGGGGAGGAAAGAAGGAAGAAGAAATGGTATAGCAAAATGAAATAAATAAATGAAATAAATAAACAAATTACGCTCACAGGAGTAGGGGGAGAAGAGGGGGAAGGTTAAACATTAAAAAATGTAATACTGGCACCATGGGTGTCATTCGATTGAAAATAACTCGTAGATGAATAATAAAAAATAAATAAACAAATGATGCACTCAAGGCTTATGGTAGGGGGAGGAGAGGGGGAAAGTTAAACATTAAAAAACGTAATACTAGCACCATGGGTGTCATTCGATTGAAAATAACTCGTAGATGAATAATAAACAATAAATAAAGAAATGACGCATTCAAGGCTTATGGTAGGGGGAGGAGAGGGGGAAGGTTAAACATTTAAAAACGTAATACTGGCACCATGAGAGTCATTCGATTGAAAATAACTCGTAGATGAATAATAAACAATAAATAAAGAAATGACGCATTCAAGGCTTATGGTAGGGGGAGGAGAGGGGGAAGGTTAAACATTTAAAAACGGAATACTAGCACCATGGGTGTCATTCGATTGAAAATAACTCGTAGATGAATAATAAACAATAAATAAACAAATGACGCACTCAAGGCTTATGGTTGGGGGAGCAGAGTGAGAAGGTTAAACATTAAAAAATGTAATACTAATCATGGGTGTAATTCGATTCCCTCATCCACTTCAAGGAATTCGTAGTGGTGAAATTTTGTTGGGAATGAAAGATTTCATCGTTCGAAAGGAAGACAGAAATCCACATCTCAAGTGTTTGGACTTGTTTGTTCTTAACCTTACAATATTTACTCAAGAGATGATATGCGAAAAAACTCCCCATCCACCTACGGATGATGAACAAATAATTCGTCAAGCTCCGCATCTGTTCATGATATTACGTCAAAAACAGAAGTGGGGACGAAGTTGCGTAATAAAACAACAAAAACAGTTAAGGTGTTAACAAAAGAGGACTATCGGTGAGGAGATTTCTGCTAGTATAGTTATAAAGGGATCATCCAATAATCTGCATCACGTAGAAGGGAGAATATGCTTAACTTGAGCAGAACTTGTTTCAGGAAGTGGAAATCAGGGTGACTTAAAAAAAAACTTATTCTGGGTCAAATTAATTTTTTCACTCTGAACCTGCCCAAAAATAGGAGTGCGCAGGGTACACAAGTGTGCGGGTCACATGAGTAAATACGGTATTAAACAAAACACTGCAAATATGTCACTTGAACTGATTACGTGAAAACAGCTTTCCTTTATTTTTTTAAGTAAACAAAATCCAGCAATAATGTGCACTGTGAACAGTATTTTCATTTTTAATGAATCGATTAAATAAATCTCTTGTACCGGCTGTATATTGTTTTTTCTTTTAATTTCGTTGTTTGTAGCTATTAAAGAAATTTAAAAAATGAAAAGTCGTGTCCCTGGTTATGCCGCGGTTGTCCTATAATGCGGGTCGCAGCTCCTCCCCCGACACCCTCGTTATAAGCGGGGAGCGGTGTATTTCAATATTCCTGTTTATACTCCTGTTATTTAATCATAGTAATTTTCTATCATCTTCATTCTTTATAAAATATGTAATTACGAGCTTTTTTAAATAACATGTTGCACAAATACAATTTTTGCATTAATAAATTTCAAAAAGCAAGTTTTTAGTAATTGTTCTTTTCCATAATGTGCATACCATGGTGTTATAAAAGGTAGCATGTGTTCTGAGGGGTTAATAGGGAGGGCCATAGATAAGAGTCTCAAGAAAGATTTTTAATTATGTGCTTTTATTATACATTAAGCTTTTTTGTCATATTGTTTAACATGTAATTTTATTGTTTCTCTTATAAATGAATATAAAATCTGGTGATAATATGTGTTTCCATTAAATGTAGGCTCAAAAATACCATTTGTAAAATTATTTCCCTTTAGGTACTTAAGGGTTATAGTACCCCTGGCAAAAGGAAATTTTCACTTAACGCGGAGCTGTAAGGAATGCGTTACACGGGGGTCACTTGTATTGTAATCGCAAAAAATTTCTCATCAAGATTTTGATGGAAATATACATTTTAAGGTGTACCTGAGTCCGAAAAAGTTTCTTTCACCATGTTGTCTGTTTGTCCATGGCTCTAGAGCCCAAATGATAGAGCAAAAATGAATGAAATCTCGTACTTAGGCATTTTATCATACATAATAGAAACTCTGAAGAAATGGATGATATTGCAGAATTATTAAGGGCAGTTTATTTTAGGCAACTTTAACAACAATTTGATTTTCTCAAAAACTGATAACGATTTTGATCAAATTCCACACAGTTACTTGAGTTTACGTCTGCAATAATAGTACATAGTTCATATTTCTCAATGAATGAATATAAGGCTAATTTATTCTTGAGCAACTTTAATAACAATTGGATTTTCTAAGAAACTGCTCGATTTCTTAGAGTTATTTAAGCTGATGCTTATAATGATTCTACATAGTTCATATTTTTCAAGATATAACTAAACGATGCATTAATACATGAGAAAGTTTGTTGAATGTATATTGTACCGATTTTTTTATATTTAAGATACTGTGAGATGAAAATCACACACACACACAGGTAATAACAAATGTCTTTTAATTGCTAGAGGTTTGAATTCAACTTTGAGAGCAATCTTCATGAATGAAGATTTAACAATAACTTAAACCAGTGCTCTCCAACCGGTGTGCTGTGGCACATTAGTGTGTCACGAGGAAGGCACTAATGTGCCACACATTCTGAGGATGTTTAATTTTCACAAAAGCGTTTGGGAAAAACAAATTCGCATCAATTTTATCATCCACAGAACTTATCCTGAAACTACGAGAGGAATTGATACACCTTAGCAACGATCATACAATTAGTAGGCTACCTCTATATTTATTTTGGCTAAAAGCTAAAGTTGTATATCCTTCAATATCTGAATATGCCATCGGTATGACGTTCAACAACGTATATATGCAAATTTAGTTGTTCTTCAACGGCTCATATTAAAATTATTAAAAGGGCATGTTTAAAGAACCTAGATGAAGAACTTCTTGAAGCACTTTGTACCAAAAAGGAAAGCCTAAATTTTCCGTCGAAGAGCATAACATTTTTACACATTGAATTGTGTATGTACTTAATTTACAATAAAATTATACAGTTATTTGAATATTACTTTACCAATCATAACAATATGATATGATTGCAACTTTTACTTGTTTTGTGCTAGTTTTTATCTTTAAAAATGAGTATTACACAGTGAAATTAATTAGGGGTTGTTTGGTGTGCCGCGATGTTTTTAAGCATGCATGAAGGTGTGCTGCGGAGCAAAAAACGTTGGGGAGCACTGACTTAAACTATGCCTACAGCATAACATTAATCAAAACTTCATCGAAGTAACTGAAATGAGAAACTACTGAAATTTACGAATTATAAAAGCTACTAACCTGTACTCTGTTCCCTTCTTTGGACAAGGGGGGTCTTCAGCCAGGTCTTCAAATCTTCCGTGAAATTTATCATATCTGTCAAAAGCAAAGTAATGCATAAAATTAAAATTATTTCCCAAGAATTAAATTCAAATAACACATTGCATTCTGGAGCATTTAAATACCTAAGGGAGCTTGCTTGAGGGGTTGAACAAATATGATACCAATGCGGTTGGGACCTTGAGAAGGAATAGAAAAGAACTTCCTAAAAATATTATATTATGGGGGAAATACTGCAAACAGGTGAAAAGCAGTGACTTTGGAGAAACCAACGCTGGAAATGATGTTTATGCTAATTTTTTATAATAATTTTTTTTATAAGAGTAACTGCAAAAAATTATGTGTATGTATGCATAATGCATGTTTCATTTCATTTAATATTTATATACTAGTGTAATTGCCCATCAAATATGATTGGTAGGCGTGAATTAAGTATTACGTTAAAATAAAATAAAAATTAACGAAACTACTTTTAAGTGCACTAAAACGTAAAAAATTAATATAAAATCCACATAACCGAATGTTTCACAAAGTAACAATAGTAATGGGCATATTAAAGTTGTTTGGAAAAGATTTATGGTAATGAATATTTATATGTTAAACATACTAAATAATTCTATGAATCTTATTACATAAATATAAATAACTTAATCTACAATAATCGCTATTAAGATTGTAATGAACATTCATGTGCACATTTTCTTGCATCTATAAATTTGTTGCTTGTCAATCGATTTACTGTTGCTTCTGGTGACTCATTAGCTATATGATTCACTTTTCGTTCTTCTGATCGTTCAATCTTATCTGTCTATCCTGTTCCATTTCTCTTCTCCTAGCTTCACCAATATTTCCATTTGGCGATATTTCCAGTGAGCTTGTGCTCCTCTATTAAGTTTTATTTTCCTTTCATCTTGAGTTTTATTACTTTCCATGATTATGAACTGTATTAATTAAAGGATAACGGTAAAAATGTTATTTATGGCCAGAGGCAGCCTCAAGTATTTTGGTTCAGCACCTCCCTCTGTAAATTTTTGTTAAGATATTTTAAAAAGAGCTCGTTAATTTATTCATTGTCTCATAAAATGATTGATTATGAAAAGTAAAATGAATTTTATATAGATTCCCACCTACCCCGCGATTAAAATCCCCTTGCAAGTAATGTAGAGATAGGTGGTAGGGTTAGAACCCCCAATGCCTGGGTGCCCTGGGCAGCTGCCTGGCTTGCCGATACCTTGGGCCAGCCCCCCTGTTTATGGCTATCATTGTTCAGAATTAGTTTTATATAACAGAATATCTGTAATTATACATGCTGAGCATTTAAAACTGTTAAGTTCATATTAGCAGCACTGATCCTTTTGGCATTGTAGATTTCTTGTGAAGGTGTTAATTTTTATAAGTACAGTAAAACCTGTGCAAGGCGGAAACTCACGGGACCGGCCTATTTTTCTGGCTTTCGCAGGTTTTCCGTCTTGGACAGGTGAGAACACCATATGTATTCATAGTAGGAATAGCCAGTAAATAGAATGTGGATTATTTCCTGCTTCTCTAGAGTAGGTAAAGTTTGGGGCTAGGCAAGAATAAGCAAAATTCCATCTTTTAGAAATATTTACTGTTACTTAAAATAGTAAAACCAAATCACTTTATAAAAACATAGATAAAGGTTATTCAGTTACAAAAATGTACATTAGGAGTGCTTAAAATGGAAACGTACAGAATTTTTAATTTAAAACATTGAAAAATATTGTTAAAAGAAACTATGCAGTGTCAGCTGTTTTTTTTGTGCTTTTTTCTCAAACTTTCAGAACAAATTCCTAAATCTACAGCCTTATCAAAAATTAAAAGGAAACGAAAAGTCATGGAGCACTGTGAACACTTGGAGCTTCAACGAGAGACTACGGTCACCATACATAGATTATTCTGGTTACAGATTTGCTCACAAAGAATTGTATTTATTGTCGCTAGCATTTCTTTTTCTACGAAGCTTTCTTATTAGTGGGAATTCCTAAATTGCTTTCCAGATGGAAACAACAAAATTCCACAGCTATACCATATGTGTGAACTTCCTAGAAGAGATCAAAAGTGCATTTCTTACCCTCACTTAAGACAGTTTTTCTTCTATAGATAAGTTTCATGGAAACAAAAAGGAACCAAGTGTACTTTAAATTTTGGAACTGCGGTAGATAAACAAAG
This sequence comes from Uropetala carovei, assembly GCA_036926305.1. Lineage (NCBI taxonomy): Eukaryota > Metazoa > Arthropoda > Insecta > Odonata > Petaluridae > Uropetala > Uropetala carovei. The sequence goes on from JAXCHB010000184.1 coordinate 843,386, forward strand.
GACACAACCCAGAGGAATGGTCAATTTCACCTCGCTTCCTTCTGCTAAAACCCATTATCCTTGGATTTCCCGAGCTTATCAGATGGAACGAAAGGTCTTTCTAACAAAAGAAGGGTAATATTGCCGATGGTGGATGACTGGCATACAAAGCGGAACCCAAACTAGAATAAGGAAGGAAAACCTCTTCCGACAAGATTTTCTTTCCGCCTTTCGCAGGGTCAAATTATATATGTTAGTACAAAATTTGCAGTACAAATGCTTTCCTTCTGCATCTCACAGGTTCCGCCTTACAGAGGGTCATTCCTATGTAAAACAGTATCATTATGCAGTAAAATATCAAGATTTCCGGCTTTTACAGGTTTCCGCCTTATACAGATTCCTCCTCTCGCAGGTTTTACTGTATTTTCTTTCAATTCTTGGGGATAGTTTCTTTTTCCCATAAGATAAAGCGTATAAATCAACTTTTTTAACATGCACACATTATTTCGTTAACATTTAAAAATATACCAAAAATATGATTTTGATGTGAAACTTGCAGTCATGCGGAGGAAATTATAAAGATTAATTTCCATATCGTACAAATTCAAATATCGTCCAAAAATTATGTTTTAACACAATTTTATCACAATTTTTGTACATTTCTTATGCATTAGGATCAAGCCAACAATAGACTTTAACAGTAGCAGTTGTCATGGCGATGAATTGAATAAATGCATAAAACTCAGCCATTAAACGTAATTTTCGGTTTTTTTCGAATGAGATATGAATTTCTAAGATATGTAAATTGATTTCCACAGTCTTCTCGGCATAACTGTGAAAATCCCGTGTCAATATCTCATTTTCAAAACATTTTAAAATGCTAAAGAAAAAAGGCTTGTTCGCTTCGTTTCAGCTCTGCCCATGTTATTCAAATGGAGAAAAGATATGCTCTTGGAGTCAAACCCAGGACTAATATGTATAAGGCGATCAATTTCAAATTGAACAGTTGATGAGCCAAACAATTCCTGAAAGTTTGATCGAAAAACACTGAAAATCTTTTGAGTTATGGGCGGTTTTCCATATTCTCCCATCTAACTCCATAGAGTGTGACTGGATTTCTTATCTTATTATATTAAGGGATTACTTCCCAACTAGCTGAAAGATAAGGAAAATGTTGCACCCACCTAAGGGGTTAATAAAAGCTCTGTTGGCATCCCGGAGCTCCTAGTTAATACACTTTACTCTTGTGTATGTAATAGATTAATAAGAATATGTTATATAATAGACAAAAAATATCCCAAAAAATTCATAAATTAAATTTAAATTTTATAGAAAACCAGAAACATCACACTAACCGCTTTTGGAACCAAAGTATCTCTCCAATATTTTCTGTTTTTTCTCCTGACATTATGCTTGCCTCTATTTCTGATCCATTCATGACTCCACCTTGGATTGCCCAGTCTCTTGGATGAATATACTTGTGCACTACAGTCTTTTTTGCTATGGATCTTAATGAGATATCTTCACATTCATCAACAGAAAATAGTTCCACTGGATCTGCAGTTTCACCTAAAACTGTTTCAGAACCTCGACTGGAACAAAAAAATCATGAATTCTAGCAGTAAAAATATATAAACATTATAAAATGTACAAAGATATACTGAAATAAAGCAACACACACACTGATGCTATAAACATGAAATCACAAAATCCTAAAAGATATTTTGAGAAATAACTCCAGGCAAAGCATTTTATGACTGAGCCCCTCTAAATTTTCTTCTTTTATTAATGAATTTGACTCCAGTAGAGTAGATAAATTAGATGATATTTCAAAATGTGAATGTGGTAATTTTCAGGTAGATTCAAAGTTTTTCAATACTAATCTCATTGAGCTTGACAATAGAAAAAATCTTAAAATTAGTAATAACGAAACTCAACTTTATCTAAAATTATATTTCCAGAATGTCCAAAGTTTAAGAAATAAACTACATGATAGTGAAGTACTCCTAAATTTGGAGTTTCAAAAGGTTGATATTTTGTGCTTTGTTGAACACTGGCTAAATACTACTGAAATTAATAGTGTTCATATTCCAGGTTTTAAGCTTGCTAGTGAATCATGTCATACTAAATTTAAAAATGGTGGTACATGTATACTCATATGCCAAAATTTAGAATTTGAATTATTGAATGTTGAAAATAATTTATTCTGTGATAAGCACTTTGAATATTCTGTCACTAAGTTAATCAAGGCTAAACTTATAATTGTTTGTCTGTATAGGTCACCTGATGGTGACTTCAATTTATTTATTGATAACTTAGCCGTATTACTGGAATCCCTTTTCGTACTCTTTCCGGACGTTGTCAAGGCAACCGTAATTGTTGCCTCCGATTCAATTAATTCTAATTAAACCTTCAAATAGGTGAAAGAATAGCGTTATTCGCTTCTAACTGTTGTTTAAGCATCGAAATTAATGATGTATAGCAACGTACATAGTTAAGGATAATTATTCTGTTGACTGCGTATGGGAAGCATTTATAACGACAATTCATCGTGTGTATGCTGGAATCTTACCTTTTGGTAAGTAAAACCTTTATATTATACATCTGTAATGCTTACTAACGCACATTTATGATACTCTCCATAGAAGTCACTCGACATCAGTTTGTGGTTGTGAATAAAACGTCTAATCTATACAAGTTTATCTAGGATGCCAACATTTCCCCAGAAAGTGACAATTGCTTCTTTGGTTCGTAAATGACACACATACCGCACAGAAATATATGGGGCATTTGCTGTAATTAGAAGGTAAGTATGCTTTAATAAAGATTTGATCCCATTTGGAATGTTCTTACAAGTTAAAATTCTTAAGATTTATGGATTACAGTGTAAAGATGACTTTCTCTTGGTCACTTGGTTACGTGTCTGGCATAACCCGGGCATCGCCAGGATACTTTCAGCTAGTCCTATATAAAAATTAAAAGTATAATTTTATACGATGAAACAGTAAATACTCTTTAATTATCTTACTTTCATACCGTAGACTATCTAATGCACTGAAATAATTAAAGGAATGAAACTTTTTAAATTTATTTTTCAATTTCGTAACCTGTACTTCATAGCAAAATTATCAATATGACTGCCAAATCCTCCAATTCCAAAAAGAGTGGGAAAGAGTATCTTAAAAAGAGGTAACGTCTTCCACAGTTCATAAATAGAGGTCTGATGTAAGGGTTTGAAGGAAGAAGGGAGTTTTTAGTCTCACTCTCATCCAATAAAAACGCTTACCTATCTATCCATCCATCTACTGTATTTAATTGATTGTAAGCCGACCCCCACTTTTCACAAGGCCATGCAAGAAAAAAAATTTGATTTTAACCCTCTTGCGACCGGAATGCCCGTAAATTTTTATACTCCCGATCGCGGGACCACCTGGAAAATACGCTTTAAAATTTACCTCTGAAAACGTTGACTGGATGGCTTCTATCTCGGAAATGACGTAGTATACCATATAAACACGACATTTAGATCGTATTTGGCAGATTTTTCTTAACTTTGTATACGAAGAATTTTTTTTTAATATTCGACGAAATTCGCTATTTTTTTGGATCCTGAACAATCTAATATGTCTCGCAGTAACTCTTCTACTTCGGAGATTTTTCAAAATATATATTTTTGGAGATTAATCTATAATTGTTTTAGTTCATGTTTGCCATTTGGTGGCCATCTTGAATTTCTCCGGACTTTTAACGACAGCAGGTGCCCCACACCTCAGGACGTGAGAGGGTTAAAGTATTAACTAAAATTACGGCGACATAAAATACATTTTAGTCATTTATTCATAACAACTTCTACAAAAAAAGTAATTTGGCCTCGCGGGATCTTAATATAATAATACTCCGGGAATAAATTATGTAAATAATACGTTGATAGAAAAGATGATCCGAAGATCCTTATATGACAGGCATAAGCTGTTATGATGGGAAATGAGGAAACAGGTGAAAAAATCTGCCATGACCGGGAATCGAACCCGGGCCTTCCACTTGCTGGGCGGATATTCATTTCCCATCATAACAACTTATGCCTGTCGCATAAGGATCTTCGGATTATCCTTTCTATCAATTTATATCATGGCATTCTCACCATTTGAGAGAGTAGGGGTTTTCTTTGATGTATCTCCTTGAGGACATCTGTTGGGCCTGATTGATACTAGCATAGCTAGTTTGGTCCCAACCTAAGAAAATATTCCCGTTCTGAAACAGGTAAATAATACGTGGTGCGTCAAAGTCTTAAAGAACGCAGCGATAGTGCTCGTATGCGTAAGGAGCTAACACAATGTTTCATTTTACTCGTGAATCGAAGCATTTGCCCTCCCCTGCCCTCCCTCCTCCACCTATCATGTTTCAGTGTTAGCTCCTTATGCATACGAGCGCTATCGCTGCATTCTTTTACGACTTTGATGCGCCACGTATTATTTACATAATTTATTTCATCGTAGGTGTTCAGTCAATTTGATTCTTTTTTTGCATATATTTAAAGATCTCGCATTATACTGTAACTACGGACATAAATTTATTGACTACTTTTTTCTGCCTCCGATTCTAAGCCGAGCGGCGATTTCTGAGATGGTAAAAAGGTAAAAAAAAGGTCGGCTTACAATTGATTAAATACGGTATATATATTAATCGAAAAATTGAGTTTAGGTCAAATTCTCACATTAAAAACAATACTAGGGGGCTCCGCCTCCTGGCCATTTCGCTGCCTTACCCCCGGCCAGAGCGAGGCACAAAGGCCCCACTCCCCTTTCTCCTCCTCCTGCCAGGCGCTGTGAGGAGGCTGCGGTTACAACAAATCATTCATGTAGTGAATGAGGAAAAAATAATTACGTATATCTAAAAACAGTACATATATATTAACCTGGCTGAAAGAATGAAAAACATGATGCAGTGTTGTCAAACTTCCCCTTTCACCTTTTCTTTCCATAAGCTCAGCTTTAAGCTTAACTAATCTGAAATTTTGCATTTTTTGACAAATCTACACTAACAAAGAATTAAAATGGGCTTTGTTAGATGAATATCAATTGAGAAACAAGGGAATTTATGGATAAGGAACAAAATCAATCCTCCTAATTAATCATCATCATCATAGGTAGTCTGTCTGTTGACAGGTCCGTGATTATTCATGGTTAAACTTGGTTCTCCATATTCTACTCCTATTTTCCGCAGTTTTCTTCATGTCTTGATAGTTCTCTTTCCATTTCAAGTCATCTACCAGCTGAAACCTTTTCCTACCTCTTTCTCTTTTTCCATCCAGTTTTCCTTCTAGCACTTCTTTAATCATGCACTCCCTCCTCAGGTAATGCCCAATCCAATTCACCTTCCTCTTTCTGATAGTCTGTATAATCGTTCGCTTCTCTCCTATTCTTCATAGTAATTTCTTGTTTTTCACCCTATCTGTCCATTTTATCTTCAGCATTCTTCTCCATGTCCACATTTCGAAGCTTTCCAAGTATTTTATATCATTTTTCCTTAGCGTCCATGTTTCTGTCCCATACAAAGCTACACTCCATACATAGCATTTTATCAACCTCTTGCAGATATCCTGCTTCATATTTCCCGTTAGTAGGAGTTTCTTTATTCTGAAAGCGGCTTTTGTTTTTGTTATTCTAGTCCTGATTTCATCGGTACATTTTCCTTCTCTCATTATGATGCTTCCAAGGTATTTATAATCTGAAACTTGTTCTAATGGCTTTCCTCCAATATTATGTTCAAATTTTCTTCTTCTTTACTTGATATTTGCATAACCATGGATTTTTCTTTATTAATTTCTATAGCGTACCGTATTTGACCGAATATAGCCCCCCTACCCATTTTTCTCACACAAATATAGAAAATATTTTAATACCCTGAAAGGACAATTATTTTTAGGACTTTAATGTCATGAAACATGTTGTATAATTTGAAGAAATATCAAACTTGCACTCATTTAATAAAAAAGTACCAATTAGCGAGTGATAAAACGCCATGCTAATTGGAATTTTAAGGTTTTCAGATTTGTTCCTCAGAATTCAGAGGGTATACTAACGAGAGAGATATTTGACAAGGAATTGAACAAAAATACATTTTTAGGGAGTAAAAATAAACTTTAAAAAGTCGAAATAACATACTAATTAATGCAGCAATATTAGCAAGTCGAAATAATATACCAATTTATGCAGCAATATAAATTCGCACTTTGCTCATATTTCGATCTATCTTTCGTTTGTGTAATTAACAATTCGAGCTTAGCCAGGCAATTAGTCCATTCTCGGGCAAGGTTAATTTCGTTGGTATTACCGTATTTGCTCGTGTAAGCTGCGCACCTTTTTTCCCAAAACGCTGGTGGAAAAGAGGGGGTGCGTGTCTTACACGAATTCTTTTATTTGCTGCTCACCTTTTTTCCCAAAATGTCGTGTCGGTAAACAAATATACGTTAAGCTAGCACCCATGCCGCATCTATTATTCTATTTCTGAATTTCGGTGTATTTAGTCATTTTCATTCATTGTATAAAAATTTTAAATGAGTTTTAAGTTTATTAACGGGTGCTCCCCAAACTCGACGAAGTCTCTGCTGCAATCGTCACGGAGGCCACGGCGCATGCGTGACCAGTTTGGATTGGTGGGGGTTTTGTTCTCACAGCAGACGACGCCTACCATGTTCAGATACGGCGTGCTTCCTTTATTCTATGATACGTCTATGAAAGTCATAGCCACCGTGGTGATCATTGAATGATCGCTGATCATAATTTTAGTTCGCCAAAAAAATGACGACCGCTACGGTAGGGACAGTGACCATATGGCTGGAAAATTACGTACAGCAGAATGATCGCTACCGGAGTGATTTCTGCCGAACATGACCAATGTGACCACAAAAACAGTTACGTGTTTAACAAAAGAGGACTACCGAGATTTCTGCTAGTACCGATATAGAGAGATCACCCAATAAATTCGTCACGTAGGAATGTGAAGATGCTTAACTTGAGCGTAGCATTTTTTAGAAATAGGAATTGGTGATTTAAAAAACCCTTTTTCGGCTCAAATAAATTTTTTTCCCTAGAGCTAGCCCAAAAACCGGGGTGCGCGGAATAGACGAGCAAATACGGTAAAACTTGCAATTTGACAATAATGAGAGCGATCAGGTAATAGAAAAATCCTTCCTATATGGTGACGTCAATCAGCCTTGCAAATAAATACTCGCAACCCGAGTAGTTTAGTCTTACAATGGATAGAAACACTTACTGACTCGAATGAAATTCATCATTATGGAAGCTTTGCACACTTGTTTGTACCCACCTAATTTTTAGTGCCCGAAAATAGCCCCCCCCCCCCCAACTTTTGCACTTCGCTTATGGCCAAAAACAGGGGGGCTATATTCGGTCATATACGGTATTTTCTACCTGTTATCACTAGTCTATTTATCATTTTCTGGAGTTCCTTTTCCTTTCTTGCTAGAAGTACTTGATCATCCTCGTATTTCACTGTTCTTATAATCCTCCCTCTGATTTTGAAATCTCCCGTGCCTTCTAACGCTTCCTGTATTAGCCTCTCTCCATATATATTGAACAGAATCGGAGACAGACAGCAGCCCTGTCTTACTCCTCTACCGATATGTACGCTGCTGGTGTCCGCATTCTCCAACCTGACCTTTACAACTTGATTCACATATATATTCCTGATCAGTCTCCTGTCTTTCCAGTCTACACCTATATCCTTTAACATCCTCATCAACAGTACCCAATTTACTCTATCAAAGGCCTTCTGCCAGTCGACGAAACATACGCAGCAATCTTGACTGTACTCTATTGCCCTTTCTGATAAGATTCACACTAAACCGATAGCATCTCTGGTTCCTCATCCTTTTCTGAAGCCGAATTCATCTTCCCCTAGCATTTCTTGGGCCTTTTTCTCTAGCCTTTTATTAAGAATCCTCGTGATGATCTTCGAAGTGTGTGACAGTAGGTTTATTGTTCTGTAGTCTTTACACTGCATTGCCTTTGGCTTCTTATTTAGAGGGATCATTGTTGCATCTAAGAAATCCTGAGGCCACTCTCCCGAGTAGTAAATCATGTTAATTAGTTTCGTAATCACTTTTAGTCCTTCCGATCCCATGACTTTAAGTACCTCTGCCGGTATTCCATCGCTGCCTGTAGCTTTTCCTTTAGTTCCAGTTTCGCCTTTTCTACTTCGCTTTTCATAATACTTGGTCCCAAGTTGTCTTTTTCAATGCAATTCTCTTCTTCCAGTTCCGTTTGTAACGATCCTGCCTGCTTTTTGTATAGTTCCTTAATGTATTCTTCCCATACCTGTGCTACATCCTTTGCTTCTGCGACTATTTTCCCATCTGTAGTAATAATTCCTTTACCACGAATCCCATTAGGCTTCTTATCTTCTAACTCCAGTGCCCTAGCGTACATCATATCCTACCATCCTAACTTCTCCATTTCTTGTATTTCCTCACATTTTTCTTTTATCCAAATTTCCCTAGCTTTATCTGTCACCCTTCCCAACTCATTGTTTATGCATCTATAGTTGGCTCTACCTTCTTCACTGTTAACATTTTTCCATTTTCTTCTCTCATCCATTTACTCCAGCATTTCCTTAGTGATCTACGGTTTCCTGATTTTCTTCTCTTGTTTCCCTATCTCTTTATTCAAGTTATCTTTGATGCTGGCTTTCACCTACTCCCATTCTGTATCCATGGTCTTCGGTTTGTTTTCCAAATTTCTAAGGCGAACTTCCAACTTCGTGCTGAATGCATCGTTCTTTTCTTTCAGTTTTTCTAGGTCCCAAATCTGTCTTTCTCTTCTCGTTTTCCTTATTTGTTTAAGCTTTGTAGTTACATAGACTATTAGAAGGATGTGATCTGAACTAATGTCTGCTCCTTGTAATGTCTTAGCATTTTCTATGCTGTTCCTGAATCTTTATTTTACTAGGATGTAATCTATTTGGCATCTCATTCTATCTCCTGGGCTTTTCCATGTGTACAGCCTTCGTTTATGGTTTCTGGACCATGTATTAGTCACTACTAGGTCGTTATTAACAGACTTCTACCAGTTTTTCTCCTCCTCGGTTTCTTTTCCCAAGTCCGTATTGACCGACAACATTTTCTTCTTGTCCTTCACCAACTATGCTGTTCCAATCTCCCATTATTATGCAGTTTACCTTTCCTCTTCTGTCTTCTTTGTAAATCTCGTTAATTTGTTCAAACATCTCCTCAATTTCTTCTTCTTCATGAGTGTGCAGCGATTTTCCCCTCACCTATGCACTTAATGAAGCAATGTCAAAAAAACGCGACAAATAACACCAGCCATCGAATATCGCCTCCCTTCATTATCGCCGTCTTTCGTAATCGCCGAACACAATGCTAATGGCTCAGCCCCATAGCAACGCACCTTATATAGCGTGAATATTACCCCATTTCCCATTTCCTCCTTTTTTACATGGTTATATAATGTACTCAAGCAATTAACCAATATGAAGTCAAGGAGTCACCCCTTCAAACTACCCGCCGATCCTCCCCTTATCTGCTCCCGTCACATGACCATGGCTTTTTGGCAGAACGAGAGGCAGATACTCAGAGGCGGACAGGTGATGGTCGCCGGTCTACACTACGCAATTGCCGTTTGACGGAGAGAGGAGCTTAAACCCACGAGAGACAAGAAGATTTTCCTAGCAAATCGTGTGTGCTGAACTGTTCCTGCAGACACCTTGTAACTATAGACAATACCCATGAAGTGTTTTACGTTGCGAGACAAGTTTTACGTCTCAAGTCTGCTTGCCTTTCGTTGTATCATGTATACTTAATTATAATATATGCTATGTTATTCATGTAATTCAAACTACGAGGCATGTGTGCATCTCAAGACCATTTGTTTTCCTGCTTGGTTATAATTTGTCTGTAAAATATAGCATTTAGTTAGAGGTTGATGTGGCGTTTTGATTTGGTCACCACAAGTAGATGTTGGCATATACGAGGTGCTTACAAAAAGTTTCCGGACTGGCCACGTGGAGCACTTCTCATATGAACTCTGCACCTGCGCAAGTGGGGATGCACATTAACTTTATTACGTAGTTGTCTGACGAGTAACAGTGCGATAGCACACGGCGTATTGTTTTGGCAGCTCCTTGTTCCATGTTGTGTCAGTGTGTGTCTGCAATCCTTTTTAAATAAAAAATGACATCTTTGAAAGAACGAGGGTGAGTAAAATTTTGTTTTAAGCTCGGTAAAACGGCTTCAGAGACCCACAAGGGTTGGGTTTACTGATACGACCTGGAAACAAAACAACAATCGTCCCAGTGGAAAAGTCCGAGATCACAAAGACCGAAGAAAGCCAGGCAAGTCAAGAGCAATGTGAAGAGCATGCTGATCGTTTTTTTTTTTGACAAGGAGGGAATTGTGCATAAAGAATTTGTTCCTCAAGGGCAGACAGTAAATCAAAATTTTTACATTGAAGTCCTGAGACGTTTGAGAGAGGATGTGAGGAGGAAACGTCCAGCCCTGTGGGCGTCCAAAGACTGGTTGCTCCACCACGACAACGTGCCTGCTCACACTGCGCTGTCTGTCCAATGGTTTTTGGCAGACAACAACATGGCGGTGGTCCCTCATCCCCCCTACTCCCCTGACCTCGCCCCCTGACTTTTTCCTCTTCCCGAAGATGAAAATGCTACTCAAGGGATGGCATTTTAACACCATGGAGGAGATTCAAGCCGAATCGCAGGAGGTACTTAACAACATCGCCAAAAAGTAGTTCCAGATATGCTTCCAGAAGTGGGAACGTCGCTGAAATCGCTGTATTGTTGCCCAAGGAGAGTACTTTGAAGGAGATAACACCGATTAGACAATTGGGTAAGCCTAAACTTTTTTTTGAGGTCAATCCGGGAACTTTTTGACAGCACCTCGAATAGCTGGATTATCAACATGTCCACTGGGACTGCTTTTAGCTTTATTACCATCAACCTATTGTTCATTGCTGTAATTTTTGTCATGCTATTCATCATATCTTTCCTATGTACCAGAGCTACTCCCCATGCCCCACTGTTTCCTCCAGACTACCATGAATTCTTCCTAGTCGAACTGCCCTTCTCCTTTCCATCTAGCTTTGCTCACAGCCCTATGATATCAATCCTATTTCTTCTCATTTCTTCTTTCAGGTTCTCTAGCTTTCCTGCCTTCCTCATGGTTTTTACATTTCAAGTACATATGCGTAAGTTACCTTCGACAAATGCTTTCCTCAAGGCAGTCCCCATCCGGAGATCCGATTGGGAGACTATTTTACCTCCGGAATATTTTACCTTGAGAGAACTCATATTCTCCAACCATATAATCATTACTAGGGAATTGTAATGTGATAGTTTCCCTCTTGCTTTCCACATCGTAGTACTGCAGCTGTTCAAATCGTCCCGATCACGCCTACAGCTCTATTGGATATAGACCCAGCCAACATCATTTGTTTTCGGCTCTATACCTGACAGTACTGCCAGGCACCAATGAGAGGTTTTTTTTGGACAAACCTCCATTCGCAGGGATCGAACCCCGTAAATCTGACATGCTAACCACTACACCACCAATGCATATATATAGATAATAACAGAGTATTTTAAAGCAACAGCTGTTTGTGAAAGACTGATAAAGATTAAAACTATATTAAAAATCTGATGTGACCAACACATGGCTTTGTCCATATAACAGAGCAATGAATATGATTGCTCTCTTTAAATAAGTGTCCTCAGGAATAATTATCATAAATTACACATGTGAATAATTTAAAAACATTTTCAACTGTCTTTATTTAAAAAACAATAAGTAAAGATAATTGTTAGCTGTTTCTATAGATAATAAAATATCGATGCGCAATTAAAATTACCCTTGGCAGCGCAACACAATACGTTCGAACTTCAGGAGTGAAACGATCTTCCTTTGCTAACTACAAAGGGAAGACTGGTGGGTGAAGCATTAAGTCAAATAAGAAGGGAGGGGAGTTTGTGGAACGAATTTTTCCAGACCACGGATCTGGTTTGGAAAACCCTTTGGTGGAATTGGGAAAATATTAATTCCAAAAGTCCGCTCCATGAGACAAATGCTGTGAAAGGACGAGGAATCGGACAGATCTGCTAAATGACAGGCGGTATTTTTATGTACACACTCAAAATTCTTTTCCCCACTGACAATGAGATGCTTCTAGAGCAGTGTTTCTCAGGACAAATTTCATCATGGCCGCATCTGAGAACACCAGCCAAGTCCTGTAGGCTGCACTGTTAAATTTAGGGTCAACGTAATACTTGGTCTTTCTAAAAAAACCCCAAATAGTTTATCGATATAACTATACACTATCATATTAATGAATTTGCTGTTACATAACTCTTCTTACAATTAGTTTTAAAATAATATCATTTTTCTCATAAATTTTATGCAAAATCAAACTTCATTACCATCAAGAACTCCTTTTCGATGAAACCTGCTTTAAAGATGCATACTAATTGCAGGCCAAATACCAAATATGACTTCAATGATATTTATTTCAATTTGCATTTCTTCACTATTTTAGTAGGTATCAGCAGCGGAATGTTTATTATTTCTTGTATATTGAAAATATTTCAAGAAAATTTAATTTCCAAATACCCTACATAAAATTAATAAACAATGTACTGCACTTACTAAATTATGTTCAATAGAACCCCTCAGTTACTTTTATTTACATAGTCCAGATTTTTCCGATTTAAAATCCCTATTACTATCATCAGCCTTCATTACCATTCATATAACTTTCTCTTAAAATATCAATCAAATATCCATAATTTTTACATGTGACAATCACAATTACAGTAACCTGCAATCGTCACGACAGCATGAGCAAATTCTACAGTACTGAAATAATTATGTCTACTAGGCTTTGGAAAGATATGATTGCTTTTAATGAAAATAAATAAAAATGAACTCTTTGTAACGAATACAAAGTCGAAAGTTATCTGTGTAACAAACCACAGTCCCATACATACTTCGAAAATGTACATAGAAATAGTAAATACACCTTTAATCTTCAATGATTTCCATAAAAATATATCCCACATCCTACATAAAATATTCTCCACACCCACTGCTTTAAAATGATATGCAATAATTTGGGAGACCTAAGAGAAACATTGTTATATGATAAGAACACCATGCAGCTCCAATCGTCGCTTGAAATTTTAGCGTGAATACGGCACGCCGATCACGTTGGAGCATAGCAACGAACTGGATATAAAGTAAATATAGGAAATATGCCTTATCCTGGAACAGGAACATTTCCCTGTTCTGCTTTAAATTGAATATTTTAACTAGCCCTAATATTAAAATCCGACAAAAGATTAACCCAAAAATACATTTTTCAATAAAGCATTTTTGCACCATTAAAATATTTAATCTCTTCAAGGACATTAAAATTCCACCAATAGTATTGTTTTCCTGACGCGTTTTATCAAAAAATAATTAATCTATGGACAATGACATAATTTTATTTAAACTTTTTCGAAATAGAAATAAATAAATTACAACAGTAGGTAATAATTATTAAATAAATAAAAAATTGCATTTACATACCCTAAATATTAAAGTCAGCCAGCAAAGAATCCTAATAAATACTGTATTTAATTGATAGTAAGCCGACCCTTTTCTACATTTTTACCATCGCAGAAATCGCCACTCGGCTTAGAATCAGTGTAAAAAATGTAGTCAATGAATTTATGTCAATAGTTACATTATAACGTGAGATATAAGTGTACTAAAGTGGAAGTAAACTATCCACTTTAAATGTATGCAAAAAAGAATCAAAATGACTGAACACCTACGAAGAAATAAATTATGTAAATAATACGTGGCGCATCAAAGTCGTAAAAAAATGCAGCAATAGCGCTCGTATACGTAAGAAGCTACATATGTACACAATGTTTCATTTTACTAGTGAATCGAAACATTTGCCTTTCCTACCCCTCTCCCCTCCCTCCTCTACCTATCTTGTTTCAGTGTGTCTAGCATGCGCGTACTGGGATTTCCCGAGCGAACCGTTACTTCCTTGTGCTTTAGCGGCATAGCAGCAAACTTGGGAGAATAATTTAAGAATAAAAGTGAGAAAGAATGCCCAGGTGATACTAATGTAGTACTAACGTATGTTATGTAATACGGTGTCAGTATTTGATTGACAAGAAACGGCTATTTTTTGCGAGAATAAGATCCACGGAATAAAGAAGTCAAATTACTCTTTTAGTAGAAGTTGTTATGAATAAGTGAATAAAATGTATTTTATGTCACCATAATTTTAGTTAATACTCTTTATTTAATTACAAACTGAAAATCTGAGACGTAATACGGTGTCTGTATTTGATTGACGAGAAACGGCTATTTTTTTACGAGAATAAGATCCCGGGAGATAACGAGGTCAAATTATTCTTTTCGTATGAGTTGTTATGAATAGGTGAATAAAACGTATTGTAGCATGTGGTTTCTGGCACAGACGTCGCCTGGATATTACATCAGCTACGGATGCATCGATGGACGTTCTCCTTCCTGGTTATGCAACCCTCACCTCGGGGTCTTACGATACCTGTGGAAGTTAATTTTCCCGCCTGTGTCGTCTGCTGCAGAACAAGAAGCAGTGTTCTGTTTCTCTTTTCCAATAGAGAGAGGCAGTGTGCGTGGTGATGAAAGTGTGTGGGAATAGGAGTGGAGAGTTAAGACTCGGGGAGTGATGATCTGACCTCCGAAGCGAAGCCTCAGTGTGCAAGTGCTAAGTACACTACGAGACTTTGTTCCTAATTATTCATGAACTTGTTACCATTTATAATATGCACATACTCTTATAAACGTGATAAAGTTTTAATCAGGGACCCGATCCTCCCAAATTTTTCACAGACCAGTGGTCCCGGACCATGGTCCTCAAAATTTTTCGTGGACCAGTGGTCCCGGACCAAGGTTTTCATTATATATGTGTATGTGTATATACATACATAGTATACATACACATAATAATAGTGGAGATCACAGATAAAAATAATAAAAAGATAAAAAAGTGACTCACAAATTTAATAAAACAAAACTTTTCCGTGGCATGATTTGATTCTTGCTTTTCCGTACTTATTCCTTCCTCCCTTCACCCCACTGCATCGAGGTGAGGACAAAAGAATTGGATTGTATTTGGATATTAAACCTTTTAATTCTCCCATCTTAATATTGTTCATTAAACTCTTCAACTACATTGTAATACTCTGCCACGCCTATTCCCCGCCAATGCCTCTGTCTCACTCCCTCCCAAGCCCCAGCCATTTTCTCCCCTCTCATACTGACACACTTAATTTCTTATCTTTTTCTTTTTTTCATTACTAATTTCTTTATTGACTGAAGATGGGGGCCATGCCAAGAAAACGTTTCGTTTTGCTAAATTTCTGAGTCACTTTTTTATCTCTTTATTATTTTTATCTATCATCTCCACTGTTATTATGTGTGTGTACCAGTTGGTGATATGCAAGATTTCTATGGCTACAGAGACATACAGATATACTGACTAAATAAAATAAGAAAATAATATCTTTTATTATTATTATGAAAGCATTTCTGTTAATTTAAGCTTTACGAGCAAAAATTGCATTTGTTCTTAACATTATAATATCATTAACTTTTTCTTTTGATAAATTGGAGCATAATGGATTCAGTATGAACTTGAGGCCAGAAAAGAGCCTTTCTACTGACACCTGAGTAGGGAGAACCCCCAGCACTGTTACGGCGAGATCGTGCAAATTTTTATGCTCAAGCTTCTTAGACATCCAGTATTTTAACACACTGGCGTCAGCAGAGTAATGTTTATCTGGAACGTAGTCGGAAATTTCTCTTTTCCTTTTATAAATGGAATTTGTTAATGTATCTTCCTTCATGGTATGATGATTATGGTTTACATGCAGAACCGGCATTTCAACATGGTAGAACTGTCACATTCTAGAAATCACTTGTTTTGTATTGGTCCTTTCTATACTTTTTGCGGACCAGTGGTCCCGGATCATGGTCCGCTCAAAATTTTCACGGGCCAGTGGTCTCGGACCATGGTCTGCTCAAATTTTTCTCGAACCAATGGTCCGGACCACGGTCCTCAAAACTTTTTCGTGGACCAGTGGTCCGTGGATCCTGGTCCACAGCTAAAAACCGCAGATCAGATGCAGACCATGGTCCGGGCCAAGAATTGGATCGGGTCCCTGGTTTTAATCCATTTCACTATAAAAGACGAGCTAAAACCTAATGTTTACTCAAAAATAATTATAGATTAGTTAAAAAATTTGTTTTATATAAGAAATAAGTAGTTATTTTTCATAAAAATGTTCTAACCTTTAAAAAACCGCTAAAGGCGATACGTGATGATGTGCTGGTTAAGCATGTGCAAAAAATGTCCTTCAACCACAAGACAGGAAAGACTGAAGAAAAGTGAGTGCATTTCACAGAGAGAAGGATTGAGGGATATGGACATCTGCATGTTCTGAGGGGGTAAGGGAGGCGGGGTTAGACCACGGTTTCTTAACCTATGGGTCGCCAAATTATTTTGTGTGGGTCGCGAAACATTTTCCACAATTTCATGATTCTACTTACTAACAAGGAGAGGCACCCAAGGGTAAGTGGCGGATCACGACCAAACTTCACAGGATGAAAGAAAACGAAAAATAATTAGACACGTATTTTCGGAAAGGCGTCTAACGAGCCCGCGTTTTCGAGATATTTGCAATTGAAAATTGAAAAACAAGTGGCTTTTCCTCTAATACCATGACGAGCGACCCCCTAACAACAGGCGCCGGTAGCCTAGTGATAAAGTGTCGGGATATGGAAATTGTGTTGCGGGTTCGATCCTCGACATCGCCGAATTTTTTTTCTTCTCCAATCAATGTTTTATGACTTTAGTTTTATGTAAGTTGTCCAAATTACATCATTAATAATTTTCTTTCTTTTTTCAGGCCAGTATTTTAATTTTAAATCCATTCCAATGCACTTTTTACGACATACTCGGATTATATAGATACTTGATAAATATATACAACGTTTTCTACGCACACTCTCCTCCATATTTCCACTGTAGAGTTGCATAGTTTTCTTCAAAATTGGGATGTTCAATATACTGCCATCCTCATCGAGAAGAATGTCCGGTAAAAACCTGGTATGCTCGCCAGATAGTGGAGGCGAGGTAGTGGCCTCCGTCTCACACGGCGTCTGCATTGTCGGTCAGAGAACCCGCAAAGCACTCGAAAAAACCAATGTTCCCCACTTTACGGCGTGCAGCCGATAACAGGCGACCAAATGTGACTAAAGGCATATGCACAATTGCCCGGGAACGAGAACGGCAACGCGAAAAAATAAAATAAAATAAATTTTAAACGTATACATGCGCGTCACCATTGTTTTCGTTAAAATGTATTATCTGCTATCGTTACTTTGTTATCTTGTTATCGTTGCTGTTCATTAATTAATTAATTTACTGCGGATAATTAACGGCAGTAGCGATCGAATCCCCACACATTGTTTCTGTAGGCGAAATGACAATTTGAGGCGTAAACGTGAACGTGTCGCGTTCTATTGTGCACCGATAGGGTCGCTACCGTTACCGTTTGCTGCCGTTCACCTTCCCGTTCTTGTTCTCGTTCCCGGCCAATTGTAACTAATGAGGCAATGGCGACCGACTAATGGCGGTATAACCAATACATATGATTAAATTACGGTTCCCTAATCCATCCCTAGGAGAGCGAGCGAAAAGCGACCCCACCTGGTAGGGCCCACCGCCAGGACGCACCGAAAGGACTCGAGAAACCGTGGGAACGTGGCATAAAGTGCTCCTTATTCGGCACGTAAACTATGCAACTCTACAGTGGAAATATGGAGGAGAGTGTGCGTAGAAAATGTTGTATATATTTATCAAGTATCTATATAATCCGAGTATGTCGTAAAAAGTGCATTGGAATGGATTTAAAATTAAAATACTGGCCTGAAAAAAGAAAGAAAATTATTAATGATGTAATTTGGACAACTTACATAAAACTAAAGTCATAAAACATTGATTGGAGAAGAAAAAAAATTCGGCGATGTCGAGGATCGAACCCGCGACACAATTTCCGTATCCCGACACTTTATCACTAGGCTACCGGCACCTGTTGTTAGGGGGTCGCTCGTCATGGTATTAGAGGAAAAACCACTTGTTTTTCAATTTTCAATTGCAAATATCTCGAAAACGCGGGCTCGTTAGACGCCTTTCCGAAAATACGTGTCTAATTATTTTTCGTTTTCTTTCATCCTGTGAAGTTTGGTCGTGATCCGCCACTTACACTTGGGTGCCTCTCCTTGTAAGTACACTACTTCGAAAGGTATATTAAAAGTTAGATACTAATATTTTTTACTTTCTCCATATACGTATTACAGAGAAAGTATTGTTTTAATGAAAAATTCAAATTCGAGATTTCAACGGAAATAGACATTTTGAGGTCCCCTGAACACGTTTTGGCCGTTTTCTCGATGATGTCTGTCTGTCTGTATGTCCGTATGTGTGTGACAGAAATTTTGCATGCGCTCTTAACTCAAAAACTATTCATCAGATCAGCATGAAATTCTATAGGTATTTGTGATTTTATATATATTCTTAAGATTTGAAAAGATTTTGATAACAATCGGTCAGCTGGAAGTAGCGGTTTACTATTGTAAAATTTTAGCTTTTAAATATTTCGCTTAAAACTGAATTTTTGTTAATGTGTGTGTGTGTGTGTGTATATAAAAGTTGTAGATATTATTTTTTTCTACAACTTTTGTTTGAACTAAATTTTCATATGAGAAATATTTCAAGAGATATTCAATTTTCTTCGAAATTGACGGTTAGGGGGCAGCTCGCGCACGTGGTAGTGACAGCAAAGGTGAATTTACGAAACTATTGAATTGCTAGCACTCAAGCGTGTATGTCGAACAGTTCCTATCGCCGTATTTATTTGATTTTAGTTGACAACTTACGTATGGAGAAAGTCATGTGTTGGGCACATCAATTTATTTGTAAAAGTAGTCACTACATTGTAGCAACCATGTTCGGCTAGCGTTGGCTCAGCCGTCGTGTTATAAAATAATCAGGTGATTGTCTCGAGGAAAAGTCCTTCTGCGTATTATAGCATTACGCAATGAGGTGGAAATTTTTTTAACCGAGAAAAATCAACCTCTGGTTTCAAGATTGCCAGATTCGAAGTGGATGCCACAAGTAGCCTATCTTTCAGATATATTTTCCAAAATCAACGACCTAAATATCTCTATGCAAGGCCGTGATCAGACACTTATTGGGTTAACTGAGAAGATAAATGGTTTCAAAGGAAAGTTGAAGTTGTGGAAAAGGAAAGTGGAGGAAATGAAAGTTGCTTCGTTCCCGACTCTGAAGCTACTTATTGAAGACGAAAATGTTAATTTCACCGTCATACAGAATATCATTGTGGGGGATTTAGGAAAGCTGGTAATAGAATTCGATCGCTACATCCCAGCAGGAGATATCGCGAAATACAACTGGGTGCGAATCCCATTTAATTTTGAAGCAAATGATTTCCATTATGATTTTGTAAATATTAGTAATTTTCAAGAGCAACTTATCGAAGTACAAAGTGACTAGACAGTTCGTTACAATTTTAGTAAGAATACTGAGTCCTTGAGTGCATTCTGGTTGAATTTAAAAAAAGGAAAAACCAATCCTGGGAAATGAAGCACTGAAGGTAATACTCCCCTTTACTACTACATATCTGTGCGATTAGTTTTTTCAGCCCTCACAATTACAAAAACCAAGTTACGAAACCGATTACAGCCAGAGCATGACTTAAGATGTAGCTTTTCAAACATAAAACCGCGATTTGAAGAACTTTCGAAACTTGTACAAAGTCAAGGTTCACATTAACATGGACAATATTATAATTTTTTTACATATTTATAACACGTTTTGGAATATTACTAATCTCGCTTGGGAGGATTTCCTTATGTATGAATGTACCGTATTCACCTGAATCTAAGACGACCTTTTTTTCCAAATTTTCAGCTGTAAATATCAAGAGTCGTCTTACATTCGAATACGAAGTATATTTAAGCATTTAATCAATGGTTTTTACAACAAATGGTATATTAGAGTAAACAATTCACAACAGCAAATTCAAGTACGTACATAAAGACGTGAAATAAACAAATAGTAAAAACAATAAGAAAAACATGACGGGAATAATAATTGTTTAGACTAATAATCATCGTCGACGATCATAACACAGACGACGTACTTTCATCTTGCACGTAATGGCAACCGCAATGTCAAAACAAATGAGAGCGGAAATCATTGGGATTCCCCTTTCAAACGACGCACCGCGATTCACTAAGTGTGACAGTAATTTTGAGTTGTGCATTCTTGATTTAAATGCACAACCCTTAAGTTAAAATGACAGATCATGTTGAAGTACGTGGCACGAGTGCAAAGGGAAAGTTAACAAAGGAATTAGACGGAGCTAAGATACAAATTTTAAGCTGATCGTGATAAATTACGCCGAAAAAACTAATAACTGTGATGCGAGTAGAAAGTTCGGTGTATCTGAGGCAAATGTGCGTCAATGGAAACTCTCAAAACAGGAACTAGAAAAAGCCAAAGCCACAAGGAAGTCGCTCAGTGGTCCCAAATTAGGCCGATTTCATGGCATTGAAGAAGAAGTAGTCAAGTTTGTGCGCACCATGAGGAAGAACAGTATGCCTGTTTCGACTGAAAGTATTATACTTAAAGCTAATGAAATTACTAGAGGACTTAATATATCATTGCAAGAATTCAAGGCCAGCAGAAGTTGGTGCGTGAGAATGATGCGACAAAATAATTTTTCTTTACGGCGACGAACTTCGCTGTCAGAAATTGTCAGAAGACTATGTTGAAAAACTTCTCGCTTACCAGAAATACGTAATTGGACTTAGAAAAACCAATAATTACCTTTTGAGCCAAATAGGAAATGCCGATGAAACTCCGGTTTTCTTCTACATGCCATCTAATTATACTGTGAACGAAAAAGGTGCAACGGCCGTCCTAATTGAATGCGAGTCACGGTAATGTTGGCGGTTTTAGCAGATGGGACTAAATTACCACCATATGTGATTCTAAAGCGGAAAACAATGCCTAAGAAACATTTGCCAAGTGGAATAATAGGTGTCAAGAAAAGGGGTGGATGACTAAAGAACTAATGAGAGATTGGTTACATGTGGTGTGGAATAGACTGCCAGGAGCTTTACTGAAACAAAGAGCAATGTTTTCACTGGATGCATTCAAGGACACTTATCTCCTGAAATTAAAAACATAATGAGTGCGATGAATATTGATCTTATTGTAATCCCTTTTGGAATGACATCGCAACTTCAAGTTTTAAAAATAATTTAAAGGTTTTATATTCTGAGTGGTTACAGAGTGGAACTCACACTTTAACACCAAAAGGAAATCTTAAGAAACCTGAAGTTGCAATGCTCTGCCAATGGATCAAGGCATCGTGGCAACAAATAAATGCAAAAGTAATAGTGAAAGGATTTAAGAAATGCTGCTTATCTAATGCCATGGATGGGAGTGAGGATGATGTTTTGTGGGAGACTGATGATGAAGTTGAGAGTGATAAAGATAGTGAGCATGAGGAAAATAGTGAAGGTTGCATAGACAGTGATGATGACTAACACAATAAAATGATTTTATGCAGCACTTGGATTGAAATGTTTTTTTGTTGTCCTGAAATGAGTATATTCTTTCAATGTATTTACTTTATTTTTAATGTTATCTTAAAATGAATGCTACCATTTAATTTGTTTGAAAACCTGAATGGTTCTATTTGTGATGTGATCTTATGATTTTAAAATGTTAAAAGACAATGACATTCAAGAAAAGTATAAGAGAAAATAAATATTTCACAAGATTTATAATTTTTGTAGTCATGAAGGTCAAATTGAGCTTTTTTCTCTTTTGGAATCATCAAAATGGGAGGTCGTCTTAGATTCAGGGTCATCTTGGATTCGGGTGAATACGGTACTTTACGAGATAAGAGGCAGTGAATTTGGCAGATTTGAGCAGTTGCGCCGCGGCACGCTGCGACTTGCATGGTACGCGCTCACTTTCCCGGCCGGATCTTGGCAACTACTAGGCAGATGATATGAATATTCGAGACACATCACCAAAAATGTCTAATAAAGTGTTGGTAATAATATCAAAACAATCCGTTAGAATCTAAAATTGGAATTGCTCCGTTTTCGCTAGGAATGACCCAAATACCACAAAAAATGATGAAATATATAAAGTTCAAGTGCGATGCGGCACGTTTTCCCGTTATCCGATTGTAAAAATATTTAACACAATTTATTTTATAACCAAATGGAACAAATTTAGAGGGCGTCCCGGAAGAAATTTAAAAAAAAATTTTTTGCCTACAGCTAAGGACCACCCTAATGTACATATATGTGTGTCTTCCTTTCATTAAATGTGACATTCGTTATACTGATTCGTGTCCTTTATTTTACAACTCTCTTTTATTTCTGACTCATGGGTCGCGAGACCAAAACCATTAGTCTAATCTGAGTCGCGGCTCAAAAAGGTTAAGGACCACTGGGTTAGACGATCCTTTTCATTTTCAGAACAAGCGAGATGGGAGAACCCCTTTTGGGAATGTGGAGACCGGAGACCCCAAGGCATCTTAGACCATCATATCAACCTCGGGTTGCCAAGACAACGGACTTCCCGGTTTGCATGCACCCATGGAGTAATGCTTTGGTGGCATCGGGAATGTAATTCCAAGTGTGAGGGTGGGAATACTTGAGAAGGAAAGGAAACCCAATTATTGACGGTAGCCGCTTGGTGTCATAAACCTACAAGGTACTTTTGTCTCGCAGCCCTGCTGTCGCTGAGTCAGAGACCTTCTTGGATCCTTTGTCGGCTCGTGGCGACGGAAGCAAGAAAAATCGCTTACATCATGGTGGACCAAAAGAAGACATGCATAATTCAATTGCGTCTAGATTTTTGTTCTTTTCTGCTAAAATATTAATTATAAAAATGTGACATTACAGTGTGCGTATTAATCATATCACGTTGAAAATTTTGTCAATGGCCAGATAAAAATATTCTGGTGGCCGCAGTTGAGAAACGCTGTATGTACTTGAAATCTGCAACTTGGATAATTTATTGCAATTTGACTATTCAATGTCAAACTGCATAAAAGTAAATCACTCCACTGTGTTCAGAGAAATTTGTCATATAACAAGGTAATAATAATGACAATAGCAATAATGGTTATGGGAAATGTGGAAACAGCTTATGCCTGTCGTATAACGATCTTCTGATCATTCATTCCATCAATTTATATTAATAGTTACAGTTATGATGATGATCATGATAACAATAATAATGATAATAAAAACATTAACAAAAACAATGACTTACCAAAACCAAACAGCGTGGAACATTTTTCTACCATTTTTATCTTCCCACATAGAGTTAACACGAGCCACAAAATATGGCGTAGAAGGATTAGTAGTCTGGACCAGTACATGGCAGCCCAGTTCCACATTTCCACTTACACCTTCCACCTGAGCTTCCCTATAAAATGAACATTCCACTCATAAGTACCAGACACAAATGGGAGAACACAATGAAAGCAAGGAAAACAAATTGTTGTATTTACTTTTGTACCCATGCACCTTTTTCCCCAAAATCACAGTAAAAAAAAAAGGGACAGCCCAGCGGAATTATCTTTACTGGATCTTCAATTTTCGAAGTACTTGGATCGACTTCCAAAACTACAGGAAATATTTCTCCCAGCGTGTGCATCCTGCTTTCTGCAGAGATGCAGTTAAACTGATCTAGAACGTCAGTTCAGAATGCAAGGAAAGTCTGCTAGTGACAATGAGACCTCTTTCTTGACAATGACCTCTTCCTTGACAATGTTTTAAAGCCATATATCAAAAAGGAACATTTTCTTTTGATCCTTGATTCTTGGGGAGGGCAAACTGATTATTCCGTCTTCGATGCAAAATTCATCGATGACGATAATGTCCCAACTTGCCAGGTAAAGATAATTGTATGCCTTTCTGCCAACTGCGCGACGTCTATTTTTACAGGCAAATCAAAAATTTCATAAAGCGCCTGCAAAACAGTACGCATTTATTGCAAGAGAATCGTCAGATTAATACAAGAGACGACGCATTGAAAATTCACTCCATCATTCATCACCAGTTGTGTGCACCCATTTTCGACAACACGATTAAATATGCGTGGTTTGCGTCAAAATTAACGACGACAAGGAGTGTTTTTATGAACGTAAATGAAGTTTGTTTCCACGATAGCCTGCGTAAGAGGAAATGTGAATGTGAAAATGTTGCGTTTGTTGTGTGTTCCTGGTGCCAGAAGCATTTGTGCTTTGTTTGTTTTTATGACAATTTTCATCCCCCACTTTGCCGGCACGCATGACAGATTTTTTTCAAAAGAAGAATCTGAATAATTAATTTATAAGGTATTGATGTATAATACAAAATAATGATGCAAATTATTTTGTAGCAATAAAAAGTGTAAGAATTTATTTAAAAAGATTGCTGAATCGCAACTATAAGATAAAAAATATATTCTTATAATCGAGAAAAATAGTACAATTTAAATTTTTACAGTCGTAATAAATTAATAATGGGAATTGTACATTTTTTCAGCATTAAAAAAGATAAAAATCAAAAAAGAAAAATTCCACAACCAGGACTCGAACCCCGGACGTCTGGGTTACCATCCCACCGCCTTACCAACTTAGCTACGGTCTGCTCGTCCTTTCACGAGTCTTAACGTGCACGCGGAAATCGGCCGAAAATCAAACTGTGATATCTCGACAACCAAGGCCTATTCACACAAACGGCAAGTTACACGTTAAATCGGAACACATCAGCTATCACCATGTGAAATTTGAACAAAATCCGTCTCGGTAATGATAAACATCTCAAAATGTGTATTCCCATTAAAAAAATGTTAATAAAGTAATTTCAGTGGTAAAATTTTAGCATACAGTAAAACTCCTTTATAACGATCACGCCTAAAACGAAATCTCAGCTATAACGAAGAAATGTCTCGGTCCCTTGAACTTCTCCATAAGGGCATTGGTTAAATTTCTCGGATGTAACGAACACGCATTTTACGAATTCTCGGCTGCAACGAACAAATGTTACGTCCCGTGGCAAAAAATGCCCCATATATAACGAATTTTGGCGAGCAGAGCGATAAGTAATGAATAGTTTCTGCCAGTTTACCGCGCACTTGTTCGTCGAGGTCCCCTTCCTCCATCTACCCCTTCCATATGAATTTCCACGCTCCCTTTGTTTTGAAATTGATATTAAAAATGTGAAATGTTTATGTAAATTAATGACCATAATAATAATATTAATTGACCATTTAAAAAATCGGATGTAATAGCAGTCAAACATTTTACATGCTGCGAAGTTGATAAGCATCTCTTTGCATATGTAAGTACAGCATTGAAGTCAACTCACTGCAAATACAGTAAAATCTGTGTTATCCGGCTATCTTGGGGATTGTGGAAAGCCGATTAGGAGAAATATCGATTATGAAATCGCAAATTTAGCAATAATCAAACAAAATTGGGCTTAGGTTCACTATCGTACTCCCCAAACATAACTATGCATGGGGTTTGCATTTTCCATTTTAATTCTTCCACACGTAGTTAGATATAGACACTATTTACCCATTCCTATGTAATACGTAGCTACGCTTACATGCAAAACAAAAAGAGTATTGAAAAGTTTAGGGCGTCTGAATTTATTGGATTACATCTTTCTTATTTATCTTTATTTACTCTATTAGACAAGGACGAAATTATTTAATTCTTCTGAACATTTCTGTGAAAACCAGTCATATAATATTTTATCCAGTTCCTCCATTTTTGGCTTATGAAGCGTATGATGTTTATTAATTGATTTACTCGTCTCAGAAGATGACACAAATTTCATTAATTTAGCCTTATGAGCCTTGATATCGTAGAACATAAAAGATCCGATGTTGAATTCTTTTGCTATGGCTGCTCTATTTTTTCCTTTTTCAATTCGTTTGATCAGCTCCAGCTTTTGTGTTAGCGTTAAACCAACCTTTTCTCTCCTGTTCCTTGCTTTTAGGTATTTATTTTGATGTCATATTCAATGGATGGGTAATATTTTAAATAATAAAAAGCGATAAAACTGGAAATTGTAGAAGTGCACCAAAACATCTAGACAATGCAAATGGCTTATGTAAAACAAAAACGCCATGCTTACTCGGCAGCCACAGAAGTATACGGAGTATATACGTAATATATACATCTTATATTTTAAGAAATTTTAAAGTGGAATTGTATTTGTGTAATTGTCGGTATCTAAGGGTGGCCGGTTCTAAATAGCCGGATAGCACAGCTTTTACTTTATGCGTATACGTGTTATATGGGATGTATAGGCCAAAAACCATGTTTCTTGTATATAACGTAGTCACGCTTATAACGAAGCAATAAGTCGGTCCCCTCAAATACGTATTAAACGAGTTTTACTGTATTACTATAATAAATTCCTATTTCCGGAGAAATCCTTTTTTTACATTACAAAAAATTATGGGGGGTCGCGGCGACAAAACATCCGCACAGAGGGGGTTGCAGGTATATCTGCCTGAGGACCAATGGTTTAGAATAACTCATGGTAAGGAATTATTTGATGAGGATAATGATTTAAGTCTCATAATTGCATCATAATAAACTGTTCATTATGTACAGCAGGTTAGTAAAACATGAATAATAATTTTAATTTTTAAATATCGATTTCAATAGCCTTTTAAACAGTCTAATAAAATTGATATGATAATCATATTTTGATCAAATGATATATTTGTTAGTTTATTACATCTATTTTTAAACTCGTGAAATTTAATTCTCATTTCATTTTTGTTTCTGTTCGGATTTTAGCTGAAATCTTACCTCATTACTTACATCATTTATATACGAGGAATAAAAATTCTACAATCACAGTAAGTTTGGATCTAGAGGTTTGGATAATATAATTTATTTATTTCTACAATTCCTACAATATGTAATGTCAGTCTATTTGACAATTTAATTCTATTTTCCTTTTGAATTTCTATAATTATAGTTAATGGCTATAATCTAAACAGTATTAAACAAAATATGGAGAACTGTTTTTATATCGATAGCAGGGTTCCAAAACATTTTCCCGCGATTTCTACTTTAACCAAATACTAAGTCACTTTAATTATAGAACAGATTATAATCTTTTCTTAAAGAAATTTATTAAACAAAAAAAATCCACTTTTCAGACCATTTTATAAAAATATTATGCCAGTAAAAAGAAAAGGTCAGCTAGGTGTAAAAAAAATGGCTTTATTAAGAGTAGCTGAAAGTGTAGAAGAGAGGCAGAGTCGTGTAGACAACCAACGTGTAATATAAGCAGAATTAAGGGTATCCGAGAGTCAAGACCAGAGATAAACAGGGCTCGAAAATCTCCGACTTACAAATGCAGAATCTAGAGCAGCTGAAAGTGTGGAACAGAGGCGGGTTCGGCTTGATAACCAACGTGTAATACAAGCAAAATTAAGGGCATCCAAGAGTCAAGACCAGAGACAGACACGACTCGAAAAAAAAACGAGCAACATTGTATATCCTGAAGCTCTATAAGAATAAAAATTAGAGGTTTCAAAAATTCATTACTGTAAAAACATAATAAAAATAAATTAATATAGATTTTCGTGTTTTTTCAATTAGATCATTTTTACACTGTTCTGAATCCCGGGCAACATCGGGTAAACTATTGCTTATGTGTGTGTGTATATGTGTGTATATATATATATATATCTACATATCTATAATATATAGATGCTTCTTACACATGATATATATATATATATATATATATATATATATATATATATATATATATATATATATATATATATATATATATACTAGTTGTTATGTGCTTGCATTCTGCAAGCATTTTCAAATTTTAGCATTTTTACAAATTCAAATTACTCCCAAGCGATGTTGTACATAATCATATAACCATGTCAAATTTGGAGTTTCTTGCTCATTTAGAAGTGCCTTATAATTTTAATCCTCGTATGGAGCAATAATGGAGCAAAACAGCCCCTAACATTAAGAATTATTACAGTCTCAGATTTTTTCCGTCTGTTGTAACTAAAAACCCATAATTCTGCCAAATTTCAAGTTTGTATCTCATTAAGAAGTGCCTTATAATTATCACACTCGTATGGGGCCGAAAAAGGGCAAAACCAAACATTAAAAATAGGAATTTTTGCAATTTTACAATTTTATCTTAGGTTGCAATGAAATTTCTATAACCGTGCCAAATTTCAAGTCTCTGGTTCCTAGGCAGCGGCATCGCTTTTTTGTTCTCGAATTGGGCAATAATGGGGCAAAACAGCCCCAAAAATTAGGATTATATCCATATTGGATTTCATTGATTAGGTGTAGTTTAACATTAACAGTATTAAAATATAAGCCTCTGATTCCCATTAAAAGCTTACCCATATGAAAGGATAGAGCTTGTTAGCAAGGAAACCTATTGTAAGACCCAGAAAAATTACTACTTTTTTGAGATAAAAACTATATATTTACGTTAATTCTACTCGGATTTGAATTCTGACTTCAAAAATAAGAAACTACAATTTATCTCCTATCCGACAGTTTAAGTCTCGAGTTCGTATCTTAACGGGAAGTAATTTTAAAATGCAAATATAAAAACCTCTACACCAATTTACATGTTTTCTTATGGGCAAAAAATGGGGCAAAAAGGGGCCAAAATAGCCCCTCAGGATAGGAATTTTGACAGTTTCGGATTTTTTCCTTTAGTTGTGACCAAAAACCTATAATCCTACCGAATTTCAAGTTTCTGGTATATCTGGAAGTGCCTCATAATTTTGTATCCTCCTATATCTATAATATATAGATGCTTCTTACACATGATATATTATATATATATATATATGAGGATACAAAATTATGAGGCACTTCCAGATGTGCCAGAAACTTGAAATTTGGTAGGATTATAGGTTTTCAGTCACAACCAAACGAAAAAAATCCAAAACTGGCAAAATTCCTATTCTGAGGGGCTATTTTGGCCCCTTTTTGCCCCATTTTTCTCCCATAAGAATACATGTAAATTGGTGTAGAGGTTTTTATATTTGCATTTTAAAATTACTTCCCATCAAGATACGAACTGGAGACTTAAACTGTCGGATAGGATATAAATTGTAGTTTCTTATTTTTGAAGACAGAATTAAAATCTGACTAGAATTAACGAAAATTTATAGTTTTTATCACAAAAAATTGCTAATTTTTCTGGGTCTAACAATAGGCTTCCTTGGTAACAAGCTCTAGCTTTTCATATGGTTAAGCTTTTAATGGGAATCAGAGGCTTATATTTTAATGCCTTTAATGTTAACCTATGCCTAATGAAGGAATTCCGATATTGTAGTAATCCCCATTTTTGGAGCTGTTTTGCCCTAGTATTGCTCTATACCAGGCATGTCAAATTCGAAGAAGCATCAGGGCCGCATTGAAATGATGGGTATTACAGAAGGGCCGCATTAACATTAGGGTTGATTAATGAGGGCCTGGATTGGCAATAAAAAATTTATCTATAAGATTGGTCACCTGTTTTACTAGGTATTAAAAACAATGATTTAGAAACCACGTTCTGTTGTATTTCAACAACTAAGACAAAATCTCGTGTCCTTATCATAAAATAAAGCATTTATATAAAATCTCGAACGATTTAGCTAAGAGAAAAATTAGCGTTCGGGCCGCAGTAAGTTAGAAAAAGGGCCGCATGCGGCCCGCCGGATTGACATGCCTGCTCTATACGATAACAAAAATGATGAGGCAACTCCATATGACCTAGAGACTTGAAATTTAGCACGCTTATGGAAATGTTTTTGCAACCGAAGATAAAACTCAAAAAGTAGAAAAAATTCAAATTTTTAGGTGTGGTTTTGCCCCATTTTTACCCGCTACGAGTGAGAACATTATAAGGCACTTCTTAATGAGATACAAACTTAAAATTTGACACGGTTATATGGTTTTGGACATAATTGATTAGGAATAATTCGAAATTGTAAAAATGCTAATATATAAAAATGCTTGCATAATGCAGTCACATATTATAAACATATAAACAAACGTTTCATGGTTTAGTTACTTATAAATGTGCTACAATGCTAAAATTTTTTCTTACGTAGATCTTACCGAGTAACGAAAACGGGATCATAGATATTTGAAATTGTTTCTTTATTGGGCCGTCAAAGATACATAAATGCAAAAAAAATTAATGTTTATGCACTTTTATTAGAGCTAGGGAGCTGAATATTTTGAAGAATTAAGGAATGCTATTACAGCGGTAAATAATATTGAAAAATATAATAAAGTTTAATATTGTGGATGTTAAAAATTCATCATTTTTAAACAATTAATTTTATATAACTACACATTTAGAGGTGCTACATCGATGAAATTTTGTAGAAATGTGAGGTATTCGTATCAAATGATGAAAAACTATGGAAAGTTTTACAATTATAAATTTCAGGGTTTGTTTTTACTCCAATATTGTCCATAATGAAAAACATTAATCGTCGCAGAGGTGCAAACTTTTGCATTTTAAAATTATCTGTCTATTCTACTCTTTATATTAAGATGAGACAAAATCCTTGCAGAATGCAAGCACACATTAACTAGTATATCTATAATATATAGATGCTTCTTACACATGATATATCATATATATAGGAGGATACAAAATTATGAGGCACTTCCAGATGTGCCAGAAACTTGAAATTTGGTAGGATTATAGGTTTTTGGTCACAACCGAAGGAAAAAATCCGAAACTGTCGAAATTACTATTTTGAAGGGCTATTTTGGCCCCTTTTTGCCCCATTTTTTGCCCATAAGAAAACATGTAAATTGGTGTAGAGGTTTTTATATTTGCATTTTAAAATTACTTCCCGTCGAGATACAAACTCGAGACTTAAACTGTCGGATAGGATATAAATTGTAGTTTCTTATTTTTGAAGACGGAGTAGAATTAGCGTAATTTTATAGTTTTTATCGCAAAAAATTGCTAATTTTTCTGGGTCTAACAATAGGTTCCCTTGGTAACAAGCTCTATCCTTTCATATGGGTAAGCTTTTAATGGGAATCAGAGGCTTATATTTTAATGCTGTTAATGTTAAACTACACCTAATGAAGGAAATCCGATATTGATATAATCCTAATTTTTGGGACTGTTTTGCCCCATTATTGCCCCATTCGAGAACAAAAAAGGCGATGCAACTGCATAGGACCCAGAGACTTAAAATTTGGCACGGTTATAGAAATTTCATTGCAACCTAAGATAAAATTACAAAATTACAAAAATTCTCATTTTTAAAGGGCGGTTTTGCCCCTTTTCGGACACATGCGAGAACAAAATATGCGAGATAGCTGCATAGGACCTAGAGACTTGAAATTTGGCACGATTATAGAATTTTCTTGGCAAACTAAGATAAAATTGTAAAATTGCAAAAATTCCTATTTTTAATGTTTGGTTTTGCCCATTTTCGGCCCCATACGAGTGTGATAATTATAAGGCACTTCTTAATGAGATACAAACTTGAAATTTGGCAGAATTATGGGTTTTTAGTTACAACAGACGGAAAAAATCTGAGACTGTAATAATTCTTAATGTTAGGGGCTGTTTTGCTCCATTATTGCTCCATACGAGGATTAAAATTATAAGGCACTTCTAAATGAGCAACAAACTCCAAATTTGACATGGTTATATCATTATGTACAACATCGCTTGGGAATAATTTGAATTTGTAAAAATGCTAAAATTTGAAAATGCTTGCAGAATGCAAGCACATAACAACTAGTATATATATATAGACGCTTCTTACACATGATATCTATAATATATAGATGCTTCTTACACATGATATATATATCTATAATATATAGATGCTTCTTACACAACATATATATATCTATAATATATAGATGCTTCTTACACATGGTATATATCTATAATATTTAGATGCTTCTTACACATGAGGGTGATTCACGAAGATATGGAATAACTTCAGGGGCTGATTTCTGAGGTCATTATCAACAAAAAAGTTCATATGAACATGTGTCCGATTCCGAATAATTAAAGTGTTATGGCTGTTTGAAAATTAGAAAAAGGCAAGGCAAAATCCGGAACTCGGGAGACAATTGCCGACCAATACGCGATGCGTTCTCTGCTACATTGTTTATTTGCTTGTTTATTTACTTATTTACAGTCTGTATTGTCAAATACGAATTTGCGGAGTTATGGCTGCTCGTAGATTTTCAGCATTGCACCACTCTGAATCTCACTCATAACTCATGCACCTGCGCGACCATGACCTTGTCCGAACGTAGCCTGTCGAAACATGCGCACGCAAAAATCGACATTAGCATTGTTAGTTGTTACTGTGTTAGTGTTACTTTCAAGATGCCTTTTACATTTACAAGTGCTGAATATGCCGATATGGTGTATGTTTATGGATTTTGCGATGGAAATGCTGTTGCTGCTGTCGCTGAATACCAGCGACGTTTTCCAAACTGCAGAGTTCCAAATCAAAAAGTTATTAGCAGAGTGTTCCAAACTTTGCGAGATACCGGCTCACTTCCCAGCGTTAACACTCCATATGAGCGTGTGGTTCAACAAGACGTGGCTAAGCAAGATAACATCCTTGAGGCGGTACAGCGTAGCCCTCGTACTAGTATAAGAAGGATATCCACACGTCTCGGTGTTTCGCAATCAAGAGTATGGAGAACATTGAATGAAGAAGGAATGTACCTGTACCACTTGCAACGTGTCCAACACCACGAACCTGGGGATCCTGCCCGAAGACTGGAATTTTGTAATTGGCTTAATGAGAATCGGCGTCTGCATTGGTACATCTTATTCACTGATGAAGCTCAATTCACCCGCAACGGTGTTAACAACACACACAATTCCCATGTTTGGTCAGAAATTAATCCCTGTGCCACTGTGCACACGAACTTTCAACATCGATTCAGTATTAATGTGTGGTATGGAATGTTGTGTGATCAGGTAATTGGTCCATTCATTTTTGAGGGTCGTCTTACTGGACAGATTTATTTACAATTTTTGCAAAACGAATTGCCGCAACTGTTAGAAGATATTCCCCTGGCTACAAGACTTCGAATGTACTTCCAACACGACGGAGCACCACCTCATTGTTTCCGTGCAGTGGTTACTTACCTCAATGAGCAGTTCCCTAGGCGATGGATCGGTCACAATGGTCCACAAAATTGGCCAGCTAGGTCCCCAGACCTAAACCCATTGGATTTCTGCGTGTGGGGGTGGATGAAAGATACGGGATGCATTACTTCATCGCGTATTGAATGCTGTGACTCGCATAAAAGACAGTCATGATGAACTTCGGTGTGCAACGAGCGCGATTCACACACAAGCGGCGAAATACATTGAAGTCGAAGGTGGTGTTTTTGAAAACCTACTTTAATAATACGCGCTTTCGTATTTGACAATACAGACTGTAAATAAGTAAATAAACAAGCAAATAAACACTGTAGCAGAGAACGCATCGCGTATTGGTCGGCAATTGTCTCCCGAGTTCCGGATTTTGCCTTGCCTTTTTCTAATTTTCAAACAGCCATAACTCTTTAATTATTCGGAATCGGACACATGTTCATATGAACTTTTTTGTTGATAATGACCTCAGAAATCAGTTCCTGAAGTTATTCCATATCTTCGTGAATCACCCTGTATATATATATCATATATATAGGAGATTACAAAATTATGAGCCACTTCCAGATGTGCTAGAAACTTGAAATTTGGCAGGATTATAGGTTTTTGGTCACAACCAAAGGAAAAAATCCGAAACTGTCAAAATTCCTATTCTGAGGAGCTATTTTGGCCCCTTTTTTCCACATTTTTTGCCCATAAGGATACATGTAAATTGGTGTAGAGGTTTTTATATTTGCATTTTAAAATTACTTCCCGTCAAGATACGAACTCGAGACTTAAATTGCCGGATAGGACATAAATTGTAGTTTCTTATTTTTGAAGTCAGAATTCAAATCCGAGTAGAAGTAACGTAAATTTATGGTTTTTATCTCAAAAAAGTAGTAATTTTTCTGGGTCTTACAATAGGTTTCCTTGGTAACAAGCTCTATCCTTTCATATGGGTAAGCTTTTAATGGGAATCAGAGGCTTATATTTTAATGCTGTTAATGTTAACCTACACCTAATGAATGAAATCCAATATTGATATAATCCTCATTTTTGGGGCTGTTTTGCCCCATTATTGCCCAATTCGAGAACAAAAAAGGCGATGCCGCTGCGTAGAACCAGAGACTTGAAATTTGGCACGGTTATAGAAATTTCATTGCAACCTAAGATAAAATTATAAAATTACAAAAATTCTCATTTTTAAAGGGCGATTTTGCCCCTTTTCGGCCCCATGCGAGAACAAAAAATGCGAGGCAGCTGCATAGGACGTAGAGACTTGAAATTTGGCACGATTATAGAATTTTCATAGCAAACTAAGATAAAATTGTAAAATTGCAAAAATTCCAATTTTTAATGTGTGGTTTTGACCCTTTTCGGCCCCATAAGAGTGTGATAATTATAAGGCACTTCTTAATGAGATACAAACTTGAAATTTGGCAGAATTATTGGTTTTTAGTTACAACAGATGGAAAAAATCTGAGACTGTAATAATTCTTAATGTTAGGGGCTGTTTTGTTCCATTATTGCCCCATACGAGGATTAAAATTATAAGGCACTCATAAATGAGCAACAAACTCCAAATTTGACATGGTTATATGATTATGTACAACATCGATTGGGAATAATTTGAATTTATAAAAATGCTAAAATTTGAAAATGCTTGCAGAATGCAAGCACATAATGACTAGTATATATATATAGATACTAGTTGTTATGTGCTTGCATTCTGCAAGCATTTTCAAATTTTAGCATTTTTACAAACTCAAATTACTCCCAAGCGATGTTGTACATAATCATATAACCATGTCAAATTTGGAGTTTCTTGCTCATTTAGAAGTGCCTTATAATTTTAATCCTCGTATGGAGCAATAATGGAGCAAAACAGCCCCAAACATTAAGAATTATTACAGTCTCAGATTTTTTCCATCTGTTGTAACTAAAAACCCATAATTCTGCCAAATTTCAAGTTTGTATCTCATTAAGAAGTGCCTTATAATTATCACATTCTTATGGGGCCGAAAAAGGGCAAAACCACACATTAAAAATAGGAATTTTTGCAATTTTACAATTTTATCTTAGTTTGCCATGAAAATTCTATAATCGTGCCAAATTTCAAGTCTCTAGGTCCTATGCCGCTGCCTCACATTTTTTGTTCTCGCATGGGTCCGAAAAGGGGCAAAACCGCCCTTTAAAAATGAGAATTTTTGTAATTTTATCTTAGGTTGCAATGAAATTTCTATAACCGTGCCAAATTTTAAGTCTCTGGGTCCTATGCAGTTGCATCGCCTTTTTTGTTCTCGAATGGGGCGGTTTTGCCCCTTTTCGGACCCATGCGAGAACAAAAAATTTGAGGCAGCTGCATAGTACCTAGGGACTTGAAATTTGGCACGATTATAGAATTTTCATGGCAAACTAAGATAAAATTGTAAAAATTCCAATTTTTAATGGGTGGTTTTGCCCTTTTTGCCTAAGATAAAATTATAAAATTACAAAAATTCTCATTTTTAAAGGGCGGTTTTGCCCCTTTTCGGACCCATGCGAGAACAAAAAAGGCGATGCAACTGCATAGGACCCAGAGACTTGAAATTTGGCACGATTATAGAATTTTCATCGCAAACTAACAAGGGAAGGGTCTCATGACCGGGAAACGGATTTCTTTGAAACTTGGTGAGCACGTAGTACTCTTCACCAGGATTAAGATTCACCCCACTTTTGGGCGTAACTGACTTATAGTTTAAACAATAAATGGGTTTGTTTATTTTTATTTGCGGTAAATGCGATATAGTACGCACCTTCACCAAGCGGCGGTGGTGGCCGAGCGCGTAGAGCGTCCGATTGCGAAATTGATATTCGGTGTTTCGAATCTTCTTTATGTCACTTTTTTTTTCGTTTATTTATGTTTAATTTTAATTAATTTTATCTTCATTCATTTTTTGGTTCTTGTTTTTAGGTTTTTTGTTTTTTTTCCCGTTTTTTTTTCGTTTTTTCATATTTATTTTCGGGTTTAAAATTTTCATTCCTTTTTTAATTGATTTTATCCTTCAACCTCACAGACGCTCGGATGGTACATGTCGTTTGCACTCAACAACTGATTGTGCAACATTGATACAACATATGAGGACGGTGTATAGGGTCTGGCGTACAAGAGTAAACACTTTTTCATACCATCTAGACATAATGTGTATATCTCTAGTTTGGCGCGCGTGGCGGCTTCTGCCCACGAACTTTTCAGTCACATCACGTATACCGAAGATTTTTACAAAGTCCTTGGTTGACTATTGTACCCTTGCGGAATTTGTCTTCCGAAATTCTTGGAAAGAACATCGAGGGTTTAGAAGAGTCTCATTAGGATATAGTTATTTCGTGTCATTCTTCAGAGTTGATCGAAAGCATTCATACAAGAACAAGTTACTCTGAAGAGAAAAATATCACGGTTTAGTTTTATTTATCGTAGTGGTAAGTTAAATTTAATAAATTTGAAGTTTTTTTTATATATGTGTTTAGTGCAATGTTATCATTTACTACTACTACTTGCCTGAAATTTTTCATATGCGTTAGTAAATTACAGGAATTGATTCTTGCCAAATGGAGCCTATTTCCGAAAAATCGTCTGTAAGAAGTTTACCACCCACTGATGTAGATGAACCTGGCAAACAAGATTTATTCGCCGATGCAATGCACTTTTGTGCAGAACTTCTGCAGGAAACCGGTCTTATTTCTGACCGTATTAGTCCGGTGATTTCTGAACGTGCAGCCGCGGTGGGACGTGAAATATACGAGCGCATTGTGGGTATGATGGAGGAGATGTTTTTCGACGATGATGATGAATTAATGGAAGAAAAGGACCCCGAATCGACGGAACTGCATGCATGTATATCTGATGAGGATGAAGATGAGCTGCCTGAAACGTCGTCGTCGAATCTTCGAAAATCGTCGAGTTCAAGTGAAGAAAGGTTCGAGCCATCGCCCAAGAAATGTAAATTGATTCCGCTTGATTTAAAAGTAAAGGCCGTCAATGCGGCAAAATTACATCAAGTCCCTTCAAGGAAAAGTTTCCCGAAGAATTAAAAGAATGGAAAACATAAAAATATGGGAGAAGGATATTCTTGCTGGAGGGACAAAGAGAGACAAATATAATTTTATAGACAGGTGGACGTATGACCGGTTTCACGAATGCAGAACAAATCGCGAGCATGTGACAACGAGAATGCTCCAGCAGTGGGGGATGGCAGGAGCCTTCCAATTCGACAAGGATTATTTCCAATTTGAAGCTTCTTCGTCTTGGGTGAAACGTTTCAAGAGAAGACATAGAATTCGCCATAGGCGTGTCACTAGATACGTAAGCCGCAAAGAGAGAGCTTCTGCAGAGGAAATTAGGGCTTCTGCACTATTATTTCAAGAGCAGACTAATGCTCTAATTGCCAGTTTTGACCCTAATATGGTCATCAATACCGACCAAACAGGGTGCGAATACAGAGTGGAAATAAAGCGCACTTTGTCACACCAAGGTGAAAAAAGCACTGATGTTTACATAAGTAAACTAAATAAAATGACGCATTCGTATACAGCCCAATATGGGTTAACTTTTTCGGGAGACCTTTTGCCCGTGGTCTTTATCTGCCTTCAGGAAGCAAAAGGAAAGTTTGGCCCAAAAGTCCAAAGAGATGTTGAAGAAGCGATGGCATGGTATAAAAATGTTTACGTTTGTTCAACAAAATCCGGGAAGTTGTCAACAAGTACGTATGAGGAGTACCTGGAAAAGGTTCTCAAACCTTATGTAGGAAATAGAAAATTCCTGCTAGTGATTGATTTGTGGTCGGGCCAAGTAAGTCGGGCCTTATATGACGAACGCTTCGTCGACGATAATAATCAAGCGACATGCACTATTAAGGTCATTCCACCTAAATGTACGCTAATATGCCAGCCATGTGACGTATATTTTTACAGGCAGGTGAAGAACTTTATTTCACGGTTGCAAAATGCAGCAATTCTGTTGCGTGAGAGTCGCGATATTACTAGTCGAGCAGACATGATTAAAATCCACGCATTGATCCACAATCAATTGTCAGCTACCATTTTTAAGGAAATGATTCGGTACGCCTGGTTTGCTTCGCGACTGGAAAATCAACGCGAATTTTTTTCCAATGTAAACCAGGTAATTTTCCCGGAAGAAGTTATGAAACATAAATGTATCTGTGGGGAGCAATGTTTTGCTAGATGTTCGCGGTGCCGCGAATTTTATTGTTTCCGTTGCTTCTACGACATGTACCATCCGAGCGTCTGTGAGGTTGAAGCATAAAATCAATTAAAAAAGGAATGGAAGAAATGAAAATTTTAAACCCGAAAATAAATATGAAAAAACGAAAAAAAAACGGGAAAAAAAACAAAAAACCTAAAAACAAGAACCAAAAAATGAATGAAGATAAAATTAATTAAAATTAAACATAAATAAACGAAAAAAAAAGTGACATAAAGAAGATTCGAAACACCGAATATCAATTTCGCAATCGGACGCTCTACGCGCTCGGCCACCACCGCCGCTTGGTGAAGGTGCGTACTATATCGCATTTACCGCAAATAAAAATAAACAAACCCATTTATTGTATAAACTATAAGTCAGTTACGCCCAAAAGGGGGGTGAATCTTAATCCTGGTGAAGAGTACTACGTGCTCACCAAGTTTCAAAGAAATCCGTTTCCCAGTCATGAGACCCTTCCCTTGTAAGATAAAATTGTAAAATTGCAAAAATTCCTATTTTTAATGTGTGATTTGCCCTTTCTCGGCCCCATACGAATGTGATAATTGTAAGGCACTTCTTAATGAGATACAAACTTGAAATTTGGCAGAATTATGGGTTTTTAGTTACAACAGATGGAAAAAATCTAAGACTGTAATAATTCTTAATGTTAGGGGCTGCCTTGCTCCATTATTGCTCCATACGAGGATTAAAATTATAAGGCACTTCTAAATGAGCAACAAACTCCAAATTTGACATGGTTATATCATTATGTACAACATCGCTTGGGAATAATTTGAATTTGTAAAAATGCTAAAATTTGAAAATGCTTGCAGAATGCAAGCACATAACAACTAGTATATATATATATACAGGGTGTCTCAAAAAAATGTATACACACTTTGATGATTAATAACTTGTGTGTTTATTAATAAATTTTAATATAATAATTGCATAACATAGAGTATATGTTCGAATAAAGATAAAATGACAAACATTACATGTTAGTTGTTTCAATGCTGCATTATTCTTACAATTATGCAATATTTTTGTACAGCATTATTGTTTTTATTGTTTCAATTATTTTAATTGTTGCATTAGAAATGGATAACAAAAGTGTTACGTTTGAACAACGCAAATTTGTACTGAAAGGGTACTGGAAATCTGAAAATGTAAAGGAAGTCCAAAGACAGTGGAGGCGTGAATTTCAAACAGAACCTTTCACCCGAATTACGATTTCACGTTTTGGTGACAAATTTGAAACTGACGGTACCATTCAAAATGTGCATAAACAAAGATCTGGAAGACTTCGGACATCCACAAGCTCTAGGAAGTCAGAAGAGGTGCTGCAAAGATTTTCACAATCACCAAAGAAATCCGTCAGACAATGTTTTCGAGAAACACAAATCAGCAGGTCAAGTGTTCATCGCATTTTAAAGAAGGCAAAATGGAAAAGTTACATCCCAAGATTAGTGCATGCACTGAATGAAGATGATTCTGATCGCCGAGTATCGCCGAGTTCAAAAATAGCGGAAGACGCATCATTTGCCAACAAAATTGTTTGGTCTGATGAAGCAACATTCAAGTTGAATGGTACAATTAATTGTCACAATTGCACGTATTGGTCCACAGAGAATCCACATGTTACTGTGGAAAGGCATGTAAATTTACCGGGGATCGCAGTGTGGTGTGGTTTATCATCCAAAGGTTTGATTGGACTATTCTTTTTTGATGCAACAGTTTCTGGTATTGTGTACCTCAACATTCTTCAGAGATCAATTGTACCACAAATTCGTCGGCTGTATGGGGATGAGGAAGACTTTTATTTTCAACAAGATGGGGCATCCTCCCATTTTCATCGTGATGTCAGAAGTTATCTTGATGAAACATTTCCAAACAGGTGGATCGGACGAAGAGGCAGTGTTGTGTATCCTTCACGTTCACCAGACTTAACACCACTTGATTTTTATTTATGGGGACACCTTAAAGATAAAGTTTATGCCACTAAACCTACAACACCTGCACAGTTAAGACAAGCAATCGAAGATACGTGTCGCACAATTACAACAGAAATGTTAATTGACGTTTGCAATTCGGTTATTCAACGATGTCAGCAGTGTATTGACCAGAATGGAAAACTATTCGAACTGTTGAGATAATGCAACATTGAAACATCTAACATGTAATGTTTGTCATTTCATCTTTATTCGAACATATACTCTATGTTATGCAGTTATTATATTAAAATTTATTGATAAACACACAAGTTATTAATCATCAAAGTGTGTATACATTTTTTTGAGACACCCTGTATATCATATATATAGGAGGATACAAAATTATGAGGCACTTCCAGATGTGCTAGAAACTTGAAATTTGGCAGGATTATAGGTTCATGGTCACAACCAAAGGAAAAAATCCAAAACTGGCAAAATTTCTATTCTGAGGGGCTATTTTGGCCCCTTTTTGCCCCATTTTTCTCCCATAAGAATACATGTAAATTGGTGTAGAGGTTTTTATATTTGCATTTTAAAATTACTTCCCGTCAAGATACGTACTCGAGACTTAAACTGTCGGATAGGATATAAATTGTAGTTTCTTATTTTTTAAGTCAGAATTCAAATCCGAGTAGAATTAACGTAATTTTACAGTTTTTATTACAAAAAATTGCTAATTTTTCTGGGTCTAACAATAGGCTTCCTTGGTAACAAGCTCTATCCTTTCATATGGGTAAGCTTTTAGTGGGAATCAGAGGCTTATATTTTAATGCTGTTAATGTTAAACTACACCTAATGAAGGAAATCTTATATTGATATTATCCTAATTTTTGGGCCTGTTTTGCCCCATTACTGCCCCATTCGAGAACAAAAAAGACGATGCCGCTGCGTTGGAACCAGAGA
Source organism: Uropetala carovei (assembly GCA_036926305.1). Classification (NCBI taxonomy): domain Eukaryota; kingdom Metazoa; phylum Arthropoda; class Insecta; order Odonata; family Petaluridae; genus Uropetala; species Uropetala carovei. Next base: position 884,868 of record JAXCHB010000184.1, read on the forward strand.
CTTGAAATTTGGCACGGTTATAGAAATGTCATTGCAACCTAAGATAAAATTATAAAATTACAAAAATTCTCATTTTTAAGGGGCGGCTCTGCCGCTTTTCGGCCCCATGCGAGAACAAGAAATGCGAGGCAGCTGCATAGGAACTAGAGAATTGAAATTTGGCACGATTATAGATTTTTCATAGCCAACTAAGATAAAATTGTAAAATTGCAAAAATTCCAATTTTTAATGTGTGGTTTTGCCCCTTTTCGGCCCCATACGAGTGTGATAATTATAAGGCACTACTTAATCTGATACAAACTTGAAATTTGGCAGAATTATGGGTTTTTAGTTACAACAGATGGAAAAAATCTGAGAGTGTAATAACTCATAATGTTAGGGGCTGTTTTGCTCCATTATTGCCCCATATGCAGCGATTTTCCCCACAACTCCGTACTTAACGAAACACTTGTCGAATAAACGCGGCGAAAACGTAGAAAATCGCAGAATATCGCTGCTCTGTTATCGGTGTCTCTGTCATCGGTGAAGAGAACGCCAAACGCCCCCGCCGAATGGCTGCTCCCACAGCAACGGGCTTTATACAGGGCGAATATTACCCCTATTTCCCATTCCCTCCTTTTCGTAGGGTTATATCACATAATCAGGAAATTAACCAATACGAAGTCGAGGAGTCGCCCATTTAAGCTACCCTCCGAACCCCCCCTCGAATGGCGACACGAGACGAGGGTGCCCGTCGAGAGAACGAAGGCAGACCACCGGGATATACGGAGAGCGAGGTGTCGCCGCGGTGGTCGAGAGTAAGAGAGAGAGAGACGAGGGACAGAGACAAAAGCGAGAAGAGTCGTTCCTCGCAAAGGAGAGTGTGAAAAGTTTCCTGTCGGACAGACGGTAACGATAAGTGACAGTTTCTGAAGTGGTTAAGTGTTGTTTATACTTTATTTTACTTTATTATGTGTACGATATAGCAGATAGTTAGAGCCGTATGTGGCTTTGATTTTTGGTCGCCACACATACGAAAATTAAAATTATAAGGCACTTCTAATTGAACAACTAACTCCAAATTTGACATGGTTATATGATTATGTACAACATCAATTGGGAATAATTTGAATTTGTAAAAATGCTAAAATTTGAAAATGCTTGCAGAATGCAAGCACAGAACAACTAGTATTATATATATATATATATGAGGATACAAAATTATGAGGCACTTCCAGATGTGCCAGAAACTTGAAATTTAGTAGGATTATAGGTTTTTGGTCACAACCAAAGGAAAAAATCCGAAACTGTCAAAATTACTATTTTGAAGGGATATTTTGGCCCCTTTTTGCCCCATTTTTTGCCCATAAAAAACATGTAAATTGGTGTAGAGGTTTTTTTATTTGCATTTTAAAATTACTTCCCGTCAAGATACAAACTCGAGACTTAAACTGTCGGATAGGATATAAATTGTAGTTTCTTATTTTTGAAGACGGAATGCAAATCCGAGTAGAATTAGCGTAATTTTATAGTTTTTATCGCAAAAAATTGCTAATTTTTCTGGGTCTAACAATAGGTTTCCTTGGTAACAAGCTCTATCCTTTCATATGGGATAAGCTTTTAATGGGAATCAGAGGCTTATATTTCAATGCTGTTAATGTTAAACTACACCTAATGAAGGAAATCAGATATTGATATAATCCTCATTTTTGGGGCTGTTTTGCCCCATTATTGCCCCATTCGAGAACAAAAAAGGCGATGCAACTGCATAGGACCCAGAGACTTGAAATTTGGCACGGTTATAGAAATTTCATTGCAACCTAAGATGAAATTATAAAATTACAAAAATTCTCATTTTTAAAGGGCGGTTTTGCCCCTTTTCGGACCCATGCGAGAACAAAAAATGAGAGGCAGCTGCATAGGACCTAGAGACTTGAAATTTGGCACGATTATAGAATTTTCATGGCAAACTAAGATAAAATTGTAAAATTGCAAAAATTCCAATTCTAAATGTGTGGTTTTGCCCCTTTTCGGCCCCATGCGAGTGTGGTAATTATAAGGCACTTCTTAATGAGATACAAACTTGAAATTTGGCAGAATTATGGGTTTTTAGTTACAACAGATGGAAAAAATCTGAGAGTGTAATAATTCATAATGTTAGGGGCTGTTTTGCTCCATTATTGCTCCATACGAGGATTAAAATTATAAGGCACTTCTAAATGAGCAACAAACTACAAATTTGACATGGTTATATGATTATGTACAACATCGATTGGGAATAATTTGAATTTGTAAAAATGCTAAAATTTGAAAATGCTTGCAGAATGCAAGCACATATTAACTAGTATATATATGTATATACTACGGAAGAGGAAAGGTAAGGATATTTAGGGCAACTAGGTGTTGAAGGAAACCCAGTGAACACTTACCGGAAGTAGAGCCGCTGTGGTGTTGGAGAGACACATTTGTAGAGGTTAGAGCTTTCGGGATGATCCCTTCGTCAGCACAAGAGAGACACAACACCTAGTTGCCCTATATATATATATATATTATAGTATTAAATGTATATATATATATACATATATATATGTATATATATGTATGTATGTATGTATATATATGTGTGTGTGTATATATATATATATATATAGGGCAACTAGGTGTTGCAGGAAACCCAGCGAGCACTTGCTGGAAGGAGAGCCGCTGGGATGTTGGAGACGCAAGACCCTCCTCCCATTTCCTAATGAAGCTGGCAGAAATAGTGCTCCACAAGAACAACTTTACCTTCAGAGGGCGCCACTACCTACAAATAAAAGGTACTGAGATGGGCACTCGCATGGTGCCCTCATACGCCAATGTCTTCCTAGGTGAATGGGAGGAACGTTTCCTCGACATACACCCGAAACCGATCCTGTGGCTGAGGTATATCGATGACATTTTTCTTCTTTGGACACATGGACCAGCCTCACTCCAATCCTTTTTACAGCCCCTCTCTTCCCACCATACGCTCTCCTTCACCCACCAATCCTCCCCCTCCAGCATCACCTTCTTGTATGCCGACCTCTCCAAATTATTAACCAAATCCACACCAAAGTTCACTTAAAACCCTCCAACTTCCTTCAATATCTCCACTTCCACAGCGGCCACCCCCTCCACACTAAAACTTCAATCCCCTACACCCTAGCCCGCCGAGGACGGAGAATCTGCTCAGGCAGAGACTCAATCTCCGAGTACTGCTCCGTCCTCAAAAATGCATTCCTCCAACACAGACCTGATTCGGGACCAAATCCGACGGGCAGTCGCACCCAGCACCCCTAACCTACACTCCAACTGCCTCGCAACCTCCAATCCTCTTCTCCCGCAGACCTCCCAACCTAACAAACATCTTGTGAAGACAGGAACTCCCATCACCCACTCCTCTGCACCCTGCAGGGTCCCACCCCCACTGCAGACCCCGATGCCTAACATGCCCTATAAACCCACCCTCCAACTCATTCTCAAACCCCACCATCAACATCACCTACCCCATAACTTCCCCTACCAACTGTACCACCCGCAACGTCATCTTCCTACTAACCTGCACCCAATGCCCTGCCTTTTACGTCGGCCTCACCAGCAATTCCCTCAACATTCACGTGAACGGCCATCGCAACAGCATTAGTCTTAAACGACAGCTACCCGTGGCCGTTCATGCAAATAATCACAATCTGAATTTCAATGTTTGATTCACAGTGAGGGCCATTCACACCCTCCCAGACAATGCTTCCACCTCCCAACTCCGTCAATGGGAATTGGCCCACATCCAAATCTTAAACTCTTTCTCTTCTCCCGGCCTCAATATCCGTTAATATTTCCTTCTTTCACCCTCTCTTTCCCCTTCCTCCACCCCTCTGCATCCTCCGATCCCCGACCTTTCCACGCTCCCTTCCATCCCCACACATTCACCCCAGTGTCACTGCGAAATCAGTTGTGTCTCTCTTGCGCTGACAAAGGGATCATCCCAAAAGCTCCAATAACTTCCACAAATGTGTCTCTCTGACACCCCAGCGGCTCTCCTTCTGGTAAGTGCTCACTGGGTTTCCTTCAACACCTAGTTGCCCTAAATATCCTCATTTACCTTTCCTCTTCTGTAGTATTTATATATATGTGTGTGTGTATACAAGATTAACTTACTTGTAATATGTTTTAATATCATCCTTGAAGATAGGATATCCAATCCATGTAACAGCTTTTTTTGTCACAGAGTGACTTCTTACAGTTTTTCCAGCAGATGCTGAGACACTATTATCTTCAGCTAAAACCTGGTACTTGTCTTCATCTTCAGGCTCTGAATCTTCTGCCTCTTGAATTGCCATATTGGGGCATCTTCAGAGAATTATTAGAAAAACATTATCAAATATCTAAAGTACAAATTATATAAAATTTAGCCATTAATAATACATGGAAAATAATTTATAATTCTAACAGATGCAATTTATTAATATAGGACAGGGATGGCAAATACATAGCACGCGTGCCACAAATGGCATGCAGGCGATTTTACTTGGCATGCGTAAGCTTGTATTTTCTGTATAAAAAATGAAGTTTCTTAGAGAAAGAGTAAACTAATGGCACACGAAGAAAAATTCTGATGGTCCACAGTACTTTCTTGGCACGCGACTTGAAAATCATTTGCCATCCCTGATATAGGAAAATCCTCTTTAAATAGTTTTAACATTTGTCAATATATTTTGCTACTTAAAATGTTGAGTAAATTAAGGTCATTTTCTAAAATGAGTTATAACTGTTTTGCAAGATTTTATTTCTCCATTCCAAATATTGTGCAGAAATTAATAAGGGTTTACATTTTTAAGGAGCAAGCAATTTTTAAATCGCAGCAACATTATTTTTTCACATTTTATTAATAACATCAAAGCTCTGCATTTTCTTATACTTTTGCTGCCTGGAGTGATTTTCTTTGCATTATAAGCTTCATCTTTAATAGCCAGGACCAATTGTTTTGTGAAAAAATAAACTACGATTTCTTATTCATTTTTGCAGGTCTTACATCAAAATACAATGCAGGCATAATTATAGATATTTGCTCCTGCTACCTTAAACACAAAAACAAGAATCCAGTAAATGAGCCAGAAGACGCAAAGTTGAGGAAAGTATTAACAATTTTTTAGTAAAAAATCAGCTTACATTCAAAGCTAACAACATTTGAGATTCACATTAAAATCTCTCTGCACCATATTATTTTCCATGTTACAACATTTAGATCTTTTTTATTCCATACAATCCCCATGACTATAAATTACTATATTTTCTACACAATATGTAAACAAAGATATGCTGATATAACCTGATATTCAAGATCAATATTACCAAAAACAACGACAAACATACTTCCTAGTAATACAAGCCTGTTTACTACGGCCAGTACCACCAAATTTCACCATATCTTTACATGAAATACATGTACCACAATCAGGCTGTTGGCATGCTTCACAGATACCACACCTCCGTCGCTTGTAACCCTAAATTAAGAATAACACACTAGTTAATACAATGATGACTTAAAAATCCCTAAATTATGAAAAAATTATCAGTGAAAAGAGTTTAAGAGCAGCTAAGATTCACATGACATAAATTATAAAATAAAATTTTCTTACTGCATTTCCTTTTGTTTCACTTTGTACATCTATTTGCTCTCTGAAGAACATCTCAAACACCTCTTTCACAAGTGGAGTGGTCGTTGCTTTTGTCCATTCAGTACATTTCTTCACATGCAAATCTTTACGTTCATTGCGACGCATGGCTCGCCTAATCAGATCATCAGACACAGCCAATTAAATTCAGATTATAAATGAATATTAAACATAATAAACATTATTAAAATATTAAAAGGTGAATAATAGAATGAAAATGGTCTAACAGCAATAACAAAATAAGTTACTTCTCCTCTCCTTCAACTCAAAACCAACTCAACCCTACCCAACACAACCAACATCAACTGTCACCCGTTAATATGTAAGCACCATATGATGGGTTGGGTTGGTGTTTGCTTAGGGCAGGGGTTGGCAACCATTCACAAGTGGCATGCTGAATTCTCGTCAATGTAGGGTCTCTCATGCCACTATAAATTTTAATATATAGTTTAATAATAATTTCTATCACTTGATCAACTCTGCTTTACTTAAAGAAGGATTACATGGTAAATGACATTTATTTGTACCTATCATTAATATAAAATATAACATGAGTTTACTAAATTTCCAAAAATACTTTTGACTGTCCTTACATGTAATATATAAAATATGATTAATTTTATTTATAATTTCTTCTTTCACATGCCATTGAAAACCACCTCACATGCCAATTTGGTATGCGTGCCATAGGTTGGTGATCTTTGGGTTAGGGTGTATAAACCGGGTGACACTATCAATTTTATGGACAACTTCTATGACTTCTGTGGTGGACTCATACATAGTGCCATCTTGTGGCCAAAATTTGAATGTTCTGTCATTCACCTGATAATACACAAGTACCAAGTTGTATCCTGCCTTTTTTGGCTTATCTCAGGTTCAGAGTCTTGTTTATGTACCGAGTGATACTGGGGTATTTACTGAAAACTAGTTGCTGATTGTGCTTTCTCGGAAGAAAGGGTTGTTTACTTGAACATTGGCAGTGGTCTGATTTTACTTCATCGATAACATTTTATTTTCTTTGGGTCGAGGGTTTGGGTTTGTAAGGAAGAAACAGTACCGTCTAAAATGTTCCTAAAATATTAGTTTCTATGTATTGTGCACATGTTTTCAAGAGAACACTAAATTAAATGCCAGCATTTTGTAGACCTGGCATTATAATAGACTGAATTTTTTAAATTAATGTGAGCACAGAAATAAATGGGGAAAAAATAACTCAATGGATTATAGAAATTGATGAAATAAAGATATCTCATGATCCTATGCAAACAGCTATAAAGATGGAACTATTTTTAAAACATGAGAAAAATTATCCCATGACTGAGATCGACACATCTTCTTTTAACTTTTTAGTCTCAAGCAATAAATGACATGCTTTCTTAAACAATTAAGAACATATTAAATTATTATTCTTAAGTTGCATAACATTTTCAGCTCTACAAATTTTAATAATCACATTTCCTATAATAACTACAGTTATGCACATTATACTGTTCTTACAATCCTTCCTTCAATTTTGATATCTCCCAAGTCTTATAAGCCTGAACAAGTTTTCAATGTTGATGAAACTAGCCTAAATTTCGAAAACACCTATACTGCATTTCCAGAGATCGTACGGGTGAGGCGTGGCTACGGTTAGACTTGTAGGGTGAGGGAGAGAAAGTGTCAGCCAATAAGAGGTCTTAAATTTCCCACGCCTTTCAAAAATTCTTGACGAGCGCTGTTGACACGATTGCTCTCAGAACTGCACTCGTCCACAGCTGCTGTTGAAATGGGCGAAATTCGAAATGTGGCAACATTGGGTCGTAGCCTAAGCGAAATAACCCGAATGCGGATGGAATACTGCGAATCTGACCCGTACGACTTCGGGAAACGCACTATAATAGAACCTTTATTTTTAGAGAGGAATGTATTACTCTGGGGTTTAAGGCTGCAAAAGATTGCCTAACTCTGACATTATGTGGAAATGCTTCAGGAGATTTTAAATGTAAGCCGATGGCAATTTACCAATCTGAAAACCCTTACCCACTTAAAGGGAAGATTAAATCAGATCTACCCGTCTTATGGAGATATAATAAGAAAGCATGGATAACACGTACACTTTTCGAAGACTGGTTTGCCAAATGCTTCATCCAGCAAGTTAAGAACTACATGAAGCAGAAGGATTTGCCATTTAAAGTTCTTCTCATATTGGACAATGTTCCTGGACACACAGTTTCTCTTTCAGAAGGCAATTCAGACATCGAAGTTGTATTCCTAATACCACTCCACTCTTACAACCCAAGAACCAAGGAATCATTGCGTCCTTCAAATCGTATTGTATCTGCAGAACTTTTGACCATATTTTAAAGCAAATGGACACCAATCCTTCCATGTCCATTCACGAATGTTGGAATTCATTCAAAATTCGAACAACCATTGGTGTAATAAGACATTCGACATTCTATTTACCAAATAAACAATAAAAAAATCTGATGTGGTCAACACATGACTTTCTCCATATATGGGGTGTAAATATTTAAATTATTATGAATAGCATTATAAGGCAAAATTATTATTTCATATCGTAAAAGAATACAGTCGTCCTTATTGCCGTAAATTATATTCTGAATATGTTTACAGAATTCACTGCTACATGGTGGCGGCGCTGTATACTACAAATTACGAAAAAAGTTAAATATCTCCGAAATGGATGGTTCTACGAAAATTTGTTCCAAACAAAACTTGGAAGAAATATTATTCTCTACAACTTTGGTCCTCATGAAGATTACCAATAAGGACGTTTTTAGGGAGATATTTGACGGAAACCAAAAAAACCGATTATTTATAAATAATTCCTAAACAATAACTGTTATGGAAAATTGTTTGAAATAAAAGATGTAGGAAATTATATTTTCTACATTTTCTGTAATGGTCAATGTATACAATAATGAAGTATTATCGGAGAAATATCGAAAAAACCGAATCGGGTTTCGAATAAACCTCGACTTCCAGTTAACCGGTATTGTCCAAAAACTAATCAGTTCTTTGTGCCCACCCTAAAGTGTTATATATGAAATTTGGTATTAATATGAAAAGTACTTTTTGAGTTAGAGCGCCCATATATCCATACACACAATTCATTCCGAAAATAGTCAAAACGTGTATTTCCGTTGAAATCTCGAAGCCGATTTTTTTCGTGATCACAATACTTTCCCATACTACGTATGGAGAAAGTTAAAATGAGTGCAATATATATCTCTCTATGAAGAAATTTATAAAAATTTAAAAACAAAAAGCAAGCAACCTCAAAACACATAATTTCTAAAGCCTATTTCCTCCTCTTCTTCCTCCATTGCCAAATAATGCCCTGCTGAAACACCTCTGTCATCAACATCTTATGTTACCTGCTGCAAAATTCATGGTGAGTCAATAAATCTCTTTGTTTTTTCTTAGTTTTTCTCAACTTTCATGCTCATCGGCTTTCTTTTAAAATCATACTTTAGCCCACTATTTGTCTCTATATACTAAGGTCACTAATAAAGTAAAAACAATTAGACTTACGTCTGTTCTTGCAGATGTGTGAACCGAAGCCAATACTCTCCATTACTCTCTGCACTTGCACAACACAATTTTGTGGTTTGCGGGCTCTCAGGGAACATAAACCCCGCAAACGGTGAGGGATACTTTAGTATGTATATATATATATATATATATATATAATTATATATATATATATATATTTTGGGCAACTAGGTGTTGAAGGAAACCCAGTGAACACTTACCGGAAGTAGAGCCGCTGGGGTGTTGGAGAGACACATTCGCATGAACGGCCATCGCAACAGCGTTAGTCTTAAACGACAGCTACCCGTGGCCGTTCATGAGAATAACCACAATCTTAGTTTCAATGTTTGTTTCACGGTGAGGGCCATCCGCGCCCTCTCGGACGACGCTTCCGCCCCCCAACTCCGTCAATGGGAACTGGCCCATATCCAAATCTTAAACTCTTTCTCTCCTCCAGGCCTCAATATCCGTTAATATTTCCTTCTTTCCACCCTCTCTTTCCCCTCTCCCCCTTCTACATCCTCCAATCCCCGACCTTTCCACGCTCCCTTCCCTTCCAGCCCCACACCTTCACCCCAGTGTCACTGCCATATCAGTTGTGTCTCTCTTGTGCTGACGAAGGGATCATCCTGAAAGCTCTAACCTCTACAAATGTGTCTCTCCAACACCCCAGCGGCTCTACTTCCGGTAAGTGTTCACTGGGTTTCCTTCAACACCTAGTTGCCCAAAATATCCTTACTTACCTTTCCTCTTCCTTAGTGTGTGTGTGTGTGTGTGTGTGTATACACACACACACACTAAGGAAGAGGAAAGGTAAGTGTTCACTGGGTTTCCTTCAACACCTAGTTGCCCAAAATATCCTTACTTACCTTTCCTCTTCCTTAGTGTGTGTGTGTGTGTGTGTGTGTGTGTGTGTGTGTGTGTGTGTGTACACACACACACACACACACACTAAGGAAGAGGAAAGGTAAGTAAGGATATTTTGGGCAACTAGGTGTTGAAGGAAACCCAGTGAACACTTACCGGAAGTAGAGCCGCTGGGGTGTTGGAGAGACACATTTGTAGAGTGTGTGTATGTATGTGTATATATATATATATATATATATATATATATATATATATATATATATATATATATATATATATATATACACACACACACACACACACAGGGCCGTGCTGATGGGTGAGGCAACCGCCTCAGGCGCCTCTTGAAGGGGGGTGCCAAAATTTGACAAAAATGAAAACCTATCAACAGGGCCGTCCCGAGAGTACAGCGAATCGGGATGGTCACCCCGGGCCTAGCGGCAAAAGGGGCCCCGCGCTAATCAGCAAAATGAAGATCGCTGTTAAGCGTGGACAACACTCATAGTGGCCCGAAAACTGCCTTTATCTCATGATTCAATCCCGCTCACTCCACTAAAAGTATCCTATGTCCACCCTTCCAAAGCTTCTACTAAACAACTTTTGCTTACAGTGCAAACGTAAACACACTTCCTTTATTTACCCAGCCCACGATTACTGTTTATCGGTTCTTGCAAAAAGGCGGGGACTAGGACATGTTTGTGTATAGTATTTTGCTCTGGTTTTCTCTCGGATTCCTTACCTTACCTTCCGAGTTCAGTCTTCAGCCGTTAGTCGGTCATGTGACTGTGACCTGTTTGCGTGTTTTTATGCCATTGTGTGTAGGGAGGATCGTTCCTTGTTTCTACTAAGGCTATTCTTCAATATTCATCGTTGCTTGTTACTGAACAGGTTAGTACTTTATTTCAAATATTAATGAATGCGTTTGATTGTGTTTATAACCACAGCTCATTCATTTTTCTATTGAACCGGTTACTAATTTGTAATCGGGGAAAGCAAATCGGCGAGTAAAGTATTCTTATTGAATTATTTTCAAGCGGCATTTTTTCTTTCATTTTTAGTAAACCATGGCTATACCTTGACCCCGTAGAAAACGACCTTCTTCGTGACCAGTGGGTAGAGCTAAGGCTACCTACCCCACCTCCACACCTTCTCACCCCTGCTATCTCTTCCCCTCACTCTCGAGCTTAGAGTCCCTTGTAAACAGCTCAGTGTTGTCAGTTTCCCTCAAACGTGGGCTGTAGGCCTGTTTTCCACTTATGAAAAGTAGCGGCGTTTTTAATTTTTCGGGAAAAATAACAAACAGCAAAAGCTGGCAACTGCAAGCGAAGCTCCCACTAGGGTTGTTCACGAGGGAGGGAGTTATAGCGGGAGTGGGGGTATACCCCTGCTCGGAGGGGATGCGCAGGAATTTTCACGCAGGACGTTTTCTACGCAGTCAAGCTATAATACGAAGGTGAGTCAGAAAGTATCCACAATGTATTTTTTAAAATTAATATAAAAACAATAGAGAACTTACAAAAGTATAATTTTTCAATATAGTTCCCCTGCTTTTCAACACACTTAGTCCAACATTGTACAAGCTTCTGTATGCCTTCAGAAAAAAATGTTTTCGGCTGAGTGACAAGCCATGCATGCACCGCTTCCTTCACTGTGAGCTAGAGGTCTGCATGGGCCGGGCCCATAGGCTTAAGTCTGGCCCGGCCTGTGGAAAAGTAATGGGTTCGGGCCGGGCTTGGACCTAGACGATTTCTCTGACGCCATTCCCGTTCGGGCCAGTTGAGGACCCAGTGGACCCCTTTCATGTTTGCGCCACTGTGCATTGTTTCGTCTTCACTATTTCTTTTAGGGAGAGTTCTCCATTATCTCCTTTACAAGCGACACATCTCCCAGGCCGCCACTAGAGAACCCACGAACTCCTACCAACCGACCATCTCTTAAACAACTACTTCTATCACTATCAAGAGGGTTCAGTTTGCCTTAGGAGAAAGTGGGATCTTTGGGAGTCTTACATATGAAGCTTCATTCCCTACCCTCTCCTTTGTATCCGCCATTGGTCGTCAGTTCGCTCTGGCAGCAGATGATATTGGTCTTCCATACTGATAGAAATTGACATACAGTGGAATCCCGATTTAAGGTTCTCCCATTTAAAGTTTACCCACATTTAAGGCGGCTTTTTTGCGGCCCCGACCAAAATCCCATATAAATAACGTATTGTATGACCCGATTTAGTGTTCCTCGATTTAGTGAATTGCCCGCAATTAAGGGACAAATCTCTGGTCCCTTGTGGGGCATCGCCTCGATTTCAGGTATGTTTACACCGTGACTCGAGAATATTTCATTTGTTGGAGATGTAATATATTAATTCAATTTAACCATCAATGACACAACACATACTGGCGTTGTTACTACATTAAATAAACTCAAAAGAATTAATATGTAGTTGTGCTGTTTTGTCAATCCAGCTTAAACGTTCTAATCTGTTACGTACTTCACGAAAGTTGTGATGACGTCATCACGTGAACATGGATTTCTTTACATTTCAGTACGCAGGTGCTCGCTCACTAACGTGACGCGTTAGCTAGTTGGGCCACCCGCATTTACCACAGCCATATTTACCTTGTTATCCCGAAAGGAAGACAATCCCCCAAAAAAAAAGGAACAATGTTATTATTACATCGAGGCGGCGATGTTATTAAAACTTTGGATGTATGTTCTTACTCATCAGTCCCTGTAGCATTTCCCTACACCACACAAGACACGCAATCAAATTTGCGAGCCCACTTCGCATAAAGGGCCGAAATGTAACAAATGAGATTAAAAACTGCTTCATTGAGGGATAATTATTCGAAACTCGTAAATACAGTAAAACTCCGTTATAACGCGCCTCATTATACCGCGGATTCGGATTTACCGCGGGTCTAGTCATGTCCCCCAAAATGATTCCATTTATTTTCTTCGTAAACATCCTTGTTTCAAATTTTACCGCGATTTATTTTCTTTGTAAACAACTTGGTTCAAATTTTACCGCGATTTATTTTCTTTGTAAACAACTTGGTTCAAATTTTACCGAGATTTATTTTCTTCGTAAACAACTTGGTTCAAATTTTACCGCGATTTATTTTCTTTGTAAACAACTTGGTTCAAATTTTACCGAGATTTATTTTCTTCGTAAACAACTTGGTTCAAATTTTACCGCGATTTATTTTCTTTGTAAACAACTTGGTCCAAATTTTACGGAGATTTTCTTCATAAACAACTTGGTTCAAATTTTACTGCAATTTATTTTCTTCGTAAACAACTTGGTTCAAATTTTACCGCGATTTATTTTCTTCGTAAACAACTTGGTTCAAATTTTACCGCGATGCTAAACTCCCGTCGCTGTCTATAAGAATGATAAGAAATTGTAGCTGAAGTCCAGAACCGCGGAAGAACAGAAAAATTATCGGAAGATGACTGCGAGAATGAAGAGATGTGTGAGGTTGAGACCCCTTAGATAAGCAAAGTATTGGATAACATCAGTGAAGTGATGAATTGGATGGAGAGACAGAGTGACTGTGATCTACTTCATCTTTTACATTTGCAAAATATTAAGACGTATGTGACGAAGAAACGCCACCAGCTGTCGCGCCAAAAGAAAATATCGGACTATTTTAAAAACAGCGATTTAAGTAAGGTATGCATTTAAATCAAAATACGATATGTTTTTATAGTATTTTGCAATTAAATTTGTTATAACGCATATGCTTTCACGTTTTCTAAAATTATTTCCCGAAATACCGCGGGTTGTCGATAACGCGGGTGTACATTCTATCTCCCGAAACCTGTGTTATAATGGGGTTTTACTGTATTATCTTATATAACCCATGCGAGCCCAATTATGTCATGTATTCATTATAGCATGCGAACTTAAAAAACTGAAAGGATCTGCATGCTTGGTTGATTCCTCCTATATAGGAGCGCTCCAATTGTGTTTATTTGCTTAAATGTTTTAAGAAAGTTTGTCTCGGAAGAATTAAAGATAACAAATTCACTGCTAGGAGGTGCAATGAGGGTCACAGCTATGAAATGACCACTAATTTCGCAAAAAAACCATAAGCTAGAAGAATCACCTTTGCCGAATGACTTACGGTTGGTATTATTCTCAACCATCTTCGTTCTGTGAAATTTCACAAATGAAAAAATTGATCGTAATTGATCTATACACTTAATATTTGTGTTTTAACTAATAAAACATATTTGACATTAATGAACTGCCGTATAGTCTTTCAATTTTAGATAACCCACATTTAATGTATTACTCGATTTAAGGTACAAAAAACTTGTCCCCGACGCAAACGTTAAATGGAGGTTCCACTGTAATTTGTGAACTTCGTACATTTGTGGTTTGAAATATATTTTGTGTTATTAAAACTTTTTATAAATCCCAAAAATACCAGAATGGATTTAATCAAGGAATTTCAGAAAAAAGTACGTTTACCTTTGGAATGCTTGGAAAATTTTTAAACATAAAAAGATACTTTATAAAGGGTATATGTTTACTGAAGAATGTACAAAATGTGCAAAAATGGGGTGAAATTTCGGGCCGGACCGGGCTTGGACTCAATTATTAATGGGCCGGCCCGGGCTTGGGCAGAAGATTTCGGCCCGTGCAGACCTCTACTGTGAGCATCACTTTTCCCACTGTTGGTTGAGTTCTGAACTTTTTTGTGGCCGTCGATTTCGGATGTTTCCATTCCTAACTCTGGCGTTTACTCTCTGGCTCGTAGTGGTGGACCAATGTTTCGTCCCCAGTGATGAAGTGTCTCAAAAAGGCGTCACCTTCTTTATGATAGCGGTTCAAAAGGCGTAGGCAGATGTCCAAACTGTTGCGCTTGTGCTCTTCTGTGAGTTGTTTGGGGACCCATCTCGCACAGACTTTATGAAAGTCAAGTCTGTTGTGGATGGTTTCATGGGCAGAACAATGACTGATTTGCAGGTGATCTGCCACTTCATCAATAATCACCCGTCTGTTATTCAGAATCATGGCGTGGGTCGTTCAATGTTCTCATCAGTAGTGGACGTGGAGGCGCCCCGATTGTTCTTCATAAGTGACACTTGTGCGACCGTTTTGAACTTGTTAATCCAATCGTACACCAAGAGCAGATGTCCCTTGTGCTGTGCTATGTTGAGATGACTTCAGAAGAAGTCAAAGTTAAGGAGAACTTTATTAACTTTCTACTAGTTCAGGACACAAGTGGTCAAGGACTATCAGAATCTCTCATATCTGCTATGAATGGAATTGCCTTACATATTAAAGATTATAGGTGGCAAGGACGCGACAATGGGGCAAATATGAAGGGCCGGAATCAAGGTGTACAGGATGCCTTCAGATGAATCGCTGAGCCTTTTTCATTCCGTGTGGTTGCCACAATTTAAATCTGGTTTTAGGAGATATGGCCAAGAGCAACTCAAAAGCCATGACATTTTTTGATGTCGTACAGCGAATTTAATACTATAATATCCCAGGTCTGTTGGTTGGTTGGTTGGTCACGCTTTCACGATGGCCGATATAGAGCGTTTTAACAAACTTCCCGAACAGGTAGAAGATTGAAATTTGGCAAGGATGCTTCATTAACATATTTTAAGGTAATGACTAAAATAAATCTCCAAAAAGTCATGGGTTCGACTCCAAGGAACACATTTCCATTTTCCGTAAGGTAACATGTAAAAATCAATTTTTTGATGTGCAGGCTTTTATTGTTTTGGAAATTAAAATTAGAAGGAATTAACCTACGATCTTCGGTTCTGAACCATTTTGAAAAAAAAATTAGTTTCTTATTCTGTTCATCTTTTTCCGCATACAATTCGAAATCGCTCATGTTATACGTTTAATTCACATATTTTCTGGAAATATTGCCATTTTAACGGAATGTTGCCTTGGCTACCAATTATATTGTTAGACCTCAAAATCCTAATGTTCTATCAATCCTTATGGGTGTAAGCGTGCTCTGAATGCTTTTAATACGAGATAGGGAGGGAGAGAGGGATGGTAACTCAGGAGGAGAGAGGGAGTGTGGGAGAGGGAGAGAGGGGAGGGAGAGGGAGAAGGGAAGGAGAGGGTGGAAGGGAGGGGGAGGGAGGTAGGAGGAGAGAGGGAATGAGTGGGGAGGGGTGGAGAGGGAGGGGGAGAGGGAGAAAGGGGAGGGAGAGGGAGAAGGGAAGGAGAGGGTGGGAGGGGGAGGGAGGTAGGAGGAGAGAAGGAATGAGGGAGAAGGGGTGGAGAGGGGGAGTGATGGGAAAAAAGGGAGGGAGAAAAATGACTTTATTGAGGGTGAAATTGAGACTATATACTCCCTTCGTACATTTAAGATGGAGAGGGAGTGAGAGGGAGAAGGGAAGGAGAGAGTGGAAGGGAGGGGGAGGGAGGGAGGAGAGGGAGAGAGAAAGAGGAGGAGGGAGGCAACTATTTTAAAGTTAACTAAAAATATCCCGTCATATTGACGGGCAATTATACTTGTTTATAAAATATTTTCTGCTTCCACTCACAGATGGGAAATGCTGAAAACAAATGATCCCTCTTTGACTCCTAAACCATTGTCAGAAACTAGGTGGGAATGTTGAGTAGAGAGTGTAAAGGCAATCCGTTACCAGACAAGTAATATCAGGAATTCTTTACTTAAAGTTGCAGATGAATGGAACGGCTCAAAAATCGAAAGTGAGGCAGAGTCAAGAGCCTATTATGAGCTTCATAATTTTGAATTCCTCTTGGGAATGGTCATCTGGTATGATATTCTCTTTGCAGTAAATACTGCAAGTAAAATTCTTCAGTTAAGAGACATGCAACTTGATCTGGCTAGTAAACATATTAAAGGACTGATTGAGTTTCTACGGGAATACAGGAAAACTGGATTTACTTCAGCAATGATGGCAGCAACAGAAATAGCAGACGAGTTGAACGTCGACCCTAAATTCATTAATAAACGACCAAAACGGAAGATTGGTCAATCAGTCGGTGAGGTCAAGACCAAGTTTTAGGTTGGCAAGACGTTTGAAACTAGTTAATTCTTCGCCATCGTAAATCAGGCTCTCATGTCACTGACAACGCGTTTTGAATAAATGGGCAAGTAAGCAGATAATTTCGGCTTCCTATATGATTTTTTTAAATTTGCAGAATTAAAAGAAGATGAAATGAAAAAAGTGTATAAATTTGGATACCATATTGAGTGATAATGATTCACACGACATTGACAGTACAGACCTTTTCTCAGAATTGTGTGTGCTTCGACAGTTGATCCCGCAAGGAACGAAAAGAGCATTTGAAATCCTTAAGTTTCTCATGTCTTTAAATGGTTCCTTCCCAAATACAGAGCATATAGGATTTTCTTAACAATTCCGGTCACAGTGGCATTAGCGGAGCGAAGTTTTCCGAAATTTAAAATAATAATAACTATATTAGGACAACAATGTCCCAGGAGAGACTGAGTGGATTGGATATGCTGTCTATTGAGAGAAATAGCCTCAGATTTGGATTACAACAATCTGATGGCAGAGTTTGCTGCAAGAAAGTCGAGGAAGTTGAATTTCTTAAAGTAGGCAGAGTAATAAACAGTGAGTTTTTATTCTACTTTAGTATGAAGTTGACCTCACGTATTGTACGTTGCCATTCAATTGAGATTTATGTATGTTTATATGTATTCATATCCAAATTGTAGGTATAGATGCAGTTTTCTGGAACCATTTGTGACAGAATAATGAGCATAGATCATTATGAATCAGGCGTAAATGATCAAATTCTTGTTGGTTTTCCTAATTAAGGACTTGTTTTTGTTCTTGAACTCCAGAAGCGACTACTCATTTAAAAACCAAATAAGAGATATATGTATATTTAAATTATACAATAAAATATACATATATAAAAATATGAAATATTTTTACAATTAATTTTAGTGAGCAAATTATACATTGATAATTTCAGACTGTTAAAGGGCCCTGCAACTGCTGATCGCCCTGGGCCCCGCACCCTGGGAACCGCCCTGCCTATCAAAATAAATTCATAAGGCCAGCCCACACCTGAGGCAGACGATGGTTGGCCATAAAAACTTATCTGGTGCTGAATATTGCAAAAGAAAGGCTAAGACTCAATTAGAAGTGAAAAAGCAATCCTGGTCTTTACATAAATTCTGCAAAGATCTAGCATTGAGAGAATCCATAACAAGTGAAAATTTCATCAATCATAAAAATACTCACAAAATCAAAATAATTGTATCCTATTAAATTAATCAACTATTCCTCATATAACTTGTATGACTCCATGGGTGCCATAATTGAAATCTCCTTGGGGCGCATGATTGTCATGAGTCAGCCCTCTCTAAGCCTATCATATGATTTCAAACTTTCAATTAAATGTGTTTAGTCCAAAACAAATAAATTAACTTCTTGAAGTATACAGGCGACTCCCGAGTCTCGATTGTTCGAGTCTCGATTAATTAGAGATTTCGATCCCATCGATCGATAATATACGCCAAATAAATTTCACGTTGTTATTGGTTCCGACCAAATGCGAGGTTTAGTTTTGGTGTAGACGTAGTTATATTTGCTTTAATTGTTTGAATTTGTGCTGATTTCACTTTTTTCTGTTAATCTTTTATTTAAATTTATTTTATTGATTTATTTATAAATTTATCACTTGACATGGTATCTAAAAGGAAATGTAATAGTGATAATGTAAGGGAATCAAATAAAAGAGGGCATAAGATTCATAGTTATGAATTGAAATTAGAAATTTTAAAGCATGTTGAGAAAGGTGAAAGCCAAGATGAAATTGCACGATCTTTGGGAATGTGTCCTTCAACTATTAGCACATATGTGAAACAGAAGGAGAAAATTCTAGAAAATATGATAAATTCACGTAATTTAATAAAAACAATAAACAGTCCTAGGCGCGGTGTTGTGATTCCTAAAATGGAAAAACTTTTAAAACTTTGGGTAGATGATCAGTGTCAGAAAAACATACTGAAATCGTACGATCGTTGGGAATGTGTCAACTATTAGCACTTATGTTAAACAGAAGGAAAATATTCTAGAACGTGATAAATTCAGATAATTTGATAACAACAATAAACAGTTTCCACACCCAATAGCTCCTCTTCTTCCAACTAAAATCTTCCAACTTCTCAATTAATAAACCAAGTCCAGTAAGTGCAATTGAAAAAGATTTAAGCTATGAAAATATTTTTAATTTTATTGTTTCTTTATTCTTAAGTTATTTTGTGCTTTTTTAATAACTTTTATAATAATTTCACTGCGATAAATAGTTGTATGTATATATAGATGTACGCAGGTATGTTGTCCAGCTCACGCTAGTCGTTTGTAACAAACGACTTGCGCGATCCGGACCGGGCTGTCTGTAAAGCATATTGCATACATCTATCTTTGAAGTTCAAAACACAAATTTATTTTTTTTCCTTTTTAGTGCAAAAAATAAGGTATACATTTAAAATATTTATTATATAATTTATTTATAATTTAATATTGTTGTATTAACATATTAGTAATATTATTTTATCTTTATAGAATGCGAGGGGAGACTTTTTCCCGGGATTCGGGAACATATCCCCCGATTATAACATGCAAGTATATGGAAAAACGGTGTTCGACACTCCAATATTCGAGATTCAAACACGTTTTCAGGAACGCATCCCCAACAAGACTCGGGAGTCGCCTGTACTTTATAATAAATTTAAACATATATATATATATACACACACACACACACATATATATACATACATACATACATATATATATACATATATATATATGTATATATATATATATATACATTTAATACTATAACAGCCCAGGTCTGTTGGTTGGTCACGCTTTCACGATGGCTGATATATAGCGTTTTAACAAACTTCCCGAATAGGTAGAAGATTGAAATTTGGCAAGGATGCTTCATTAACATATTTTAAGGTAATGACTAAAATAAATCTCCAAAAAAGTCCTGGGTTCGACTCCATGGAACACATTTCCATTTTCTGTAAGGTAACATGTAAAAATCAATTTTTTGATGTGCAGGCTTTTATTGTTTTGGAAATTAAAATTAGAAGGAATTAACCTACGATCTTCAGATCTGAACCATTTTTAAGAAAAAATTATAAAGTTTCTTATTCTGTTCATCTTTTTCCGCATACAATTCGAAATCGCTCATGTTATACGTTTAATTCACATATTTTCTGGAAATATTGCCATTTTAACGGAATGTTGCCTTGGCTACCAATTATATTGTTAGACCTCAAAATCCTATTGTTGTATCAATCCTTGTGGGTGTAAGCGTGCTCTGAATGCTTTTAATATGAGATAGGGAGGGAGAGAGAGGGATGGTAACTCAGGAGGAGAGAGGGAGGGAGAGGGATGGTAACACGGGGAGAGAGGAAGGGAGAGGGTGTTGGGGAGAGGGAGAGAGGGGAGGGAGAGAGGGGAGGGAGAGAGGGGAGGGAGAGAGGGGAGGGAGAGGGATAAGGGAATGAGAGGGTGGAAGGGAGGGGGAGGGAGGGAGGGAGGGAGGGAGGGAGAGGGAGGGAGAGGGTGCGGGGGAGTGAGTGGAGGGAGGGAGAGAGATGGAGGGAGGGGGTGAAGGAAAGAGAGGGAGAGAGGCGGGAGGGAGAGAGGGGGAGGGAGGCAACTATTTTAAGGTTAACTAAACATATCCAGTCAGATTGACGGGCAATTATGCTAGTATATATATAAAAGCTTAAAGAAAAGGAAAGGTAATAATTATGGTGGCAACAAGGTGTTGGAGGAAGCCCAGTGGACACTTATCTAGATTGGAGAGCCGCTGGGGGTGCTGAGAACACACGAAATACACAAAAACAACACAAATGTGGAGCTTTCGGGCTGATGCCCTTCTTCAGCGACGGAGAGACATATACTGTTTGAAGTGACACACTGGGGAGGATATACGGGGGAAAGAGTTAATGAGAGGAGTTCGGGGATAGGAGGAGACGGGGAGGGAAGACGGGCAATAGGGTTATCGGAGATTGAGACCAGGGGGTGGGAGGGGGGGAGGTGTTGTCCAGTAGGGCGCGGATAATCCTTACATTGAAGCAGTTATTAAAAGTTGCCTTGTGTGAATTAGCGTGAGAAGCCACCGGAAGGGGAAGGTTGGTATTTACGCTGTTTCGGTGGCCGTTAATTCTGATGTTGAGGGGGTTGCTGGTGAGGCCAACATAAAAAGCAGGACAGAGAGTACAGGTGAGGAGGTAAATGACATTCCTCGTGCTGCAATTACTTCTGGAAGGGATGGGGTAGGTGATGTTGGAGGAGGGGCTGTTGAAGGAAAATGAGGGTGGGTGGATGGGGCATGTGAGGCTACGGGGTTTGTCGCAGGGTTGAGATCCTGCAGCGGATGGAGGGTTGGGAGTGGGTAGTTCTTTCTTCCACAGGATATTTCCCAAATTGGGAGACCGGCGGAAGGAAAGAATGGGATAAATAGTGAAGGAGGATTGGTGGGAGGTGGAAGTAAGAATTGAGTGGGCAGCATGGAGGATTTCCTAGAGGGCCTCCTGGATCCCGGGATGGAAGAGGGTAGTAAGGGTAAGGGAAGGGGTAGAATCAGGAATAGGTGGAGTGTGAGGATGGTGTTTAGAGGTTACCGGTGTGATTGCCCTCTAGATCTGGTCACGGATCAGGCCCGGTGGGCATCTTCGAGGATGGAGTAATATATTGAGAGAGACCTCCTGTCTGAGCAAATCCTCCATCCTCGGCGGGCTAGGGCATATGGAATCGAGGTTTTGGTGTGCAGGGGATGGCAGCTTTCAAAAGGAAGGTATTAAAGGCTATTGCTGGGTTTAATGTGGACACCGGTGCATATTTTTCCATCTTGGATGAAGAGGTCGACATCCAGAAAGGTGATGTTAGTGGTGGAAGTATTGTAGGTGAAGGAAAGCGTGGGGTGAGAGGAGAGGCGTGAGAAAAAGGATTGGAGGGAGTCAGGTCCATTGCTCCAGATGAGAAAGATGTTGTCAATGAATCTCAGCCACAATAGTCGTTTGAGAGGTGCATTGAGGAAATGAGTCTCCCATTCCCCTAGGTAGCAATTGGCATAAGAGGGTGCCATTCGAGTGTCCACTGCTGTAACCTTAATTTGGAGATAATGGTGCCTTCCGAAAGAGAAGTTGTTCTTTTTCAGCACCATTTCTGCCAAGTGCAATAGGAAATGGGAGGAGGGTCTTTTGTGGGGTCTTGTGTCAAGTAGTTTTCTGAGGGGAATATTTGTGTAGAGGGAGCAGACGTCAATGGTAGACGAAATGGTATTGGGTGGGAGGGGAGAAGGGAGGTGCTTAAGGCATTGGAGGAAGTGGTTGGTATCTTGGATAAAGGATGGGAATAGACGGATGAGAGGCTGTAGGTGAGAATCCACGAATGCAGAGATGCGCTCCGTGGGGGAGATGAAACTAGCAAGAATGGGGCGGCCAGGGATGTTAGATTTATGAATTTTAGGAAGAAGGTAGAAGGTGGGGGTATGGGGATTCTTGGGGATCATCAAGGCGATGGCAGAGTCGGTGAGGCCTTCCTGTTTTCCTGCGGAATGAAGATAGGAGGATAATTGGGAGGAGTGGAGGCTTGTGGGGTTGGAGGTGAGGCAGAGATAAAAGGTTTCGTCAGAGAGCTGGTGCTCGGCTTCTTCGTTGTATTGGGCGCGATCCAACAGAACCGTGGTGGTGCCCTTGTCCACGGGGAGGTTGATAATATTTCTAAGTTTAAGAGGTGAAATGGCATGTCTTTCATGTCTGGTGAGATTGTCTCTGTGGTCAAGAAGGTCGGGAAGGTTCTGCAAAGGATATAATTAAGGTACTGTTTTAACGAGTGTTGGGAGGGAAGGGCGGGTGGAATGTATTGGGAAGGAGGTTTGAAAAGGGAGAAGGTCTGTGGGAGGCCAGGGGGGAGGTTTGGGTGAGCAGAAGGCGAAGGGTCCCCTTTAGGGGGGTTGGTTTTTAGGCAGAGAGTGTGAACACACACACACATATATATATATATATACTACGGAAGGGGAAAGGTAAGTAAGGATATTTAGGGCAACTAGGTGTTGAAGGAAACCCAGTGAACACTTACCGGAAGTAGAGCCGCTGGGGTGTTGGAGAGACACATTTGTAGAGATTAGAGCTTTCGGGATGATCCCTTCGTCAGCACAAGAGAGACACAACTGATATGGCAGTGACACTGGGGTGAAGGTGTGGGGGTGGAAGGGAAGGGAGCGTGGAAAGGTCTGGGATTGGAGGATGCAGAAGGGGGGAAGAAGGAAATATTAACGGATATTGAGGCCGGGAGGAGAGAAAGATATATATATATATCCGAACTAATTGGGACCAAGGGTGCTTTGGATAATCCAAAATTCGGATAATTGGACAGAATAAAACATTGGAGTATAGTAAAGAAGGTTCATGTATTTAGAACATGTATTTATGTTGTAAAAAACATATTACAAAGCATTATACGAAAAATAATTATTATAATATTAATTTGGTGATCTACAAAAAATATATAATGTAAAGTGCTGGTCAACAAACTGCACCACCTTACGATCGCTCTACTGGAATTTTAGTGAACTACAAGCTCGGATCGGCCAGTCACACGAATTGACAATGCTGCTGCTTCAGGAAGGGGGAAAGGGTTCTTTCTTTTTCCCTCCCTTCCCTTCTCTCTCTCACTCTTGTTACGGCTGTCACACAAAACATTTTCCTCCACGGATTTCGTGTACAAGCATTTTGAGTGAACGAAAATATACATTTAAAATTAATTAAAATGGAGACACGAACTCGGGCGTTACCCATACGGAAGTCAAAAAAAAAGTTTATTTTTCCACTCAAAATTTAATTGAATAAACACCGATTTACAATAAAAATCTATTAAGCCGCGTTTACATGGGTCGAGAAAGTGGTCGTGATTTCACACACATTATCGGTTTATAAACTGGACATGAAATCTCGAATGCAATGACATTCGAGAAAAGTGCTGCATGGGTTTATAAAATAACCATTCAGTCGTGCTGAAGACATTGAATAAGATGGACTGTTTAAAAGACGGTGTTAATATTGTCATTGCATTGCTGTGTGACAGAGACGTAGCTATGGTCTTCGGCGCCCGGGGACAAGGCATCTTTTTGGCGCCCCTAAGGGGGGGGAGGGTTATATTCCCAGTCTGGCCCATATGACCCTTTTTCTTGTCGCCAAGTTCCAGGGGGAGGGGTTTATGGGGTCTTATATATTTAATTTAGTGTGTTGACGTCTTTAAGCAATTCCCTGTTTTACTACCATATGCAACAAACATATTTGAATGGGAAATTGGTGTGAGTAAGGCTATATGGCAGGAGATACCTCAACTCCATTGCAAACCCCCTTAGCCCGTCGGCACAACATCGTTTACAAGTGAGATCCAGTCTAAGGAAATATATAGGCAAAACAAGCGTGTCACCCGAAACTCGATGAATGAGCGATAACCCTAAAGACTTCGGGTGAGACATGAAAAGGTGGCAACCTGAGTGGCCACCTCAAATTCGTCAATGACCCATAAATTTCCTAATCTGACCCGGTGATTTCCTAATTTAGCCCGGAGATTCTCATATGTGAAGAAATTGAAGTATGTTTACTGTTTTTAAATGTTTAATACAAAAGAGATAATTAGTTTTCATAGAAATGTTAATGTGATGCGCCATATTTTGTCGCTCTCTCACGCAACTTGGCAACTCCCTCGAACACCAACAAAAGATTGCAGTGGTACCTACTTTATAACAGCGCCACCAATCCAAAATCACCGAATAAATGTAGTAATCAGAGCTACGAGTCATTCGCTGGGATTCAGAATTTGTCGTTGCCGTAGATATGGTGGTAGCAAATACAGCTAAATGTGAGTCACCCACAGAGTTTTAGCTGCTGCTGCGATAAGATTTTTTCCGTGCATATTTCACAAATTAGACGTGTTTCTTTTAAGATTCTGAAGTCTCACGTGTTTCCAAACTAAAAAGAACTGTGCTGATGGAAAATGCAATATCGAGGCCCTCGAGACTGTTACTTCATAGAGAGCATTCTGACTTATTTATGCACACATGTGGCAATATGGCATGGGTTTGGGATAGTCCTTGGACAAAACCCAAGCGATAGCTAGGGTCTGTAATAAGCACCATCAATTTTTAGACTTTCTAAATTGTACTTTCAAAACATCGTAGCTAATCTTGCTGCCTTGAATTGTGGAGTGTCTAGGGTGATCACATATGATTGACTATTTTAAGAGACAGATCCTTAAAAATACCGGACCATTAAAAATTTTACGGGACTTTTTTTAGCTTTGAAAAAAATATTCTTTGAAAGTATATAAGAAAAAATTATATTTTTTACAAAAAATCTACACAAGATAAATGCCTAGGAAATAAAATGAACAAAACAATTATTCTTGAATAATAAAACTAAATTGCACACAAAACTAAGAACATATTCACAAAGAATAGTTTTCGTCACAGTAAGATTTTTTGCGCTTCAGAAGATCTTCATTAGTAAGAACATAATTATAAAAGTCTTTAGAAGAAAGATATTTAGTTTCTTTTCACCTACAGTTCTGCCTTTACTGCACTTCTGTCAAATACTATGTTCATATTGTCATTCTATTTATTACAAAATAAAGAAAATATTCTTTCCACAAAAGCTTTAGAACCTGGTACTGACTTAATAATTTGCATCAGCTTACAAAATTATTTTTTCGCAAGATTTTAATATCCCATTCCATTTATCTAGGAGAGATGAAATCTCGTTTGTAACTTTTCGTAAAAGTAGGTTCATTTTTGTAAACTCTTCATACATTACATTACATTAATTAAGTACTCGAAATGGAAAATATTACGAAATGGAACTCTCGGGAGGAAAAGATTACAATTCGAAATTAATCGTTGATATTTTCGATACATGTGTGGTCTGGGTTCGTTCCAGCTCATTCCGAGCACTGCATTAATTACATTAAAATACGGGAAATGTGATTACCCTAAGTTTATCTGAAATCAATATATCTATTTTCATAAAAAAATACGGGACAAAGTATTGATGTCACATGGGACGCAGGACATTTAAGGAAAAATTGGCCGAAAAGCGGGACGTCCCGTAAAATACGGGACATGTGGTCACTCTGGTCCGTGTATGCTGCTGACCAGAGAATTTTACCTTTAACCCGGAGACTAGTCCCAAAACCCAGAGACTCTGTGTCAAATTCGGAGGGGTGGCCACCCGAAGCGGGACTTCACAAATATTTTGTAAATATTTTTCCCTGACTCACTTACGATCACCATTTCTTAAGTCTCAGGTACCATCTAAATGTAAAGAAGCTACGGTATCACTATACCCTAAAGATAAATACAAGAGTGATTCATTGCATCTCGGGCCAGTTCCCAGAAAAATTTTTTCATGGCTCGCATCTCTTTTGTCTTAATCCGTTAGGATATTACATTCAGAGCCTTGCTGGCATATGGGTGCAAGGGGTGCATCACATCTGGGCGGCAACATATTAGCGGCGCAATTCACGGGCCGAGGGAAAAATCTCTCTTAAGTTAGTGTTTTGCACAATTTATTTCTTAAATTAAATACAACTTTTAGTATAAAAATCGAAAAAAATCTGGACCAGGGTGCTTTTATAAGTCCGTAAGGGAAGGCATAAACTGCTTGTACCTGGGCGGCAAATATGTCCTGTGTGGGCCTGATTACGTTACTCCGCGACCTCCTAGCGGATCTGCTTTCATCGATAAAAATCGGTCCATGAGTTTGCGCCCCTTAAGCCCTGTGCCCGGAGGCAACTGCCCCCCTCTGCACACCCCTCGCTATGCCTCTGCTGTGTAATGAACTTTGTGAAGTTTTGAGAAATCTTAAAAAGAAGAGGTGGAGAGTTTGGGTAAAGAATTGGTTAATGCAGCAGAGAGCTTTGAGAGCATCAAACACCATTTGCAAAGAACTGAAGAAAGAGGACCCTATGCCTTATCGTAATTTTTTAGACTATCAAAGGTTCAATTTCATTTGTTACGTCCCACAAAACACATTCATTTTCATATAACAAAACAAATTTCATTATGTCATCATTCCACTGACGAGCCATTTTTGCACCAATTTAACAAAATCACAACACTGGGAGCACTTACACGTGGTTGTTTTTTTAAATAGCAGTGAATTAGGTTTTGGTTTTTTAAATCAAAGGAATAAACGATTTTAATTGTATTCTTGTGTTGCTTTAAAAAGAACGCTACCAGTATTTCTGTGTCGTTAAACGATGAAAATCTTGATAATGTCCTTTTCCCATAAGGTAACACTTAAAAATCAATGCGGGAGATCACTGTGGGGGCAAAAGGGTTGCTTTAAAAGGTGATTAGCATTTGTGAGGTGTCGGTTTAGAAGTGGACACAGAGAAGTTTACAATAGCACAATTGGAATCTTTTTTGGAAGGCAAGGCAGGTGTGGGTTAGGATAAAGGGATGGGGATGAGTATGGGAGCCCGTGGGAGATACCGACAAGAGTTCGTAGATGTGTAGAAAGGTTGCAGTTAGCAAGCGATGGGGAGTGAGTGGCAAAAAGTGTACTCATTTACAATGAGAGCGGTATTTCTTGGAAGAACATAGAATTATCTCAAGTTTTTCTCAATGTGGCTCTTATCAGGATTTCCACAGAAAAGGAGGTTCATGTGGTTTTGCTCCAACGATGTTGTAGTTCACAGAGTTATTTTTAAAAAAAGGTTTAGTTAGGTTGTTATAATTTCATTTCAAATACAAAATGAAGTAAATATTCAAGGTTTTAATGGTTTAACAACACAAAAGCATCGGTAATGCTCAATTTAATGCAACAAAAATATACGATTAAAATCATATATTCATTTGATTTTTAAAATCAATAGCCATTTTGCTGCTATGTAAACACAGCAATGGGAGAACAGAATTGATATAAAAAAGAATGAGAACCGGTTGCTTTTTATGTTAATAAAAGTGGCTCTTTTACTAAGTTATTCTTCTCATTCTTTTATGATGGAGTTCCATCAAGTAAAGGCTTCCTCCGTTGATTTTGAGAATTGATATTAACAACCGTATTCACTCATGTAACACGCGCAATTGTGTACCCCACGCACTCCTATTTTTGGGCCGGTTCGGAGGGGAAAAATTAATTTGAGCCAGAATAAGTTTTTTTAAGTCACATTTCCCACTCCCTGAGACAATTTCTGCTCATGTTTCAGGAAAAAATGTGCGCGGGGTAAATATGGTAATTCCTATTTAATAACGCTAGTAATTTTATCGTTTAAAAAAATAGTTTCGTTTATTAAAGTTATTTACTTAACTTTTGGTTACACATAATTCATAAACTTAAATTTAATAGTTTCTCACTTAATTCCTGAAATGTAACATTTTTCGTAGTTTTCTATACTTTGTTATTTTTTAAAATTGCTTATCTAAGTGCTTGGCATCCTATCATATAACTGACTGAAATCCTCCCCCTCCTATGTAAAAATGAATAAATATATTGTTCAAATTCAACTTATAGCATTCGTAAACAGATATCTGGCGTCGAAGGAATATGCGTTAAGTATTCAGTGCAACTAAACATTTTTCATTGTTAAGGCATTGAAATGTGTATTCCTTTCGATTCCTAATAAATATTTATGCTAACTCGGAATTTAGTTACCGTATATACTCGTGTATAGTACGAGTTTTTACGACCAAATTTTTATTGCAAAAATTGGGGATCGTACTATACACGAGTAATGCATTTGAGGATTTAAAATTCATGTATCTTCACGGGCATTTTCGGTGAAGTTATGCCACCTGCACGCATTCTAATGGTAGGCTAGCCTTAACAGTGAGGTCCTGTATCGTTGTTATATTGCTTCGTGAAGAGTAGAATCTTTTTCATATATACAGCTTCAAATTCACAAATACTTGATATAAGTGACGATTTACGGGCACTTCCTTTCTTGAATTTTATGCATGTACATCTTTGTTTGTGTCTTTTTACAAGGGATGGATTGGAACGAGTTGGACTAAAAGTATCGTAGACGGCGTAACTTTATGGAATTTCGACATCTCGGAAAAAAGAAATTACTTTGTAATATTCAACAGTCTTTATTGTTCCTTCAATCACACACCGACCGGTTTCCACTACAAAGTCATTCTAAAGGTGTTACGTCGGTTAGTAACACCATAAGAATGATTTTATAGTGGAAACCGGTCGGTGTGTGATTGAAGAAACAATAAAGACTGTGGAATATTACAAAGTAGTTTCTTTTTATCCATTATCCCTACCTATTAAATAGATGAGCGGGTGGAACCATTACATACGCGGAACGTAATCAAGACGTACTAGAATTGAAACGATTTTATTTCATCTTGTGCAATCATGATTCCTATCACTTTTTATTAAATGTTTTAGGAGTAAGATACTTAACCTATTCGAATATTAGTGTACTTGTAAGAAATACTATTACGACATTTACGGCCTATTCTATGGTGGTGTGGAAAATCAAGGTTGTTCGATATATCTCGCTCATAACCATCGAGTTATCGAAACGAAATATATCGACCATGGTGAAAAGCTGGGGTCGAACTATAAACGAGATATATGAAAAAATCAGGTTTGTTCACCAAAAAATCAGGGGTTGTACTATACATGGAGTAGGCATATACACGAGTATATACGGTAATTTAATCTTGACTGGAAAAATAAACATCGTTCTTTTCCACATCCGTATGTTAAACTCCGGAGTTTGTCTCTCGATTCTAACAAATTTTAAAATGCAAAGAATTATATCTGACACTCATTCATGTGTTACCGAAATGGGGAAAGTAAGCACTACTGAATTCAAAATCATTATCTTGAGGGAAAATATCTGATCCTTAAGTTCTGGGAGAGAGCCGTAAACCCTTCTCTAAGGGGAGGGAGGGAGAGGAAAAGGAGCCTTCACCCCCTCCTCTACTATAACTGTTGCCATATCGCTTGACATCTCGTTCGAGGTTAGTAGTTCACTGAAATTCCAGTAGAGCGGTCGTAAGGTAGTACAGTTTTTTTGATCAGCACTGTACGTGAAATGCAACAGTGGAATATAAAATTTCATTTATTTAAGACAAGAACAGAATGATTGATAGTTGTTTTGTGGAAGTCCTAATTTTTTTGCAGCTAAATCTCGTAATCTTCTTAAACAAAGCAATTGGACTGAATCACACTCTTCTTGTCCCTCCAACCATTCCATTGCTGTCTCCAGGCATTTGATGGCTTCTACATGTGAAGGACCCTCATATCCAGTATCATCATCTCCTTTTTCTTCCTGAGTGCCTTTCTCCTCTTCTTGCACTGTTTCAATTATCTCCTCTTCTGATAATAATCGAAAACCAGGGTCATTAGCGTCACAATTTAGCCACTCCATGGCATCTTCTAAATCACATTCATAGCACCCAGGATTTTCATTTAGTGCTACTTTTATGGCATTGACAGTTTCTTCTTCCTCCTTAGCCTACTCGGGTACAATTTGAAAAATTTTATTCCATGCCCTTATAAGAGAAGTTTTCTTTAAGCAATTCCAAGAATGTGTCACCATATAACAACATTCTCTAATATTAAAAAACCTACAATTCCTTCTTTGTCAGTGTCATCGGCCAACAAAAGTTTTTGAAGGAGTTGCTTCCTATACTGACATTTAAATGCTTCAATCACACCCTGAACCATTGTTTGGAGTATAGATGTCGCATCTGAAGGGAGAAACATAACTTTAAACATGCTGTCGTCATGTTCCAGAAGTTCAGATGAGGGATGAGATCGCACATTGTCTAAAATAAGTAGAACTTTTCCGACTTTTCCAATTTTTTTCTTGGTCTTTTTTAACTTCGGGAATGAAGGTTTTGTCATACCATTCCAGAAACACTTGAACGTTCATCCATGCTTTTTTCTGGCTGTTGTAAACAACAGGTCAAGTTTTAACATTCTTAAATGCCCGAGGTTTTGCTGATTTCCCAATGAGTAGCACAGGCAGCTTGTGATTTCCACTGGCATTAGCACATAACAAAATTGTTACCCTCTCTTTGGACACTTTGTAAACGGGTGCAGTCAATTCTCTCCGTGATGCAAGTGATTTTCTTGGCAGAGTTTTCCAGTTAAGTCCGGTTTCATCTGCATTGTAGATAAAGTCCACATCGTATTTTTCTTTTTGAATTAAGTCTCCTAAAATTTTTACAAAACTATTGGCCCCATGAAAGTAAGCTGAAAGCTTTTCGCCATAAATATCCAGTTGAGGTATACCATGTCGTAATTTAAAATTCCTCAGCCACCCAGAGCTTGCCTTAAATTCTGGACTACCACAAAGTTTTTCATTAAAATGTACTGCCTTTTCACAAAGAATAGGCACTGAAATGGGCTGACCAAGTGACCGCCTTTGTAAAAACCACAAGGAAACAGCTTTGTCCAATTCAACATTTTCTGGCTTTTTCAATGTTCTCCGATTTGAACTTCCATCCTCCTCCTCCAAAACAGAAACAAAATGAAGGATCGAATCGCTGTTCTTTTTTATGTCTGATATTGTTGAAGCTCCAACACCATACTTCTCTGACAATCTTTTAGCAGATCCACCCTTTTTCAACTCGTTCACAATATCCATTTTGTCCCCAAAGAAAGAATGACTCTTTTGCATTTGGTAGACATTTTCACTTGAAGAAAGGGAAACTGTGAATTAAAAAAATAGTTTTCAAGGAAACACAAAACACAATTGTGAATGTAATACGAATTGGTTGGTAGTCATGTGGTCATTGAACATAACACCAAGCATATTTCATGCACTAAATTTTTAGTCACATTTTGAAACATACACGAATTATTACAATGAAAATTTTGCAAACTTACCCTAATAATTAAAAGAGTCGACAGGCTTCTGTTGATTTTCTGATGTAGATCTTCTCTCTTCTATTTGTTGATACTCAAGGTCACGTTTTTCTTGGTTGCGCTTAATCCAAAGGTGAACAGAATAATTTACACACAAGCTCTTAGCTACTGGTGTGAAATTATTTTTTCTGTGGCATATGGTGATATTTATACTGATTTAGCTGAAGGTCAGGGAGGAGGATTGACCAACGGTGGTAATGAATGTAGGGTGATTGAAGACAGTTGAGTGATCATTGGCGGATAAGGAAGGGTTGGACGAATTGTTAGAGTGAAAGTAAGTTCGCTTGTGAAAAGTAGGAAATTCGTGGTTTGGGTGGGGTTTGGACAATTGCGGAGGGGAGCGGGGGAGAGAAATAGACATTTTCTGTAAATTTTGAAATGTAATTTGTTGTTTTTCCTAGTTAGAAGAATGTCTAGGAAAGGTAGAGATTATTTTTTTCTGTTTCATGTGTGAATTTAAAGGTCTCAAACATTTGGAGGTATTTTTCCAATTTTATTCATCCTGTCTTCACCATGTCTCATGAGTTCTTCATTTTATTTATTGTAACGTCTCTCCAGACTTACGAACTCAACAAATTACACAAATCACCACACAAATCAAAACATTATCTCTTGACATCAAGTTTCTTAAAACTTGTAAATTACACAGTGTTTTTCCCAAATTCATGAATATTTTCCCCAACTCTAACAATCCTTCCGCCATTACTGCTTTTTCCTTTGCCAAATAGAAGTGGCTGAACACAGAAATACGTAAATTGTACAGCAAACGAAGCACGCTTGAATTAAAAACCTATAATTTACATCTCAAAATCATGAAAAATCTTTCACGCACAGACATTTTCCTCTTTGATCAGTACAACACAAAGATGCACAGTGTCATAGAACATAAAATTGAGAATAAAAAACTTAAATTACGGAAAAAAATACTTTTTCTCATAAACAGCAACCCTAAAACGTCACCTACACCTAGTCCATCTAAGAATTTCGTTGTTAACTTATCGAACGAATCGTTCCATAAAAATGAAATTGATCTTCTCAACAAAGGTCTCAAACATACTCTTCAATACCAAAAACCTCCGACAGACGACATAATTGTGGACATCGAATCTTCCATAAAATTCCTCCCTGAAAACACTAAAACATTCATCAGAAATGCCACTTACCATCAAATAAAAAATAATATCACCAACATAAATAAACTATCAACACAAACACCGAAAACTTATCAAACGATTAGTTCTTTAAACAAGAAATTGCTACTACCTAAAAGCAGATAAAGGAAACAACGTAGTAATAATAGATAAAACTGATTATCACAAAAAAGTTGAACATCTTCTCAACGAAGGTCCGTAAAAAAAATAACAAAAAATCCTCTTAACAAAATGATCACCTCTACAAAAAACGTTCTTAAAACATGTCCTACACTAATAAACAAACAACTACTTTACCGTTTAAACATCTCAAATCCGACAGTCCCCAGAATGTACAGCCTACCAAAATTACACAAACCTAACATTCCTTTAAGACCTATAGTTTCAGGAATCAATGCTCCCACATACAATTTAGCCCATTGGCTCAACAACGAATTTAAACAAATGCAATTTCCTAATGATTCACGTATCAAAAACTCGAAAGATTTCATCAACAAATTAGAAAACATAACTCTTTCAGACAACGAAATATTGGTATCGTTTGACGTAAAATGTTTATTTCCTAGTGTCCCCATAAAAAACACAATAGAATTTATAAAAAACCCACTACTGGAAAAAAACCTTCTTGGTCCGATTGTGGACGAATACATCCGCCTAACTTCCCTCTGTATGCAACAAACATATTTTCAGGTCAACAACTCTTTTTATCAACAGAAAGAAGGCACAACCATGGGCAACCCTTTATCTCCCTTATTAGCAGAAATCTTCATGACTAATTTCAAACGCATTTCTAAGAAAACCTTTCCGTATTTTCCTAACAATTGGCTCAGATATGTAGATGACATCTTCGCTATTTTCGACACATCGAAAGGAAACATTGTTGAATTCTTAAACTTGTTAAACAAGCAGTTTGACACCATTAAATTCACACATGAAACAGAAAATAAAAAATCTCTACCTTTCCTAGACTTTCTTCTAACTAGGAAAAACAACAAATTACATTTCAACATTTACAGAAAACCTACACATATCAACACATACATCCACATGAGTTCTCACCATCACATTTCACAAAAACTAGCACCTTTTCATTCCATGATCCATCGATTACTCAACACACCACTATCAAATACAAATTTCTCTAAAGAATTATCCTATATAAAACACATAGCCATTCAGAATGGTTTTAAACCAGAACTCATTCATAAAATGTTAAAAAAAAACATCAACACAGAATGAACCTTAGAAACTGCACAACACTCAACAACAAAGACACCAATACCAAAAAATTTATGAAGTTACCTTACTACCCTTATGCTACCAAAAAACTTCAAAAAATCTTCTCCGAAATAGGATTACAGACAGTTTTTGTTAATGAAAATAAATTGTCAAATCTCGTTAAAAACCCTAAAGACAGCATACCCCCCCATAAGAAATCAGGCATATACCAAATCAAATGTGAAAAGGGTGACAAAATTTATATTGGACAAACGAAAAGGAAATTAGAAACACATTCAAAGAACACTTAGCCCATTACAGAAACAATAGAACAGACAAGTCCAGTGTGGCATCTCACATCAACACCTGCCATCATCCTATCACAACCGAAAATTTAAAACTTCTAAAAACGGTAACCAACGAAAACAAACTAGATGCTTATGAAAGCCTTTACATACACCATAACCAAAATAAGATAATGAATAACGACGCTGGCCCTATCCCCCACTCCCCTTTATTTCAGTTAACGATCGATACACCTTTCCTTTCCCTACTTCTCTAACGGTCAACAATAGTATAAATACTCCGCCCCACCTTACACACTTTGACACTGCTGAAGATGACAATGTTGCTGTTGAAACGCACGTCCTGAGTGATCCTGCAAGTCTTCTGTGCCTTGGCACTTAAGTACCGCCTTTACGGTGATTTGGAGGTATTTTTCCAATTTTATTCAGTGTTAGTGGTGTTCTGCAATTTTTATGAGAGGAGAAATGGCAGACTTGACGGAGCAGCGAGTGTGCATCAAGTTTTGCTTCAAATTCCGCAAAACCACATCGGAGACCCACGAAATGCTTAAACAAGCATTTGGTGATGATGCCGTGGGCAGAACCCAGACTTTTGAGTGGTTCTCACGGTTCAAACATGGGC
Organism: Uropetala carovei; assembly: GCA_036926305.1. Classification (NCBI taxonomy): domain Eukaryota; kingdom Metazoa; phylum Arthropoda; class Insecta; order Odonata; family Petaluridae; genus Uropetala; species Uropetala carovei. The sequence goes on from JAXCHB010000184.1 coordinate 920,157, forward strand.
AAACGTCGGTTGAGGATTCCAAACGTTCTGGTCGGCCCTCAACCAGCAGAACCGACGAAAATTTGAAAAAGTGCATCGGGACATCCACGAGGACTGTCGGCGAACAATTAACAACATCTGCAGCATCGCTGACCTATCGTTCGGTACATGCCAATGCATTCTCGTGGAGGAACTCAACATGAGGTGGATTGTTGCCAAATTCGTGCCCTGATTGCTGACCCAGGACCAGAGGCAACACCGGCTCATTGTGTGCAGGAACCTCCAGGAACAGGTAAGAAATGACCAAAATTTCCTTTCCAAGGTTATCACTGGTGATGAAAGCTGGGTTTATGGCTATGACCCAGAAACCAAGCAGCAGTCATCCCAGTGGAAGAGTCCATCTTGACCACGAACGAAGAAAGCGAGGCTGGTCAAGTCCAACGTCAAGAGTATGCTGATGTTTCCTCAACATGGAGGGAATTGTTCACAAGGAGTTCATTCCTATAGGCCAGACGGTGAATCAGCACTTTTACATCGAGGTCCTGAGGCGTTTGAGGGAGGATGTGAGGCAGAAACGTCCAGACAAGTGGTGCACACAGGACTGGCTGCTGCATCATGACAACGTGCTGGCCCATACCGCTCTGTCTGTGCAGCAGTTTTTGGCGCTGGTCCCCCATCCTCCCTACTCCCCCGACCTACTGTAACTTCTTCCTGTTCCCCAAGATGAAGATCCTGCTGAAGGGGCGACGATTTGACACCGAGGAGATTCAGGCAGAATCACAGGAGGTGCTGACCAACATCCCCCAAATGCAGTTCCAGAGGTGCTTCCAGCAGTGGGAAAAGCGCTGGGCCCGCTGTATCATTTCCAAGGGGACTACTTCAAAGGGGACAGCAGTGATTAGCACCTAAGGTAAGCCTACATTTTTTTATCGGTACAGTCTGGAAACTTTTCGATCACACCTCGTATATATACCATACTTACCTGAATATAAGAGAAGGTTTTTTTCCAATTTTAGTGCCTGAAAAATCTTGCATTGTCTTATATTCGTGTAGTATGGAATAACTTCGCATAAATTAATCGTGTCGTAAAAGTGGATGAAATTCGTTTTGATGCCTGTGAATGTAATTCTATCCTATCACAATGAAAAGCTGGGGTTTAGAAACCTGATACTTCATGCACTACAATGCAGCAAAAGCTAATTAGAACAGTCCTTGTTGAGAGCAAAAACATTCATTTCAGCACCAGCAAATGTCATTCTATCCTACTGTGGGTGTGCATAATGACACTGGGTATCTACAAGTTTATTTAACAACAAGGAACAATTACAACAATAACAGAAACAGGAGAGAGAAATGCAGGGTACACTAGAAAGCTCGTGCTTGCACGTGGATTACTCAGCAGTTCCGTGCTGCTGGGAGCCAGGTCCCATAGCAGGAAAAACGAATCTCTGCTCATGGTCGTTCGGCAGTCAAGGTATGCATAAAGAAACAATCTCGTCGTGTCAGCCATTTAAATAATTGTAATTACGACTTGAATGCAAAAATTGCAATAAGTGAACATAATCAGATTGTAAATTTGTCAAAATTACTGGTCCAAATATTTTTTCTTAAACACTGTGTTTAAAAAAGATTCGTCTTATATTTGGGTAAATACAATACAGGCGACTCCCAAGATTTGACAATTCGAGATTCGACAAATTCAAGATTTCGACGCAGCCGATCGAATTGGGAGCTACTTTACACAAAGTAATTTTCGTCCCTATCAACCACGCGGGGTTTAGCTTGTGCAGACATAGTTATTTCTGCTCTAATTGTTTGAATTTGTGCTGATTTCACTCTTTTTTCTGTTAATCTTTTATTTAAATTTATTTATTTTATTGATTTATTTATAAATTTATCACTTGACATGATATCTAAAAGGAAATGTAATAGTGATAATGTAAGTGAATCAAATAAAAGAGTGTCATTCAACTATTAGCATTTATGTGAAACAGAAGGAAAAAATCCTAGAACATGTGATAAATTCACATAATTTGATGGCTGGTTTGATGGCAGGTTTGCATAACCTTAAATTAACTGGTGAGGCTGCAAGTTATTTTGTGCTTTTTAATAACTTTTATATTAATTTCGCTGTGATATACAGTTGTATGTATAGATGTATGCAGGGTTGCGCTGCAGATGGCCCGGTCCGGCTCGCGCGAGTCATTTGTAACAAACGACTCGTGCGAGCCGAGATGCGGGAACATATCCCCCTGTTATAACATGCAGGTCTATGGAAAAATGGCATTCGACATTCAACAATTCGACCACGTTTTCAGGAACGCATCCCTGTCGAATCTCAGGAGTCACCTGTATATTCCTATATTGTCATTTTATGTTGTTTATGAAAACAATTCCAAATATATCACATACTAAAAGCTAATGAAAATTACTTTTATAAAAAAGGCATTTGCTGTGTAACGGTTTTCAATTTATTTCAATGGAGTCAATAGTTCTCTTGTAATAATTATTTCCCAAAACCACAACTTTTACCTAGCAGAGAAAAAAACCTTGGCATGTATCATAAATGTTAATGTAGATAAAATTAAGTTAGTGCTGCGTAAAGTTTAAACTGATATAAGTAACTGATTGCATTTCAAAATAAAATAAGAATAGATTCCTACAATATTCTTTAATTAAATTTAAAAAATTAAATATTGTATGATAAAAATGTTCCCATCACAATTTACCAATGTATATAAGGATATTATCTATATAAAAGTTATTTATAAAAATTCATTTTTATACCGTCACTTGTTCTTGCTGCAACATACTACCGTATTTACCCGAAAGGTAGACGACCTCGAATTTAAAATGAACCCTAAAAAAACCAAGGTCTATTTACGAAAAACTTTTAAATAATAACACACTAAAAGCATGAATAAAAAATTGGTACAAAATACATTGTACAAACTTTCTCATATAATAATGGGTCGTTTAGTTATCTTTAGAAAATCGTATCAGCCTGTTTTTAGAAAATCCAATTTTTGTTAAAGCTGCCCAAGAATAAACTAGCCTTATATTCATTCATTGAGAAAAATGAAATATGTAATATTATTGCAGAAGTATACTCAAGTAATTCTACAAAATTTCATCAAAATCGTTCGAGCCGTTATTGAGAAAATCAAATTATTCTCAAAGTTGCATAGAATAAATTAGCCTTATATTCATTTTTTGAGAAATATGAACAATACAGTATTACTGAAGATGTAAACTCAAATAACTGAACGAAATTTGATCAAAATCGTTAGAGACGTTTTTGAGAAAATGAAATTCTTGTTAAAAATGCGTAGAATAAACTTCCCTTAATTATTGAGCAATGTCAACCATTTCTTCATAGACTCTGCTCAGTATGATAAAATGCCTAAGTGCGAGATTTCATTCATTTTCGCTCTACCATTTGGGCTCTAGACGGCACTGGGAAAACCACTTTTTCAGATTCAGCAAGACCTAAAACGTATATTTCCGTAAAAATCTCAAGGTCGAATTTTTTCGCGATAACAATACTTTCTCAATACTTTGTATGAGGAAGCAAAAAGGCATTGGCTTTGACATCTAACAATTATTCCTTTAGGTAGCAGTTCCTTAAGCATTGTTTTGCATTTTAAAATAACATACGGCGGCAACTTCGTGCCATCCGCTAACGCAGCCAGCATTACCGTAACGCGTAATTTTTCATTCCCGGAAGTTTTTATAGTGACACTATATCTTTGGGGTAACTTATTTTAAACTTAAAAATAATGACTAGTCTTCGCTTCACATTAAAACTTGGCGGCTGCCAATCCTTGCTTAACCGTCTACATTGTCACACATATCAGATTTCCTACCCAGCTGTAAACACACCCCTTCCATCAGTAGCCCGGAGGTAATCTTTCGTACTATGTGCAACTTTAAGAACTATGATATGCATTTTTAATGTATTATAATAATTAATTAAATGTAATGTATTGTTGAATGCATTTATAAATGCGTTTTCATGGACATATACTCGAAATCCGGGTGTTCCGTGCGGTGTTTAAAATGCACGCATTTTTCCCACCTAAAACTTTGTACTCGATTTTAGGACGATCCCTAATTTTTTTTCGGACATTTTTTGTAAAAAAACTCGTCTTCCTTTCAGGTAAATATGGTAGTATGTTGCAAAATACTGCTCTAGAAAACACAATAAGCAGCAGTTCAGGAAAGTGGATGTGAGAGAATTTACCTTTTTCCAAAAGTAACACCGGCTAATTTGATGAGGGATCGCATACATGGAGAGGTCAATAGTAAACCATAAGAAGAGTTAGAAGTATTGCTGTCACCTCCTTGCAAAATTGTATCAGCATTGTCAAAACTCAGCACCTGCTCACACACAAACTGGGCATGACGAAGCAAACCATCCTCTGTGAGAGGAGGCACATTTTCTGGAGGGACAGTAGTCTGCAGAGGAAACATCAATATATATAACAGAATTAATTCATATATGCCCAGGTGATAAATATACTTACACTTCAAATTTTTAAATATAGCATTGTGAAGCACGATTAAAATCATGTTCATACCTGAAGTGTGTTGAGGAGGTCTTCATAAGTATCTCCACCATTACCCCTTGCCCCACATAAGAACTCTATAACTACTTTACTCATGAAAATCTTCTCCTTTACAGCAGTCATGAAAGGAGCATATTCATTACTAGGCTCCATCAGGACATACTCTCCAAATGCAGTAGAAAATCCTATAAGGGCTAACTCTCCTCCATCAAAGCCAGATATCCACCATTCATTAATAGGCCCCATGTTTTTTGTTGGGATACCACCTGAAAGTTAGAAAAAGGAAAACAATGTATTCCATCTTTTGAGGCTGATGGATTATCTATGGATTCCATTTAGGATCAGGATGTGGCACACCCATGCTATAAAAGAAATTCCCTGGATGGCACACTGTTTTTATCACTCGATCGATGCTTATTTTGGCAATATTATTTCTAAAAAAGGTGACCTCCTAAACAATACTTTCTAGCAGATTTATTTAGGATTTTATTCACACAGGAAATATTTACACTTTTATTTTAATAAAATGAAGTGTTTAATTTTCTATACCATTTGAAAAATGTAAAGATTTACATCTGACATTGATGGATAAAAGCTTACAAGAAGCAGATATTGAATGAGTGGACTAACTTGAAGAGATCAAAGCTTTAGTTTAACATTTTAAAACAAATATGCCACCCACTTAAGTACATCAATATATTCTTATCATTATCGTCAGGGCTGGTCTGTCCAAGACATGTGCCACCAGGGCGGGTTTCAGGTGTAAGCAACAGCTTAGAGGCACCACCTCAAGAAGGGCAGCAAAATGACTGGTTTAACCCTTTCCTGCCCTTAGCACCCGAAACAGCCTGTAGCAGAATTGCCGCTTCGGTCCTTAGCAGTCATAAAATCTAATAAGACAAACTGTGCCTGCAGCAAGATGACTCTCTTTCTCAAGTAGGGGATCATCCATGAATTACGTCACACTCTAGAGAGGAGAGGGGGAGGGGGGGTTAGAATTTAGAATTTTGTGATGTATCATGACGTGAGGGAGGGTATCTTTTAAGAACCTGACGTCCTTGGTTTGATGAAAAAATGACTTTGAATGAGAATTTAATGTTGTGGAAAGAAGGGTGAAACATTGTTTCAAATCGATATTTAACTGATACATTGTGGGGAGGGCCGTCCCTAGAGGGGTGCGGGGCCCGGGGCAATCAGCAATTGCAGGGCCCTTCAACAGCCTAAAATTATCAATGTATAATTTGCTCACTAAAATTAATTGTAAAAATTTTTCATAGTTTTAGATATGTATATTTTATTGTATAATTTAAATTACATATAATTCTTATTGTAATTTTTAAATGAGTAATCGCTTCTGGAGTCCAAGAACAAAAACAAGTCCTTAATTAGGAAAACCAAGGATAATTTCATCATTTATGCCCAATTCATAATGATCTATGCTCATTATTCTGTCGCAAATGGCTCTGGAAAACTGCATGCATACCTGTAATTTGGTTATGAATATAAACATGCAGAAATCTCAACTGAATGGCAATGTACAATATGTGAGATCAATTTAATACTAATTGTAAGATAATAAAAACTCACTGTATATTGCCGTATACTTTCAGAAATTCAACTTCCTCAACTTTCTCGCTGCAAACTCTGCCATCAGATCATTGTAATACAAAACTGAGGATATTTCTCTCTTGATAGACAACAAAGCCAATTCACTCAATCTCTCCTGGGACATTGTTATCCTAATATAGTTTTTTATTATTTTAAATTTCGGAAAACTTCGCTCCGCTGTTGCCACTGTGACCAGAATTGTTAACAGAATCCTATACACTATCTCTGTATTTGGGAAGGAACCATTTAAAGACTTGAGAAACTTAAGGATTTCAAATGCACTTTTCGAACCTTGGGGGATCAACTGTCGAAGAACATGCAATTCTGAGAAAAGGTCTGTACTGTGTATGTCGTGTGAATCGTCACCACTCAATACATTGTCCAAATTTATACACCGATTTTTCATTTTGCCTTCTGTTAATTCTGCAAGTTTTTAAAAATCATATAGGAAGCCGAAAGAACCTGCATACTATTCCTTTTATTCTAAACATGTGTTGAGTGACATGAGAGCTTGCTCTACGATGACAAAGAAGTAGCTAGTTTCAAATGCCTTGCCAGCCAGAAAATGGCCTCGTCCTCACCGACTGATTGACCAATCTTCCGTTTTGGTCGTTTATTAATGAATTTAGGGTCGACGTTCAACTCGTCTGCTATTTCTGTTGCTGCCATCATTGCTGAAGTAAATCCAGTTTTCCTGTATTCCCGTAGAAACTCAATCAGTCCTTTAATATGTTTACTAGCCAGATCAAGTTGCATGTCTCTTAACTGAAGAATTTTACTTGCAGTATTTACTGCAAAGAGAATATCATACCAGATGACCATTCCCAAGAGGAATTCAAAATTATGAAGCTCATAATAGGCTCTTGACTCTGCCTCACTTTCGATTTTTGAGCCGTTCCATTCATCTGCAACTTTAATTAAAGAGTTCCTGATATTACTTGTCTGGTAACGGATTGTCTTTACACTCTCTACTCTACATTCCCACCTAGTTTCTGACAATGGTTTAGGAGTCAAAGAGGGATCATTCGTTTTCAGCATTTCCCATCTGTGAGTGGAAGCAGAAAATATTTTATAAATTCACTGTACAACACCAAAAAATGTCATGGTTTCTGAGTTGCTCTTGGCCATATCTCCTAAAACCAGATTTAAATTGGGGCAACAACACAAAGTGAAAAAGGCTCGGCGATTCATCTGAAGGATGCACACTTGCACATCTTGATATTTGCCCCATTATCATATCCTTGCCCCCTACAATCTTTAATATGTAAGGCAATTCCATTCATAGCAGATATGAGAGATTCTGATAGTCCTTGACCACTTGTCCTGAACTGGTAGAAAGTCAATAAAGTTCTTAACTGAAACAGACTGTCGAATACTATAACTCTACAACGTATGGCGTTGATGTTGACGACCAGATGGCCCGATTTTATTAAACAAAGGTTTCCTCTCGTCGCTGGCCCATGCAAATATTTTACAATATTCTTGATTTGGCATTGATAAATTCATTGATTTTATTCAAAGAAGCGACAGGGAATAAAATTAGTCAAAGGGAATAAATATTAAGTCATTTAATATTATTTAACGCATTAGTCCAATATATCGAACACAGATTTTATTTTTTCCGATGTATAAAATGACATATGTTACTTTATAATACTTTGTTTTGGTCACCTAAATGCTTCTCCTCCCTGCCGTCAGCAAGTGTTAGTCGTGGATGAGATCGTATCGTTACTTCACGTGTTTTTCTGCATTATGTCTGCAAAGGAATTCTCCATGTCTCACACTGGGTAAGTAAATATTTTTAAAAAATTATATGTTATGATGTAGAGCAATGGTTATAATTTTAATCAATGCCTAATACCGGTCGCTGTCAATTTATTACTAGCCGTTTCTGTATAGCCATGTCTATGTATACGTTTCCATTAGTTATATATTGCTGTCCGATATATCGGATGGTATGCACTGTGGGCAGTAATGACATCTCAATATTACGATTCATGTTCGTGATATATCTTTGAATTTTTTGTAATTATTGCTTCATTTAAAAAATTTTCCCATTTTATATGCCGATCGGGTTGGCCTCGTAGTGACGTACTGGTTCAGGTTCACGGGTTCAAATCCTGTAACGGGAATGGATGTTGTTTTCGCATTTTTCACATTTTTACTTTCTCCATACGTAGTAATGGGAAAGTATTGTATTCATGAAAAAAATCGACTTCGAGATTTCAACGGAAATACATGTTTTGAGGTCCCTAGAACACGTTTAGACTATTTTCGGAATGATGTCTGTGTGTGTGTATGTTAGTGTGGGTGCTCTAACTCAAAAAGTACGTGCCATATCGTTACCAAACTTCATATCTAACACTCTTACATGAGCACAAAGAACTGATTAGTTTTTGGATAATAACGGATAACCGAAAGTCGAGGTTTATTCAAAACCCGATTCGGTTTTTGCGATATTTCTTCGTTAAAACATCATTATTGTATATACAATTCTATACAAAAGTTATAGAGAATGTAATTTCCTACAGTTTTCATTTGAAACAATTTTCTATAGGAGTTATTGTTCAGGAGTTATTTATAAATAACAGGTTTTTCAGTTTCCTTTAAATATCTCCTTAAAAACATCGTTATTGGTAATCTTCGTAAGGACCAAAGGTGTAGAGAATAATATTTCTTCCAAGTTTTGTTTGAAACTAATTTTCGTAGAACCATCCATTTTGGATATATTTCGATTTATCTTAATACCTGTATACAGCGCCAACACCATGTAGTGGTGAATTCTGTAAACATTCAAAATATACGTAATTTACAGCAAGGACGTGTCTTATTCTGCGATACGAAATAATAATTTTGCCTCGTAATATTATTCATAATAATTTAAATATCTATGCCTCAAATATGGAGAAAGTCATGTGTTGGCCATATCAGATTTTCTTGAGGGGTTCATTGGCTACTCAAGAGTCAGAACAATTCCGATCAGCAAAAGATATTACCCGATATTTTAGTTAAAATTCGTTTTTCATTTAAATCTATTAGCATTTATACAAAACTTCTAGTTCTATAAAAGTTAAGTAAAGTTAAAAATTCTATAAACTCACGAGGTTTTTAAGATTTAGATTTTTAAAACCTCATGGCTCTGTTGTTTTTCAGTTTGAATGTTAATGAAATTTTGGAAAATGAAGAGGAAAAAGAGCAACTTTTTTGTTTGTTTTTCACAAACGATCTCTTGAATCACATCTGTAGGGAGCCAAATAAATATGCAGGACAGAAAAATGTTACTCTATGTATGACTAATGATGAATTGTTGGTCTTTCTTGGTGGTATATTAATGTCTGGTTATGCAAAATGTCCAAACAAATGTTTGTATTGGTCTAGAGAAAAATATGTACCGACACTGTTGTCTGATAGTATGCGATGCAACAGATTCGAGGCAATACTGCAAAATTTCCATTTGAATGACAATACACTGAATGATGGGAATGATAGGATATTCAAGATTAGACCATTACTGTGTATGCTTGAAGCTGCCTTCAAGAAACATGGAGGCCTAGATGAAAACATTTCAATTGACGAAAGCATGATTCCATACTACGGCAAGCATTATGCCAAGCAATTTATTCCAGGAAAACCGATTTGTTTTGGTTACAAGAACTGGGCACTTTGTTCGAGTAGTGGATATTTGATCACTTTCCAAGTGTACACAGGGAAAGAAGTGGATAAATCGCGGAAATCTGGACTTGATGGAGACTTAGTTTTAGCACTGTTAGATGCTGCCAATGTACCAAAAGATGGAGGCCATAAGATATTTTTTGATAATTATATCATTTCCATAAAATTAATTAGACACCTTGCATCCCAAGGAATTTGCTCAAGTGGAGCAATACAGGAAAATAGAATGGAAAAATGTCCTCTAAAAGCGAAATCTGCCATGATGAAGGAAAAGAGGGGAGTTTATGATTACCGAAGCTGTGGCGATGCACTTCTTGTTCGGTGGAAAGACAATAGTATAGTGACACTAATTACGAAAATTTATCCCTGGGTTTCACTCTACGATGGTCAAGGGGAAAAAATGCAAAATCTCTGTTTCTCAGCCTACTATGTTCTTGACGTACAATAAGGGAATGGGAGGAGTCGACCAAATGTACCAGTTCATTGCCGCATACAGATCAAGAATAAGACAAAAGAAATGGTGGTGGCCAATATTTGCCTACTTTTTAGATGCATCTTTAGTTAATTCGTGGCTTTTATTCCGTCGAATCACTGGGTAGAAATGTGAATCGCTTTTACAATTTCGAAGGTCACTTGATCTAACAATTCTGAAAAAGTACGGAAAACCATCAAATCAGGAGAAAAGCACACCCACACCTACTTCTGATGTAAGATTTGATGGTATCAAACATTGACCAATTTTCAATGAGACAGAAAGAAGGTGTGCTAATTGCAAAGCTAAAGCCAAGTTTATATGCTGTAAGTGTAATGTAGGGCTTCACCCAAAATGTTTTGCAATGTATAATGACAAAAATTATGATGTTTAAGCTATCTTAAGAAGTGTTCACTAGTTAATAATAAATAAATATTTGTAAAACTCATGTTATGTGAAATTTTATTCCTAAGATAAAGGTAGCGAACGGAGTAACCACAGTGCATGGCATCCGATATAACGGACGGGGTATATTTTTCAACTTAGGGCATAAAAAAATTAAAAAAGTGTAAAGACATGTTAAATAGACCATACTTATGTTATAGCGTAGGAAAAAACTAACTTTTATCAAAAATTAACTTTATGCACTAATGGGTTAATGACTTATTATTAACCTATTAATTTTACGTTGACGTCTTTAGACATTTGTTTACAATTTATATTGGCGTATTTCTTGAGAACCGTTCGTTGTAAAGATATGCGACTAACGGCGTTTTGTTTCTACTGACTGAGGTACCTGGAAAAATATTTTCGTCTGCTAAAGTGTCGCAGGTTCGAATCCAGGAGACAATTATATTTTCCCATAAGTTTACACGGGATTTTTCAGAGTGCAAGGTTTTCTTCCTTCATTCGTTAAAATATGTAAATATTGACCGATTTTCTTCCTTTTTGCTTTATTTGACGGCTAAAGCTCTATACTATCTTATTCTTGCCATGCTTATACATTACACGGTCGAAGTTTTCAGAAATATGCATACTTTTTCGAACTTTTGCGGATTTTTCGTACTCTTTTCGGGCGTTGCCAAGGCGACCGTCATTGTTGCCTCCGATTCAATTACTGTCAATTATACCTTCAAATAGGTGAAAGAATAGCGTTATTCGCTTTGCACTTTTGTTTAACATAAGCATCGAAATTAATGAAGCATAGCAACATAAGTATTTATATCTATATCTATATCTATATCTATATCTATAGTTCACCCTGCAAGCCACCGCAATGGTGTGTGGCAGGGGGTGCAATAGCACCAAGGTAAAGCGCATAATAATGTATAGTATCATTCTACGTCGGCTGATTTCCTTTCGTAACTTCTGTTCTGCTCAGCTATCGTTCTAGGGAAAAACGAGCCTTTATACCTCTCAGTCCTACAGGCTATCCCTCTTATTTTACGAGGATGGTCCGTTCTACCAATATAAGTTGGCGCTCTTATTATTTCTTCGACATCGCTGGAGAATATATGCGTTCTAAATCTTTCGAGAAGTTTTAACCTAGAGCGTGATCGGCGTTCAGCTAGTGATTCCCATCCTAAGTCCTGTATCAAGGCTGTAACACTATTGTTTCTATCGTAACAATTTTTGACGAATCTAGCGGCTTTTCGCTGCACTCTTTCTAACTCTGAGATTGATCCTTTCACGTACGGATCCCATATGCTCGACGCGTACTCTAATAGCGGTCTTACTAACGAGAAGTAACATGTCTCTTTGACTTTTTCCTCACTTTTACCTACTATGCGTTTGATGAATCCTAGTTTCTGTTTAGCCTTCCCGCATATATTTCGTATGTGCATATCCCACGAGAGGTTGCTTGTTAAAGTAACGCCTAAGTATTTGACGGAATCGGCTAGTTTTAGCTGGACGCCTTCAACAGTGTAATTAGTCGTGTCAATGTTTTTGTTTCCCCAGAATCTCATAAAGGAACACTTTCCTAAGTTCAATTCTAACTGCCACTCTTTACACCACTCGAGAATTGCATTTAAGTCGTCAGAAAGTAATAATTGATCATTAGGACTGTTAATCTCTCTGTAAACTACTGCATCATCCGCGAATAACTTGATTTTACTTTTAATAACCTTATCTAAGTCGTTTATGTATAAAAGGAATAGTAGGGGGCCGATTACACTTCCCTGTGGAACGCCTGAGGCTACGCTGACTGAATCTGATTTAAATCCATCTATAACTACTATTTGTTCACGCTCATTAAGAAAGTCCCTGATCCACTCGATTATCTTTCGATTTATTCCACAGTCATTTAATTTCTTCACTAACTTACTGTGCGGGACTTTATCGAAAGCCTTCTTGAAGTCGAGGAAAACAGCATCTAACTGAGTCTTACGGTCTCCTGATCTTAGTATATCGTGAACGAACAGAGCAAGCTGTGTTTCACAAGATCTCGTCTTCCAAAGACGGATAATTATTTTGTTGACTGCATATGGGAAGCGTTTCTAGCTGTGTCAATAACATGTGTATAACAAAGAAGCTCCCAGCATATTGATTTTTATTTTAAATTGTGCAATTAATTTGTTTTTTGTTTTGTTTCATCATTTGAATGCTGGAATCCTACCTTTTTGTAAGTAGAACCATCATATTACACATCTGTAACCCTTATTAATGCAAATAGGCTAACGCATCAATTAAAAATTAGATAAGAATAGGGACGTCCGTTACTTTGTAAACACATTATATGGTTATCTTCTCTTCATTGATAATCTAAATAAACGGTTGCATTGACGTCGCCTTTATAGTAGGTCCTGTAAGAAGTTAAAAGCAGTCGTTGATAGACACTTGAAGTAAAGCAATTGTTTGTGAGTTCGTCTATAAGGGTGCAACGATAATCATTGGAACTAAGGTAAGGTAGAGCTATTAGCCCAGCTACAGCTGCCAGAGAAAAAAAGAGAAGCCAGAGATCAAAGGAAGAGTATTGTAGGAAAGAGAGAGAAAGAGATGCAGAAGCTCATAGGATTGCCCGTGTAGATGAGGAGCGGAGAGTACAAGAAAGACAAAGAAATAGGGAAACACGTCCAACGAATAGGGAACAAAGAAGACCTAACCTAGGGTCGAACTATTTAGATTGTTTGCATTTCATTTATTTCATTAATTATTCAATCAAAATTATTTCACTAAACTTTCAGTTTATTTAAATCGCATTGAGGATCGGAGATCCGGGGCTGCCCTACTAGTATAATATAACTTAAGTATTTCAATACTTGAAGTGACACATCCTAAATCATTTTCGTTTCAATTATAATGATATACAAATAATGTAATAAAATATTATTTTTCAGTAAGTTAGTTGAATTAAAATATATTCTAAAGAGATATTTTTTAATAATAAACTTTATACTTTAGGAAAATGTAACTTCGAAGGATGTGTTGACCATCAAAGAAATTATGGATATGCTAGAGGTGGATAGATCTAGTGACACTGAAAATGATGCAGAGATCACCGACATTTACATATCTCCTCCTGATCCAAATGAATTGACTGACAAGGACAGTGCCGATGAAGATGAAGGTCGACAATTTGAGTGGCTGACAACTCGCAGCAGGGGCTGAAGTCAAGTTCAGCAATCAATAAAGAACTGGCCTTCCCTTTTAGCTAGTAAGAAGCATAAGTGGATTGATGGAGATTTAGAACACATAGACAACAAAATTTGAAGTTGTCAGTTATGAAGAATACAAATTATTGTCGCCGGTACAATTTTTTGAATTATTTTGGGATAAAGATATTATTGAACATTAGTGGCGGAGACAGCTCGTTATGCTGCATATAAAAATTGTCCCAATCCGCTTATCACTCAAGATGAAATAAAAGCTTTTATCAGGATCCTCATTTTGAGCGGGCACAACATCGTGTCTGGAGGAATATTTTATTGGGAGACAAAGGATGACGTGCATATCACGTTAGTCAGTAAGGCAATAAAAAGGGACAGATTCATTCAGATAATGAAATTTAGCCATGCGGCTGACAATACAAAAATCAATAACCAAGATAAAATGTGGAAGCTTAGGCCAATAATTGAAATTCTGAAGACTAAATTCATGCAAAATTTTGTGCCTTATGAATGCCTTGACTTTGACGAGTTAAATATTATGGGCAATTTCTTCGTGGCAAATCGATTCATTTTGGATACAAGGTGTGGTGACTCAATACCAACTTTGGTTACCTTGTTGACTTCGAAATCTACCAAGGAAAAAATCCTAATGCAGATATTGAGTATGAAAAAGCATTTGGGAAAGCTGCTGCTCCATTACTGAAAATGTTGGACGCACTACCTTACGAGAAAAGACATTACCCCTACCAAATATTCTTTGATAATTTATTTACAGGTGATCTATATCAAATCAATAAGCACATTGGTGGTACTGACAGGATGGATGAAGATGTAAACTAATACAGAATCAGCATCCGCGGAAAAAATGGTGGTGGGCTCTGTTTACTTGGTTACTAGATACATCAACTCACAATGTGTGGGTGATTTATAAGAAATCTGTCAGAAATATATCAAAATTAGATTTCAAGAGACAAATAGCACAGATATATTTGACACGGTACAAGACACCCACGAAGTCGCCACATGGGTCTGCACCGCCAGATCATTATCATCACAAGTGAATCAAGATCTGCATTTCAACAAGATGGACCAATTCATTGTTGAAACTATTGAAAAGAAGAGAAGAAAATGTGCAGGTGAAGGCGTTCAGCAGTGGTAAGAACAATGTGTGAGAAGTGCTGTGTGGGACTATGTGTTGCGTGTTTTGCACATTTTCACAAAAAATAATTTTTAATATTATTGTAAATTCAGTGATAATAGTATATGTAATTGTTCATTAAATATGAATTATGTAATGAATAAAATCATATTTTCTAAACAAAAACAGGAAAACAGTTCCAACAAAATTTTTTTGTAGTGGTAAGGACGAGCGTGACCATATAGTCACGGCATATTATATGGCTCCCAATGATTTTTATTTTTTAAAAACATTTTCCCCATAATATTACAGTAATATACATTAGAGAAACATCAAAAGAATTTTGAAAATCAAAAAAGTAATAATTATCATCCTCAGAAGGTTAAGAATCGGCTCTCTAAATAAGAAAACAAAAGTGGTAAGGAAATTTGGATAAAGATGGCAGGGGAGGCCTACATGCCAAAGGCACCAGATTGCTCTAGTTTAGTAATACCATTACACTAGCTTAACAAGTGTCCTGTTCGTAAAATACTCCATTTCATACAGTATCTGTAATTGAATGTCAGATAGGGCAAAATGTACTTTTAAAAAAATCAATAAATTTTCATATTTTCTAAAAATTTAACAACCGGCTCACAAATTCCGAGAAAAATTAAGAAACGGCTCACGCAAGCCAGCTTCACCTCATCACTGAGTACAGGCATGCATTATAATAGTGCTCGAAACGGAAAGTATTACAAAACCGAACGCACTTTCTTGTGGTGAAACTGAAAGCAGTGGATGCGAAATAACTGATGAAACATTTATAATAGAGTTAAATTTTGATTTATTCCTTATGTACTACGATGAAGAAAAATTTTTAAAATTATTTTTAATAAATGAAGTTAACAAAACAGTATTATTAAATGTTTGACGAGACGGAACGATATTATCGACACATGCGGCAGACCAGAACGCCGTTCTGGTGAGTTCTAGCTCTTTCCGAGCATTGTTTATGAGTATATTCCAGATAATCGGAAATTCCAGATGACCGGCTATCCTCAAATCTCAAGCATGCTGGATAAAAGGTTCTATACTATATACAATATACATTGTTTTAAAGATAATTTTATTGCCATTCTTCATGATTTTTTTAATTGCTAGCAAATAGTACTGCAATAATTGTGACAAAGTAATTGGCACTGCATGCTCTAAAATTGACTCTTTTTTCAATTTCCTGAAGTTTGTAACTCGATTAAGGAAAAACTACGAAACCTAAAACAAAATAATTTTTGCATAAGTTGAAGGGATGCCTTAGAACAGTGATTAATATTTATTTATATTTTCAAAGCTGTGTATTTGTTGCTTATGGATGAAAACCTACAAAAATTATCCAGTCCGAGAGTTTTTATCGCATCAAAAAATAAAAATCACCATTGCATCTTTTTACTTTCTCCATACGTAGTAATGGGAAAGTATTGTATTCATGAAAAAAATCAACTGCGAGATTTCAACGGAAATACATGTTTTGAGGTCCCTAGAACACGTTTAGTCTATTTTCGGAATGATGTCTGTGTGCGTGTGTGTATATTAGTGTGGGCGCTCTAACTCAAAAAGTACGTGCCATATCGTTACCAAACTTCATATCTAACACTCTTACATGAGCACAAAGAACTGATTAGTTTTTGGATAATAACGGATAACCGAAAGTCGAGGTTTATTCAAAACCCGATTCGGTTTTTGCAATATTTCTTCGTTAAAACATCATTATTGTATATACAATTCTATACAAAAGTTATAGAGAATGTAATTTCCTACAGTTTTCATTTGAAACAATTTTCTATAGGAGTTATTGTTCAGGAGTTATTTATAAATAACCAGTTTTTCAGTTTCCTTTAAATATCTCCTTAAAAACATCGTTATTGGTAATCTTCGTAAGGACCAAAGGTGTAGAGAATAATATTTCTTCCAAGTTTTGTTTGAAACTAATTTTCGTAGAACCATCCATTTTGGATATATTTCGATTTATCTTAATACCTGTATACAGCGCCAACACCATGTAGTGGTGAATTCTGTAAACATTCAAAATATACGTAATTTACAGCAAGGACGTGTCTTATTCTGCGATACGAAATAATAATTTTGCCTCGTAATATTATTCATAATAATTTAAATATCTATGCCCCAAATATGGAGAAAGTCATGTGTTGACCACATCAGATTTTTTATTATTAGAAAACTTTCTATGATCTGAAAATGTGATTTATGTTTTATACAGTTTTTATGTACATTGCATAAAAGGCTTGGTGCAGTGTTGCCAAGTCATGCATGTATAGAGTTACCTCTTTTTTATTATTAGAAAACTTTCTATGATCCGAAAATGTGATTTATGTTTTATACAATTTTTATGTACATTTCAAAAAAGGCTTGGTGCAGTGTTGCCAAGTCATGCATGTATAGGATTACCAGATACCCGAGGTTAAAAAGGAGGACTTCAAAGGCAAAAATGCCGGACAAAGCCGGACAAGTATTGCGGGTCACATAAAACCAATAAATTTTTCCCTTGCCTTTAACAGATATCATAGCATTACATGACTATTGTAAGCAGATGATTAATGCAGGATTAACAAATCATCAAATGTAAAATAATTTTTTTGTTTTAACCTATCTCCCATTAATTGTAAGATGGGCTTTAGTACAGACATGTCAAACTGGCACTCATAATTTTTATTTTCATGAAAAGAAGACGATATTTTGGCATTCTTACTAAGGTCCAACACATAAAGTGTTACCTTTAATGACGAAAAATGACGTCCAATCTTCCAGATAAAATTAGTTTTTACCAAATATGGCCATCGTTAAACAATTGTAATTCCTATGCGGCCCTTCTATAACATCTATCGCATGTCAAACTCTTTGAGTTTGACATGCATGGATTAGTATAACAAAACTTTAACAATACAGAGTAATTCTGAACGAAATCCTTCATTTTTTCAGGAAAAGCAAAGCGAAGGGTAAAAAACTATAAATATATTGTCGTAGAACAAATTAAAACAAAAATTATATTAATTTTTATTTGAATTACAAAAAAATACAATTAACTTTTTATTTATACGTGTTAGTTTTTAAAATTTTGTCCTATTCTCTGTCATCGGCATTTTTCCTCTAAATATGGCAATTTTGATGTTTAAGGTACAAGTACACTATTCTACATATTTTTCTGATGAACCTATATTCATTTTCTCCATATACATAGTATAGAGAAAGTATTGTTTTCATGAAAAAAATTGACTTTGAGATTTCAACGGAAATACATGTTTTGAGGTCCCTAGAACACGTTTAGTCTATTTTCGGAATGATGTCTGTGTGCGTGTGTGTATATTAGTGTGGGCGCTCTAACTCAAAAAGTACGTGCCATATCGTTACCAAACTTCATATCTAACACTCTTACATGAGCACAAAGAACTGATTAGTTTTTGGATAATAACGGATAACCGAAAGTCGAGGTTTATTCAAAACCCGATTCGGTTTTTGCGATATTTCTTCGTTAAAACATCATTATTGTATATACAATTCTATACAAAAGTTATAGAGAATGTAATTTCCTACAGTTTTCATTTGAAACAATTTTCTATAGGAGTTATTGTTCAGGAGTTATTTATAAATAACCAGTTTTTCAGTTTCCTTTAAATATCTCCTTAAAAACATCGTTATTGGTAATCTTCGTAAGGACCAAAGGTGTAGAGAATAATATTTCTTCCAAGTTTTGTTTGAAACTAATTTTCGTAGAACCATCCATTTTGGATATATTTCGATTTATCTTAATACCTGTATACAGCGCCAACACCATGTAGTGGTGAATTCTGTAAACATTCAAAATATACGTAATTTACAGCAAGGACGTGTCTTATTCTGCGATACGAAATAATAATTTTGCCTCGTAATATTATTCATAATAATTTAAATATCTATGCCCCAAATATGGAGAAAGTCATGTGTTGACCACATCAGATTTTTTATTATTAGAAAACTTTCTATGATCTGAAAATGTGATTTATGTTTTATACAGTTTTTATGTACATTGCATAAAAGGCTTGGTGCAGTGTTGCCAAGTCATGCATGTATAGAGTTACCTCTTTTTTATTATTAGAAAACTTTCTATGATCCGAAAATGTGATTTATGTTTTATACAATTTTTATGTACATTTCAAAAAAGGCTTGGTGCAGTGTTGCCAAGTCATGCATGTATAGGATTACCAGATACCCGAGGTTAAAAAGGAGGACTTCAAAGGCAAAAATGCCGGACAAAGCCGGACAAGTATTGCGGGTCACATAAAACCAATAAATTTTTCCCTTGCCTTTAACAGATATCATAGCATTACATGACTATTGTAAGCAGATGATTAATGCAGGATTAACAAATCATCAAATGTAAAATAATTTTTTTGTTTTAACCTATCTCCCATTAATTGTAAGATGGGCTTTAGTACAGACATGTCAAACTGGCACTCATAATTTTTATTTTCATGAAAAGAAGACGATATTTTGGCATTCTTACTAAGGTCCAACACATAAAGTGTTACCTTTAATGACGAAAAATGACGTCCAATCTTCCAGATAAAATTAGTTTTTACCAAATATGGCCATCGTTAAACAATTGTAATTCCTATGCGGCCCTTCTATAACATCTATCGCATGTCAAACTCTTTGAGTTTGACATGCATGGATTAGTATAACAAAACTTTAACAATACAGAGTAATTCTGAACGAAATCCTTCATTTTTTCAGGAAAAGCAAAGCGAAGGGTAAAAAACTATAAATATATTGTCGTAGAACAAATTAAAACAAAAATTATATTAATTTTTATTTGAATTACAAAAAAATACAATTAACTTTTTATTTATACGTGTTAGTTTTTAAAATTTTGTCCTATTCTCTGTCATCGGCATTTTTCCTCTAAATATGGCAATTTTGATGTTTAAGGTACAAGTACACTATTCTACATATTTTTCTGATGAACCTATATTCATTTTCTCCATATACATAGTATAGAGAAAGTATTGTTTTCATGAAAAAAATTGACTTTGAGATTTCAACGGAAATACGTTTTGAGGTCCCTAGAACACGTTTAGACTATTTTCGGAATGATGTCTGTGTGTGTATGTGATTGTGGGCGCTCTAACTCAAAAAGTACTTGCCATATTAATACAAAATTTCATATATAATACTGTAGCATGAGCACAACGAACTGATTAGTTTTTGGACAATAACGGTTAACCAGAAGTCGAGGTTTATTCAAAACCGATTTGGTTTTTGCGATATTTCTCCATTGAAACATCATTATTGTAGATATAATTCTGTACAAAGGTTATAGAGAACGTAATTTCCTTGAACTTTCATTTGAAACAATGTTACATAGCAGTTATTGTTTAGGAATTATTTATAAATAATCGGTTTTTTCGGTTTCCGTCATATATCTCCTTAAAAATGTCGTTATTGGTAACCTTTGTTAGGAATGATGTCTGTGTGTGTATGTGATTGTGGGCGCTCTAACTCAAAAAGTACTTGCCATATTAATACAAAATTTCATATATAATACTGTAGCATGAGCACAACGAACTGATTAGTTTTTGGACAATAACGGTTAACCAGAAGTCGAGGTTTATTCAAAACCGATTTGGTTTTTGCGATATTTCTCCATTGAAACATCATTATTGTAGATATAATTCTGTACAAAGGTTATAGAGAACGTAATTTCCTTGAACTTTCATTTGAAACAATGTTACATAGCAGTTATTGTTTAGGAATTATTTATAAATAATCGGTTTTTTCGGTTTCCGTCATATATCTCCTTAAAAATGTCGTTATTGGTAACCTTTGTTAGGACTAAAGGATTAGAGAATAATATTTCTTCCAAGTTTTTTTGAAACAAATTTTAGTAGAACCATTCATTTTAGAGATATTTAACTTATTCGTAATTCCCAGTATACAGCGCCGCCTCCATGTAGCGGTGAATTCTGTAAACATATTCAAAATATAATTTACGGCAATAAGGACGACTGTATTCTTTTATGATACGAAATGATAATTTTGCCTTATAATGCTATTCATAATAATTTAAATATCTGTACCCCAAATATGGAGAAAGTCATGTGTTGGCCACATCAGATTTTTTCAGTAGGTCTTCGTTTTTAAGAAGATAGTAATGAAATTCTTAGCAAGAAATTTCCTCCATATTGTATTGGGTCAGAATTATAACTTCGCTGATTGCACAGACATTCGGTTCCTCGTCACTGTCCAATGGACATTTACAAGAGAGAAGACTTTCCAAATTTGCGTTGTGCCTTTGGATGCTGAAGAAAAGCTTGCATATTTTGAGGAGCTCTAAAAAACAATCTGTACTCTTACAGCTCCTAAAGAATGAGCTCCACTGTTGATAAATGGGTTCATCACAGACAGGACCGGCATGATTATTTGCAGGGTCTAGTTCGATAGTGAGCGGGGCCTATTTATGTATGTAATATATACCCGCTGGCACAAAAAAATGACGCTTGTAGTGCCTCCCTCCCGTGGTGATGGATTCTTTTTGTTATGGAATTTTTGTTCTCCGCCTAGAATGTATTAATATGTAATTAAAAAAATTGCCTAAATCTCAATACATGAGAATAAAGGGCGGGGCCCTGTTCAGGGGAACCGACAGCACATGACTCACGCCGGCCCTGCTCACAGAAACTTTCTTCTTGCTTTTCAATGAATGACTTAAGATTACAATATTAATCTATTAATTTACTGTAATCAATAATTATATCTTTTTCCTTAAGGTACGTCAGGCAGGGCAATAATTCATCAAATTTTTTGTGTCCTTCTTAAAAATCATCCAGCGAAAACACAAATTCCTCAAGCGGTTTTATCCACTTTTCCAAATAATTAATGCGTTCTTGGTACACTAGTTGCATCTCCTCAAGGAAACTGGCATTTTTCGTCCAAACCCTTGGCTTACATATTTTTCATGAGTTCTCTTACACACAGTGGCACAGAATTTTCTGAAGAAAGTTTACAATTTCTAATACAGAGTTATTTTATCTTTCCACAGCCTTAATTTTGTTCTGGAAGGCAGAAGAATGTGACAGCATAAACCAGAGATACATTTCTAAAAATTCGTTTTCAAAAAAGTTTTTAATAATATTTGGGGGCCTACTAACAGATTGAAAATATTCCTTCAGCACAGGAAACAGCTTCAATGGTCTTTGTAATGCTGGAAATAAACTAAGCTACCTGGTTTTAGTTGAGGATAGCAACTTTTGATAATTGACAACTATATAATCACAAATATCTTTCAAAGCCTCTGTCCGAATATTGTAAACAGAAAAATAATTGAATATTTTCAGAATAAGAGATTCTACGTCAGTTTTCAATACATCTGCACCATGCTGAATGCAGTTGTGTGGAATATGTGCAGGGCAACCGATGCCCACAATGTTCCTTTTTAGTTTCTGTTTCAAAAATGATAAAACCCCACTTCTATGCATGCCTCTAAAATTAACATTGGCATCGTCACCTGTAAATGAAACACATTTCGAAGAAAGGTCATATTTTTCTAGTCAAATGAGATGAAATGGCATCGGCAGTTTCATTGGAAGTGGCATCCAGTTCAAGCACTTATGCTTTGATTCCCATCGCTTTCCAATCAAAATACTGAACAAACGTAAGATATGGATGGGAGCCATCAACGCACTTTCCAGAAAGAAAACCCGGACAAATCACTGAATTTTAAAATGCTGGCTGGACGGAACACGGAAGGAGAAAAAGCCGGACATGTCTGGCTTTTGCCAGACATCTGGTAACCCTAAGCATGCAGGATTCAAAATTTCTTTCTTTTGGACGAAGGTTTGGATTTTTTGTATCTGCCAATCTTGTGGTACCCTAATCCATATTTTTACCTTTCTTAAAAATGTCATTATTATACAAATAGATATTTAAAATATCAAAAGAAATATACATATTCTTTATTTTAAAATATTTTGAGGAAGGGAAGAAATACATAAAATATTTCCTGATGCAGAATACAAAAATCTGATGTGGCCAACACATGACTTTCTCCATATTTGGGGTACAGATATTTAAATTATTATGAATAGCATTATAAGGCAAAATTATCATTTCGTATCATAAAAGAATACAGTCGTCCTTATTGCCGTAAATTATATTTTGAATATGTTTACAGAATTCACCGCTACATGGAGGCGGCGCTGTATACTGGGAATTACGAATAAGTTAAATATCTCTAAAATGAATGGTTCTACTAAAATTTGTTTCAAAAAAACTTGGAAGAAATATTATTCTCTAATCCTTTAGTCCTAACAAAGGTTACCAATAACGACATTTTTAAGGAGATATATGACGGAAACCGAAAAAACCGATTATTTATAAATAATTCCTAAACAATAACTGCCATGTAACATTGTTTCAAATGAAAGTTCAAGGAAATTACGTTCTCTATAACCTTTGTACAGAATTATATCTACAATAATGATGTTTCAATGGAGAAATATCGCAAAAACCAAATCGGTTTTGAATAAACCTCGACTTCTGGTTAACCATTATTGTCCAAAAACTAATCAGTTCGTTGTGCTCATGCTACAGTATTATATATGAAATTTTGTATTAATATGGCAAGTACTTTTTGAGTTAGAGCGCCCACAATCACATACACACACAGACATCATTACGAAAATAGTCTACACGTGTTCTAAGGACCTCAAAACATGTATTTCCGTTGAAATCTCAAAGTCGATTTTTTTCGTGATCACAATACTTTCCCTATACTACATATGGAGAAAGTAACAAGTCGTGAAATGTGTTAAGTGTGAACTAATCGTTACCACATTAATACAGTAAAATTAACTACCTCGGCGGTAAATTTATTCACATGCGTTTCAGTTTATGAAAGAGAGATAAAAATCTGATGTGGCCAACACATGACTTTCTCCATATTTGGGGGTAACCGGTAAATTCGTCTAAAGGCAATTCGTCTACCGGAAAATTCGTCTAAACCAAATTCATCTAAACACAATTTGTCTAACGGAAAATTCGTCTAAGGAAAATTCATCTAACCAACAATTCGTCTAACGGAAAATTCATCTAAAATCGTTTTTGCACATTTCTAAGGATAATTTCTATTAATTCTGTAATTAATGAAAGTTATATTTTAATATTTGTAAATGTTTAATTATTTAATGGATAAAAAAAATAAGCAGAAATATAATTGTTATTATATATTATGAAAAGCAATAAGCATCCATGATGCCAATATTTTGTTTTGAATGTTGTAAACATTAACCCTTTCCTCCCCTACCATATGCCTTGAGTGAGTAATTTGTTTATTTATTGTTTACTAGCAGAATTTCCCGTTGAATTTCAATGGATTTGGTGAAGCTACTACAGCACAACATACAAACTCTTTAAAATAACTATACAGTAGATACTTTTTTAATTACAATTAGCTTTTCTTAATAATTAATCATATTTGCTTGTAACAATCCGTTTCCGAAGCTATTGCAATTAAATATAACGATAATTGTATTTCCTATCATATATATAACTCGCCAAATCCAGCTCCATTTCTTGTGTAATTATGCCTCGCTGAAATATTTACATTTATGTCTTGTAAGCAAGAAACCCGCGTAAAAGCAATGTACAGTTGTCCATGATTGAACACTGCCTGGTAAATGTACACCAGATACGTGAGCTTATTTACGTTAATAAACATTATAATGTAAAATATAATGATTTTACTTACACATAATAAGTAAAAATCTGATGTGGCCAACACATGACTTTCTCCATATTTGGGGTATAGATATTTAAATTATTATGAATAATATTACGAGGCAAAATTATTATTTCGTATCGCAGAATAAGACACCTCCTTGCTGTAAATTACGTATATTTTGAATGTTTACAGAATTCACCGCTACATGGTGTTGGCGCTGTATACAGGTATTAAGATAAATCGAAATATATCCAAAATGGATGGTTCTACAAAAATTAGTTTCAAACAAAACTTGGAAGAAATATTATTCTCTACACCTTTGGTCCTTACGAAGATTACCAATAACGATGTTTTTAAGGAGATATTTAAAGGAAACTGAAAAACTGGTTATTTATAAATAACTCCTGAACAATAACTCCTATAGAAAATTGTTTCAAATGAAAACTGTAGGAAATTACATTCTCTATAACTTTTGTATAGAATTGTATATACAATAATGATGTTTTAACGAAGAAATATTGCAAAAACCGAATCGGGTTTTGAATAAACCTCGACTTCCGTTTATCCGTCATTATCCAAAAACTAATCAGTTCTTTGTGCTCATGTATGAGTGTTAGATATGAAGTTTGGTAACGATATGGCATGTACTTTTTGAGTTAGAGCGTCCACAATAACATACACACACACAGACATCATTCCGAAAATAGTCTAAACGTGTTCTAGGGACCTCAAAACATGTATTTCCGTTGAAATCTCGAAGTCGATTTTTTCATGAATACAATACTTTCCCATTACTACGTATGGAGAAAGTAAAAATGTAAGATTCCAAGTATTCAATAGACGAAAGAAGGTTCAATTACTTTCATCAATAAACGCTTCCTGAATAATAATCAGTATCTATTTACGTTGCTATGCATTGATCGTTTCGTAGCTTAAACAAAAGGTGAATCGAATGACGCTAAATTTTCGTTTATTTGTAAGCTTCATTGAAGCTAACTGAATCGGAGGTAACAATCACGGCTGCCCAGGAAACGCCCGGGAGGGATACAAAAAATCCACAAAATTTCGAAACAAATAGCGTATTTCTGAAAACTTCGAACGTGTAACATGTAAACTTCGCAGGAATAAGATAGTATAGTTTTATTCATCAAATAAAGCAAAAACGAAAAAATCTGATGTGGCCAACATGACTTTCTCCATATTTGGGGTATAGTTATTTAAATTATTATGAATAGCATTATAAGGAAAAATTATTATTTCCTATCGTAAAAGAATACAGTCATCCTTATTGCCGTAAATTAGGTATAGTATTTTGAATATGTTTACAGAATTCACCGTTAAATGGTGGTGGCGCTGTATACTGGAAATTAAGAAAAAGCAAAATATCTCCGAAATGGATGATGGTTCTACGACAATTTGTTTCAAACAAAACTTGAAAGAAATATTCTCCTCTACAACTTTGGTCCTCACGAAGATGACGAATTACAACGTTTTTAAAGAGATATTTGAGGAAAACCGAAAAAACCGATTATTTTTATAAATAATTCCTAAAAAATAACTGCTATGGAAAATTGTTTCAAATGAAAGTTGTAGGAAATTACATTATCTATAACATTTGTATAGAATTTTATATACAATACTGATGTTTTAATGGAGAAATATCGCAAAAACCGAATCGGGTTTCGAATAAACCTCGACTTCCGGTTAACCATTATTGTCCAAAAACTAATCAGTTCTTTGTGCCCATACCAAAATGTTATATATGAAATTTGGTAACGATATGGGAAGTATTTTTTTAGTTAGAGCGTCCACAATCGCATACACATACACACAGCCACACACACACTGACATCATTCCGAAAATAGTCTAAACATGTTCTAGGGAACTCAAAACGTATTTCTGTTGAAATCTCGGTCGATTGTTTTCATGATCACAATGCTTTCCCATTACTACGTATGGAGAAAGTAAAAAATCGGTCCATATTTACGTATTTTGATGTTTGAAGGAAGAATACCTTGCAAGTCAAGAAATGGATTCATACGTGTTATCTTATGGAAAAATGTTAATCCCCTATATTGGCAGCATTGATTAATCCCAGTTGACCAAACCTTGACAATTCAGTAAGTTAGGATGTAAGGAAGAATCATACCAAATTTGGTTATTCTAGCTTTTATCGTTTAGGAGGAGTTCCATGAACAAACCAACAAACACGCAAACACACAAACAAACCCTTCAAAATATATTATCGTAGATTAGTTAATTAATTAATTTTATTTTAATTATTTATTATTTTAAATTGATTACTTTAATTTAAAAATCTGTCTTCGAAGAATTTTTATTCATGTTAAAATTTACGTTTTCGAGTTGTGCTACTTTAGAAGCAAAGGTGCGATATGTACTAGAAATGTGACAGAAATTCTTTAGATGAATTTTCTGTTAGACGAATTGTTGGTTAGATGAATTTTCGTTAGACGAATTTCCCGTTAGACGAATTGTGTTTAGATGAATTTGGTTTAGACGAATTCTCCGTTAGACGAATTGTCTTTAGATGAATTTTCCTAAACCCATATTTGGGGTATATATATTTAAATTATTATGAATAGCATTATAAGGCAAAATTATCATTTCGTATCGTAAAAGAATACAGTCATCCTTATTGCCGTAAATTACTTTGAATATGTTTACAGAATTCACCACTACATGGTGGTGGCGCTGAATACTGGAAATTACGAATAAGTTAAATATCTCCAAAATGGATGGTTCTAAGAAAATTTGTTTCAAACAAAACTTGGAAAAAATATTATTCTCTACAACTTTGGTCCTCATGAAGATTACCAATAATGACGTTTTTAAGGAGATATTTGACGGAAACTGAAAAAACCGATTACAGGCGACTCCCGGGATTCAACGGGGATGCGTTCCTGAAAACGTGGTCAAATCTCGAATTGTCGAATGTCACACGCCGTTTTTCCATAATCTTGCATGTTATAATCGGGGATAGGTTCCCACATCTCGGGAAAAAATTATTAAGTCTCCCCTCACGTTATATAAAGATAAAATAACATTACTAATATGTTAATTCAACAATATTAAATTATGAATAAATTAAATAATAAATATTTAAAATGTATAATTTATTTTTTGCACTAAAAAGGAAAAAATAAATTTTTGTTTGTCTGATTATTTTACGTAATTTAAAAATCTAAATTAAATCCGCCTCTTCCATTACCATGTTATCTAAATGGAGGAATAAGCAGTATTAGAAATTTTATGCGTGTTTAGAAAGGTGAAAGCCATACTTAAATGGTACGATCGGTGGGAATGTGTTGTTTAACAATCCTAGGCACTGTGTTGTGATTCCTAAAATGGAAAAACTTTTAAAACTTTGGGTAGATGATCAGTGTCAGAAACACATTCCTATTAGTCAGGCTACGATTAGAGCAAAGGCTAAGGATCTGTATGATGATTTGAAGGAAAGGATGGATGAAATTTCTGTTGATGAGCCTCCATTTAGTGCAAGTCATGGCTGGTTTGACAGATTCAAAAGAAGGGCATTTATGTGGTCCTGAATTTTCATGACTTCAGACTTCACCTCTGCCAGTGTACATTTGTCACCTTCAACTTTATGTATTGCTTCAGAAATGGGTAGCAACATATCTAATAATTTCAAATTTCATACCCAAAAGACATCATCACCTAATGTCACTTCTAATGTCTCATGAACAGATGCTAGAAATACTATCCTCTACTATAGCTGACTGCAAAGCTTTCTTACATAGTCGAAGTTTCTGCAAACACAGTACCACTGATGCCCAATGTGTAAGACAAGGCATGCTCAATGTTGAATTTATATTGTGCTGTTTACGGCATTGAAGAAGTACAGCAGCTGGAACATGTTTGTTTTTGAAGAATTTGACAATCTTCTTAACTTTTCAATTGTGGGATTGAATTGACTGAATACTTTCTAGATCATGAATAAAATGTGTGAGCAGAGCAACTGTACAGCTGTATATGTGAATATTTTTTCTTCACAATATTCCATACACATCTCATGTTTGCTGCATTATCAGTCACAACAGAAAATACTTTATTCGAGCCTAGTTCTTCAATAGCAGTTTCAAACTGTGATGCTACATACTCTGCTGTGTGACGGTTCTTTTGTGATTAAAAATTTGTAGAATAATGGTTGAGAAGCTGCTACCATGACATTAATGATACCTTCATTTCGAACATTCTTCCAACCATCTGAGACAATAGATAGATGAGATGCCTCTTCAATAATACTACCAATTTTTTGTTGTATTTTGTCATAAGCCTCATTAAAAAGATGTCCAGTCAAGCATTTTCTTCCAGGTAGAGTATAAATTGGGCGCAAATTTACCAAAAAATCTACAATATAGGGGTTTTCTAGAATGTGAAACAGCAAATTACTTGCATACATAGCTTTAGCAAACACCCATCAAGTTCAGTCTTCTCTTGTGGACTCATTCTGTCCAAAAATCCTAATAATCCTGGTTTCTTTTTTGAAGTATAACTCAATAAAGAAGAATGGCTAGAAACTGACTGCTGCTGAGATGCTGTGGGGCCCACATCACTTGCCAAAGATGAATTGGCGGGTATACAGTGTTGCCAATTTAGCGACTTTGTCACTAGATTTAGTGAATTTTTACTTAACCCCTCAAGCGCGCAGGACATTTAAATATAATACGTCACTCAGGTCGGAAGAGTTTTCGGGAAATTCGCAGTTTTTGCGTGAAATCATATAAAAATTCGTAACTTATTAGATATTGATGGAATTTGACTGAAATCTTTTGAGGTTTTACGTAAAACTGTGTATATTTACCTATGTTTTTCACACCGTCTTAGTTATTATTATTCGCGTGAAATACCTCGATGAATTCTTTCACTCAATCACGGAAGCCATTTACTCAGTTTTTCTTTATTCAAAGTTTACGGAGTACTTCACATCTACTGTTTTATCTTGGATTTCAACTTCTTCCCCGTAAGTTTTTCAGAAAAAAAAAACCTTCAAATAAGGCTTCTTACCCCTCAGCGCCATCCTGTGTACTGGGTACGCCGCGGAGATTGCTAGCTTTCTTTATTTTTTTGACACAGTAAATTTTCTTAAATATGGGTAACCTTCATAATTTTAAAAGAGGAACCTTTGGCCTACCTATTTATCGTCATTCTGTGATCTTTTTGTCTTTTTATTAAGGTTTCACTCAGACTGATTTTTTCAGAGCGACGAGAGAACATTTTCCACGAGGTACAAGCGTCAGCATATTTCGCACGCTTTCCATATCGCAAATATCTTGGAAATACAAAAGATAAATACAAAATACGATCCTCTAGTCTGTCTCACTCTAGCTATATTCCCTCATGAAATACTAAACCAAGCACATGGCCCAGACCTCCTCCTCTCTCTCCCTCTCAAAGTGATGACACAATATAAAAACATGTCTCAAGAGCAGGATAGATGTCTGATAGCAGATAAATGGGGCCTATATCCTCTTCTTACACCTCACAGTTGCTTTCGTGCAAAGATTTTGTTGAATAGGGGCTTTTTTAGAAGCCAAAATGTCCCAATTCTCCTATCTACGTGAAAATTTAATCACAAAACCTAACATATAATAAAAGTAAAAAGAAGGAGAGTAAAAATTACAGAATTAAGCACAATAGGAAGGCCAAAGGTTCCTCTTTTAAAATATATAAAGATTATCCATATCTAAGAAAATTTACTGTGTCAGAAAAATAAAGAAAGCTAGCGACCTCCACGACGTTCCCAGTACGCATGACGACGGCATGTGGAGTTTCCGTCCGACGTTCCCAGTACGCATGATGACGCTGACGGGTTAAGAGACTTTTTTATGGTTTAGCGACATGTCGCTAATTTAGCGATTTTCTCCTAATCTGACGACAAATTTAGCGTCTTCTGTATTTGGAAAGAAATACATACAATATTCAAAATAAACAATCTAATTACTTTTATATAGACTTGTTAAAATCAATGTAAGTACATGGTAAATCTTAAAATACTTTATACTGTAATTTCCCCAATACTACAGGAGTACTTAATATAGCTAAAATGTTTGTCAAAGATTCAGCATTCCTGACTTGTATTGATTTTGTGTAAAAAACTACATACAATTATGTGGACAGAAAACTCAGAATCATTAAAACTTTGGTCAGAAATGCTAGCTACCGAGATGCAATTGGTGAAAATCCTTTTGAGGACATTTCAAATCTGGCATTAATAGTCGTCATATTACCCCACTCAAATGATGTAACATTGAACGTCAATTTAGTAACATGAACATTATAAAGTCGAAATTATGGAAAAGAACGAATGTCAGCACTTTGAATGCAATTTTGGCTATTAAATATGGTTTAAGAAGACATGGAAAATGTTGTTACAATTACGATCTGCCCAAGAGTGATGTAAATAATAGAACTGGTTCCACTGGTGCATATAGGTATTCAGCTGAAGAGAAAGCAAAAAGATGGTAATATAAGAGGAGAAGAAATACCCCAAAGTGATTTGTTTGTATTTGAATAATTTTAGTATTTTTACTGAACATTTTTTTAAATCTTTCACTTTTCTACTTATTTTATAAGCTTGGACTATAAATGCTTTTATCCTTTCCATTTTGTAAAAATTCTGTATTATTTTATTGTAATTATTCAAATATTAATTTAATTGTGATTTATCTTCAAGAAGATTATAATATTATTAATTAGATAATAATAAATATTTTTAACTATTTCTGCACTTGTTTATTTTTAGCTACTTTTGACGGTGGATTTAATGACATTTTCAAATTTCTTTTGGCAGCACTGGACAGTAACTGCTGTAGCAGTAAAATCTCCCCGGCTTACGTAAGCCCCGACTTATGTAAACTCGACTTTACGTAAACTTTTCAATAAACTAAAAAAAATTTTTATGTGTACTGCGTGCGGTGGCGGAGATACTGGGCGGCCGACGGAGACGGGAGATGGCGCAGCGCCGACTGCCAGGTGGCTATAGTATCCCCCATAGATCATAAATGCAACAACGTATACATTCCAGATTTATGGCATCTCCTACAAGGCACTTGCATTACGATCAGTCATCTACTGCCATTGTTTCTGTTCTGATACCCGTGGTCTCGTCTCGCTATTTTCAGTGATGTTTTTACATCGTATTTTCATTACAGTCATGACTGGAAAGCGACCAAGAGTGTAAAACTGCAGCGACTACTAGCAAGCATAACAAAATTGATTTAGAGAAGAAAATGAAAATGATAAAGAAGTATGAAGCAGGACAAGGCTTGTCTTCCATCGCACGTGAACTAAGTCTCACTGCTTCAACAGTGAATACGATTTTGAAGGACAGTGCACGTATAAAAGAACATGTAAAAGGTACAGTGGCATTCTTTGTTTAATTTCGGATATCTTTATATTACGTAAATTTCTAATCAAATTCAACAGAGTGCGATGCTAAGGCTTAATGCCACTTAAGTGGAATTTTTGGTTTAATTGTAGGTATTATTGATATTATTAGACAGTTAACGATATTATTTTGAGACAGTTTACTGTAGGAATTGAAGATATAAATATTATATGCCCCTTAAAATTAAATAATGAATTTGGAAACTCCAATTTAAACAGCATATATATCCCAGAACCAACTGAAGGGAAAGTAATGGAAATTGTTAAATTGCTAAAGAATAAAGGTCCGGGTCATGATGACATAAGAATAAGAGATATAAAATGTAACAAAGTATTGATTCCTATACTTACAGCTCTTATAAAAAATAGTTTAACCCAAAGAATAGTACCAGATGGACTAAAATTAGCAGTAGTAAGACCAATTTATAAGGAGGGAGTATATAGTGATTTGGGAAATTATAGACCGATATCCTTGCTACCTTCCATTAATAAAATATTAGAGAAATATGTAACAACTTATTTGACAGATTACCTAAGAAAATATAAATTAATTTCTGAAAAACACTTTGGTTTTCAAGAAAAGAAGAGTACAAGTGATGCATTAGAAAATTTTTCAGAAGTTATAAATAAAAATCTAGATAAAAATAATGAAATAATTATTTTTATTGATTATAAAAAAGCATTTGATATAGTTAATCACAATATTTTGCTAAAGTTAATGTATAATATAGGAGTTATAGGTGTATTACTTGATTGGTTTCAAAGTTATCTAACCAAAAGGTCAATTCAGGTTAAATTTCATAATACTTTAAGCAAACAGAAGATAGTAAAATATGGCATTCCACAGGGTTCCATATTGGGACCACTTGAGTACAAAAGGATTTAGATAATCTCTGCATGTGGTCACATGATTATGAGTTGGTAATAAATGCAAAGAAAACTAAAGTTATGCAAATTGTTAACCAGTTGGATAAATTGCAACAAATTGGTTTGACCTTGCATGAACATGATTGCTTACATAGTAGCACAAATATTGCATACTGTAAATGTGGGAAACTAGAACAGGTGAATACATATAAATATTTAGGTATTATTATTGATCAAAGTTTTAAGTTTAGAGAACACTGCGACAAGTTATGCAATAAACTCAGGAAAGTTACCTATCAGATGTATCATATAAGCAAGTATGTTGGTGTTACTACAAAGAAAATGATATAATTTCCATTAGTAGAGTCATTACTACGTTATGGAATAACGATATGGGGATACACTAATAAGGTGCATAGAAATAATGTAATTAAAATGCAAAACAGAATAGTAAAAATTGTTAATCAAAATTTTAACAGGTTTGGAAAAAGAATAACTTGTCATACAGATTCAGATGAAGGTAGTGCTTATAAATTGTTGGGAATAATGCCACTTGAACAATTAGTACATTATATAATAATCACCAAGAATTATTTCTCCAATAAGCATAAATATGAAAAAATAAAAGCACATGAGTTCCAGCTAAGAAAGAGAGCTAACTTTTTGTTCCTAAGTATTATAATAATTATGGAAGCAGAAGCTTAGATGTTATTGTTCCTAAGACTTTTAATTTATTAGCTATAGATCTGCATAATTTAGAGAAACTATCTGTAATAAAAAAAAGAGTAAAGACATATTTACTGAACAAATGAATATGAATGTACTTGATTCTTATATTTTGTATGATTTTTCTATTGATTGATTTCATATGGTTAAATTATAGTAAAATGATAGTATAAATAGCCACAAAACTATTAAGAAATGAGCACCTCCTGATGAGCCAAGTCGGCTCAGGAGGACTCTAATGTTATAACAAACTAATTATCCTAGTGTGAGATTTGGTAAACCTATTGTCAAATTGTGTAATCTTTCTTTTGTTAAATTTTGTAGCAACTGTTAGTAATTTTGTAATAATTTCATATCTAAAATAACTTTTATTATGATTTCATTATAATTTGTAACTTCAAAAATAATTTCATTTTGTAATCTCTATAATATTGTAACTCTTTTGTAATCTTCTTAATATTTTGTATATTGTAATTTCTGCAATAAACCATTATTATTATTAGGACTGCACTTCTGCTAACTTTACCGCTACCGATGTTCAGCACCGCCAACATTCCCACTACAGTTGTTCCGCACTGCCAACCTTATCGCTACTGTTGTTCAGCACGCCATCTAACGTCCACCATTCTACTACCTCCAATTATTGGGAATATTGTGGCTGTTTTTATTAATTTTTATTACTTTATTATTACTGTTACTTTCGAGGCTGGAATTTTTTGTAGTTCCTGTTTACTGTGTGAGAAATAGCACATGAATAAATAATTTCCTTAATTTCTATGTATGGAATGTTTTTTTCCGGGTTGACTTATTCACTGCACATACTGTATTACATGGGTAGTTCGGCGAATTCCGACTTACGTAAAACTTGGGTTACGTAAAGTTTTGCAGAACGGAACCCTTACATAGGTTGGGGAGTGGCTGTGTGTGTGTGTATACACATATACTGTATTTTATCGATTGTAAGCCGACCCCCACTTTTCACAAGGCTACGCAAGAAAAAAATTTGATTTTAACCCTCTTGCGACTGGACCGCCCGAGAATGCCCGTAAATTTTTATACTCCCGATCACGGGACCGCCCGAGACCTCCCGGAAAATACGCTTTCAAATTTACCTCTGAAAACGTTGACTGGATGACTTCTATCTCGGAAATGACGAAGTATACCATATAAACACGAGATTTAGATCGTATTTGGCAGATTTTTCTTAACTTTGTATACAAAGAATTTTTTTTAAATATTCGATCGAAATTCACTATTTTTTTGGACCCTGAACAATCTAATATGTCTCGCAGTAATTCTTCTACTTCGGAGATTTTTCAAAATATATATTTTTGGAGATTAATGTATAATTGTTTTATTTAATGATTCCCATTTGGTGGCCATCTTGAATTTCTCCGGACTTTTAATGCCAGCAGGTGCTCCACACCTCAGGACGTGAGGGTTAAAGTATTAACTAAAATTACAGTGACATAAAATACATTTTATTCACTTATTCATAACAACTTCTACAAAAAAGTAATTTGACCTCGCGGGATCTTAATATGATAATACCCCGGGAATAAATTATGTAAATAATACGTGGTGCGTCAAAGTCTTAAAGAACGCAGCGATAGCGCTCGTATGCGTAAGGAGCTAACACAATGTTTCATTTTATCGTGAATCGAACCATTTGCCCTCCCCTGCCCTCCCTCCTCCACCTATCATGTTTCAGTGTTAGCTCCTTACGCATACGAGCACTACCGCGGCATTCTTTTACGACTTTGACGGGTCACGTATTATTTACATAATTTATTTCTTCGTAGGTGTTCAGTCAATTTGATTCTTTTTTTGCATATATTTAAAGATCTCGCATTATAATGTAACTACAGACATAAATTCATTGACTACTTTTTTTTGCCCCCGATTCTAAGCTGAGTGGCGATTTCTGAGATGGCAAAAAGGTAAAACAAAGGTCGGCTTACAATCGATTAAATACAGTATATACATATATACAGTAGAACCTCATAAATCCGGCACCCTCGGGACCTAGCACGAGCCGGATTTTAGAAAATTCTGGTATTTTGAAAATGTTGCACGTTGCCTAAGTATCCAGGAGCAAATCGGCCTATTGCAGGATAAAACAAAACAAAGCTTTTTGTAATCTATATAATGTATTTCAAAATTTAATCAGAAATCACACCAGAATATTTTAAAATATGAAATACGTACACAAAATGTATGTAAATAAACATGCTAAATATTAAATAAATCATAATAGACGCCTTGCCCTCTTGCCACCCTTGACTACGCCACTGCACCTTCATACCATATCATGGCCTATACGTAAAAATAAATAAAATACATAACATTAAAATCCAATATTTACGCCAAAACTTATAACAGAAAGAATCTTTAACAAGTGGACGAATTTGGAATAAGGTCATAGCAAATTTAATGCACACTTACCAATTTACACGTCTCGTTTCTACTCTCGATGGCTAGACGATAAGGTCGAGACAGCGTCTTTAGTTGCGGGAATGCAAGTTTCATTTCATTTCAGTGTTGGAAGCTTTTTGAAGGTTTTACTGAGAAATTGTGTTGAACATATCACACAGCTTGCTTCATACATTGTGATCTTTCCTTAATAAGTTTATCTTTAATTAGGTACAAATTCATCATATCCTGTGATTCGATGCATGACCGCTGCTCTAAAGCCGATATTGTATCAGTGACTAATTCTATGTAACGGTCAATTGAAGGCTTGTTTGCAGCTGCATTGTCATCATCGTCACTTTCACTTTTTCATAATTCTCACATTCAGGTTCCAAAACCATTTTAACTATTTCTCCGTCAGTTAGCTGATTCACTACAGGCACTTCATTGTCGATTTCCATTCAGTTTTCAATGTCTTCTTCTTCCAGACCCTTCGTGAAAGCATTATTCGTCGATCCCTTAGCAAATTCCATAATTTCAGACACCAGTCTCTTTTTGTCACTGACATTGAAACCTAGAAAATCTGGTGGTGATTCATCACATCCTTCAAATATGCTTGCTGGCCACAAATTATGCCAGGCATTTTTCAGTGTTGCGGCCGTTACATCAGTCCACGCTTTAGCCAGAGTCCAAATCGCATCCTTAATGTTAAATTCCTTTTTGAATCTGTCAACACCTTGGCCTCTATTACAAGCAACAAGCAATTTCTGCATAAACTGCTGTCTGTAATAGCATTTTAATGTGCGTAATATTCCCTGATCCATAGGTTGAATAATAGATGTACAATTTGGAGATAAATAAACCACACGCACGTTACCCAATACCAAAAGTGATGCATCAGGATGGGCAGGACAGTTATCTAATGTCAGAATTATTGTACAATCATCACCTAGTCTCTTAGATTTACAATGAGCAAAATAATTCACAAACCAATCCAACATTAATTGAGAAGTTATCCATGCATGTTTATTAGCACGGTAGTTGACAGAAAAATTCTTTAACCCTTTAAAGCACAAGGGTGTGCACTTTTACCAATTACAGTTAGCTTTAGTTTGTGCATACCTGCTGCATTTGCACATGCAAGAACCATCAGCCTCTCCTTTGACTCCTTCACTCCAAATGCCATATCCTCATCGGCGGCTGCAAGTGTGCTCCGAGAAAGACATCGCCAAAATAATCCTGTCTCGTCCACGTTATATATTTGCTCTGCAGTAAAATTTTCATCCAAAATTAACTTCCTAAACTCCTCTACAAATGTTTCGGCAGCATCCGAATCGGCACAAGTTTTTCGCCAGACACTGCTAATTTTCAAATTCCATGGCGAAGCTTGAAGCGATGAAGCCAACCTCGCGAATAATCGCAAGCTTTATTGATTTTCAAATCATCTTGGAATTTCTTTGCTTGCTGTATTAGCAATAGGCCTGATACCGGTACACCATCACTTCTTCTTTGTCGAAACCATTCAAACAATACTCTATCGACATCGTTGACCCTGGAAGTGTGTAATGTTTTTCGGCTACTAATAGCCTTCGGAGTGTCACTGTCTGCATAAAATGTCAGTAACTCACTTTCTTGGTTCTTCAAGTTATACACAGTAGAACTGCCTACGCTATACTCTTCACAAAGTCTCTTAACTTAAGCACCTTTATTAATAAATCTACTTTTTGTTCAATAGAAAGGGATTTATGTTTACGCTTCATAACACTACTGGAGGGGTTTTCAGCTTTTTTTGAAGACATTCCAATATGAACTTGAGCAATATCACACTAATGAAAAACACATGCGATCGCTATGAATCTGAACACGCGACTGTATACAAGTTATACAATGTGACTGTGGAAACTATTCCCTAACACATACCAACATGTATTGGTCAGCTGACAATTGGACTCACTCACACATACAATGTAACTGCTGCCATCAAATTGGTTCTAGAATTCACGAATTTTGATGCGAAGCGGTGCGTTTATCGTTTCATAGCGGATTAGGCTACCCATGGCAAAAATTTTATGAAGTGCGGGATTTTTGATAATTCCGGATTTTCGAGTGCCGGATTTATGAGGTTCTACTGTGTGTGTGTGTGTATATAAAGCAGGGATTGTTTGTGTGTGCATGTGTTATCCACTTATCCCTGAACCATTTTTCAATTAAGTATTCCTTAATGGTTGTTATGCAGACAGTGCAATGTTTTGATACCTAACCGGAAAATATCCCAAGTCCATAGTATGTGTTTAATATCCACCAAATTTGTTAGTGCTACTTCAAGTTTTGCCTTAACAGGTCCAGAATGGCAACAAGAAACCTGCATGTATTTTTGACCTGGTCAAAAAAAGCACTGTCAAAAATTCAGTCAATTGACCAATTTTTGACCCGTGAATGACCGGTTGGTCAACCCTAGTTACAATATATGTATTGCGCTGTTGCAATTAAGATATGGAAATGTTTCAAGACACATTTAATACCTAGCATGGTGTCATATTACCTAGGTCAGGGAGTGGGGTTGCAGCAGGGATTCATGAGTGAATGAGGGTGTGGTAAGTTTGGCAACCACTGACCTAGGGACTGCTCACAAATATCCTGATACAAAGAGGAAAGAGTATGACAAAGTGTTACTTTTTGCTACAGTAAATAACTATTCCGGGATCTTTTCATCGCCTTCCCTTCTCCTTTCCCTCATCTCTCTTTCCTATTCATTCACAAATTATCAGTTCAAGAATTGTCATCGGTGCTAGCAGTAGCTCGTGAATCCAAAAACTTGTGGATTTTCTTTGAGAAGTTTTTTATTTTTCTGTCGAATTTATTATACCTACTTCAGTGTACATCAGTTTTTTCATGTTGAATTATAAGGTAATTCTGTTAACAAGTTTCCAATGAATTTTTCTATAACCTCATCGTAGTTATAGCTAATAATATTAAATTATATTCATACTTGACACTGTCAGCGAGAATGCCTTGAAATCAGTGATTATTTAAAACTAAACAGAGTGAATGTGTATTCCCAAAAATGTAATACGCACTATAAATTTTTGGTCTACATTGTACAAGAAATTGTAATATATGTGATAGATTTCATAGTGAATTAATTACATGAGATATTTTATGTGCTCTCGTTCACAAATACCCTGTGATTATCTTGACAATAGAGCTTCTACATCATCACAAATATCAAAATCAATGCATAATAGTTACGACATGGTAAAACATAGAGCTGGAACTATCCGGATTTAAAAACTCCGAGTATCCGCATTTTTCCTGAAAAGGATATTCATAATCCGAATATTCGGATAGTGTCGTGGGCGAGAATTAAAATCCGCTAAATCCGGACTATCCTCAAATCCGCTAAATCCGGATTATCCAAAAATCCGCAAATTCTGATCCATCCGCAAATCCGCATTATCAACTGCTATCTACAACAAATAATACAACTAATAGTAATTGATAAAGCGCTTTTGTTTTTAAAACGAGAATTATGGTGTGAAGAAAAGACAAGGCAGAGAGCCTAAAAATTGGGAAATGCTCTCTGCACTGGAAACAATACCAACACCTACTGATGCAACAAGTCGCGATTCTGGTACATAAACACGAGCATGTTCACATTGTCCGGTGATAAACAGCTTCGCTTTGCTGTTAAGATGTTGCCTGCTGTAGAGAAAACACGTTCTGAGCTTGCAGAACTTGCAGGAATCGCCAGGTACATGCGAGCCAACTTAGCTACCCTCGGGTAACTTTTCGCATGAAGCTTCCACCACTGCAGAGGGTCGGTATGCATGTCAGCTCCCGGAACAGCCAGATAGGCCGTAAAATCATCATCCTTGTGTGTAGGAATGTTGAATAGAAAATCTATGGTGTTTTGGGCGTCCATACCAGCACGACTATCGTCACTGGCATCGCCGTCTGCTGCTGTAGCCGTCGCATTCAAGAGTTCTTTTACCGCATCTTGAACTTCTTTCCGCTCGCCATCCGTAGACTCGCATAGCAAGTTCTTGTAGCGAGGATCCAAAAAGCTTGCTATCTGATCTGGGAGTGCCTTACTGTCCGCGTTGCACTTAAGCGTAAATCTCTTAATGAGATCGGTAGCCAAATAATTCTTCAATGCAACGGCCATCCGATCATTGTGCGTAGGTGATTGTCAACTATGGTTCACAGTATAGGGTGTACCATAGATAGAGTGGCTTTTCCCTCTGAGCACAACAAAGTGTTTGCCACTTCCAAGGGCTTAAGAACTGCGCAAAGCGCCTCCATTTCTGACCAATTGTTTTCGGCAAGCTCAAATGTGCGCATAACGCGGGGAGGTGTTACATCGCGGTCATTTAGCACAGCTGTTATTACCCTACGATGTTTCACAGTGCATTCCAAGCAGTAGTAGGTGGAATTCCATCTTGTTTTGCAACTTTGAATTAACTTGTCTGATGGTAGTCCCAGTTGGACCTGCGTTCTTGCTAGTGCGTTTGATGCAACAGTAGAATGGTGAAAGTGTGTAACAATCACCTGCACTTTACGCAGCAAATCCTGACAGCCGGCAGCATTTAACGCCCCATTGATGGCCAGTTGAATGGTATGTGCGGCACAAGGCACATCGCCGTACTCATTCAGCATCTCCAAATCTCACGCAGCAGCAGAGATATTCGCACCGTTATCGTGGACCACTCCAAGAATTTTCTCGCTAATATCCCATGAGTGGGTGATGTCGTCGATGGAATTTTTCAAATTCACTGCCGTGTGGCGCTCCTCCATTTCCAGAGTGCTAAGAGTTCTGGACAATAGATTCCATTCAGGATCAATAGTATGGGCAGTAACGGTAATATACCCGTCATTAGCCGTGGACGTCCAGGTGTCCATCGTTAGAGCGACCGACGCTGCCTCCTTCAACTCTCTTTCTTTGCGGGCACGGATGTCATTTTGCGCCAGCTCGATCCTCTTCTTTATGGAATGCTTCGAAGGAATCATGTACCCTGGCTCCACAACAGCCATGAAGTTCCGAAATCCATCTCGATCGGCAAAATACAGAGGGAGCATGTCCACGGCAATCATCTTAGCCAGTGCTTGTGTGATCATTTCCGCCCGATCTTGGCTCACAGGTCGGCGCTCGGCACTCGCCGCCACATGAGACAACTTCCTCCTCTTCGCATGAGACGTGCTGGTACCGTCAGAGTGGTCGGAGTCCATTGACACAGAGTTGGAGCGCGATGCCTGGTTGGCATCATCCTCAACAGAGTCGGAGTCAACACTGGTCCTGGGCATAGAAAAGGGCACGTTTAAGCGTTGGTGGGACGAGAAAGCGAGCGAGCGATATCTCTAGATAGTGGCGGATCCAGGGGCTAGGAGGCTGACGAAGAATGTGACAGCCCCCTCTTCCCCACGATTCCTCGATGAAAAGGTGGCATGGATGTGGTGCGACAGGTGGGCCTTGGCATGCTGATTGCACCCATGTATCCCACCCCTCCACCTCTTTCCAAATGATTGGACTCACCAACTCAATGGCATAATGGAAGAAAGAGCTAATTCAGTTTTGCGCGTGAAGGAGAAGCAAACTTAGCTGTGACGGGTCAATTTTAATTTTCCTCACGCCTTGTCTTGTGCGAGCCGCTGAGCGAAGCGTGTGACGTCACGGTGAACACTGACGTCGACTTCGGTTGCCATGGGCCAGCAGTGCCAAAAATCTTTAGCAGATGTGTAGCAAACCAACCAATCAAAGACACGTATACCTTAACACTCCACCGATTCCATCCGCGAACATTTAGTTTTATCTGCAGAACCCACCCTACCCCTGTCAAAGTTGTACCATCTGCTACAGCTTGACCCCTGTTTGGGCGCCACTCCAGGGACGCCCAAACTATAGCCTTGATCGCAAGTAGACACGGCCCATAGCGGTGATGTAAAATTAGTTTAATAAACTCAGTAGCTTTGACTGTCATTTCCAGTCAAACAGTGAACGCTATCATAAAAGTCACTTAAGTAAAATCGACTTGTATTTTGACAATGTAGACGCATATAAAATTTCTAGTCCATCGGGGCGAAGTCGACGTCAGTGTCCACCATGACATCACACGCCCTCTCAGCGGCTGACACAAGGTGGGCAAGCGCGGAACTGCTGTGCATCAGAGCCGA
The DNA here is from genome assembly GCA_036926305.1 of Uropetala carovei. Taxonomy (NCBI): domain Eukaryota; kingdom Metazoa; phylum Arthropoda; class Insecta; order Odonata; family Petaluridae; genus Uropetala; species Uropetala carovei. The sequence continues at coordinate 962,555 of JAXCHB010000184.1, forward strand.
GTACTACCAGCACATTTTTGAGAAAAACAACAATTAGACCATCACTTCAGAGTTAGCTCCTTCGTCACACTCAATACTGAATTGGCTCTTTCTTCCATTAAACCGTCGCCTTATCGCCCACCGGCCTCCTCCCTAGCCCTTGCATCCGCCCCAGTCTCCTCATCGCGCACGTAGATGCAGAAAAAGCTGAAAAGTAAGAAAAATGTGCTACAGCGCATACCACTGGATCATGCTGCTAGAGCTTGACCCGTTGTCGTGCGAGGTTGACGCACGTAAACTCACGTCTGCATCATCAACTCCATTGCTGAACGCATGCTTGGTTTTCAAATGCGTCCAGAGAGGGGAAGTTGCACTTCTGTTCCTGAGAACCTTCCCGCATAGCTTACACTCAGCCTCCAACTTATCTGTCGACTTGACGAAGTATTCCCATATAGCACTCGGCATGATGACCAGTAGGCACGTGTTGGGAGACTATTATTTCATTCAAACTTCAGAGGGAAGTGAAAGTTTCCCTTACCCTGACCTTGAGGGAACAAATAAGAAACTTGCTGGCGGAGCCTAGCCGAGAAAACAGTTAATCGCTCTCTGAACTCCACTGTGTGAGGATTGAGTCTCTTTGTGCTGTGCTGTCAAGAAGTCGAGCCGTTGTTTGCTTGTTGCTTGTTGAGTTTCTACAGTTTTCCCTTTCCTTCATTAAGTTTTTCTTGCCTTCCTGTTAATTTTTACATCGTTGAGTTTTAGATTTTTCACAGTTTATTTAGTTAAATTGTTGTTTCGCAGAGTTATTTATTGTTGTTTTTATATATACATATATATTTCTCTTACTTCGTCTGCAACAACTTAATTTTTCACTCAATAGATGGCGATACTAACTAATCATTAATGTTCTTTGTATGTAAGACATTCAACAGCATAAGTATTACAGAATTTACTACAAGCATATACTCAACTATAATTAGTGCTATATATTGTATGAGTTACAACGAAGGTACGTTCAATTATGATATTAAATGAAGAAGCTTATTTATTTACTGATTGTTGACAGGAACCCTACAATGAGGTATTTCTTTGTTTATGTTGAATACCATATGCGAAGAATTTATTTAGTCCTTAACTTAATAATTCACTGGAAAGAGCTATTTGATGTAAAAAACAGATGAAGAGGCATATCATTTCATTCGATACATTCGGTGGGTAAAACTTTGATTCGTAATAGTTATATTATTATGTATGATTATAAGATCAGAAACTTTACGTGATATTATTAATATTAATCAAAATATTAAGTTAATGCGCTTCTATACGTGTTTTCGAAAGTAAGGCATCCAAATACATTCAAAATTATGTTAAGACATTTACTCAGCTATATTAACCGTAACAAACGAAGACTCTCTTGATCTCAATAATCAAGTACTTAGCCATATTGATGGACCTGATGTGGTCTTTAAAAGTGTGGATAGTGTTATGAGTGTTGATGCTTCTGATCAACTTGCATTCCCGGAAGAATTCTTAAATAGCCTTACTTCAACCGGAATGCCTCCTCATGAACTAACACTAAAAGTAGGAGGCGTCGTCATGCTCCTTGGAAACCTAAAGCCATTGAGAGGACTATCTAATGGTACAAGACTTATTGTAACTCGATTACAAACAAATGTAATCGAAGCAAAGGTGATCGGTACAGAAAACTCGGATACAGTATTTATTCCGAGAATCCAACTTATTCCATTTGATACAAATCTGCCCTTCTGTTTCAAACGAAGACAATTCTCCATACGATTGTCTTTTTCAATGACAATCAATAAATCACAAGGCCAAACGTTCGATAAAATATGCCTGTATTTAACTAAGCCTATTTTTAGCCATGGACAATTATATGTTGCTCTATCAAGAGTTAAATCGTTTGATTCAATCACTGTAGTTGCGAAGAAATCTGAAATTGACAATTGTGTGTATAAAGAAATTTTTGATTAAAATATGTTTATATAAAAAACTGCAAGAATTTGTTTAATTTTAAATCAAGGTACGAGTGCATGACAAAACATATAACATCTAATGTTGTGGTATAAGGAAATTATTTTAAAGATGCGTTTAAAAATTGTTGGATTTAAATAATGTATTGTTTATATAATTTCTATATTACATAATAAACAAAATTATTCTTATTTTCTTTAAAACTTTTCTGTCATTTGTGACGGGTGCTATCTATGTAGTAGATTAAATCTTTTCATTGAGATTTTGGGGTAACATAAAAGACTTTAATATAAAAATATTCCTGTATTTTCCCCGTTAAATTTCAACGGGCATTTCTACTAGTAGTTTGTTATTATTCCAAATAGTTTATTATTTGTTATAAAGTTTTAGAGTTTATTATCTGCAGAGTTTATTTTTTGTTAAGTTGTGAGGCTCAGTTTGTGTCGCGCATGGTAGACAAGATAAAGAATGGATGACAGGAAGCTGAATTTGCTTCTTCTGAGCGGTATCTTTTTCATGTTGATTAATCAAGCGCATTTTCTAAATCTAAGTTTGCACTTTTAAGAAAATTGTATTTTTTGACAAAATAAAAGAAATTTATGAATTTATGATTTTCACGTTTCATTTTGAAGCATTTTTCTGTGTGCCAATAGCCCACCACGAACTTCCAGGTTCGCAATTAGTTTTATTTTGAGAACTACTGCTTTGTATCAGCGTTTATAAACCACCGGTTGGTGGGCTGCTATCGGCCCCAGAACAATACCTTTCCGTTTACTGAATTATATTTTCTGAAGTAAATAAAGAGGAAGACGATTTTTATGCGATACAAAGTAACACTTAACGAAATGCACACTACACGACCAACGCAGTGTAGTGGAGTATTTGAATTTAATAATAAAGCAATAACAGCACGGCCCGGACTGCCCCGAGTTGTTCCTCAGCAGTGCAGATCGCGCTAACGTCATGGTGACTACGGGCACTATGATATGGGCCTTTCCTTTCGACCACTTCACCGTCTATACTTGATGCTCCACGCTCCACCAATGTCTCTACAAATCGGAGCAGCGAGTAGAGCCGTGCAATGCGGCTCTCAGACTCGCTCGGACTCCACTTCAAATCCCGTCGACACCGACTATCAGCAAATCCCCGAAACCCGGACTATCCGCAAATCCGAAAAATACGGATTATCCGCAAATCCACAAAATCCGGACTACCCAAATCAGCACTGGTTTAAAACCGAATATCCAAAAATCCAGATTCCAAATCCGAATAGTTCAAAATTCTAAAATCCAGATTATTCATAATCCGGATATTTTTTCCAGCCCTAGTAAAACACGCTGAAGAAATGAATAATTGTGTCACTACACAAAAATTTGGTGTTACCGAAGCAAATGTGCGGCGGTGAGAAAAATTGAAAAAAAACTAGCGCATCAGTTCTGTACAGAAAGCATTTCACAGACCTAGAGGAGGGTGCTACACAGTTATAGAAGAGCAAGTAGTGACTTTTGTGTGCAAAACACATAATGGCCTGCCAGTTAGATGGGAGGCTATACAGATGAAGGCATTGGAAATAGCAACATCGTTCAAGGTATCACGACAGCATTTCAAGGCAAGTGTTGGCTGGATTACCAGGTTTATGAGGCGAAATGGATTCTCTCTTCATTAAAGAACAACAGTGACACAAAGACTTTCCTCAGATTATACTGAAAAAATAATTGAAAGTAAAAAAAACCAACTGAGGCGCAACTAGCATAATGGATAAAAATTACATGGGATAGCATCTCATCAGAATCAATTGATCTTGGATTCAACAAGTGTTGTTTCCAACAGCATCAGAAGATGACATTCTGTGGATGGAGGGAGATGAAGCAGCTGTTGAAGACTTCCAGTAATGAAAGTGAAGAAATTTCTGAATAGGTAGGAGAAAGAATTTGTATAAAAAATTTTTAATAACTGTTATTACAACTTGAATACAAAAATTGTAATAACTGAACATAATCAGATAATAAATTTGTCAAAATTACTGGTTTAAATAGTTCTTCATAAATATTGTTTAAAAAGGATGGAGGTCATCCTATACCGTACATACTCATGTATAATGCAGAGTTTGAAGACCAAATTTTCAGGTCATAAGGTAGTAGAGGGCATTATGCAGGGGTAACACTTTTGTGCACTTAAAATCAGTAATTAAAGTGAACCTACCTTGCACCCGAGTCTTGCTTTTTGGGTGAATTAAGGGGAAAACCACACTAATTATTGATAATCACGGTTATACTTTATTAATTACCATATATACTTGTGTATAACATGCAGTTTTAAGACCAAATTTTTAGGTCATAAAGTAGGGGTGTGCATTATACACGAGTAACACTTTTGGGCACTTATAATCAGAAATTAAAGTAAACCTACCTCGCACCAGATTCTAGCTTTTTGGGTGAATTGAGGGGAAAACCACAATAATTATCGATTATCCAGGTTATACATACATCAGTTACACATATAGAACACCTAATTACTTCTACACAGTTATAATTCCATCCTCTCCAAATATTCCGCATTTCACTAGCTCATCAGCTGATTGCTGAATTCTTTGCAAAATCCTAAGATAGACTTCCTGCAAAACATGCATCGAAAACAAGAAATATAGAATAAGCAAACTGAAATAATTTTATTTAGTTAATGATTCTAGTATGTACAGGCATCTCTCAATATTCATCCTTAATCGGTTCCATGGAAAATGGACGATAAGCGAAAAGACAAATATCGAGGACTATTTTCCCTTAGATGCAATGTTATACGTGTATAATTCATTCCTGAAAACCGGTGGCTGAGTCACGGAAAGGTCTTGGAACGTGACTTCCTTGTGGAGAGAGAAAAGATAACAACTTACTCTGTGATCGAGGATAAACAGTGGCAATGTGACATTCGTTTTCTGACTCACATCACTGCTCACATGAACGAATTGAAACTTAAACTTCAGGGAAATCGAAAGCCAACTTATAATTTGGCACAGTATGTACGAAAATTTATCTCAAAACTGAAACTTTATTGAAGTATATAGAGGTTCAATATTCCACACACTTACCAAACATGGCGCAATATGCAGAAAAGCCTTATTTTGGATGTCAGCACTATGTGGATTGGTTGCAGAATCTACCAGAAAAATTTTCCAAGCGCTTTTCATATTTTGAAATGCACAGGATTGCCTTTCTATTAATATAAGATCCATAAACCTTGACATTCATGATTCTCAACTATCTCAAGAGCTGGGAAGTTTATTTTCTTTGAGACAGATATGCATTTCCTGCAAAGTCAAAGCTATATCATTTGAAAGATGATTCCATTGTTATGATGTGGACTCGTATTTTGAAAGAAGACGGGTTCGCAGTTCTCAATATAGTAATTCCAAAATTGTTTTCTATATTCCGAGAATCAACTGTTATGCAGTAACATTGATGAAATCAAGGTATAGGTATCAGATCCTGGATGAAAATTTGGAGGCAGAGTTGAGATGAACACTTAGTGTGGATTTTATGCCAAATTTCACTGTGCTACTTACAAGGAAAGTAGGGAGGCTAGTACCCTCGGATTTTGTTCAAATTTCACATGGTGATAGCTGATGTGTTCCGATTTAACGTGTAATTTGCCATTTGTGTGAATAGGCCTTGGTTGTCGAGATATCGCAGTTTGAATTTCGCCCAATTTCCGCGTGCGCGTTAAGACTCGTGAAAGTCACGCCGCTAGAATGAGTTGGTAAGGCGTTGGGCTAGTAAGTCAGATGTCCGGGGTTCGAGTCCCGGTTGTGGAATTTTTCCTTTTTGATTTTTATCTCTTTTAATGCTGAAAAAATGTACAATTCCCATTATTAATTTATTACGACTGTACAAATTTAAATTGTACTATTTTTCTCGATTATAAGAATATATTTTTTTATCTTATAGTTGCGATTCAGCAATCTTTTTAAATAAATTCTTACACTTTTTATTGCTACAAAATAATTTACATAATTATTTTGTATTATACATCAATACCTTATAAATTAATTAATCAGATTCTTCTTTTGAAAAAATCTGTCATGCGTGTCGGCAAAGTGGGGGATGAAAATTGTCATAAAACAAACAAAGCACAAATGCTTCTGGCACCAGGAACACACAACAAACGCAACATTTTCATATTCACTTTTCCTCTTACGCATGCTATCGGGGAAACAAACTTCATTTACGTTCATAAAAACACACCTTGTCGTCGTTAATTTTGACGCAAACCACGCATATTTAATCATGTTGTCGAAAATGGGTGCACACAATCTGACTATTCTCTCGCAATAAATAAGTACTGTTTAGCAGGCGCTTTATGAAATCTTTGATTTGCCTGTAAAAATAGACGTCGCAGGGTTGGCAGAAAGACGTACAATTATCTTTACCTGGCAAGTTGGGACATTATCGTCATCGACGTATTTTGCATTGAAGACGGAATAATCAGTTTGCCTTCCCCAAGAATCAAGGATCAAAAGAAAATTTTCCGCTGGGTTGTACGCCTTTCTGCAAATCCTGCGACTTCTATTTTTACAGGCAAATCAAAAATTTCACAAAGCACCTGCAAAACAGTACGTATTTATTGCGAGAGAATAGTCAGATTAATACAAGAGACGACGCATTGAAAATTCACTCCATCATTCATCACCAGTTGTGTGCACCCATTTTCGACAACACGATTAAATATGCGTGGTTTGCGTCAAAATTAACGACGACAAGGAGTGTTTTTATGAACGTAAATGAAGTTTGTTTCCCCGATAGCATGCGTAAGAGGAAATGTGAATGTGAAAATGTTGCGTTTGTTGTGTCTTCCTGGTGCCAGAAGCATTTGTGCTTTGTTTGTTTTTATGACAATTTACATCCCCCACTTTGCCGGCACGCATGACAGATTTTTTCAAAAGAAGAATCTGAATAATTAATTTATAAGGTATTGATGTATAATACAAAATAATTATGTAAATTATTTTGTAGCAATAAAAAGTGTAAGAATTTATTTAAAAAGATTGCTGAATCGCAACTATAAGATAAAAAAATATATTCTTATAATCGAGAAAAATAGTACAATTTAAATTTGTACAGTCGTAATAAATTAATAATGGGAATTGTACATTTTTTCAGCATTAAAAGAGATAAAAATCAAAAAGGAAAAATTCCACAACCGGGACTCGAACCCCGGACATCTGACTTACTAGCCCAACGCCTTACCAACTCATTCTAGCGGCGTGACTTTCACGAGTCTTAACGCGCACGCGGAAATTGGGCGAAATTCAAACTGCGATATCTCGACAACCAAGGCCTATTCACACAAATGGCAAATTACACGTTAAATCGGAACACAACATCAGCTATCACCGTGTGAAATTTGAACAAAATCCGAGGGTACTAGCCTCCCTACTCTCCTTGTTAGACGAACTATCAAACATCACATTAAAATGTTTGAATTTAATAATTTATTTCACTAATAAATAACTTAAATCATTATTGTGTATCACTGTAACCTTGTATTTGTGTCAGGTCCTATTTTTAATAATAATATTTTGTATTATGTGGCCAAACTGAAAATTCTGTTAGACACCTCTGCTACAGAATGTTTTACAATAAATGTATTCACTATATGGGTATATAAAGAATACAGTATATTTTGTCTCCAAAAACATCGACTTAAGTACAGGCAACTCCTTAGATTCGACTGGGATGTGTTCCTGAAAATGTGGTCGAATCTCGAACAGCCGAATGTCAAATGCCGTTTTTCCATAGACTTGCATGTTATAATAATAATAAATTTATTTGAGCCAAAAATTTTACATTTGTAAAATATATGAAAGTCACAAATTCACAATAAAAAATAAAAAAAGGAAATTCATATACAAAAAATATATACATAATATTCCTGATATGAAAAATATATACATAATATTCCTAATACAACAAACCATTCATCATCTAAAAGTTTCGTAAAAAAATTCTTTTACACTGTAATAACACTTTTTTAGCAAAAAGGATTTCAATTTATCTTTAAATATTCTGGCTGAATTTGAGTTTTTGATTTCAGTAGGTAGGTGATCATAAATTTTTATACCTGCATGGAAAGGTCCTCTATTATATAAAGATGTAGAATGGCAAGATAGGTGTATGTCCATTCTTTGTCGAGTGGAATATTCGTGTATATTGGCATTTATACTAAGTTGATGCATGTTGTCTTTAATATACATACAGATATGATAAATATATAAACAGGGTAAAGTTAAAATTTCCAGTTCTTTAAAATGATGCCTACAGGATTCCCGAACAGATATTTTTGCCAAGTATCTGATTCCTCTTTTTTGCATGATAAATACTTTTTACTTTCTCCATATACATAGTATAGAGAAAGTATTGTTTTCATGAAAAAAATCGACTGAAATTTCAACGGAAATACGTTCTGAGGTCCCTAGAACATGTTTAGACTATTTTTGGAATGATGTCTGTGTGTATGTGATGGTGGGCGCTCTAACTCGAAAAATATTTATCACATCATAACCAAATTTCATATATAACACTTTGGTATCATCACAAAGAACTGAATAGAATTGGAAAAATACCTCAAAATCACCGTAAAGGCGTTACTTACGTGCCAAGGCACAGAAGACTCGCAGGATCACTTAGGACGCGCGTTTTGACAGCAACACTGTCATCTTCAGCAATGTCAAAGTGTGTAAGGTTAGGCGGAGTATTTATACTATTGTTGACCGTTAGAGAAGTAGGGGAGGGGAAAGAGAAAGGTGTATCGATCGTTAACTGAAATAAAGGGGAGTGGGGGATAGGGCCATTAGCAGAAATCTTCATGACTAATTTCAAACGCATTTGTAAGAACACCTTTCCGTATTTTCCTAAAATTTGGCTCAGATATGTAGATGACATCTTCGCTATTTTCGACACATCGAAAGGAAACATTGTTGAATTCTTAAACTTGTTAAACAAGCAGTTTGACACCATTAAATTCACACATGAAACAGAAAATAAAAAATCTCTACCTTTCCAACACATTCTTCTAACTAGGAAAAACAACAAATTACATTTCAACATTTACAGAAAACCTACACATACCAACACATACATCCACATGAGTTCTCACCATCACATTTCACAAAAACTAGCACCTTTTCATTCCATGATCCATCGATTACTCAACACACCACTATCAAATACAAATTTCTCCAAAGAATTATCCTATATAAAACACATAGCCATTCAGAATGGTTTTAAACCAGAACTCATTCATAAAATGTTAAAAAAACATCAACACAGAATGAACCTTAGAAACTGCACAACACTCAAAAACAAAGACACCAAAACCAAAGAATTTATGAAGCTACCTTACTACCCTTATGCTACCAAAAAACTTCAAAAAATCTTCTCCGAAATAGGATTACACACAGTTTTTGTTAATGAAAATAAATTGTCAAATCTCATTAAGAACCCTAAAGACAGCATACCCTCCCATAAGAAATCAAGCATATACCAAATCAAATGTGAAAAGTGTGACAAAATTTATATTGGACAAACGAAAAGGAAATTAGAAACACGTTTCAAAGAACACTTAGCCCATTACAGAAACAACAGAATAAACAAGTCCAGTGTAGCATCTCACATCAACACCTGCCATCATCCTATCACAACCGAAAATTTAAAACTTCTAAAAACGGTCACCAACGAAAACAAACTAGATGCCTATGAAAGCCTTTACATACACCATAACCAAAACAAGATAATGAATAACGACGCTGGCCCTATCCCCCACTCCCCTTTATTTCAGTTAACGATCGATACACCTTTCTCTTTCCCCTCCCCTACTTCTCTAACGGTCAACAATAGTATAAATACTCTGCCTAACCTTACACACTTTGACATTGCTGAAGATGACAGCGTTGCTGTCAAAATGCACGTCCTAAGTGATCCTGCGAGTCTTCTGTGCCTTGGCACGTAAGTAACACCTTTACGGTGATTTGGAGGTATTTTTCCAATTCTCTTCATTGTCTTCACCGTGTCTCGTGAGTTCTTCATTTTATTTATCACAAAGAACTGATTAGTTTTTGAGTTATATCGGTTAACCGGAAGTCAAGGTTTATTCGAAGCCCGATTCGGTTTTTCCAAAATATCTTCGTTAAAACATAATTTTTGTATATACAGTCATATATAAAAATTGTAGGATATGTAATTTTCTACAGCATTTATTTTAAACAATTTTTATAGCAGTTATTGTTTAGGAATTATTTATAAATAATTGACTTTTTTGGTTTTCGTCAAATGTCTCCCTAAAAACGTCGTAATTGGTCATCTTCGTAAGGACCATAGTTGTAGAGAATAATATTTCTTCCAAGTTCTGTTTGAAACAAATTTTCATAAAACCATCCATTTTGGAGATATTTTGCTTTTTCTAGTATACAGCGCCACCACCATGTAGCGGGGAGATCTATAAACATATTCAAAATATACCTAATTTACGGCTATAAGGACGACTGTATTCTTCTACGATAGGAAATAATAATTTTGCCTTACAATGCTATTCATAATAATTGAAATAACTATACCCCAAATATGTAGAAAGTCATGTGTTGGCCACATCAGATTTTTTACACCTGTAGATGACCCCCAAAAAATTATGCCATAGCTCAACAAGGATTGAAAATTACCAAAATCAGTCATCTTCAGCACTACACGATCTACAACATTGGCAAGGTTTTTTAATGCATAAGCTGTTTTGGAAAGTTTACTACACAGCTGTATGATATGCTCATTCCAATTTAATCGGTCATCAATTATTAGGCTCAGGAATTTAGTGCTGCTGACTTTATTGATATGTTGATCTTTTATCTTTAAGTCTAACTGAGGCACTTCTCTTTTTTGTTTGAATTGCATGTAATTTGTTTTTTCAATGTTTACAGTAAGCTTGTTTTTATCAAACCAGTCTCCTAAAAGTGCCAAGGAACTATCAATATTATTTTCTAGCAGGCGAGCATCTTTGTTATTTATTATTAAGTTTGTATCATCCGCATATAAAACTATTTCTTCATTATTTACAATAGATGGCAAATCGTTTATGTACAGCAAGAACAGTAGAGGCCCTAAGATGCTGCCTTGAGGAACGCCTACATTTACATTCCATAGCTGATAGATGACTAGTCCAAATTTTGAAGTATTTATGCCAGCTGCCTCCATCATCTGTTTCCTGTTTTTTAACCCATTCAATGCGGCATGACTGGAATTCCAGTCATGGTGGTTCAATCGAATGGCGGCATGACTGGAATTCCAGTCATAGCGCTACATCTGGTTCTAGCGATCTGGGTAAGGGACCGCCGGCGGAATGAGTTTCATATGCATCTCCAGCCATCAGTTTGACTCTAACCAGCGCTTGAGGAAAGTCCGTTTTGCAATTGGTGGATTTTCTTCGGATTTTCGACTGTTTCTTTTTTTGGGTACGTACTCACTCTGATTTTCCTTTAGTGATTGAGAATTAGTTTTATTATGAATTAAAGGTTATTTTATTTTCTTTCCAGTTCCTTTTTATATTATAAGAAAATTCATTTGTACATTGTTAATTTTTTTCGACGATTTGCGTGTTTTTCCTCTAATAATTTGTGGGTAAGTACTCGATTCAAATTACCATCAGTGAATGAAAATTAGTCGTTTTATTATCGATTAAAGGTTGTTTTCTTTTCTTTCCAGGTCCTTTTTATATTTTAAGAAAATTCATTTTTATATTATTACTTTTTTTCGACGATTTGCGTATTTTTTCTGTAATAACTTGTTGTATCAGTAAGTACTTTAAAAAACCGTTAAAAATCTATTTTTGCGTTTTTTCGTTAAATTTTTTCATATCTGTGTTTCTTGCACCAAATTCTACTGGAAATGTAAGAAAACTGGATTCAGTCACCGGCAAAGAACTCGGATTTTCAGTGCCGCGTTGAATGGGTTAAATAAGATTTAAACCAATCATTAGCCTTACCAATATATTCCAATTTTTTTTAAAAGGATAAGGTGGTCCACAGTATGGAAAGCACGAGAGAGATCATTAAAAATTCCGAGTACTGATCACTGTCTAGGGCTGTCAATATTTTTTTCAGGAAACTAGCCAGAGCAAATGGTGTACTTTTTCCCTTTTGAAAACCGTATTGTGCTACATTTAAAATTCTATTTTTGGTACTTACGTATTATCTCCAGGACCCTTCGAAGGACCTGGTACTTACGTGTTATCCCCATGCCATACTTACGTACAACATTAACAGAAACTGATTAACCTGTCTCGACATTTACAAACCCAATCACCGTACAATGGGGAGGGATACTTTGGTTCCGGGCGAGGCGAAGGACGCAGTGGTGCCCCCATTAAAACAAAGCGAGACGAAGGCTCGTCAATATATCCTTTCAATGTTATATCCTCTCAAAAAAAATGGAAGGATATATTGACGAGCCTTCGGCTCGCTTTGTTTTAATGGGTAGTCGTCTCCAGGTGCTACCATACCCTTTGCCTCGCCCGGAACCAAAGTATCCCTGCCCGTTGTCTGGTGATTGGGTTTGTAAATGTCGAGACCGGCCAATCAGTTTCTGTTAATGTTGTTTTGAAAATAAAATATCGTAAATCCAACAATACGTTGTTATTCTGTAATACGTAAGTAAGATAATACCAAAGTAAGGTCCTGGAGATAATACGTAAGTACCCTATTTTTATTTAAGAAGCTTAATAGCCTATCTCTCATTAAAGATTCGAAGAATTTTGAAAAAGTTGTCAATAAGGAGATTGGCCTATAGTTTTTCACATTCTCTCTATCCCCTTGTTTAAATAATGGCTTAATCTTCAATATCTTAAGATAATCAGGAAACTCTCCATTTAAAAAGGACTCATTAATTATATATACAAGAGGTTTACTTATGCTATTTATACACCTTTTTATAACCATAACTGGAATATCATCAATTCCAGTGTATTTTTTATTTTTTAACTTCTTTATACAATTCACTAGTTCATCCTCAGTAACTGGGAAGATGAGCATTGAAGTATTAACATAGTGGGTGTATCTAACATCTACATCATTATCATAAGAGAGTGAATGTTGTAAATTAAGTGGTACATTAATCAAATAATTATTAATATAGTTGGCTAAGCGGTTTGGATCAGATATAATATTCCCATCATCAGTTTTTAACATTAAATTTTCCCTGGTTGAATTATTACCTCTGCCAGTTTCCAAGTTCACAATTTCCCACATCGCTCGTGTTTTATTCTCTGATTGAGAAAGAAATTTATTGTAACTCAATTTTTTAGCATTCTTAAGAAGGTCTTTGTACTCTTTCTTAAAATTCTTATAATACTTTTTGAAATCAATATCATTACATGATTTTTTCATCCTACTTAGCTCTTTGAGCTTTTGGCTTGCATTTTTCATTTCATCTGTTACCCAGCGCTTATTCCTATCTTTATAATGTGTTACAATATGATTTTTTGGGAAACATCCTTCAAATACAAATTTAATATTTTCAGTGAAATGTTTATACTTTTCATGCACATTTGGTAGGCAGTATAACTCCTCCCATGGCAATCCATTCAAAACATTACAAAAATGGTCAATATTGTCATTTGAATAGAACCTTTTAAAAACTTTATGGGTCATCTCTTCTAAGTTAGGTCCTACTACAAGTTCATAATGATCTGATATACCAAGATCTATTACAGATACATCAATATTTTTAGACAAATGCTTACTAGTGATAACACAATCAATATTTGTGGAAGAAATTCCTATCTCTCTAGTGGGAGAATCAATTAAGGAAATTAAACCATAAAGGTTCAATATGTTAAGCAGTCTTTCAGATATCTCATTTTGTACGAGCATATCAATATTTAGATTGCCACGTACCGTATATGCCTGAATATAAGACGAGGTTTTGTTCCAATTTTTATGACCGAAAAATCGCTAGTCGTCTTATAATCGCACGGTGCATAATAGTTTGACTGACAGATGAACCAAATCTGGAGATGGGAAGAATCGAATAGCTATAATCGAAATATTCGATTCTTAAAATCAATCGAAAGAATCGATTATTAAAAGTAGTAGTAGAAAATGAATCGATTCAAATGTATTCAAAGACAAATACTCTTCTGAATTTTATCCTATATATTATGCGCGTAGTGAAGCTAGTGAAGCTGCATGCGTCCGTGCATACGAACCTCGCGTAATTATATCGGCATATTTCTCGAGAACCGTTCGTCGTAAAAGAAATGCGGTAAACGGCGTTTTGTTTCTACTGGCTATGAGGTTCCTGGAAAAATATTTTCGTCTGCTAGTGTCCCTGGTTCGAATCCAGGAGACAATTATATTTTCCCATAAGTTTACACGGGATTTTCGATTTTTCAGAGTGCAAGATTTTTTTTCCTTCATTCATTAAAATACATAAATATGGACCGATTTTCCTCTTTTTTGCTTTATTCGACAGCTAAAGCTCTATACTATCTTATTCTTGCAATGTTTACACGTTAAACGGTCGAATTTTTCAGAAATACACATTCTTTTTCGAAATTTTGCGGATTTATCGTACTCATTCCGGGCATTGCCAAGGAGACTCATTGTTGCCTCCGATTCATTTAAGGCCAATTAAACCTTCAAATAGACGAAAGAAAAGCGTTATTGTTATCTCTTCACTGATAATCTAAATAAACGCTTGCATTGATGTCGCCTTTACAGTAGGTCCTGTAAGAAGTTAAAAGCAGTCGTTGATAGACACTTGAAGGAAAGCAACTGTAAATGCCAACTAACACTATAAAACTGCTTATTTCAATTGGTTCAATGTTTACTAGTCAATGGTATAATAAACCTCTGTCATTGTGTGCATAATAAATTTTTTCCTTTTATTAGGAGTTCAAAATGGGAGGTCGTCTTATAATCAGAGTTGTCTTATATTCAGGTATATACAGTATTATGAACTTAATATTCCTTTTTGTGATTAAGTTTAACATATATTCAAAACTTTCAAAAAAATCATCTAGATTTCCACCCAGAGGCCTATAAATACACACGATAATCATATTCCCACCCCAGGGCATTTTGCTCAGCTCTACCACTGAAATTTCTATGCACTTTTCCTTAGTTACCAATTTTTGAAATTTTGGACTCTTAAAACAATATTCATTTTTCACATACATACATGAACCACTGTTTTTAAAAACTGTGCAGCAACTTATACCCTGCAATATGAGTGGAAATGATTTCTTCTTCTTTAGACCAATGTTCACTAATGCACAGAACCGAGATATCTTGGCCACTGAGTGCAGCTTCCAAGTCTAATGTTTTATTTCGAATGCACTGAATATTCTGGTAGAGTAACGACATTTGTTTGATTTTTACCTTGTCTTTTAGGTCCCTGTAGTTCTCAATCATTTCTCACTCTCAAGGACCCATTCTTCGATCTGGTCATCTTAGGAGCTGCTTGCTGTGCTGGCACAGGATCAGGTGCAGGGACTTTCACTGACTGCTTGTGTGATGATGGTATTAAGCGAAACACTGTCTTCACTTTTAGAAGATTTACATTTTGAGGGGATAAATTTCGTAACCCTAACACCAGCTGGCCAATTCTCACTTTTCTTAAGTTCACCTAGCAAAGAAAGGTCAGCACTAATTTTGAATGCAGAGCTATTTGCACTAGCGTATATCTATTCACAAGTAAAATTGTTCCCGTTTACGTTATTAATGAAGTGTTTTATTATGTCCTCCGGTTTTGTTTGAGGCGATGCACGGCTTACAAAATCCATGCACGTCGTAGAACCCCAATAAATTCACTTTTTTCAGAGTTTTTTCCTATAACCCAATAATTCGGTTGCATTTTCCAATTTACGCCTCTTTGAAAATGGTGATTTCCACTATCACCACCAGTGGAAGTCTCCTTCTCATCGGTTTCAATCATTTTCCTTTGTCCACCACGATTCCCACGATCACCATCAACAGAAGTCTTCTTCACGTTTTTGCTTCCTCTTTTTGTTTATCACCTCGGTATACCCTTCATCTTCTGATTCTGACCGGGTCTCCTGGATTACACATCCCTCAGCCATTTTTGAAGCCTTCACAGGTGCAGGTGAAGTTGACCTCGTCGGTTCTTTAATGACATCTTCGTAAAGGGATTCCCGCGCTTCACTGCTTTCCTTAGAAACCTTGCTGTGCTCCTTGGTAACTTCAATTTTAGGTTTCAGTTTATCGACCACGGCACTCGAATGGTTATACAAACATTTCAATGTTGATACTTCCTCACTTAAGGTTGAAATTTCAGCCAATATATTCACAATTATCGCTGATCTATCATAAACGCAATTTGTGTAAGGCCAATAAATTGACCTAGATTCGATTAAAACCTTTGCATCTAACTCCTTAATATCAAGGCACTTTAAATGATGCGCTGAAGTGCAAATACCACAAAAAATGATTTTATCATGGCTTAAAAACTGATTATTACACGAGTCACATTTTCGGTTACGTTTACCGCCCGCCATCTTGGCGTTCCCGCATCTCGGGAAAAATTATTAAGTCTCCCCTCACGTTATATAAGGATAAAATAACATTACTAATGTGTTAATACAACAATATTAAATTATGAATAAATGAAATAAAAATATTTTAAATGTATAACTTATTTTTTGCACTAAAAAGGAAAAAATAAATTTTTGTTTGTATGATTACTTTATGTAATTTTAACATCCAAATTAGATCAAATCCACCTCATCCATTCCCATGTTATTTAAATGGAGGAGTGAGTAGTATTAGTATTTTACCAACAAAGTTAACGGAAGAGCGACGTGCAACATTCGACTTGTCGATCTTCCATGATTTTAACAAACGACTCATGTGAGCCAGACCGAGCCGGCTGCATACATCTATCTATACATACAACTATATATCGCAGCAAAATTAATAACTTGAGGCAGCATCAGTATTTGCACTTGCAGCCTCGCCAGTTAATTTAAGGCTATGCAAACCAGCCCTTCTCTTAAATCTGTCAAACCAGCCATGACTTGCACTAAATGGAGGCTCATCAACAGAAATTTCATCCATTCTTTCCTTGAAATCATCATACAGATCCTTAGCCTTTGCTCTAATCATAGCCTCACTAATAGGAATGTGTTTCTGACACTGATCATCTACCCAAAGTTTTAAAAGTTTTTCTATTTTAGGAATCACAACACCGCACCTAGGACTGTTTATTGTTATTATCAAATTACGTGAATTTATCACATTCTAGAATTTTCTCCTCCTGTTTCACATAAGTGCTAATAGTTGAACGACACATCCCCAGCGATCGTGTGATTTCAGCTTGGCTTTCACCTTTCACAACACACTTTAAAATTTCTAATTTCAATTCATAAGTATGAGTCTTATGCACTCTTTTATTTGATTCACTTGCATTATCACTATTACATTTCCTTTTAGATGCAATGCCAAGTGATAAATTTATAAATAAATAAATTTAAATAAAAGAATTACAGAAAAAACGAGTGAAATCAGCACAAATTCAAACAATTAGAGCAGAAATAATGATATCTAGACTGAAACTAAACCTCATGTGGTTGGGCGGGCCAAAAATTACTTTGCGTAAACTGGTTCCAAATTCGACCGACCGAACAGCAGGGTCAAATAACCGAGCTTCAACCAGTCGAATTCTCGAGTAGGTCGAATCTCGAACGGTCGAATCTCGGGTGTCGCCTGTATTTTGTTTACTTCTACTGTCCAAGGGACAAGACGTGTTATGGTTTAAGTTATAAAACCAGGTAAAATCAAACTAGCGAATCTCAAAAACGTACAAATATCTATTCCTCAGTTTGGATTTGTCATATTTAAAGGAGCATTTGGTTTAAATCAAGGAACAATTATAATAATATTTTCAAATGGACAATTCTAATAACTGGGTGCGAAATGTGTGGATTTTTTCGATTCTACATCTAACAGGAAAAGAACAAGAAAGTCTCATAGATACTTCTACTGACAGTACTTGAAAATTAAATTCTCAAAGGTATCTAGGATTGCTCTCTGGGAAAAATTATCAAACGAGTATGGGAACGTGGCTAAAAGAGCAATCAAAATATTGATTCCTCCTCTACAATGTGCATTTGCTAATCTGAATTTTTGCTTCTGAGTTTAATTAAGACAGAAAATTGCCAGAAATTGCATGCTGAATCTTACTTACGATTGAGGTTTTCTTCAATCGAGTCAATGAATGACTCTGTATGTCATGCTAAACAGGCACATTCATCTCAATAAGTGTTATTTATTATATGTAACCTCGTTTGTTTTTAAATAAGTCTATTTTTTGTAATACTTGTATTCGTTTATAAGGGGGTACTTAAATTGACTGACAAGGAGAGGCTACGGAGTGTAACTCTCAGATTTGATTCATCTTCTACCAGTGGAAAGTTTAGGCCAAAAAAAAATACCATTTCGGAATTAGGGGCCAACGCCTTTTAGTTTAAGAGAAATAATTAATTAAAAAGTACAAAAATTGGCCAATCTTAATAAATCCTGGTAACTTTGCTCTTTCGTTCATTAGCGACCATAGTCTAGGGGATAATGAGTAGGACTTTCGATGCATGGTCTCGGGGTTCGAGTCCAGCGTTGTTCAACTTTTTTTCTCGTGTAAAATTTCATTTTTCATGCTAGTTTTCCTCCAATTTTTCGGAAAATACTTATTCATGGCAATTTTTATTTTTTTTCACGTAGGATAATTGTTTATAATCACTAGACCACTTTTTCTCCCATTTTTCAGAAGATATTTATACACCGCAATTTGCGTATTTTATTCCCAACTTATACCCTCAAAAATCCAGTGAATTTATTATTGTAAGTTTTAATCATTTTTCCTGCGTGAAGAAGGTTATTGTGAGAGCTAAAGATAAAGAATATATTTGCGGATAATAATAAAGTAACCCATCTTATTAGTTATTATTGGTACAGGCATACAGCATCGGAAGGTATGATCGCGAAGAATAATTTCTGCGAGCTCCTCGCTCTGCATCTGCCCATCGCTGGGTTGACACCCTCCACCTGTCAAAATTAGTATGAATTTCCAGCGCATTCCTTTGGATGATAATCTTCGGGGAAACACGGAAAACATAAATATTCATGGCAACAGGAGCAACATATAAATGAATGCTTGCCACAGTTGCAGCAATTTATTTTAATTTCGTCTGTGAACGAAACTTCATTTACGTTAAGAAATAATTCGCGCTGCTCGCAGCTATTTATATGCTGCCCCTATTACCATGAATATTTATACTATCATTTTTTCGACGATTACCATCCAAAAGAAAGCGCGGGAAACGCAAACTAAATGTAAAGGGTGGAAGTGCAATTACGGCATAATATCACAGCTTAAAGAATATGCCAATGTCTACGGAGAGTGTCAATGCAGTGATGGACAGACGCAGCTAATTTTCTTGAGGGAGTAGGTTGGGAATAAAATACGCAAATTGCGGTGTATAAATATCTTCTGAAAAATGGGAAAAAAAAATTGCGTGAATAAGTATTTTCCAAAAAACTGGAGAAAAACTAGCACGAAAAATGAAATTTTACACGAGAAAAAAAGTTGAACAACGCTGGACTCGAACCCCAAGACCATGCATCGAAAGTCCTACTCATTATCCCCTAGGCTACGGTTGCTAATGAACGAAAGAGCAAAGTTACCAGGATTTATTAAGATTGGCCAATTTTTGTACTTTTTAATTAATTATTTCTCTTAAACTAAAAGGCGTTGGCCCCTAATTCCGAAATGGTATTTTTTTTTTTGGCCTAAACTTTCCACAGGTAGAAGATGAATCAAATCTGAGAGTTACACTCCGTAGCCTCTCCTTGTGAGTTCTAAGGGGTATGTGGCCAAAATTTTTGGGAAACCCTGATCTATAGGAACCTACAGCCCATGGGAGCATTTTATGCAGCCTGCAAAAATGTGATGTAAACGCAACTACAAATGCGACCACCACGTAACTGATTGATTTAATCACAAACACAACTCAAATCCCCACTCAACAATATAAAACTGTGCCAAAACGGAAACTAAGGAAGAACGAACAAGAATATGGAGCGAGGCCGAGACCAGTGGAGTCAGTGGTTGAATGAATACTAAAACAGATCACCCAAAACTCCTCCTAAACTCAACATGATGATGAAATCATCCCAGTGGTGTGCTTTAATTTGCTGTTAGCCACAGTCACAAGGGGAAGACATCCTATGTGATGTTTTCATTTCTCGATGGTAAGGTTATAAGCTTATATTGCTGAGAACGATATATCCTTAGCATCTCATCATTTGATGAGTAATCGTCTGAGAGTTCCTCTTCATAGGTCCCAGCTATTTCGATGGATGAATAAGCAAGGGAATGTATGAATAAATGGGGATTTGGTTATAATTGGTTATGGACGAATAAGCGAAAAGACAAAAATCGGGGAGATGAATAGCAAGGGATGTCTGTACAATTAATAACGTAAGTAATTTAAAACACATAGAATGACATGTATGAACTTAATCTTAACTGTTTTCAGATTTGTTTGTTAAATTTTTGCATTATTCCTTCTATTAAACAGTTTTAGAATGAGATAGGAGAAAGAGAACCAAAATCCACTATAATTCGAAAATCTTTCTATTTTATAGATCGCTTTTTGTCTGATTTACAAGGATTGGCAGCAGTGGCGGTGCATTTTTCTATGCAGCATCAGTATGGCCAACTTACTATATGAAGTTGCTGCCATATCAACTCACTCACTTTCATTATTGATGATGTCTCTTTAAGACGTAATGTGGAGCTTATTGAATGTAATACTTATGTGCAACTCCAAACGTTTTAAAATTTAAAAAATTGGTACAACATACATTGCACAAACTTTCTCATATACTAATGCATTGTTTAGTTATCTTTAGAAAATGAAAATCATATCAGCTGGTTTATAGATAATCCAATTTTTGTTAAAGTTGCCCAAGAATAAACTAGCCTTATACTCATTCATTGAGGAAAATGAAATAAGTAGTAATATTGCAGAAGTATACTCAACCGTACAAAATTTGATCAAAATCATTCCAGCCGTTTTTGATAAAATAAAATTGTTGTTAAAGTTGCCTAGAATAAACTAGCCTTATATTCATCTTTTGAGAAATATGAACTATATAGTATTATTGAAGATGTAAACTCAAGTAACTGTACGAAATTTGATCAAAATCGTTAGAGCCGTTTTTGAGAAAGTCGAATTGTTGTTAAAAATGCATAGAATAAACTACGCTTAATTACTGAGCAATGACAACCATTTCTACATATACTCTGCTCAGTATGATAAAATACTTAATTAAGAGATTTCATTCATTTTCACTTTACCGTTTAGGCTCCAGAGCCAGTAACAGACAGACAGACGGCATTGCAAAAACCACTTTTTCGGATTCAGCGACACCTAAAACGTATATTTCCATAAAAATCTCAAGGTCAAATTTTTTCAAGATAACAGTACTTTCTTGATTCGTATGAGAAAGTAAAAATCCAAGGAATTTGACTGAACTTTGCAGTAATTGATTATTTTATTTGGAAATACATTTTAAAATTGTTAACTGGCGATAATTTAATGCTTTAATGCAGGGGTCTCAAACACTCGGCCCGCTAGTTCCTTTTCTGCGGCCCTCTTATTGATGTTATTCTAATTATATAATGCGATCCAGCTCAGTGTCGAAGAATTTCTTAATTTAAAAATGTTTTCAGTCCTTTTGAAGTGTAATTGTTTCGTTTTTGGCTAGGTTAGTGTATTAGTGTTTAGGGTATTCTCTTGGGATGGCTTTCCAAATGTTTGTGCTTCTCTCCACTCCCAAGAAACTCAAAAAAGCAAGCTCAAAATGTTGCTATCCCTGCTTTATGGACTCCCATTGAATACCACCTCTCTCTCTCCCACTTGAGAAGTTTCTGGATTCCCATGGAGGTTAGGATACTCCTGAGTTTATGTAAACATAGTCTTGAAAGAAACAACCTACGTCAATTCTTACTCAAACATATTTGTTAAGTGGACACGACCTATGCTGGAAGCAGGGGATATCCCTTTATGACAGGTTTGGTCAACCTTTACGCCTCCCCATCTATAATATGGGCTCAGTCATCGGTAATATTAATCCAAAAGAGCAGGTTGGCTGTCTTTATGCTTCTGGATTTAATGAGAAAATCCCCATGACTGCAGAACTAGTCAGTGAACTGGTAGCCAGGTATTCAGTAAAGAATTGCAAATTAAAGCACGAAGGTCTCTTTTGGTGGTGTCAGGTAGATGCATTAGCAATTAATAAGTAAGTACCGTATCTGCCCGAATAGAAGCCGACCCCAGATTTAAGTCGACCCCCCAAAACTTTATACCATTTCTTGGCAAAAATGTAAATTTCGTAGATTTTATGCTGAAGTGTACCGGGCATTCATGCATGACTTAGAATACATTATTCGCGATCGAAGTGGGACATGGTTCAGTTGTTGACATTTTGAAATATTATTCCAATTAATAATTTTGCGTTGTTGAATAATATTCCATATTCAGTGACAATTTCATTCATCTTCATTTTCACAAAGGCCAAATATAGTAATGGCCAAGATAATTTTTCATCCAAGTCTATTTCCAATGAAATTAGCATTTACATTACCTTAACCGCTTCCCTGATTACCCCGAGTATACTCGGATCGAGACTAGGGTCAAATTCTGACAACCCCGAGTATACTCGGGCTACTGTATTTTTTCCGTTCTTTTCGCGACGCAACCGAGTTTTTTCGGACCTTCGTATTAGTTTTCGTTCCGACCGTCAGAGGTCACTCAGAGAGACAGTTTAGATTTCTCGGAGCGGGTTTTTCGAAATATCGGGGTACTGAACTCACGCGGTACCGCTGACGGCAAAATTTTCTCTTTACAACCCAGTTGCTTCGATTGCTACTCCAGATGTTCTTTACCCTACCAAGGAGACCATCCATTGCTAGGTCATTCGCTCTGAGAGGGTTTTTCCCATGCATTCTTTCTTTCCTCAATTCCTGGAAGGTCCTTCGCCTCACCCCCTGGAGATAAGTATGCAACCTTTGGGATCGGCCTTTTGAATACCTTTTCACGGCAGTTATTCGTAGAGCTTTCGAGTGAATATGTCTAGCAGTTTTCCTTCCGTTTGTGCTCCCTAGCATTTTTATTATACCGTTGTTTTTGTTATATTCTGTTATATTGTTATATTCTGTTATATTGTTATATTCTGTTATTTTGTTATATTCTGTTATATTGTTATATTCTGTTGTTTTGTTATATTCTGTTATATTGTTATATTCTGTTATATTGTTATATTCTGTTATATTGTTATATTCTGTTACACTTTTACGTTTTGTTATTTTGTGATTTTATATCACTTTACTTATCCCTAATGGAGCGTGAGGAGTATTCCGATAGTGACATTGACGCTGAGGAGATTTCCATTGAGGAATCTGGATCGGAATCAAGTGTGTCCGAGGAATATTTAAGTTCTGATGCCGAGTATACGGTGAATCCATCGCAGGATAATCGATGGCGTGAAGTGAACACATCAGGTCCTCCTCCTCCTGCTCCGGAAAGATTTCCTTTTGAAGGTGAATCTTCATTGAATTTTGAAGTTGATCCAGAAGGAGGTATTTTACAGTTTTTTGAACTATTTTTTGATGAAGAGCTCGTTGTTTCTATTGCTAATGAAACGAACAGATATGCGACTCAGTCTCTCAACGCTAGGCCATCGAGTTCAAGTACCGCTGTACGTCAGTGGCACCACACCACTGGAGCTGAAATTCGTGTTTTTCTTGCGATAGTGATGTTGCAAAGCATTGATCACAAACCTGACCAAGAGATGTATTGGTCAACAAGACCTGTGTTCTTTGCTCCTTTCTTTGGACAGACAATGTCCTACAGGAGATTTGTTAAAATACGCCAGTTTTTGCATTTCAGCGATAACGAAACCTACGATGCGGAAAACCATCCCAATCCTAAATTAAATAAAATATGGTCAGTCTTTCAGAGCTTAGAGGTGAAGTTCCGAAAATTTTACACACCTGAGAGAGACATCACGATTGACGAAAGCCTTTTGCTATTCAAAGGAAGACTGGGATGGCGACAATATATTCCGCAAAAAAGGGCTAGATTTGGCATAAAAACTTTCATGCTTTGTGAGGCTAAAAGTGGTTATATGTGGTCAAGTGTAATTTACACGGGGAAAGGGACTATTCTCGACAGGGAATTCCAAAATCTGCCGATGACGTCACAGGTGGTTATGACTTTAGCGAAGCCCTTGCTAGACAAAGGTTACTGTCTAACAACAGACAATTTTTATACTTCGCCGCAATTGGCTGAGTTATTGGTTTCATGGTCAACAGACATTTATGGAACAGTGCGCCTAAATCGAAAAGAAATGCCCGTTGGCCTAAGGGAGAAACCACTGAGAAAAGGAGAAATAGTGGCATATCGTAGGGGGAAAGTGATTGTGCTTCGATGGAGGGACGTGGGAGACGTAACGGTTCTCTCTACCGTCCACAACCAAGAAATAGTGACAGTGGAAGGAAAGAGTGGCAGTACGCAAAAAAAACCCAAGGCTGTCATTGACTATAATGACACGATGGGAGGGGTAGACAGAGTGGACCAGCACCTTGCAGATTATCCCATTCCACGGAAGCGTGGGAAAAAGTATTATAAAAAAATTTTTTCCACCTTCTAGACATAGCAGTATGGAATTCATTTGTACTCTATAAGAAGACTGGAGGACAGCATGATCATTTGGAGTATAGAACTCAGCTTATTGAAAAGACAATCGAGGTTTATAACCCTAGCATCACCTCCCCTAGGGCTGGACGACCACCGTCGATGCCGCATCCTCTTCGCCTATCTGGAAGGCATTTTCCCGACTACATACCGCCCACTGAGAAGACGAACCCCACTAAGCAGTGTGCATTGTGTGGACAAAAGCGAGACGCCCGGGGAAAGCGGATTAGGAAAGAGAGCCGATTCTACTGCCCGACGTGTAATGTTCCGTTATGCGTGGTTCCGTGTTTTAGAATTTATCATACAAGTGTAAATCTATGAGATGTTATATATTTTGTATATATTTTATTTGTTACTTGTGTATTAGTTATAAGTTTAATATTTAGTAGTTTTTTACTTACTGTTAGTTATTTTTTATTGTAATTTATTTTATTGTTTCATGTTCATCACATAATGTAATTTTTACTATATATGTATTTTTTATTGCATAAAAGTGTTTTATATTGTGTATATAAGTACATATCATACATCATTTATTCTTAATTTTCTAGTTACCGTAAAAGAAATGTTAGTTTTGAAACATAAATAGAGTTCAAAAACTTCGTATTTATCATAATATGAAAATTTTAAAGTTAAATAAAATTTTTAATAAAATTTATTGTTAAAAAATGAATGCATTTCTTTTATTGTCTAACTGTGATTTTTCCGAAACTGAAATAAAAAAATATGACTTTTTTAGATCCTAAAGTGTAAAAAAAATCGTCAGGGAAGCGGTTAAGAAATTGCATTTTTATAATTACACACGTTCCACGTAAAGTTTTACTGTTCATTATCAGCTGAATTTTGCACTTCAAGCCGTTGCTCATACCTTCAGAGCAGAACTCTCGTTATTTACCGATATTTAAACAGTTGAGCATCAAAAGCCGTCAACACATTTTGTGTAATCGTCTGCAAATCACGTGACCACTCAAATAATGTGAAAAACCCAGCCTTAAACGGTAACAAAGCACAGGTAGTGCTAAATTCAATATTCTAGCCATTATTACTTATTCATTAATATTCATCGTAAGTCAAATATTTACTTTACGAAAAATATAGCGTTATCGTGAGATGTGCTGCCATCTATGAGTGACTACGAGATTTAACCATAACCCAAATTTTCCTCAGACTCGCATTTAAGCTGAGGGGTGATTTTATCATGATGTATTTTGACAAAAAACATCGGCTTCTATTTGGGCAGATACGGTGATCTCTTTATATATTTTCCTATTCCCTGCACGAAAAGGAGGGGTGGGAGTTGGTTGTAGATAATTTATTGGCAAAAACTCTTATCTTTGTGTGTGTGTGTGTGTATCCCTATAGGGACCTTATGTTACAAAGGTTTCACTTTTTCGCAGTTGAAAATTAAATAAAGGCTCGTGAAGTTCATTTCTACTTCTGTAAATTTTAAATAAAGAAAAACCTCACATAGCACGAATTTACAAAACGCAAATTCACATGACGCAATTTTGCTAAGACGGGAGTTTGCTAAGACCCGTTATACATTTCCCTACATATGCAGCCCACCTAAAATTTCAAAATTATCCATTTAGACCACGTACAATTTGAGTTTGAGACCTCTGCTTTAACGCATTTATTTACACTACTCTAGTTAATACTTAACATGACGATATAAGAAAAAGTCAGGATTTTTTGGCAAAAAGTATGGGTGCGCAGTATACACATATATACGGTATTTAGTCATCTTATATTCAGGTAAATACAGCAATCGCTATGTTGCATCTTGAAACTCTACAACAATCAGTATATATTTTTTGTGTTATATTTTATTGCAAATATTTTGTGAGCCTTAAGCTAATATTTTAATAATCTTGAACAGACAAGAGAAATCTAAAAGGCTCCCTTACTTTCATGAAACTCACTTAAAATGTGAAAATAGTGAATACAAGATGGATCAAAAATTGACAGTACAGGCGACTCCCAAGTTTCGAACGTTCAACATACGATTAATTCGAGATTTCGACCCAGCCGATCGAATTGGGAACTACTTTACGTGGAATAATTTTTGCGGAGTAATTGGTCCCGACCAACCACGTGAGGTTTAGTTTTGGTGTAGACGTACTTATATCTGTTCTAATTGTTTGAATTTGTGCTGATTTCACTCTTTTTTCTGTTAATCTTTTATTTAAATTTATTTATTTTATTGATTTATTTATAAATTTATCACTTGACATGGCATCTAAAAGGAAATGTAATAGTGATAATGTAAGGAAATCAAATAAAAAAGTGCATAAGACTCATACTTATGAATTGAAGTTAGAAATTTTAAAGTGTGTTGAGATGGTGAAAGCCATACTGATCTCGCACAATCGTTGGGAATGTGTCGTTCAACTATTAGCACTAATCAGAGCTGCAAACCACTTCAAAGTTTGGAGTGGTTCGGTTCGCGGTTTGGTTCTAAATTTTTGGAAGTGGTTCGGTTCAGACAAGAATTCTGACAAGTGGTTCGGTTCGGTTTGCGGTTCAGTTCGGTTCAACTAAATTAATCATTTGAAATACTATTCAGAAATAATTTATCCAATATAAACATTACACATTCAGTATCAATCTGTAAGTAAATCAATCAGCAGTCATTATTATTTTAAATGAAAGAAGAATTTGTTTAAAGAAAGGAAAAATCTATATTTTAAATATATTACAATACCACCATCATCTTCATTTACTTATATTTTACAAAATGGTATTTTTGATCCTAACTTGATTTTTATGTTCATTATTGTTTACACATCAATTAAAAATTCTCTGAATGGATTCACTTCAAATTAATTTACCAACATACACAATCATACATAATCAGAAACAAAATGCGCCTCTAGCTTAAACCGTTTTTGAGATTATCCCTGGATGGACGGACAAACCGAAAACATAAAAATATTTTAAAGAAATCATTAAAAATCAAAGAAAATTAGTACCTCGAGCATTTTATTTCTTTTTCTTACCTGTAATACGCATTATTTAGAGGAAAAAAGATTTACCTTACCGTCCGTCTCCCAATATTTAACCTCTTTAGTTCTACCACTCGCACTTGCCTTTATTTTCCTTATTCCCATACATATACCCATTGCCGCATTGATAATTTCCTCCCTCCTCTCTCTGGGGTTCACCCTCTCTCCATCTTCCACAAGACCTTTCTTTTTAGTCCTATAGTCCTTCCTCCATCTTTCCCCAATCCCTCCCGAGATGGTCTCCCCCCTCCAGCCTTTCCTTTCCCCTCCCCCTTTATCCCTTTACAACTTACCCTCCCACAGTAACCCTCCTTTCCCTCCTCTCCATTCCTTTCCGTCTTACAAACTACCCTCCCTCCCCCCCTCTCTACCCATTTCTCTGTATATACTTTCTATTCTCACCATATCTGCAGCTGACGATAGCATTGTAATGTCGAAACCCGGGTCGTAAGAGAAATAAAAACAATGGAAGTCACAAAGCGTTATTCCTTTGGTTCATTTATAACAAATATAAAAAAATGTTCGCTATATTTAGCAAGGGTCTAGGAAAATTCTTTTCAGTAAGTCCTTATTAAGATTTCCTTGATTGAATGATAGATTTAAATATTGAAGTAGACAGTTTCTTGCTTTCCAATGGCGATGATGCACGGCGTCTCAATTTTTCCAACTTTCAATAATAAATTTATGTAAATAAAATATTTTAATTAGTTAATTGGTTAAATAATATGGAATAAAATATTACTCTGAATGAATTTATGATATGTAAAATTCTAATAAATTTGATTATTAACTCTTATTATTATATAATAAATTCAAAAAGACACTTTTAGCTCGATTCCAAACATATTATATATTGCTAATTTTTTCTTTTGCCACCTTAGAAAAGTAATCAAAAAATCAATATGATAGTAAAATTACGTTACAACAATAATTTAATATCAATCAAAAGTTCGGGACAGATTATTCTATATACGAAGTGCAGACACTTATGGTTCAAAACAAACGATTATAAAACGTAGAGTGACCCTCTTTAAATAACACTAACCTGTTAATTAATTCTATTTCTCTTAACTAAAGTTTACTAAAATATTATTAAAAATACACACTTTAGATAATTCAAGGAATTCTGCGGGAAATGAATGCCTCCGATCCAAGGGATCCGCCGAAGTCCTCGCCTGTTTTTGCTGAAATATAAACCACCAAGAGATGGAAATATCATAGAAGAATACTACATGAAAGTTAGAAAAGGAATGATATCGTTGAAAGCTCAAGCCGTTGAGAGCAACAATTTGAATTTTTCCAAAGAAAAAGATATGAGGAGAGTTAATGGTGTCCTAAGAAAGACACAGTGGGGCATATTTACTCAGGTCTGCTAATTACAATGCTGAAGGGGGTGATGGTGATGGTAAGGGCATGGATTTTTCTCTCGGCACGAAAGCAGATTATGGCTATTTCTAGGTCATTGTAAAATGACCATTTTGCCTGCGTTCAGATAAAGATCTTTCTATATTCTGTTGGTCAGTTTCAGCCTACAGTGGTTGACCCAGATGTTGTCGCAGTTGGTGTCCCCATAACCCTCACCATAAATGTCTTCTGTGGATAACAATAGTAGCAGAGAGGAAAGAGATAGGCACTCTTTCCTTTGAAGCAAACCCGCTGGTTTTTCCAATGGAAATTCCTGGTATTTTCGTTGGTCCGTACTTTGTGGATTGAGATCGAACCAAAACCGAACCACTATTGGAAAAAATTATGGTTCGGTTTTCGGTTCATTGAAAAATTAATCAGTGGTTTCGGTTCGGTTCGGTTTGCAGCTCTGGCACTAATGTGAAACAAGGAGAAAATTCTAGAACGTGATAAATTCACATAATTTGATAACAACAATAAACAGTTCCCTACCCAATAGCTCCTCTTCTTCCAACTAAAATCTTCCAACTTCTTAATTAATAAACAAAGTCCAGTAAGCGCAGTTGAAAAAGATTTAAGGTATGAAAATATTTTTAATTTTATTGTTTCTTTATTCTTAAGTTATTTTGTGCTTTTTTAACAACTTTTATATTAATTTCGCTGCGATAAATAGTTGTATGTATATATAGATGTTTGCAGGTATGTTATCCAGCTCGCGAGAGTCATCTGTAACAAACAACTCGCGCAATCCGGACCGGGCTGTCTGTAAAGCATATTGCATACATCTATCTTTGAAGTTCAAAACACAAATTTATTTTTTTTCCTTTTTAGTGCAAAAAATAAGGTATACATTTAAAATATTTATTATATAATTTATTCATAATTTAATATTGTTGTATTAACATATTAGTAATGTTATTTTATCTTTATAGAATGCGAGGGGAGACTTTTTCCTGAGATGCGGGAACGTAGACCCCAATTATAACATGCAAGTATATGGAAAAATGGCATTCGACTATTCTAGATTCGAACACGTTTTCAGGAACGCATCCCCGACGAAACTCGCGAGTCGCCTGTAATGTGCAAAATTATTTAACTCCCAAACATAAGTTTAAAGTTGACAATAACAATTTTTACAGATGTCTCACATAGATAAAATAAATACCTTCAATATCCTTGTTATCCACATATATTGCTTTGACGTAGCCCGAAAAGTACAGCAACATGTTTCTTTCGATTAGGCCTGAGTCAAATGGACACAGATGCCCTTCTTGATCAAAGACCCTGAAAAAAAAACATTTATTAGCAATTTATATAACATACAGCAATTTTACACATTAACCTAATAATCAGTCATCAGATGCCACTATGAAACATAAAATTGCAAATTTTTCAATTGAAACATACAGGCAGTGCCTGCTTTATGTCAGGTTATGTTTCCCAACGAAAACCGGATCACTCTTTTCCCATAGACACACACCATGAACACTACACTAAAAAATTCTCAGAAATACCTACTTATAAAATACTATCTGGGGTACCCGGCATTGCCCAGAATAGGTAACAATAAGAAACTGATTTTATTCACACCCTTTATTGTAGTGCGTTTTGGTATACAATACTTTTAGTCTTTCCTTCGGGTGCGTATGTGAAAAGATTTTTTTGAATTCCGACCCTGGAGCAGACAACATAGAACACGAAAAAAAACTTGTAAAATACACTTATCAATGTAAATAATTTAAACTACTTAAATGCAACCAAACACATCTTTTCGATGGACAGCACACATTAACAAAACTGTTTCTACGATAAATAAACATCTTTAACAACCCGTGTTTTTAAATTTTGTACGATGACTCTTAAGTAAATTTTAAAATGCAAATGAATAATATCCTGCACTTGTTCCCGACGCGAAGTATCAGTTCTTTCGTTGTTATGACCGTTTATTTAATTTTTTGACTCTCCCCCCCCCCCTTTCCAAGCCAAAAATTAACAAATCTGATGTGGCCAACACATGACTTTCTCCATATTTGGGGTATAGATATTTAAATTATTATGAATAGCATTATAAGTAGGGTATGGATTTTTCGGGTTTAAAAAAAAATCCATTCGGGGGTAAATATCGGGTTTTATTATTTTTCTTTGAATTCGGGTAAAAATGGGGTGTAAATATGGCATAAATTTATCGTGGTCTATAAATAATTTCAATCTGGGTAAATATCGGGGGTTAACATAGAGTAATTCGGATGATTTAAAAAATATTTAAAATTTTAAATGTTTATTTAACAATTATTTTTATGGTTTACATACAATAACATTTGCATGGCGAGTTTTTCTTCCGTAACATTATTCCTTTCTGGAGTTTGCAAATGACGTAAATGAGAAAATGAACGCTCAACATCACAGCTACCTGTGGGCATACATAGTAATGTTAGGGCAAACTTGCTTAATTTAGGGTATCGGGTACCACAATCAACCCAAAACTTAATAATATCCTCATCAAAATAAGACTTTAAATCTCTTAACTATTTGTCCGCAAAAGTATTTTTGCCAATAGCGCTCTCACCATGTTGATGTATGATAATAAACTAAATGGCTTACTGTAGATTCGAGTGATATCGAGCGTATTGGTATCTTCGGTCGAGTGTGCATTTTCTTTAATTTGATACTTTGTGCTACTCTGACAGATACACAATGCGCCACTTGTTATTTTCCGACATTTGTTACACTGTATAGCTATCTTACAAGCCTAAGGTCCCAAAATGCACAAGCGGGGAGGTAGCTGCGAAAAGGGGTAATCTTAACCGCTGGAGAGTTAACCTCCGATGAAGGGATATGGCTAGACACGAGTACAGAATGGGTGGACAAATGTAGAAATTAATTCTAAAATCTAGTAAAATGGATATTCGATTTGCTAATGAATAATTATTAGCATATGTAATATATAATACTATATATATATATTTCAGTTAAACGAACATCACAGAGCTCATCCAAGTTCTTAGATGCATAAAAGCATTAAAATAAAATTTTTAATCTAAAAAGTTTTGTGTGATAAAATTAATGATTTCGGGGTTTTCTGGGTTTTACCCAAATTTCAAAAAAGCCGTTCAGAGGGGGAAAATCTGGTAAAAATCGGGTAAAACCCGAAAAATCCATACCCTAATTATAAGGCAAAATTATCATTTCATATTGTAAAAGAATACAGTCGTCCTTATTGCCGTAAATTAGGTATATTTTGAATATGTTTACAGAATTCACCGCTAGTGTGGTGGCACTGTATACTGGAAATTAAGAAAAAGCAAAATATCTCCGAAATGGATGGTTCTACGAAAATTTGTTTCAAACAAAACTTGGAAGAAATATTATTCTCTACAACTTTCGTCCTGACGAAGATTACCAATAATGATGTTTTTAAGGAGATATTTGACAGAAACCGAAAAGCGATTATTTATATATAATTCCTAAACAATAACTGCTATGGAAAATTGTTTCAAATGAAAGTTGTAGGAAATTACATTCTCTATAACCTTTGTATAGAACTGTATATACAATAATGATGTTTTAACGGAGAAATATCGCAGAAACCAAATCGGGTTTCGAATAAACCTCGACTTCCGGTTAACCGTTAATGTCCAAAAACTAATTAGTTCTTTGTGCTCATGCTAAAGTCTTATATATGAAGTTTGGTAACGATATGGCACGTACTTTTTGAGTTAGAGCACCCACACTAACATACACACACACAGACATCATTCCGAAAATAGTCTAAACGTGTTCTAGGGACCTCAAAACGTGTATTTCCGTTGAAATCTCGAAGTCGATTTTTTTCGTGATCAGAGTACTTTCCCATTACTACGTATGGAGAAAGTAAAAATAAGCCCAAGGTGCACATCCTCAGGTTTCCCTAAGTACACATGCCCAGTTTCAGGTTTCTAGTTTTATTGGTTTTGGAGTTACAGCGTTAACACTCAAACAACCTAACACATATTTTCTTTTATTTATATGATAAATCAAAATGTACAACTTTATCTGCGTAAATGTAGCTACGAAGAGAAAATAACTATGTAACTTTCAATATTAAATTTTAAAAAACGTACGTCCCTATTCTCATCTAACTTTAAATTTATGAGTGATTTGCGTTAGTAAGCATTACAGATGTATAATATAATAGTTTTACATACAAAAAGGTAATATTCCAGCATAAAATTAATGATGAAATGCCTTGACTGAAAGCTTCCCAGACGCAGTCAACAGTATAATAATCTTTAAATATTTATGTTGCTATGCATCATTAATTTCGATGCTTAAACAAAAGTTCGAAGCGAACAATGCTTTTTCTTCGTCAATTTGAATGTTTAATTGGCACTAATTGAATTGGAGACAACAATGAAAGACTCCTTGGCAATGCCCAGAAAGAGTACGAAAAATCTGCAAAATTTCGAAAATAAATGTGTATTTCTGTAAACTTCGACCGTGTAACATGTAAACATTGCAAGAATATGATAGTATAGAGTTTTAGCTGTCGAATAAAGCAAAAATAAAGAAAATCGGTCCATATTTACGTATTTTCATGAGCGAAGGAAAAAAACCTTGCACTCTAAAAAATCGAAAATCCCGTGTAAACTTATGGGAAAATATAATTGCCACCTGGATTCGAACCTGGGACACTGTAGCAAACAAAAATATTTTTTCAGGGACCTCATAGCCAGTAGAAACAAAACGACGTTTAAAATGATACATTTCTCTTGCTTATACGATACGAAAATTTTAAAATTTATTGAATTTGTCCTTTCAAGTATATTTTGCTGACATTCAATTACCAGCAATGCATGAAATAGAATATACTAGCAGAATTTCCCGTTAAATTTCAACGGATTTAGTGAAGCTACTACAGCACAACATACAAACTCTTTCAAATACAGGCGACTCCCGAGTCTCGATTGTTCGAGTCTCGATTAATTAGAGATTTCGATCCCACCGATCGATAATATACGCCAAATAAATTTCACGTTGTTATTGGTTCCGACCAAATGCGAGGTTTAGTTTTGGTGTAGACGTAGTTATATTTGCTTTAATTGTTTGAATTTGTGCTGATTTCACTTTTTTCTGTTAATCTTTTATTTAAATTTATTTATTTTATTGATTTATTTATAAATTTATCACTTGACATGGCATCTAAAAGGAAATGTAATAGTGATAATGTAAGGGAATCAAATAAAAGAGGACATAAGATTCATAGTTATGAATTGAAATTAGAAATTTTAAAGCGTGTTGAGAAAGGTGAAAGCCAAGATGAAATCGCACGATCGTTGGGAATGTGTCCTTCAACTATTAACACTTATGTGAAACAGAAGGAGAAAATTCTAGAAGATGTGATAAATTCACGTAATTCGATAACAACAATAAACAGTCCTAGGCGCGGTGTTGTGATTCCTAAAATGGAAAACTTTTAAAACTTTGGGTAGATCATCAGTGTCAGAAACACATACTAAAAGCCATACTGAAATCGTACGAACGTTGGGAATGTGTCAACTATTAGCACTTATGTGAAACAGAAGGAAAAAATTCTAGAACGTGATAAATTCACGTAATTTGATAACAACAATAAACAGTTCCCTACCCAATAGCTCCTCTTCTTCCAACTAAAATCTTCCAACTTCTTAATTAATAAACAAAGTCCAGTAAGCGCAGTTGAAAAAGATTTAAGGTATGAAAATATTTTTAATTTTATTGTTTCTTTATTCTTAAGTTATTTTGTGCTTTTTTAATAACTTTTATAATAATTTCACTGCGATAAATAGTTGTATGTATATATAGATGTACGCAGGTATGTTGTCCAGCTCACGCTAGTCGTTTGTAACAAACAACTCGCGCAATCCGGACCAGGCTGTCTGTAAAGCATATTGCATACATCTATCTTTGAAGTTCAAAACACAAATTTATTTTTTTTCCTTTTTAGTGCAAAAAATAAGGTATACATTTAAAATATTTATTATATAATTTATTTATAATTTAATATTGTTGTATTAACATATTAGTAATATTATTTTATCTTTATAAAATGAGAGGGGAGACTTTTTTCCGAGATGCGGGAACGTATCCCCCAATTATAACATGCAAGTATATGGAAAAACGGTGTTCGACACTCGAATATTCGAGATTCGAACACGTTTTCAGGAACGCATCTCGAACAAGACTCGGGAGTCGCCTGTATATAGTAGATACTTTTTAAATTACAATTAGCTTTTTTTTAACAATTAATCATATTTGCTTGTAACAATCTGTTTCTGAGCCTATTGCATTCAAATATAATGATAATTTTATTTCCTATCAATATTACTTTGGCCAAATCCAGCTTCATTTCTTGTGTAATTATGCCTCCCTGAAATATTTACTTTTATGTCTTGAAAAAGCAACGTATAGTTGTCCATGATTGAACACTGACTGGTAAATGTACACCAGATACATGAGCTTTTCTGCATTAATAAACATTATAATATAGAATATAATGATTTTACTTACAAAAATGTAAGATTCCAGTATTCAATAGATGAAAGAAGGTTCAATTACTTTCATCAATAAACGCTTCCTGAATAATAATCTATATATATATATTTTTTTTTTTCTTACTCCGTCTGCAACAACTTCATTTTTCACTCAATAGATGGCGACACTCTTACTAATCATTAATGTTCTTTGTATGTAAGACATTCAACAGCGTATTTTCTGATACATACAACATCATAGCTCCATTTCTACTGAATGAAATAGGACAAATTTCACCATGTAAATTCTATAATGACTATGAATGACTACTGTACAACTCAAAACTTCATAAACTTTATGAAATGTCTTTAAAAATATATGAAACGTAAAATTTATTTCAAATTTTTAGTCAAAACATGAAAAACTTGACCTGCAAGGAACTTTTTTCTATTTGGTTTAGGTAGCGAATGAAATGTTAATAAAAGCTGAAATATTATTTTGAAAAAGACTGCTATCAATGCCGTTTATAGTTTTCGTAATACTGAATGATATATGAAAGCACGGGTGCGTGCTAACTGGTCGGCAATCGAGGTGATTTACGTATTTTGTATTTCTCTTCTCTCCTGAAAAGATTGTGCTTAATGTAAGATAATGTAAAAGAAATTGTTTATAAATGTTATGATCTAATAAAATATTCGAAAAATTTCATACAAATCCAATAAAAATGAAAAAGTTATGAATTTTTCAATTTTCAGGAATCAAAATCGCGCAGTTTCGCAAATTTTTAAAAACCTCTTATGACCTCAAACACGGATTTAAGTAAACATCCTGCGTGCTTGAAGGGTTAAGATTTCGTGTCGATGCGGGTGATAAGATACTTGAGAACCATTTACAGACTGCTGGAAAAAATGCTACTTTTATTAGTAAAACAACCCAAAATGAATTAATTGAATGCTGTGGAGAAATTATACTAAGTAAAATTGTTGAAAAAGTTAAAATTTCGAAGTTTTATAGTATCTAGGTTGACGAAACAACCGACGTTAGCATTTCTGAAGAGCTTCCATTCTGCATTCGGCCAAGAAAAGTGCACTATAGAAGAAACTTTCTTGGGTTTACCAAAGTTATGAACTTGACTGGTGAAGGTTTGACAGATACTATAATTGACTTTTTGGAAAGAGCAAACTTGGATATTGCATTCCTCCGTAGACAAGGTTACGATGGTGGTGCTAACATGAGTGGAGCGTTGAGAGGAGTACAAGAAGAATATTGAAAATGCAGCCTCTCGCTTTT
Organism: Uropetala carovei; assembly: GCA_036926305.1. Lineage (NCBI taxonomy): Eukaryota > Metazoa > Arthropoda > Insecta > Odonata > Petaluridae > Uropetala > Uropetala carovei. The sequence goes on from JAXCHB010000184.1 coordinate 999,523, forward strand.
TACACACATTGTTCCAACCATAGACTGAATTTAGCCTTAAACAAAGCAAGTACCTAGTATTCGCAATACAGTCAGCATAATTACAAACGTTAACAATTTTTTAAGAGAATCTGCCTCAAGAATCCAACTGTTGAGTACAAAAACAACAGCACTTTTACCGTCTCAGAAAGCAATAAAGGCTAGGAAGCTTTGCAAAACTCCCTGGGTTGAGAGGCATGACAGAATCCTACATTTTATGGAAATACTGCCTGCAGTCATCTCTGTAATGGATGACATAAGTAGTACCAATACTGCCAGTACCCATGCAGCAAGCAGTGCCCAGTCGCTGTCCGCAGCAATTTGCAAATTTGAGTTTTTACTGTGCTTAAAAATTTTGACAAAGTTTTTAGCCATAACACTACCACTTTCAATTCAACTGCAAAGCATTAACGTCGACTTCTGTAAAGCAATGGCAATGGTAGATATTGTTAAATCTGCATTAAACAGAATAAGAGAAAATTCAGAAAATGAATTTAGAATTATATTTGATCAGACCAAGAGTATTGCCGAAAAATGGATGTAGAAATAAAAATTCCAAGAGTCACGAATGTGCAACAAAACCAAGCTAATTTGACCGATCCGATAGACTATTTCCAGATCAACACATTTTTACCTTATCTCAACTATCTGACTTCAGAGTTAGATTCACAATTTTCCAAACATAATACAATAGCTATTTCAAAATTGCAAAAAATAATTCCCAAATATTACTTGGATTCGGACACAACAGATGAAGAAATACTGGATGCAGCAAAAACATAAGAATCCGACTTATCATCCACAATAGAGGTACTTCATGGAGAACTGAAGTTATGGAGGGAAATCTGGATACAGAAATCCAAAAACGTCGATACGCCAATGGCAGCTTACAAATTTGCATCTATGTTTCCAAAGATCGAGAGCATAGTGAAAATTCTTTGTGTGATACCGGTTACTATTTCGACAGCAGAGCGATCTTTAAGTTCACTGAAAAGAATTAAAACCTACTTGAGATCAACAACGGGTCAGGAAAGACTCAATGGTTTGGCCATGCTGAATATAAATTAAAATATTGAAATAATCCCTGAAGAGGTTTTAAATATATTTGCCAGGATACATTTGCGAAAACTTCAATTAGAGTTTATATAAACTTTTTTATCTATAATGTTGTTCTCTTCTCTCATCTCACAGAACTGTATATTCACTTTGGCAATAAAATTTTATAAAACATATTTGTGACTTCACTGCTGCACCTCAGAAAATTTTATAGTGTAAACAGTTAAACGTTGATTTTCATATTCCTCATCATTAATAATAGTTTTACTAACATAATTAATTATTTCCCAATCGACTCACAAATGCTTTTATATAACCTAACCTTATACATCTGCTTTTATTTTAAACTTTTTGAATTAGTTTTCAAAATTAGTAATTGGTCCATATAGAGATATGAAAAAAGTTTAGAAGGATGTAAGGTAACAATATAATTATTTGTATTATGGTGCCCCCCGTCATTTTTTTCTGGATCCGCAACTGCATACACAGATACACAAATTCTATATTAGATTATTGCAATTATAATTAGGATTTTTTAAAAGTTCAAGTTAAATTAATAGATAATAAATAAATTACATACAGTAGACTCTCGATTATCCGGGATCGGCTTAACCGGGATGCGGATTAACTGGGATGTAAAAAAAATGTAATATAAAAATAATTTAGAATACATAGTACAAAAAATCGGCCGCTGAAAAATGATGCAACAGTGTAACTGAAACCACGGTCGACGTGCAGAGTGAAGGAATGAAGAGGGGAGGAGGGAGAAAGGCAAGTAACGAGATACCTACATAGTTCCCGCTACTCTGTGTGAGCTAGAGATACATACATATTATCACATAGTATACATTTCACTTATAAAAACATCGCATAGACGGCACGTGATTGCCATGAAGTAGATCCTGATCGCTCGCACGGAATTGGATCAGAATATTTCGAGTGTTCACTTTATTTTCGTGTCATAATGGGTGCATGTCATTTTGTTCTCGTTAATTTGTAATTCGAATAGCCCTTACGTGATCATGTCAAAAAGAGTTGTTCTTACTATAGAACAAAAACTTGACATACCTAATTAAAAAATCTGAAAAAGGTGTGACGGTGAAGTCATTAATGAACGAGTACAGTGTAGGTAACCAAACAGTGCGTGATATTGTGAAAAACAAACATAAGCTGATTGAGTTTGCTGGAATTTCTGATAATGCAAGTGGCATGACTAGGCAGAAAACCATGAAGACGTCAACACGATGATTTGGACAAAGCAATGGTTTTGTGGTTTAACCAACAGAGAGCTGAGGGAATCCCGGTTTCAGGAGCTGTTTGTGCAGTGAAAGCAAAATATTTTTTCGATAAATTGAAATTGAAAGGGGACTTTAACGCATCATGTGGGTGGCTGACAAGATTTAAGCAAAGGCAAGGGATTCATCAGATTGCTATTGAAAGAGAAAAACTTAGCTGCGACGAGCCGGCAGCTGAGGAATTTAAGTCTCAGTTTCAACATTTCGTCGATAATGAAAGATTCAAGTCAGAACAAATTTATAACGCTGATGAAACTGGTTTATACTGGAAGTGTCTACCACAAAAAACTTTAGCTCATGAAAATGAAAAAGTGCTGCAGGGTATAAACTTCAGAAACAACACCTAACAGTTTTGTGCTGCGGTAATGCCGCCGGGTCTCATTTTTTGAAACCGTGTGTTATTGGGAATCCAAAGAAACCTCGAGCTTTCTCAAAAGTTAAACTTTTATTGAATTTACCTATTGACTACTACAGTAATAAGTCAGCACGGATGGACAGAGAAATTTTTACGGACTGGTTTAAAACAAAATTCATTCCAGCAGTGCGTCAACACTTAGAATCTTTAGATCTGCCACAAAAGGCTGTTTTACTCTTAGACAATGCCCACAGTCACCCAAATGAAGACACTTAAAAGTCCGAAGACGGAAATATATTTGTGAAGTACTTACCTCCGAAAGTGATGGCTTTGATTCAGCCTATGGATCAAGGAGTGATACAAAACATGAAAACAATTTATCGAAGAAACTTGCTGTTGAAGTTCGTAAAGGAAGATGGTGATGATTTGCTGTTGTTTTGGAAAAAGCTAAATGTATTGGATGCTACTTATGAAATTTCTGCTGCTTGGAAAACTGAAAAGTTCGACATTAAAAAAATCATGGCGAAAAATTTTACCAGGAAATGACGAGGAATTTCTTGGTTTTGAGGACAGTTTCAATGAAACGGTGCCTGAACTACTGCATAATTTACACAGCATTAGTGGATGTGCGAATGTTGATGAGGAAACAGTGCGCGAGTGGTTAAATGCAGACCAAAATTTGGCCGGCCATGAAGTTTTGAGCGACGAAGAAATTATAGAACGTATTGATGTCGACGATGTAATGGCGGTCGATGATTTGGACCAGAAAGAGGACAACCTAATACCAGAGTAAAGTATCAGTCACAGCACTGCTTTAACTCATACCGAAGCTCTGCTGGATTATTTGGAGGGACAGCAAGACAGCACCCTGGCTGAGAAACTAATGCTGAGAAATCTGCACAGCACCATTTGCCGAAAGGTTAACGAATCGAAAAAGCAAACTTCTTTGCTATCGTATTTTAAATAAAATAGGAATAAGTAAGTACATACTTTTCATTAAAATTATTTTTTTATAATCTTATTGTTTTGATACAGTCAAACCAGACTTACACGGAAACACGACGTAACTCATGAGCACGTTTAATTGTAGTAGGTTAACTGCCGCACATTAGACAGTTGCTCAATACATAGCACTATGCGCAGGAAAAGCAGCAGACAAGTGATATTGTTAACTTTGTTTTTTTTAATCAAGTGCGTGAAGTTTATCTCGTAACTGTATTCAAACAAATTTGTTGAATTGCCACATGAATCAGGTTATTTGAACTGATGCTCAAAAGATCGCGTTTGCCATACATTTCCGCTAAAGCTCTCTTTACATTTCTGCAAGTACCATACAGCTGACTGCTTTGCTTTCAAAATGGTATTGGTTTAATTATTGTTCGATTTACATGATTTTCGACTTGCATAGGAATTTTGTGAACGAATTAACCTTGTTGGTCATGGACTTACTGTATATCAAATAGATGTTAGATTAACCGGAATTTTTTTAACTGGGATTAGTTTATTCCCTACCATCCCGGATAATCGGGAGTCTACTGTATTTAAATACTTATGAAATGCAATTCAATAAAATCAAGCCTTACCTTTGACTTATACCCAAATGAGTGGATTGAAGAGAAGAATCAATTCAGTACTTAAGTATTGACTTTTTACTTTCTCATACAAAGTATCGAGAAAGTATTGTTATCGCAAAAAAATTCAACCTCGAGATTTTTACGGAAATATACGTATTTGGTATAGCTGAGTCCGAAAAAGTGGTTTTTGCAATGCCATCTGTCTGTCTGTTATTGGCTCTAGGGCCTAAACGGTAGAGAGAAAATGAATGAAATCTTGTACTTAGGCATTTTATCATACTGAGCAGAGTATATGTAAAAATGGTTGACATTGATCAATAATTAAGGGTAGTTTATTCTAAGCATTTTTAACAACAATTCGATTTTCTCGAAAACGGCTCTAACGATTTTGATCAAATTTCGTACAGTTACTTGAGTCTACATCTTTAATAATACTGTATACTTCATATTTCTCAAAAAATGAATATAAGGCTAGTTTATTCTACGCAACTTTAACAATAATTCAATTTTTTCAAAAACGGTTCTAACGATTTTGATCAAATTTCGTACAGTTACTTGAGTATACATCTACAATAATACTATGTATTTCATTTTTCTCAATGAATGAATATAAGGCTAGTTTATTCTTGGGCAACTTGAACATAAATTGGATTTTCTAAAAACAGGCTCATACGATTTTTATTTTATAAAGATAACTAAACGACGCTTTAGTACCTATATATGAGAAAATTTGTACAATGTATGTTGTACCAATTTTTTTTATTTTGATGCTGAATTCAAATTGTTAAACACCGTTCCATTTTGTTTTTTACTCATAATCACGGACTGAACAGAGCCTGCATTGTGAATATGATCACCAATTTTTCCTTTGTCTTTTAAAATGGTTGCAATTGTTCAACGATTGAGATCATAAACGCGACCAATCGAACCAAGTGACTCATCTTTTTCTGATCTATTTATTATGTCCAGTGGCATAGCAGACACCCCTGCAGCCTCCGCATGGTGTGGGGGCCCGGGACCGAAAGGGGGCCCAAAGCGAACCATGGCTAAAAGGCTTCACGGCTAATAGAAACAAAGAAAAAGAAATATTAGAAGGTAGATTAAAGAACCATGCATTTGAAGCAATCGAGTATTCTCTGGAATATGAAACATTGAAAAGCGGGCTCAAATATGCTCGTTTGCGTTGGACCGGGCCCTGCCGACTCGGTTATCTGTGAGATAAAGGATGCTATTGTCTTCTAGAAGGCTTCAACTTAATAAACATCACGTAGGGGTACATTATTATCCACTCACAAAGCTAATGAAGCTTGCCTGCATAGTCATAATTTCGAGCTGTTGTGTCATTTTCCCTTAGTCTATCTTTAGATGGCATCTGGTATAGAGTGACGCGAGGCGAGCCGAGGTCCCATGCAACTCGGACACAGTCTTCATTAGAGGCAGATCGTAAATATTTTTGAAGAACTTGTTTATAAATTAACCATGGACAATGGAACCCTCTCTTCTCTCACTGCCTCTGGATTAGAAAGTGAAATTGTATATACGATTGAAAATAGTGGTCTTACGAGGTGAGTCCACAACATTCATATCGCCGATTTTCTTAAAATTTGCACGGTTGGTAGCAGGCTATGAATAATGGAAGTATGTGAAGTAAGAAAACGCAACTATTTCTCGAGAAAAACGATCTTAAAATGTTAAAAAATTCGTGTCTTGATATTAACAATAGATATCATCTTATCCAATGTATCTACGGTGGACTAGTTGCTAACGAGACGAACCACGGTCGCAGATGTTATCTATCTGCCGTGGTTCAAACCCCATTTATTGCAATTTTTTTCGAGGTATTTTTCCTTTTGTTTTCATTATATTCACTCTGATTTTTCAAAAGAACATTAACCATTTTAATTATTGCCTTTTTCGGAAATTAAATTAAAATAATTAAATTAAAAAGTATTTTCTTCCACCACTCAACGTCAACATCGAGTTATTTAATATTCGGGATATTTAATATTTAAATGTAAACTTTATTTTGGTTGTTTCTATGGAACGAAAGGTTAACAACATTGTTAAATCAATCAATCATATAATCACAAAGGAAATTAGTAGTATTAGACTATGACTGCTTGGGCATAATCTATTTTGTTTATAGGAATATGAATCAACAGCCAGGTTGTAGTCGAGTGAGCATTACGTTCTTGAATGACGGAGTTTTGAAGCAAGAGCTAAAATAAATGCTTGGCGTTACTGTGAGGAATTGCTTCTGGAAAACAATTTCATTTCACACAAATGGCCAACAAAAATTTCTACACGGTCTACAGCAATTGGAGAAGAGATATTTCGTAGAGTGCTTGAGATGCTTGGAGAAAATGAAATCGTCGAGGAAGATGAATTAATTCTACCCGATTAAAGTGATGGCTATGATTCGGAAAGAGAAGATGAAGAAAATGGAGATCTAGACCGCTATGTTCCGAAGGAGAAGAAATCAATGGTTGATTACGACTTCATTTCTATAGAATACAAGAAAAAGGTTATTATCTTGGCGAAACTTTATCCGACTAAAAGACTACAAAAACAAGGGCATCACGTTTGAAGAGCAAGCAAGACTTGATACAGTGGGAGGAGGATGTGAAAAGAGGAGGTACCAAGCAAGACAAATTCAAAAAGATAAATTCTTCGACATACCAAAGGTTTATAAAAGCAAGAAGAAATTACGAACAGGTGACGAGTAGAACTTTGCAGCAGTGCAGCTTCCCCTCTTCAGTCAAATGATTTTCGCTTCACCGCCAGTCATTCGTGGGTTGCAGAATTTAAGAATCAAAGGCACATTAGGTAAAGGAAAATTACAAGATATATTAGTGAGAAGGATGCGGCAACATTAGAACAAACTCTTGAAAGCGCAGAAAAATTTAGGATTGTGCTCACTGCTGCTGGAGGAACAATGGGATACAGCATCACGGGAAGACTCGATTAAAATTCATATGCTCGTCCATCACCAAATGAGTGTGCCGATTTTTTATGACATATTAAATATGCTTGGTACGCCTCAAAATTGAGTGATGGAAGAAAATACAATTTTTGAAATGTAAATGTTGTCTGCTTTCCCTTAAAACTTCAAAAAAATCGGTCATCATGGGAAATGCGCATTTGCAGTTTGCTCGTGGTGTCGGCAATGTTTCTGTTTTGCCAGCTTTTACGACAGGTATCATCCAAAAAGCTGTTCCTCTTCACGTTAAACCTGGTCCTCTAACATTTCTCCACCTCAAACCTTTATCCTATCAATTCCCCTCCTATATACGTATAACCCAAATCATAGCCGCATCTATGTTTTCCTGCATTTTCCTCACTCCTGAATACCATTCCTACCCCAACCCATTATGATGGCCACATTAGTTAGTTGTAGTCTGTTTTAATTATTGTCTCTTTCCATAATTACTTCCGAAAAAGGGCAATAATTAAAATGGTTAATGTTCTTTTGAAAAATCAGAGTGAATTTAATGGAAAAAAGGAAAAATACCTCAAAAAAAATTGCAATAAATGGGGTTTGAACCACGGCAGATAGATAGCATCTGCGGCCGTGGTTTGTCTCATTAGCAACTACCGTATTCACCCGAATCCAAGACAACCCTGAATCTAAGACGACCCCCCATTTTGATGATTCCAAAACAGAAAAAAGCTCAAATTGACCTTCATTATTACAAAAATTATAAATCTTGTGAAATATTTATTTTCTCTTATACTTTTCTTGAATGTCATTGTCTTTTAACATTTTAAAATCATAAGATCACATCACAAATAGAACCATTCAGGTTTTCAAACAAATTAAATGGTAGCATTCATTTTAAGATAACATTAAAAATAAAGTAAATACATTGAAAGAATATACTCATTTCAGGACAACAAAAAAACATTTCAATCCAAGTGCTGCATAAAATCATTTTATTGTGTTAGTCATCATCACTGTCTATGCAACCTTCACTATTTTCCTCATGCTCACTATCTTTATCACTCTCAACTTCATCATCAGTCTCCCACAAAACATCATCCTCACTCCCATCCATGGCATTAGATAAGCAGCATTTCTTAAATCCTTTCACTATTACTTTTGCATTTATTTGTTGCCACGATGCCTTGATCCATTGGCAGAGCATTGCAACTTCAGGTTTCTTAAGATTTCCTTTTGGTGTTAAAGTGTGAGTTCCACTCTGTAACCACTCAGAATACAAAACCTTTAAATTATTTTTAAAACACTTATTGACAGCAACATCTAAAACTTGAAGTTGCGATGTCATTCCTCCAGGTATTACAATAAGATCAATATTCATCGCACTCATTATGTTTTTAATTTCAGGAAATAAGTGTCCTTGAATGCATCCAGTGAAAGCATTGCTCTTTGTTTCAGTAAAGCTCCTGGCCGTCTATTCCATACCACATGTAACCAATCTCTCATTAGTTCTTTAGTCATCCACCCCTTTTCTTGACACCTATTATTCCACTTGGCAAATGTTTCTTAGGCATTGTTTTCCGCTTTAGAATCACATATGGTGGTAATTTAGTCCCATCTGCTAAAACCGCCAACATTACCGTGACTCGCATTTTTTCGTTGCCTGTAGTTTTAATTAGGACGGACTTCGCACCTTTTTCGTTCACAGTATAATTAGATGGCATGTAGAAGAAAACCGGAGTTTCATCGGCATTTCCTATTTGGCTCAAAAGGTAATTATTGGTTATTCTAAGTCCAATTACGTATTTCTGGTAAGCGAGAAGTTTTTCAACATAGTCTTCTGACAAGACAATTTCTGACACAGCGAAGTTCGTCGCCGTAAAGAAAAATTATTTCGTCGCATCATTCTCACGCACCAACTTCTGCTGGCCTTAAATTCTTGCAATGATATATTAAGTCCTCTAGTAATTTCATTAGCTTTAAGTATAATACTTTCAGTCGAAACGGGCATACCGTTCTTCCTCATGGTGCGCACAAACTTGACTACTTCTTCTTCAATGCCATGAAATCGGCTTAATTTTGGACCACTGAGCGACTTCCTTGTGGCTTTGGCTTTTTCTAGTTCCTGTTTTGCGAGTTTCCATCGACGCACATTTGCCTCAGATACACCGAACTTTCTACTCGCATCACAGTTATTAGTTTTTTGGCGTAATTTATCATGATCAGCTTAAAATTTGTATCTTAGCTCCGTCTAATTCCTTTGTTAACTTTCCCTTTGCACTCGTGCCACGTACTTCAACATGATCTGTCATTTTAACTTAAGGGTTGTGCATTTAAATCAAGAATGCACAACTCAAAATTACTGTCACACTTAGTGAATCGCGGTGCGTCGTTTGAAAGGGGAATCCCAATGATTTCCGCTCTCATTTGTTTTGACATTGCGGTTACCATTACGTGGAAGATGAAAGTACGTCGTCTGTGTTATGATCGTCGACGATGATTATTAGTCTAAATAATTATTATTCCCGTCATGTTTTTCTTATTGTTATTACTATTTGTTTATTTCACTTCTTTATGTACGTACTTGAATTTGCTGTTGGGAATTGTTTACTGTAATATACCATTTGTTGTAAAAACCATTGATTAATTGCTTAAATATACTTCGTATTCGAATGTAAGACGACTCTTGATATTTACAGCTGAAAATTTGGAAAAAAAGGTCGTCTTAGAATCAGGTGAATACGGTAGTCTACCATAGATACGTTGGGTAAGATGATATCTATTGTTAATATCAAGCCATACGAATTTTTTAACATTTTAAGATCGTTTTTCTCGAGAACGAGAAAGAGTTGCATTTTCTTATTCACATACTTCCATTATTCATAGCCCGCTACCAACTTTGCAAATTTGAAGAAAATCGGCAATATGAATGTCGTGGACTCCCCTTGTTAGTCTGACTAAATGTCGAGGTCAAGCATATTATGGTGCCCGAAATATGAGTGGAATTTATAATGGTGTTCAGCAATGAATTAGATAAAAACAGCCAACTGCTTGTTACATTCACTGTGCAGCTCATTACTTGAACCTTGTGATTAGAGATGCAGTTGACAGTTCCGGAAACAAAAAAAATTAACCCTATCATTGAAAAGCTTTATGCTTTTTTCGACAATAGCATCAAACATTGGGAAATGCATTTCAGAAAATTAAATTACAATAGTGTCCAAGTGGTTCAAGTTTTCATCCCATTAGAATAAAATAATCGGTACAACATACATTGTACAAACTTTCTCATATATAAGTACTAATGCGTCGTTTAGTTATCTTTAGAAAATGAAAATCGTATGAGCCTGTTTTTAGATAATCCAATTTTTGTTCAAGTTGCCCAAAAATAAACTACCCTTATACTCATTCATTGAGAAAAATGAAATAAGTAGTAATATTGCAGAAGTATACTCAAGTAACCGTATGAAATTTGATCAAAATTGTTTGAGCCGTTTTTGATAAAATAAAATTATTGCTAAAGTTGCCTAGAATAAACTAACCTTATATTCATTTTTTGAGAAATATGAAGTATACAGTATTATTAAAGATGTAGACTCAAGTAACTGTACGAAATTTGATCAAAATCGTTAGAGCCGTTTTCGAGAAAATCGAATTGTTGTTAAAAATGCTTAGAATAAACTACCCTTAATTATTGATCAATGTCAACCATTTTTACATATACTCTGCTCAGTATGATAAAATGCCTAAGTACAAGATTTCATTCATTTTCGCTCTATTGTTTAGGCTCCGGAGCCAGTAACAGACCTATCTTAGCACTTTCACAAACACTACATTTACGATTGTTTTCTATATTTCAAGGGTATACAAATACAAATGGCAAATAACAGTGTTGACAAGTTCGTGTGTTCTTACTGTGACTGATGTTCGTAAGTGTGGGAGGGTGTGTTCGTAAATGAAGTGCGAGGTGCAATTCATTGGTACACACAGATCCCGATTTCCATTAATACAATACTTTCTCCTATATACTACATATTGAGAAAGTAAAAATATAAATATGCCATAGATTGCCGATCCCGTTCAACAGCTAATAATAATCACACTGCTTACAACAATGATGAAGAAATGGAAAACCACATTACATGTTTCAATAGGGGAGACTAGAATAACTACCACGCAGATCCAGGTAAAAAGAGTTATCTTCCAGGGAGACTCTCTGAGCCCACTCTGGTTCTGCCTCGCTCTAAACCCACTATCAAATAGATTGAATGAGACAAACTACGGCTACAGACTGAAATATAAAAGAAATGATAATTTCAGATTATCACATTTGCTATATATGGATGACTTGAAAATATACGCAGGAACAGACATGCACTTAAAACAATTGCTAGCAAGAGTACAGACAATATTGCAGGACATACATATGGAGTTTGGTATTGAAAAATGCAAAGTAATGCACATCGAAAAAGGTAAACTAAAGGGTGGTGACTACCATATAGACAAGGATCATACAATCACATCAATAGAGGAAGGAGACATACGAATATCTAGGAATGCAGCAAGCAGTGTACCATGGATACCAAGGTCAAAGAACAGTTGATTCAGCAACACACCTATAGAGCAAATAAAATATTCAGTTCTCAACTATCAGCAAAAAATATGATTAGACCAATAAACACCCAAGTTATACCAGTACTAACATACTCATTTGGAGTAATACACTGGACAAAAACGGATTTAGAACAGATCCAAAGGAAAACAAGAATAGTAATGACCGCCCATAAGCTACACCACCCCAAGTCGTCAACAGAGGCTCACAATCCCAAGAGTAGAGAGAGGCAGAGGAATGATCAACCTATTGAATCTGCATGAATCACAAATACAAAACCTCTGAAAATTCTTCCACAACAGAAGAACACACAGCCCTACATGATACTATTGTCCAAATAGATAGAAAGTATACACCACTGAATCGTCAGAACACTACTAACGCCATAGAAAAGAAGGATTACCTTAAACATGCATTACAAAAGTGGACTCAGAAGGAACTCCATGGAAGACATCCCCATGATCTAAGCCAAGCACATATCGATAGGATAGCATCAAACAAATGACTGGCAGTAGGAAGTCTTTTTACAGAGACTGAGGGTTTCATGGTTGCCATCCAACATCATGTTACTGGGACAAAAAATTACAACAAATACATTGTGAAGGACCCAGCAGTTTCCGATGATAGCTGCAGGATGTGCCACATTGCACCCGAAACGATTCACCAAAAACTAGCACTTAAGCACAGACTTTCAAGTGACAATACTCCATATTACAATTACAATCCTAACTCTGTGCTTGAGAACAAAACACATCTATATATATACAGGGTGTATCAGAATAACCCCGAAATATTTTGTAGGGTTATAGAGGAGACCTAAAAAACCATTTTGAGATAGGGAATGAGTGGTCGGAGAAGCCTCTGTTATGCGCCAGAGAGCAGTGAAGTCAACGCGTTGAGGTGATCGTCCACAATGCCAACCCAGATGTTCACAGAGAACTGTTGTTGATGGTGGTGGATGGAAGTCACGTGTGGATTATCATCGGCCCACACATGGCTGTTTCTGCAGTTGCAGACTCCAACCCTGGTAAAACAGGCTTCGTCAGTAAACAAAACATACTATCTGAGAAAACCAAGGACTTCTGCACAACGATGTAATATCCAGCGGGAAAATTCCTGTCTGGGTCCAAAATCATGAGGGCACAAACCCTGAACTCGCTGTGGGTGATAAGGATGAAGCTGCTGTTCATGAACGACCCTCCACACAGCATGTGCAATATCACGGGTACTTGTTGATGGCTCTTCTCTACGTGCTCCAACACCTCTTCCTCAAACAAGGGGGTTCTTTGCACCGCAGTCTTGTTTTGATGGCTTCACCGATCCTGTCTCCCGCAACCGTTGGAACACTGCTGTGAATGTGGTATGATGGGAATGTGTTTTGTTTTGGAAATCTTTCCCTGTAAAGCTGCGCAGATCTCCTTGCACTCTCTTTAGCTTCGCCATACACAAAAACAATGACAGCAAGTTCCGCAGTTGTGTACTGAGCCATGCTAACCACTTCAGTTGTAAATGTCAAATGTTGAGTAAGCAACATCAGCTGACTCGGACAATGTCATAGTAGCTACGAGGCCTGAAAGAGGAAGAGGGGTGAAATGTTTGAGAGTTTGTTTGCCTCCACGTATACTTGAGGGTTTGTCTACCTTCCAAGTGCAACCTCGACGTTTGGTGTTCTGTTGTGCATAACGGAGGCATTGCCGACCTCTCATTTCCTATCTCAAAATGTTTTGTTAGGTCTCTTCTATAACCCTACAAAATATTTCAGGGTTATTCTGATGTATATATATATATATATATGTATATATATATATACATACATATACATATATATATACATATACATACACACACATATATATATATATATATATATACACAGATATATATATACACATATACATATATATATACATACATATATATGTGTATATATATATATATATGTATATGTACAGGGTGTCTCAAAAAAATGTATACACACTTTGATGATTAATAACTTGTGTGTTTATTAATAAATTTTAATATAATAATTGCATAACATAGAGTATATGTTCGAATAAAGATAAAATGACAAACATTACATGTTAGATGCTTCAATGTTGCATTATTCTTACAATTATGCAATATTTTTGTACAGCATTATTGTTTTTATTGTTTCAATTTTTTTAATTGTTTTGTTTTTATTGTTGCCAGCTGAGTTAGACTGGTAGGCAGTGCACCTGCCTTCCAACCCAAAGGTCGCGGGTTCGAATCCTGCTTCGGGCATGGATGTTGTGATGTGTGTTGATTTTCCCTAACAGAATTTAACGGTGCAAAATGACCTTAGCTGTTGACGCACAAAAAAAAAACCTAATTACTACTAATGTTTTTATTTTTGCATTAGAAATGGATAACAAAAGACATGTTTGAACAACGCAAATTTGTACTGAAATGGTACTGGGAATCTGAAAATGTAAAGGAAGTCCAAAGACAGTGGAGACGTGAATTTCAAACAGCCTCCCACCCGAATTACGATTTCACGTATTCGTGACAAATTTGAAACTGACGGTACCGTTCAAAATGTGCATAAACAAAGATCTGGAAGACTTCGGACATCCACAAGCCCTAGGAAGTCAGAAGAGGTGCTGCAAAGATTTTCACAATCACCAAAGAAATCCACCAGACAATGTTCTCGAGAAACACAAATCAGCAGGTCAAGTGTTCATCGCATTTTAAAGAAGGCAAAATGGAAAAGTTACATCCCAAGATTAGTGCGTGCACTGAATGAAGATGATTCTGATCGCCGAGTTGAATTTTCTGAATGGTTTCATTCAAAAATAGCGGAAGACGCATCATTTGCCAACAAAATTGTTTGGTCTGAAGAAGCAACATTCAAGTTGAATGGTACAATTAATCGTCACAATTGCACGTATTGGTCCACAGAGAATCCACATGTTACTGTGGAAAGGCATGTAAATTTACCGGGGATCGCAGTGTGGTGTGGTTTATCATCCAAAGGTTTGATTGGACCATTCTTTTTTGATGCAACAGTTTCTGGTATTGTGTACCTCAACATTCTTCAGAGATCAGTTGTACCACAAATTTGTCAGCTGTATGGGGATGAGGAAGACTTATTTTCAACAAGATGGGGCACCCTCCCATTTTCATAGTGATGTCAGAAATTATCTTGATGAAACATTTCCAAACAGGTGGATCGGACGAAGAGGCAGTGTTGAGTATCCTCCACGTTCACCAGACTTAACACCACTTGATTTTTATTTATGGGGTTACCTTAAAGATAAAGTTTATGCCACTAAACCTACAACACCTGCACAGTTAAGACAAGCAATCGAATATACGTGTTGCACAATTACAACAGAAACGTTAATTGACGTTTGCAATTCAGTTATTCGACGATGTCAGCAGTGTTTTGACCAGAATGGAAAACTATTCAAACTGTTGAGATAATGCAACAATGAAACATCTAACATGTAAACTTTGTCATTTTATCTTTATTCGAACATATACTCTATGTTATGCAATTATTATATTAAAATTTATTAATAAACACACAAGTTATTAATCATCAAAGTGTGTATACATTTTTTTGAGACACCCTGTATATATGTGTGTATATACATATATATATATGTAGTATGTATGTATATATATATATATAACGCTAAGGCGATACGTGGCACACAATAACATTGTATTGCTAAGCAACAGGATATATAAACAGCTGAAACAGCTGTCACTGAAACATATCAGATCTTTGTATCATAATGTTAGTATTGTATTGTAAAATCTGTATTAAAGATTAATATTATTAAGTAGATATTACTTTTTAAAATTAATTTGCATACAAACTTATATGGTAGATTATATCACACTATACTTAACATTTCGGCAGAGGTACATCAGAATGTATCACATTTAGCCAAATCTTACGTGTTAAACTATTAATAACAGTAATTATTTATTTTTAAATGTATATCATTCTATATATATATACATAACAACTAAGTAGAACTACGTCAATTTAAATAAAAACAAAATATTTACCATTTTAGAAGTAATACATGCTAATACTTTTCTGTATTAATATCGCAACCAAATAAACAATGTCTACTGTATATTTACTCAATGTCTTTAGCAACGTGATAAACAACTTCTGTATATCGCATTGAAATCAATTGAAATACAGTAAAAAGTTAAAACCATTTAGATACTGTTTATATGCAACTATATATTAATTTCATTAATATTTAAATTGTTTGCTCAGAATAAAAGTAATGGCTTCAAGAGCAACATGTTACGCTAATTATAATGCGAGAAGAAGAGCGGAACGAGCCAAACAATCTGTTGAAGAAGCAAATCGACGAAGAACTGAAAGAAATCAAGCCGACAGAATTCGAAGAGCCATTGAAGATGAACAACAACGAGAACTACGTAATCAAAAACAAAGAAGAAGATGGGCTGATCTGAGTTTGGAATCGAGAGAAAATCGACTACACAAGAGAAGGCAAGCTAAACGACGTAGATTAAATGAACGTGAACCTGATGCAGATAATTCTCAACTTGAAGTTGCCATTGAAGAACATAACTGTGGAAATATGACTCAGACTTGCAATTACTGTGGTGTACTTTACTGGCCGAATGAACTCAACACTTCTAAAGAATACACCAAATGCTGTCAGCACGGAAAAGTTTCACTTGAAGACTTATCGGAGACGCCTGATTTACTGAAAGAATTATTAACAACAAACTCACATGAAGCTAAAAATTATCGAGAATATCTCAGAGATACAATGCTGCTTTAGCTTTCGCTTCAATGGCAGCTGAAATCAAAGCACCTACGGGAATAGGACCCTACTGTTTTTGTATTCATGGATAAATTTATCATAAGGTTTCTCCACTGTTCACGAACGAACAGAACAAACCAGGGTATGGACAACTGTATATATTTGATTCGGGTGAAGCAACAAACAAATGTATACATAATAACCAAGACTATTTACAAATTGTAATGGAAAGATTAGATACGATGTTACGACAAACAAATCCATTTGCTGAGCCTTACAATCAAATGCATAGGATAACACAATATAATCCAACAGCAAAGGTTAGAATTGTTTTTATGGAATATCCCAACTTAGACTTAAGAAGATATAATGCACCTACTTTAAAAACAGAAGCTGCAGCAATACGTTATTGGTTGCCATGTAAGATCATTTGATTCTCTAATTATTGTATCTGCAATTCAAGAGATCAAAAATTGTGTGTTGTATAAAGAAATTTTTGATACTGAGCAATAAAGTTAGACTAGCGCACAGATGCTCTGTGCGGGTAAAGCTAGTAAGCTTTATTACGATCAAGCAATACTAACAGACAAAAACACAGATCACAATAGACCTGACAAGACTAACAAAACAACTCATATTATCGACATAGCAGTTCCCAATACCAATAACATCCAGAAAACAACTGATGAGAAGATTAACAAATACACTACACTAGCACAAGAAATCAAGAGAATATGGAAAATGCAGCATAGTACCAATAATAACAGGAGTAATACCTAAGAGCCTTCACGCCAGCATAAAAACATTACAAATAGCAGCCATCACCTACATAGGAAATGAGGAAACAGGTGAAAAAATCTGCCATGACCGGGAACCGAGCCTTCCACTTGCTGGGCGGATATTCTACCGCTGAACTACCGTGGCAGACTAATTTTCCTGTTTCAGAACGCGAATATTTTCTTAGGTTGTGACCAAGCTAGCTATGCTAGTATCAATCAGCCCCAACCGATGTCCTCAAGGAGATACATCAAAGAAAAACCCCTACCCTCTCAAATGGTGAGAATGCCATGATATAAATTGATAGAAAGGATGATCGGAAGATCCTTATGCGACAGGCATAAGCTGTTATGATGGGAAATGAGGAAACAGGTGAAAAAATCTGCCATGACCGGGAAACCTGTTTCCTCATTTCCCATCATAACAGCTTATGCCTGTCGCATAAGGATCTTCCGATCATCCTTTCTATCAACCACCTACATAGATATAGAGAAAGCAGTAATGATAGCAACTTGCCACATAGTATGTAAGTTTCTAGACAATAAATGGGAAGAGAGAGATAAAAGATAAGAGAGTACTTGGCCAATAAGCCCGTACCTCTTAAATGTACCAGCGTATGCTGAGAAAAAAGGATAATAATAATAATATTTATTATCCAAGGACCATATGTTAATTTGTAGGTATAGGACTCGTCATAAAAAAGATACATTAAAAAGGCAAAATACAGAATACATGTTAACATTGAAATACATTATACTACATGCCAAAATTGACGCAATATTTTTATTATTAGAAAGTATAAAATAACAGCTTAATAAATTGAGGATTGTGATTTACACAGATGAGTCTAAGAACACTTTGATACTATAAAAGCACTTAGTGGCTAGCATCTTTTTAAGATCTGACTTAAATTTATTAATGTTGTCAGTACTTTTGATAAATGATGAAAGCTTATTATACAGTTTAGAACCCATAGAAAGTGGTGATCTTTGAGCAAGTAATTTTTTGTGATACTCTAAATCAGTGGTCTTCAACCTTTTTTGAGTCACCGCCCACTTTTACCATATGTTGTACTTTGAAATAAGTTCACCCACCCAGTGGCATACTGAGGGTTTCTGATGCCCGTGGCAAATAATAATTCTGCGCCCCCAGCAGCAAAGCGATTTACGGTGGGGAGGGGTGCACCTCTACCCGACGGGTGCAAATTTGATATTTTTGCACCTCCCGTGAACTCGGTGCCCGGGCAACTGCAGCTCCCTGCCCCCCTTCACTACGCCACTAAGCCTACCTACCGTATCCACGTAACAATAAAGTTTTTATTAAAATAAATGATTAAAAAGACAAAATTTAATTATGTTTATTAATTCCAAAACTACGTTAAAATAAGCATTTGGCATGCATTTCAATGCGTACTTTGTGTTTGGTGCCTACAAACCAGGGAATCAATGTCTGGCTTAAAGTCTGTAAGGGTCATTCGAAGATCTCCTCTTTCTGTTATTTGTAAGCGGTTTCTTTTTTTGGACAGGAGACTGTCGACTGCACTGAATCCCTTCCCAACTACATATGAAGTTGGGAAAGCTAACAAGAGCAACAATATTTTCTTCCACAAGCGTGGATACAGAGAGGGCATTTTCTTGTTCTGCCAAAGTTGGTTGAAATTGGCTTTACACTCATCATCATGAATTAATTCTATTATCTCCTCTTGGTATTCAATATCCACATCACACACATATGTGATGAATGGAGTCACCATTCAGGCATCCACTTTCAAGTCTATTACATCGCGAAAAAGAGTCATCATATCAATTCTAATGACAGAAAGGTGTCTGTGTCTTCGGCTGTAAGATCATCTTTGATGCTGTGTAGTTCCGGAAACTGGTAAAATTCTTTTTGCAGGATGTTTTTCTGAATAAATCCAATTTGTCAATGTATACCGAAATAACATTTTTGCAATCAATGAGTGTCCGTGGGAAGAGAGAGTATACTTATCTCTTAATATCGCTTCTCTTTCATTTCGCTGCATTCCCGGTATAATGTATCAAATATCTGAGTGAAGGTATCCCGTTTGGGATTTTAAACCACTGGCCGCTTTTCAGCATTTTTTTCCTAAATGGCACATACTAGTTAGGATTACCATATTCTGATAATAGAACCCGGACAAATTTAATTTTAAACCTAAAATGTAGCATAATTTTTTTAAAAAACAAGGTATCTAATTGCTTAAGTCTATAGTGTTAAGATTTTGATGGGCATAACCAGAAAAAAATGGGTTTTATTTGCTAAAATCTTGGTAAATTTTAAGAAAATCCGGACGTATGGTAACCCTAATACTAGTGGGATTGTAGTTAGATGAGATTACCGAATACGGTCTCAGTGGCAATAACAGTGTTTAAAAATTTATGATTTTATATATTTGATAAAATTAAACTTAAATGCTTCGCTACTTCTGCGAGAGACTCCGACGACCCTTATGGACCTTTCGATTTTACCGCAGCATGGATACATTGTCGCTAGTATAGTATGATTTGATACTATAGTTAAAGACAAACGAACTGTAACATAAAATAGTTGTACAGAATATGTGTGCGTATCATTAAGCTTTTTTATAGAATTTTATTTTTCAGTGTAAAAATTAGAATAGCATTTGGTGAGTTCTTTAACGCCCACCAAAAATCCAAAAATGCCCACTGGTGGGTGCTATCGCCCACCTTGAAGACCACTGCTCTAAATGGATGTTTTCATGCCTAACCCCCTACCCCCAGTAGAACCCTAAAAGATATTTATTATAGTTCAGTGTTACTAAAAACAAATATAAATTATTACAAGACAAATGAAATACAGTAAAAGCTCAGTTATCCGGTATTCATTCACCCAGAAAGCTCATGCAACCGGAACAATATACCGTATCTGCCCGAATACAAGCTGATGTTTTCTGTCAAAATCTATCATGAAAAAATCATCCCTCAGCTTAAATGCGAGTCTGAGGAAAATTTGGGTTATGGTTAAATCTTGTAGTCACCCATAGTTGGCAGCATGTCTCTCATTTCCATCACGTTCAAATGATAGTACTATATTTTTCGTAAAGTAAATATTTGACCAACGATGAATATTAACCCTCTCATGACCAGCCGCCCGAAACCGCCCAAAAAATACGCTTTCAAATTTACCTCCAAAAACTGCGACTTTCACTTTTCCTCATGGAAATGATGTCGTATACCATAGAAACACGAGACATAGCATGTGTAGCGTGTGTTTGGTGTACTTTTTCGAAGTGTGTACGAATTTGCTTTCCGAACTTTCTGACTTTTTTATTTTTTTCGGTATAAAAACCACCCCAAATGCCGATAGTAATTCTTCTACTTCCAACTATGATTTAAATTATAGTTCGGGTAGTGAATTTTTCGGATTTGATGTAGAAGACAAAGTTTTCCCAGGAACAAACTCTTCTGCAGAACCTCGTAGTTGTTTACAAAAATGTCGGATATTGATATTAGCAACATTTCGGATGATGAAGTTAGAATATCTGGGGTTGATGCTGAGAATATTTTTTGGATGAAGAAACGGCAGAAAATATCCAGTGGAGTGATTCATTGGAGTCTGTAAAAACATTATTTCTCAATAAATATCTTTAAATTGTGAAAGTATAACTATTTTATTTAATGTTTCCCGAAATTGGAGGCCAACTTGGATTATATCAGACTTTTGAGGTCAGCAGCATGCGGCATCTTTGGTCGTCAGAGGGTTAATGAATAAATAATAAAGGCTAGAATATTGAATTTAGCACTACCTGTGCTTTGTTACCATTTAAGGCTGGGTTTTTCACATTATTTCGTGGTCACATTATTTGCATGTTTTGTCTATGCAGACGATTACGCAAAATGCGTTGACGGCTTTGTATGCTCAACTGTTTGCATTTTGGTAAAACCTTCTTAAGGCAATGTAAATGCTAATTTCATTGGAAATAGACTTGGATGAAAAAATATCTTGGCGAGATCGCTGTTACTATATTTGACCTTTCGTGAAAATGAAGATGAATGAAATTATTGTCATTGAATGTGGAACATTATTCAGCAACGCTAAATTATTCATTGGAGTAATATTTCAAAATATCAACAACTAAACCATTTCCCACTCATTTCTTCGATCTCGAATAATGTATTCTAAGCCGTGCATAAATGCACGGCACACGTCAGCATAAAATCTACGAAATTTACATTTTTGCCAAAAAATTGTGGAAATTTTAGGGGGTCAGCTTAAATCCGGGGTCGGCTTCTATTCAGGCAGATACGGTAATGACTTACAATTTAGCCTAAAACTTACGAAAAACAAGTGATCTTATTTTGTGGGCGCTCATCGGCAGCATCTACATCTCCAATTTCATCCCCTGTGAAGAGAGAGAGTCTTGGATCAACGAGTGCCACCTCTTCCTCCACTGCATCCTTTGGATGACCTCCATACAGGTGCAGGTCAGAATTATCCCTTAACATCTGTTTGCAAATTGGGCATTTTGGTGGAACCATCAGTTCAGTAGCAACAGTTGCGTTGTCATCCATCCGTTTGATGCTCAAGGAATCACTGCCAATATTCAATTATGGATGATAAGGGAATGCTATTACAAATAAAGTTTATTTCTTAAATATATGAAAATGCAGTGATGTCAGTCCAAGTTAAAATCTCAAACATACTTATAGGATGTGAAATTAGAGGAGAAAAATTCCAAACTTGACTGGAAATCAAACCCGCGTCTCCGACTTGCTTGCTTGATAGCTTAAAGCACTTACCCAGCAAGTGGGAGATCCACATTCGACTCCCGGTCAAGTTCAGAATTTTTCTCCTTCTCTAACTTCACATTTGTGTTGTCATATCCACTCACGCATAAAAGTTACATTTTCATGCATACACACTTGATATTTAGATGAATAGTCAAGATAACTCACAAGAAGAGGCTACAGAGTATAACTCTCAGATTTGATTCATCTTCTACCAGTGGAAAGTTTAGGTCAAAAAAAAAATACCATTTCGGAATTAGGGGCCAACGCCTTTTAGTTTAAGAGAAATAATTAATTAAAAAGTACAAAAATGGGCCAATCTCAATAAATACTAGTAACTTCGCTCTTACGATAATAAGCGACCGTAGCCTAGAGGATAACGAATAGGACTTTTGATGCATGGTTCGAGACCGGCATTGTTCAACTTTTTTTCTCATGTAAGATTTCATTTTTCGTGCTAGTTTTTCTCCAATTTTTCGGAAAATAATTATTCACCACAATTTTTATTTTTTTCACGTAGGATAATTGTTTTTAATCACTAGACCACTATTTTCCCCCATTTTCAGAAAATATTTATACACCGCTATTTACGTATTTTATTCCCAACCTACTCCCTCAAGAAAATTAGCCGCGTCTGTACAAAACATACTCTGGCCAGTTACATTCTTGAATCATACAAAGGCTGATCTCACAAATATAGTCATGCCTCGTTTAGCGCAAAGGATACATACCGAACGTTCTTTGCACTAATAAAATTCGCGCTAAACAGACCGATTATAACATGTACTTATGGCTGATCAGTTCACGAAATTTCAAGGTTTGCTAATGTTCCTTTTTTATTTATTTAATATTAATTATCATTAAAAATCAATATTGATACAAGCGGTGCTCGTGTTTATGCACATAGATCGCTAGGTTCTGCGAGTTATCATTTTCGTCACTGCAGCGCTAACATCTACACGTAAGTTACTTATTGTATGTATGTGTGGCGGTATTCACCATTTCCAATAATTGGTTGAAATTCGTCTGGAAACTTTATAGCTGCATCTTTATCAGCGCTTGCTGATTCACCTGTAAAATGAACGCTATGTATATTTGCGCGGCATTTAAAATTTTGAAACCAACCGGAACTGGCATGAAATGTTTCTGAAGAATCTCCACCCTCTTCGTGCTTTACACATTCAAACAGGAAAAGTGCTTTACTGAAAATGATTGCTTGACTAAGGGCCATGTGTCCATTAGAACGCTTAGAATCAACCCGCAACACTAGCAGTTTCTCCATTTTTTCAAGCATATTACTAACAATAAGTGATCGTGTGTTTCTTCTCAGTTACTGCACTGGCTGCTTCAATGGAACTTTTTATTTTCTCTTTATTTAACAAAATTGTATAAATTGTAGAAGTTGTGAAGTTAAACTTAGGTGCAATATTGATCTGATGCTCACCTTGTTCAAAACACTGAATCACTTTTAAGTTTTTCCTCAAGATTTATGTTTTCCTTGATAATTTAGGATTATTTTCTACACTTTGATTGCCTTTACTCAATTTTCTTCTTTCTACCGAAATTATTTCCCCCCGTTTACTGTTAAAATGTTATTTTGCCATAGATACCGTATTTACTCGTGTACCCCACGCACATTTTTTCCCGAAATGCGGGGGGAAAAAAGGGGGTGCGCATCTTACACGAGGATTTCTGAACAGGTTAAATAAATTGAATCGATAGTAAATTCTCTGCAATATGCTTGCATCTACGTTTATATTCGTAGAAGACGTCGAATTCTACGAAGTATATGCGTATTTATGCGACCAAGCAAACATGTAAGTTACGCCCGCGCTGCAGGCAAAAACTCGAAAAAGTAGGCAGAAAGAATACGCCGACTAACTGATAACTATAGTTCAATGACTACTGAGGGTTTACTGGCTTGAAAATAGGTAGGTTCAAGTTTGGTCCTTTTCCCTCATCCACTTCAAGGAATTCGGAGTGGTGAAATTTTTTTGTGAATGAAGGATTTAATCGTTCGAAAGGAAGACAGAAATCCACATCTCGAGTGTTTGGACTTGTTTGTTCGTAACCTTCCAATATTTACTCACGAGACAATACGCGAAAAAACTCCCCATCCACCTAAGAAAGTTCCTGTTCATAGCTGAACAAATAGTTCGTGAAGCTCAACATCTGTTCGTAATATTACGTCAAAAACAGAAGTGGGGGCGAATTTGCGTTATAATACAACAAAAACAGTTAAGTGATTAACAAAAGAGGATTATTGGTGAGGAGATTTCTGCTAGTATCGTCATAAAGAGATCATCCAATAAATTGCGTCACGTAGAAGGGAGAAGATGCTTAAATTGAACGACACTTGTTTCAGGGAGCGGGAATCTGTGACTTAAAAAAAAACCTTATTCTGGCTCAAATTAATTTTTTCTCTCTGAACCGGCGCAAAAATAGGAGTTCGCAGGTTACATGAGTAAATACGGTATTAAACAAAACACCGCAAATGTGTCATTGGAACTGATTACGTGAAAAGAGCTTTCCTTTATTTTTTAAGCAAACAAAAGCCAGCCATACATAACAGTATTTATTTTATTAAAAAATAAATAAAAATGTATACCATGGGTTTCCAATTGCTCTATATCGAAATTGCGCTAAACAAACATGAGATAAACAAGGCATGACTGTACACTAGCTGTAATTATTTAAAATAATCAAAATTTGAAGCCAGAAGTTGCACAGAGCTTGTATGACTATTTTATTACAGTAGGATAAAATGAAATTAACTTGAAAAGTCCTGCAATATCCAACTCTGTCCCAGATTGATTACTAGGCAAATTTGGCCTCGTAATATAAACATTTAAAAGTAGCAGTGTGGGCATTACACAGACTTTGTTTTTTTATATATTTAATTAAAAATACAGTGAGAGAGCATTACACACACACACACATACATGCACACAGGTATGGCATGGTATATTTTCAATAGTTATATAAGTATATACACATTTTTCAATGAAAGATATGTTTAAACTAACCTATTTTCAGAAAGCTTCTGCTTCTTTTCAACAACTATGTCTTCTTCTTCCTTCTTTACGACTTTTCCTTGATTTTCTTCAACAACAATATCAACTCTTTTATATAAAGTGCAACCCTTTGAAAGATTAGGTTGTTTTTCTTCAACATTGCTTTCAATTCTTTGTTTGCTGTGTCCACCAAAGCTTGATGGTTTAGATTTCTCACTTCCAAACATTGATAAAATTGTTGGTTGTTCCTTATTTATAGCACAGTAGCTAGATTCCTTTGTGCTAGCCACACCAGCTGACAATAAAAATTTCAGAATGAGTATCATATATTGCTACAAATATGTCTACAAATTCACATACAGGCGACTCCAGAGATTTGACCGTTCGAGATTCAACCAACTTGAGAATTCGACCAGTCGAATTGACCCAGCCGATCGATCAGACGAATTAGAAAGTAGTTTACGTGAAGTAATTTCTGGCCCGCCCGACCACGAGAGGTTTAGCATCAGTCTAGACATCGTTATTTCTGCTCTGTTTGAATTTGTGCTGATTCGACATTCGACTGTTTGAGATTCGACCACGTTTTCAGGAACGCATCCCTGTCAAATCTCGGGAGTCTCCTGTACGTAGAATGCAGGAAATGATTTTTCTAAACACAATTTAACAAGGAATAAATTGATGTGTCCAACACATGACTTTCTTCATACGTAAGTCCACTAAAATCAAATAAATATGGCGATAGGAACAGTTCAACTTGCATGCTTCAGTGCTAGCGATTCAATTGTTGTCATTACCATGCTCGTGAGCTGCCCACTAATCGCCAATTTTGAAGAAAATTGAATATCTCTTGAAATATTCCTCACATGAAAATTTAGTTCAAACAAGAGTTGTAGAAAAAATGAATATCTACAACTTTTATATATATATATGTATGTTAACAAAAATTCAGTTTTAAGCTTAATATTTAAGAAAAACTAAAATTTGACAGGAGTAAACCGCTACTTTCGGTTGACCAATTGTTATCAAAATCTTTTCAAATCATAAGAATATATATAAAATCACAAATATAGAATTTCATGCTGATCTGATGAATAATTTTTGAGTTAGAGCGCACCCAAAATTACTGTCACACACATACGGTCACACACACACACACATCATCGAGAAAACGGTCAAAACGTGTTCTAGTGAGCTCAAAACGTGTATTTCCATTGAAATATCGAATTCAATTTTTTCATTAAAACAATACTTTCTCTATACTATGTATATGGAGAAAGTAAAAGTGACTGGGAATTGAACCTAGATCATAACAATTTTTCTCCCTCAATTTCAAATTTCTCCCACAGTTCAACTTATGCCCATCGCATATAATCCATTCTTTCCATCTCTTTCTAAAGGCTGCTATCTCATCAATTAGAGAATATTGGATTTTAGTTGCTGTATCTCAGAAATGACATTTGTTGGAGAAGGTAGCCTAGTCCAGTTCCAAACTAGAGGCCTGCACAGGTATGATATTTGACCTCCACAACCAACCTGCAGATTTTTAGTCAGTACCTGACCCGTACCCGACTCATACCTGCAAGGATGGTTTAATTACCCCAACCGACTCTCACTTTTCAATTGCCTGGCCCCAACTCGAGACATACAAAACAAGTAGAAGAATTCATGATAAAATAAAAATTTAATATTTCTGAGCCACAAGCAATTATTTCTTATGAAATTCAAATGAATACAATAATACAAACATTTTTGCAAAACATTATTTATAATTTTATTTTCCTACAATTTATTGCACAAAAGATTCCAATTGATGAAAAGAAACATTAATGAGTAGTATCTATAATACATAAGATGCTTCTGACATATGATATAGGAGGAGGAGGATACAAAATTATGAGGCACTTCCAGATGTGCTAGAAACTTGAAATTTGGTGGGATTATATGTTTTTGGTCACAACCAAAGGAAAAAATCCAAAACTGTCGAAATTCCAATTCTGAGGGGCTATTTTGGCCCCTTTTTTGCCCCATAAAAAAAAGAAATCGAAGTTTTTATATTTGCATTTTAAAATTATTTCCTGTCAAGATTCAAACTCGGGACTTGAACTATCGTAAAGCTTAATAATTCTAATTTATTATTTTTGAAGACTAAATTCATATCAGAGTAGAATTAGTTTAAATATTTAGCTTTTATCGGAAAAAATGGGAATTTTTCTGGGTCCCAACAACAGACTGTCATGGCAACGAGCTCAATGCTTTTTATGGATAAGCTTTTAAAGGGAATCAGAGGCTTACATTATATTGCCATTAATATTAAACTACGACCAAAGGAGGAAATCCGATGTAAAAATTCAAAATTTTAAGGGTTTTTGTCCCATTTTTGCCCTATACGAGGATAAAAATTATAAGGAACATTCAGATGAGCTAGAGACTTGAAATTTGGCACGATTATAGAATTTTGGTCACAACCAAAGGAAAAACCCGAAATTGTAAAAACTCAAATTTTAAGGGGTTGGTTTGTCCCATACAAGGATCAAAATTATGATATTCTAGAGGAGCTATAGACTTGAAATTTGGCACAGTTATATGATTTTGGACAAAATTGATGGGAAAAAATCAAAATTGTGAGAATTCTAAAATTTTAAAATGCTTTCAGAATGCAAGCACCGTCTACTAGTATATAAAATGGCCATTTTAAAATAAAATGCTATCCATATTTGTAAATTATTCTTTCACTTACAACTTAGAAACCAAAGAAAAATGCCTCTCTGATCGAACACCGGTCACAGGTATTGCAAAAATGTGATTTGCTAATGCTCAAAAAGGAAATAATTTATTACCTTCTCCAATCACTTCAGCAAATCAAAGTTATTTAGAATGGCATAGGATATTTTTCAAATCATTATATGCAGTCAATTCGTCTGAAGCAAAATCACCTGTTAAAGCTTGTTTCCTTTAGCCAAACACATTTCATACCTTTCGATCCATTTTTCTACTCGAAGCATAAATGACGTATTCCAGTTCATGTCCCTTATCTTTTTCAATGTCATCAATGCTTAATTTAACTAGTTCATAGATATCATGCTTTTCTTCAGTTTTAACATTTTAGAAGGGTGAAGAAAAATAAACTATGAATGTGCTGAACTTTTAAAATTTCTTAAATAATAACTTTTAACCAAAATTTTTAAAAGTTTAATGATGCTTATATCTATTTTATTTCCAGGGGTTCAATTATTATGAATTGAAAAACCCAACTCCTCACAAACTTCCATCCCTTCAACAAATGAACCGTATGGAAATTCAATCAGTTCTTCTAAGTATTTATGGTAGAAAGATTGTTCAAGCTTGTAAAAAAAAGATTAGGACAATAAGCACATTTTACCAGATTACATGAGAAATACATTACTTAATTGTATTCAGTTACAGGTAGTCCTCGACATCCGTACATAATGCGGTCCTGAAAACGTGTATGGAAGTCGAATGTACGGATGTCAAACATAGATTTATATGTTATAGGGGAGGTTCCGTTCCCAGAGAGCCAAAAAATATTATAAAATCTCTAATTATGGTATAAATGTTTAGTCTTTTGTGCAGGGGCCTTTTAGACACAATCGTTGATTTTATAATATAGAGAGATAGGGCAAAATGTAATAAAATATTTAAATAATTGCACAAATCAACACTGCTGTACGGACAAAGATGGCAATGCGGTGAAAACTGGTGGCCTGGTGGCTGGCAACCAGCAGCACCCGAAATATTCATTCGTCATTTCGCTGATGCACGAAAGCCCGAATTCGGCGTACGGAAAGTGGTTTAGGCGTGTAAATGTATAATGAACGAAAGTTCAAGTTTTTTTCATTAAAGCATTTTTGCTATTTTCCTAGTTTTTGTAATATTGCCTAATCATGGCCCCAAAGAGAGTGATGATTAAAATGAAAGAAGAGTCGGTAAAAAGGGTGAAAAAAGCAATGAGTTCGGAGAAGAAAATTGAAGTTTAAGATAGCCTTGCGCATAATGAATCTGCTTCATCAGTTGGTAAATTACTTGGTGTGACTGAGTCCACAATAAAATCGATAAGGTAAGTGAAGAAGCAATTAGAGATAGTGTTGCAAGTGGTACTTCAACAAGTACAAAAGTGTCTTTTGTACCTAGGAATCCGTATGTAGAGAAGACAGAGAAGGCTTTAAATCTGTGAATCGAGACCCAAACTCGCAAGAAAATGTCACTGAGTTCACTTGTCATTCGTGAGAAAGCCAAGCAACTGCACAATCATTATGTCTCAAATTGTTTCGCGGTCTGCTAACGGGATATCGCCAATGTCATCGAAGCGTGTGTAGATCGGTTCCTTGCTCTATAAAAAAATGTGGCATTTATTCAGAATGCCACAGTACGTATTGTATTATTATATTTGTTCTTCTCCTTCACAACTGAACACACTCGACTGGCTTAAGTCCAACGAGCGTCCGATTAAAGCTAAAGATTCGCCGCTTTCGGCACGTCTAATTATTTCCATCTTTGTCTCATTCATGTTCACTTCATGAGCCCTACGTTTCTTTCCACTTGTATTAGCACTTTCAGTTTTCCGTTTATCACTCATGTTTATAAAATAATACGTGTAAAATGCACAAACAAAGAAACACTGCTGTACGTACAAACAAAGATGGTAACGTTGCCGAGACTGAATAATAATAAAAATTTATTGATTATTAACCAACTTTACAGTGGTATTAATCTTGACAAATTTCAGTAGAATATTAAAAAACATTACACACAAATCTTACATTACATATAACACGTATATTATTACACAGCATATTTTAATTTGGTAATTTATTAAAAGTGTTGGCTTGGCTGACAGACAGCGCTTTATGCGATAGCTCGAAATGTTTGTTCGTCAGCTGATGTACAAAAGTCCGAATTCGGAGTATGAAAGGCAGTTTAGGGGTGAGAATTTATAATGTACAAAAGAGCGAATTGTACGGGTGTCGAGGACAGCCTGTATTACATATTTTGTATTTTTGTACTCATATTTTCACATATAAATTCACCATATACCATTAATCTTATATGAATATTATTTTAATTGCTAGTTTATAGGAAAATGTAGTTCCCAGTTTTATTTTAACATAGCATTAACAGTTCATAGAAATTCATTACAACCGAAGATTTTGTATTTAACTGAAATAACCTAAAATAAGTAATTTTGCAATGAAAGGAGATGGCTAAAAACTCAGTATTAATATAAAATATGAGCTTGACAAGTGGTATTTTTGTTTTACTGGCGTAATGAACCAAAATCTACCCATGATATTCACATATTAAATCCGGAAATGATGTGGAAATAGGCTGTTACTGGTACACAATAATAAAGTGTGCCAGAGAATCTTGATTAGAAATATTTTAGCACTAATAAAAAAATAACCTACCATCAGAAGATTCAATTTTGTGCCTTGATGAAACAGGAGTGTCTTTGGGATTAGAAAATCTTGATGATCGCCTTTTTGGTACTCTCAGTGGTAAGCCATTGCCATCACCTGGTGTAATTACATCTTTCATTTCAATGTCAGTAGTAGTTACTGTCAAATTTGAATCTTCAGTCACATCATCACTTCCATTATTGGCAGTTAACTTTTGCATTTCGACGTCGGATTTTGCAACCGATTCATTACTATCTCTAATACATGCCAAATCTTTATTTATTATATCAGGTTTCTCCAGGTTTGTTTCATTCATGGATGCAACGCATATTTCTTCCAAGGCTACCATCAATTTATCATAATACACATCCTGCAAATTGATGAAAATTGATTAAATTTGTTAATTTTTTAATTCATGAATAATAATTTCTCACATACCGCTGCGATAGCTCCGTGGTCAAAACTTTTCATTAATTCATGTACGCCTTCCGCTGCAGAAGTTGGAACAACATCTTTTATAATTGTCCACTTTTTCTTGCAATAGCCCTTTTTAGTTATATCCCCGTCCTGAAAATCACTATACAAATTTCTCAACCTAGACAAAGATGAAACAACAATTAAATTATCTTCATACTTATGAAAACCTAGTTTCATATAAGTAAATTTAAAAGCCTTTCACACTTTAATCTTAATAAGTGCAATAACTAAGAACTTATATTAGATAGGGCAATTTTTAATAAATTAAAGGTATGTACTAATTATATAACAAGTGTTTTACAAGATTGCAAAAACTGAACCAAAGTTACGATGGAAATAGGAAATCGTTCGACATACTTCAAAAGTAAAAAAAGTACATGGTTGAAACGAAGCAGGCATATAAATGTCATTAGACATTTCAAAAATACAAATAACTCGAAGAAGTGAATTTTCTGTATAACATGGCGAGTTTCAAACTTTGCTATATTGAACTAATAAATGCAAAACAATAATGATAATATCATCGCCTTACCGCTGCACAACTTCTGCGGGCACATTCACGTGCTTAACAGTAGGTATGGGCATCTTCATAGATTGACAATATTATCTATTGCCCACAGCGACCAATCCCTCACAATCCCTCAGACATCAGCCAAGAAATAACTATTTCCCGCGTAATTCCATTTTCAGCAACAATGATGCCAAATTCACCGTTTATAATATCGTTTCCAATGTGTAAGTATCGTCTCGAAAATCACGTTAGAGTAGGCCCTCCCAAGCGTGAAAATATTAAGAGTTTTACTTTTTATTGATAGTATGTCAACTCTGTGACTAAATTTTAAGAAAATTCTTCATTAAAATGAGTAAATAATTAATTTATACCAATTGAAATAATTTGGCATAAAATCAAACTGCCACAAAATATAAATTTCACGGTACTTTAAATTATAATACTTAACATATAAGAACATATTTCATTTGTATTTATCTAATCAAATTGTATACGTTTTCATTTTTTCATAAAAAATGAACAGATTTTATGTAAGTCAACATCAATTCGTTAGAACAGTTGGTCTTCCTCTCCCAGTTTACGGCTACAAAAAGTTTCGCTTGCATCATCAAATGGAATCATAACAGTGATATATGTAGGAAAGAAACTGAAGAATTAAATATAAACTAACAGCGATGTAGACATTACATTATCTCTGTTGAGAAAATTATGTACTGCTGAAAGTAGGGTAGCCCTTTTGTAGTCCTGTACTTACTGCGTTATGTTGGCGTAACGAATTGACTTGTTTTGAGCGGTGGATTGTTTATTCTTCTCTTTCATCGTTTTAGTACTTTAATCTTTATTTTAATTACCATATAAGGACTGTTATTACTATTAACTATCCTATCTGTAATGTCCACATCGCTGTTTGTTTTTATTTAAACCTTCAGCTTCTTTCCTTTGACATGTCTTTTTCATTTATTGAGTTCGGTGATATTTTTTAGTATGAGGGAGTCTTTAAGAGGCCATTTATTGAGAGGAATGACGTTTTACACGCTAAAATTAATAATTTGCTATTATCAGTTTCGTGATGTATGTAGTATACCAAATTTTTTCTCATAATTGAAGAATTATTGTAATAGGAAGGTACTTCCATTATGACAAGTTAGGAACCTATGTAGTTACATCTATCAAAATACGTTGCAACTTGAACGATTCAACAGTAAGATGTTCGCTACAAACAGGCATTTTTCGGTAAATCTTTACCAATTCTTGCCATAATGAACCATGCTTTCTTCATCTTTAGGGAAGAATTGCAGTGAAATGCCTTCTGTATAATTAGAACATTATGGCACGCTACAAATATTTTTCGAAGTCTTTTCTCTTTGGTGAGATACATTTGAACAAAACATGTATATTTAAGGGATAATATCGAGCTAAATTACCCAACTCAAAACTAAACTCGGACAAATATGATCACAATTAAGCTAACGGGCTACACAAAAAAAGTTCCTAGCAGACAGCTCTAGAACAGAGCCCTACTTGCACCGTTAATAACGGTGCGAAGATGTTGCTGTTTTGGTAAACATGTGATTTATATAAATATTGATGCGCTGAATTCGAAAATGGCATTCGTTTTGGCTTATCACGTACAGATTTTACACAATTCGATATTATATGGCTATTATCGAATCCTATACGTACATCAGTGGTGTCACCCAGTGCGGTAACTCATGGTGTCGCCCCCATGGACCTCCTCCCGTACCAGACCATACAGAATCCTTAGTAATGTTTTTTGTGCTGATGTTACCCGTAAATCGTAATTCCCGTATATCAGATATATATTTGCAAGACGGTGATGTTTTTAAAGAAAACTAAAAAAAGACTAAAATTTTAAAAAAACCTGAATTTAAGATTTGTTATATTTCTAAACATGTATCAAGAAACAGCATTTTCCACTACTTCATGTTTTAAACTTTCTATTTCTCTATTTAGTTATCAAAGAGTTATACAATCAATAATTGTTATATGTTTACTATCAATTTTAATCATAGAATAATGTGATAAATATAGTTGTAAATTGCTTAAATGTAATATTTCTTAGATTATATGAATACTAACAACAAAATTGTTTTGAAAATCTTTCTACATTGAATTACAACATTATTAGTAACTGAGCGGAAGCCTTTTTTGATTTTTCTCCTTCTTTTCCTTTAATTACTACTTCATTCTCAAAAAAGTTATCGATATAGGTTCACAAATACTAATTACCACAATATTGTAGCTAAAATACCAGAAAATTTGACAAAATCAGCGACTATAAAAACACCAGCAGCAGCGAAAACAACAGCACGTGCAGACGAAACCACGTGATTCGAAGCGTCATTGTAATTGGGTAATAATGACAGCTCTGACCGGAGCTCATGCGCATTAGAAGATTCAAAAATCTGATGTGGCCAACACATGACTCTCCATATTTGGAGTATAGATATTTAAATTCTTTTTATGAATAGCATTATGAGTCAAAATTATTATTTCGTATCGTAAAAGTATACAGTCATCCTTATTGCCGTAAATTTTGAATATGTTTACATAATCCACCGCTACATGGTGGTGGCGCTGTATACTGCAAATTAAGAAAAAGCAAAATATCTCCGAAATGGATGGTTCTACGAAAATTTGTTTCAAACAAAAGTTGGAAGAAATATTATTCTCTACAACTTTGATCCTCATGAAGATTACCAATAACGATGTTTATAAGGAGATATTTGATGGAAACCGAAAAAACCGATTATTTATAAATAATTACTAAACAATAACTGCTATGGAAAATTGTTTCAAATGAAAGTTATAGAAAATTACATTCTCTATAACCTTTGTGTGTGTGTGTATATATATATATATATATTAATGATGTTTTTACGGAGATATTTCGCCGGAACCGAATCGGGTTTCGAATAAACCTAAACTTTCGGTTAACCGGTATTGTCTAAGAACTACTCAGCTCCTCATGCTCATGCCAAAGTGTTATATTTGAAATTTGGTAACGATATGGCAAGTACTTTTAGAGTTAGAGCCCACACAATCACATACAAACACATCATTCCGAAAATAGTCTAAACGTGTTCTAGGGACCTCAAAACGTGTATTTCCGTTGAAATCCCGTAGTCGATATTTTTCATGAAAATAATACTTTCTCTATATTACGTATATGGAGAAAGTAAAAATAATGAAAGCATACAGTCGATTTTATTGTGTTATTTTAATGGGAGATGTAAATGCCTTCCATTGGAATCGAACCTAGCACTTTTTTCGAGATTTTTTTCGTCACCACTTTATCATATGTGAATCGAGCATTCTTGCCAAATTAAAGTTTCTATCTCTATTTTCTCTCGAGTTATCGATAGAGGAGGTGGTTAGCCATGTTATGGTCGCGGGTTTGAATCCTGTCGAAGTCATGTCAAAATAAAAATATCATTATTCGCTTTTTTTCTAGCGAGCGGGTTTAGCGTTACATCCGACAAACAAACCAACCAAAAGATCGCGGAAAATATCTAGAGAATTTCTGAGCTATATAGGCATAGGGGCATTCGGTGTACGTTTGGTGCAGTAGAGTATATATCGCTTGGCAGAAGAGCGTGGGGAGTTTGATACATCTAGGGAGGAATATGTTATAGCGGCAGTCAATGGAAATTGGGTGGCATAAATCAGGGGGTAATTTCATGTGTTGTGTGGTCTATATCGAAGGGGCAATCAAGTGATTGATTGTCGTATATATATTAGGCCCTAATAATTAGGGGGTTTGTTGCGCAAGTTGGGTGGCATATATTCCAGCTGATTTTTGATGCGTTTTTGGTGGCACACACACACGCACACCCTCACACACACACAACCTCACAGAACCTCATACACACACAACCGCACACACAACCACACACACACACACACACAACCGCGCGCACACACAACCGCGCACACACACACACAACCTCTCACACACTCACGACCTCACACACACACAACCGCACACACACACAATCTCCACACATACAACCTCCACACTAGAGCTGGAACTATCCGGATTTAAAAACTCCGAGTATCCGGATTTTCCTGAAAAGGATATTCATAATCCGAATATTCGGATAGTGTCGTGCGCGAGAATTAAAATCCGCTAAATCCGGATTTTCCTCAAATCCGCTAAATCCGGATTATCCGAAAATCCGCAAATTCTGATCCATCCGCAAATCCGCATTATCAACTGCTATCTACAACAAATAATACAACTAATAGTAATTGATAAAGCGCTTTTGTTTTTAAAACGAGAATTATGGTGTGAAGAAAAGACAAGGCACAGAGCCTAAAAATTGCGAAATGCTCTCTGCACTGGAAACAATACCAACACCTACTGATGCAACAAGTCGCGATTCTGGTGCATAAACACGAGCATGTTCACACTGTCCGGTGATAAACAGCTTCGCTTTGCTGTTAAGATGTTGCCTGCTGTAGAAAAAACACGTTCTGAGCTTGCAGAACTTGCCGGAATCGCCAGGTACATACGAGCCAACAATACCTTTCCGTTCGCTGAAGTATGTTTTCTGAAGTAAATAAAGAGGAAGACGATTTTTATGCGATACAAAGTAACACTTAACGAAATGCACACTACGCGACCTACGCAGTGTAGTGGAGTATTTGAATTTAATA
Source organism: Uropetala carovei (assembly GCA_036926305.1). Lineage (NCBI taxonomy): Eukaryota > Metazoa > Arthropoda > Insecta > Odonata > Petaluridae > Uropetala > Uropetala carovei. The sequence continues at coordinate 1,035,794 of JAXCHB010000184.1, forward strand.
ATAAAGCAATAACAGCACGGCCCGGACTGCCCCGAGTTGTTCCTCAGCAGTGCAGATCGCGCTAACCTCATGGTGACTACGGGCACTGTGATATGGGCCTTTCCTTTCGACCACTTCACCGTCTATACTTGATGCTCCATGCTCCACCAATGTCTCTACCAATCGGAGCAGCGAGTAGAGCCGTGCAATGCGGCTCTCAGACTCGCTCGGACTCCACTTCAAATCCCGTCGACACAGACTATCCGCAAATCCCCGAAACCCGGACTATGCGCAAATCCGAAAAATACGGACTATCCGCAAATCCACAAAATCCGGAATATCCAAATCAGCACTGGTTTAAAACCGAATATCCGAAAAACCGGATTCCAAATCCGAAAATTCGAATAGTTCAAAATTCTAAAATTCGGATTATTCATAATCCGGATATTTTTTCCAGCCCTACTCCACACATACAACCTCACACACACAACCTCACACACACCACACAAACATCATGTCATTCACCCTACACACTGTTTTCTCTCACGCATTTACATGCAGTCGTTGTCGCTTATTCACTCACTCACGCATACATCCCTTCACGTACTTCTTCGTATGTACTGGGATATCAAAAGAAATTTTCCCATTCTATTGTTGCCGTAATATCCTCAGGCTTAACCCATCGATACGGCTAAAGCGACCGCGTAAATTAACCTAATACGTCTCTGAATACGTCACATTAGCAGGTATTACATGCTCCCATGGCAGCGAGCTCTTATGGGCGCCAAATTTGAAGCCCTCGTTCGCTTGCGTGTTTCGGATACCGTTGTCGTCGCCTGGTTGATGTTGGATGGGCTTGGTTGGGCAAATCGTAAAATTCGACGCACAATGCGTAGAGGATACCTCATGTAATTACACATACCTCATATGATGGAAGGGTATTAAAACCGTAAAAACAATGTATCGCAGGAAAATGAATGGCGATTTTAACATAAAACATGAGCCATCAATGTTTTAATTCATATCACTGTTTTTTGACATATTTATTAATCTTCCTTTGCTTTGAGGCCGTATTATATTTTGAAATATGATATGAAATCGAATAATTTCGCTATTCTTTGACTACACTGTCATCTACATCAATGCATGTCATAAAGTTATTCGTGTAAAGCAAGCGCTCTGAAGGCCTCTTTGCGAGTTCAAGGAGTCTCTACTCGTCATCACCTTCTCTCTCGATCGCTGGAGTTTCTTTGGGATCATTCGAATCTTAGCGATTGTTAGAATATCCATTTAATTGTCAGGAAGTCGCTACCATGCAATCGTCGAAATGTGCCGGATGGTGAGACATTTGGTTAGTTAAACAGAAAAACATTTCTGTCTTCAGAACTTGCTATTAGCTAATTACAGGTTTTTTGGAAAGTGAAAATGATTTATTGTATTAGCAATTCCACTTCTTGTTAACAATAAAATACAAAACCAAAAACAAGTTTGTAAAATACGGCGAAAGTAGATATTATAAGAAATATTATAATAATATGTTATAAGAAATATTAGAAGAAATATTATTCTCTACAACTTTCGTCCTTACGAAGATTACTAATAACGACGTTTTTAAGATGTTTCACCGAAACCGAAGAAACCGATTATTTATAAATAATTCCTAAACAATAACAGCTATAGAAAATTGTTTCAACTGAAAGTTGTAGTAAATTACATTCTCTATAATCTTTGTATAGAATTGTATATAAAATAATGATGTTTTAACGGAGGTATTTCGTCAAAACTGAATCGGGTTGCGAATAAACCTCGACTTCCGGTTAACCGTTATTGTCCAAAAACTAATCAGCTCTTCGTACTCATACCAAAGTGTTATATATGTAATTTGGTCTTAATATGGCAAGTAATTTTTGAGGTAGAGCGCCCACAATGGCATACATCCACACAAACACATCATTCCGAAAATAGTCTAAACGTGTTCTACGAACTTCAAAACGTGTATTTCCGTTGAAATCTTGAAGTCGATTTTTTTCGTGATCACAACAGTAAAAAATCTGATGTGGCCAACACATGACTTTCTCCATATTTGGGGTACAGATATTTAAAGTATTATGAATAATATTACGAGGCAAAATTATTATTTCGTATCGTAAAAGAAGACACGTCCTTGCCGTAAATTACGTATATTTTGAATGTTTGCAGATTTCACCGCTACATGGTGTTGGCGCTGTATACTGCTATTAAGATAACGCAAAATATCTCCGAAATGGATGGTTCTACGAAAATTAGTTTCAAACAAAACTTGGAAGAAATATTATTCTCTACACCTTTGGTCCTTACGAAGATTACCAATAACGATGTTGTTATGGAGATATTTAACGGAAACCGAAAAACCGGTTATTTATAAATAACTCCTAAACAATAACTCCTATAGAAACTTGTTTCAAATGAAAACTGTAGGAAAATACATTCTCTATAACTTTTGCGTAGAATTGTATATTACAATAATGATGTTTTAACAAAGAAATATCGCAAAAACCGAATCGGGTTTCGAATAAACCGCGACTTCCGGTTATCCGTTATTGTCCAAAAACTAATCAGTTCTTTGTGCTCATGTTATAGTGTTACATATGAAGTTTGGTAACGATATGGTATGTACTTTTTGAGTTAGAGCGCCCACACTAACATACACACACACACACACAGACATCATTCCGAAAATAGTCTAAACGTGTTCTAGGGACTTCAAAACATGTATTTCCGTTGAAATCTCGAAGTCGATTTTTTTCATGAATACAATACTTTCCCATTACTATGTATGGAGAAAGTAATAAGGAAAAAGCAAAATATCTCTGAAATGGATGGTTTTACGAAAATTTGTTTCAAACAAAACTTGGAAGAAATATTATTCTCTACAACGTTGGTCCTCACGAAGATTACCAATAACGAAGTTTTTAAGGAGAAAACCGAAAAACCGTTTTTTTATAAATAACTCCTAAGCGATAACTACAATAGAAAATTGTTTCACATGAAAGTTGTAGGAAATTACATTCTCTATAAGTTTTGTTTAGAATTGTAAATACAATAATGATATTTTAACGAAGAAATATCGCAAAAACCGAATCGGGTTTCGAATAAACCTCGACTTCCGATTACCCATTATTGTTCTTTGTGCTCATGTTTAAGTGTTATATATGAAGTTTGGTAACGATATGGCAAGTACTTTTTGAGTTAGAGCGCCCACACTAACATACACACACACACACACAGACATCATTCTGAAAATAGTCTAAACGTGTTCTAGGGACCTCAAAACATGTATTTCCGTTGAAATCTCGAAGTCGATTTTTTTCATGAATATAATACTTTCCCATTACTACGTATGGAGAAAGTAAAAATCTGATGTGGCCAACACATGACTTTCTCCATATTTGGGGTATAGATATTTAAATTCTTTTTATGAATAGCATTATAAGCCAAAATTATTATTTCGTATCGTAAAGGTATACAGTCGTCCTTATTGCCGTCAATTACGTAAATTTTGAATATGTTTACATGATCCACCGCTACATGGTGGTGCCGCTGTATGCTGCAAATTAAGAAAAAGCAAAATATCTCCGAAATGGATGGTTCTACGAATATTTGTTTCAAACAAAAGTTGGAAGAAATATTATTCTCTACAACTTTGGTCCTCACGAAGATTACCAGTAACGATGTTTTTAAGGAGTAAACCGAAATTACTCCTAAACAATCACTACACCAGAAAATTGTTTGAAATGAAAGATGTAGGAAATTACCTTCTCTATAACTTTTGCGTAGAATTGTAAATACAATAATGATATTTTAACGAAGAAATATCGCAGAAACCGAATCGGGTTTCGAATAAACCTCGACTTCCGGCTACCCGTTATTGTCCAAAAACTAATCAGTTCTTTGGGCTAATGCTAAAGTATTATATATGAAGTTTGGTAACGATACAGTACGTACTTTTTGTTAGAGCGCCCACAATATCATGCACACACACACACATCATTCCGAAAATAGTCTAAACGTGTTCTATGGACCTCAACACGTGTATTTCCGTTGAAATCTCGAAGTCGATTTTTTTCATGAATACCTACAATACTTTCCCATTACTACGTATGGAGAAAGTAAAAAAGCAAAATATCTCCGAAATGGATGGTTCTACGAAAATTTGTTTCAAACAAAACTTGGAAGAAATATTATTCTCTACAACTTTTGTCCTTACGAAGATTAGTAATAACGATGCTTTTAATGACATATTTGACGGAAACCGAAAAACCGGTTATTTATAAATAACTCCTAAACAATAACCACAATAGAAAATTGTTTCAAATAAAAGTTGTCGGAAATTACATTCTCTATAGCTTTTGTATAGAATTGTAAATACAATAATGATATTTTAACGAAGAAATATCGCAAAAACCGAACCGGGTTACGAATAAACCTCAACTTCCGGTTACCCGTTATTGTTGAAAAACTAATCAGTTCTTTGGGCTCATGTTAAAGTGTTATATATGAAGTTTGGTAACGATATGGCACGTAGTTTTTGAGTTAGAGCGCCCACAATAACATACACACGCACACACACACACGGACATCATTCCGAAAATAGTCTAAACGTGTTCTAGGGACCTCAAAACGTGTATTTCCGTTGAAATCTTGAAGTCGTTTTTTTTCATGAAAACAATACTATCCCATTACTACGTATGGAGAAAGTAAAAAGTAAATTAGCATAGAGTTTTAGCCTTGTAGGTATATTGATACAGTACATGTAAGCTGGGCTTACGGAAAATGTTTTTGTGGTTATAACTAACTACAGGGATATTTTTTATAAAAAATAATAAATTTCTGCTGAAACACTGCACAAAAATTTTATAGACAGTCATTTTGGTGTCACCCCCTCTGATGGTGTCACCCGGTGCGGTCTGCACCCCCCGCACCCCCCTAGTGACGCCACTGATGTACAGTGTTATACAATTTCGTTAATGCATTGAACATTGAATAGAATGTGATAAAAAATTCAATACTGCTGTCGTCCTACAGTGGGACAGACTTAATGCTTCTGCTGCCTACGAATTAGGTTGCTACAATTTATGGTAAGTGAGCCAGAGGCGCGCCACGAAGATATCTCGCACCCTGGCGCAAAGTACTCTTGGCGCGGTCGTATTGCGATCACGCGAGCGACAATATGAAATAGAATACGTCTTCTATAGAAGTGGCAACAATGGCATAAGCACGTGAGCAATAATGCGGGAATTAAATATCCCCACCTGTCATCAGCTATAAGACCTATGCCGCATGGACCAGATGTCCCGATTCTTACACCGCCGGCTGAGTTGGAGGATGTCGAATCCTCATCCAGCTCGAAGTTTAAAGCAGAGGAATATGTGTATTTCTCATCTGACAACGAAGACATAACTCCGCAGCTATTTACTGAAAGTGAGTTGAACGATTTAGTCCGGGACTTAGGTCTTACTTAGGAAAAGAGTGAATTACTGGGATCAAGATTAAAAGAAAAGAATCTATTAGCCTCAGGAACAACCTTTTACTGGTTTTTAAATCGCGAGAACGAGTTTCGGAATTATTTTAGAATGGAAGGTGAACTGGTTTTCTGTTGTGATATTCCTGCTTTGATTCAGCAGTTGGGAGAAGAAACCTACAACCTGAAGGACTGGCGTTTGTTTATTGACTCTTCAAAAAGGATTTTAAAGGCTGTATTATTGCATAATGGAAACAAATTTGCTTCCATAGCAGTCGCACATTCAATATACCTAAAAGAGTCATATGAAAATTTACAAACAGTATTACAAAAAATTAAATATAACGAACATGAGTGATCTTTGTGCGGTGATCTAAAGGTTTCCAGGATTTTATTGGGTCAACAAGGAGGCTATACTAAATTCCCTAGTTTCTTATGTGAATGGGATAGTAGAGCGAGGGACAAACATTGGACAAATAAAAATTGGCCTAAAAGGGAAAGATTCATACCAGGAACGAAAAATGTGAAACATGCCAGTTTAGTTGACCCACAGAAAGATTTATTGCCACCTTTGCACATAAAACTTGGTATCATGAAGCAATTCGTAAAAGCGCTGGACAAGAGTGACTCGTCCTTCCGATATCTGTACTGTAAGTTTCCATCTGTATCGGAAGCTAAAGTGAAAGAGGGCATACTTGATGGACCACAAATTCGACAACTCATGAAGGACACCGAATTTACTGATACCATGAGTGAAATAGAACTTCAGGCATGGGATGCATTCAACAACGTCTTTAATAAGTTCCTCGGCAATGTAAAAGATCCCCAGTATGAAGAAATCGTGGGAAATATGTTAGACAAGCTGCAGAAACTGGGATGTAACATGAGTTTAAATTACATTTTTTACACTCTCATCTTGATTAATTTCCCGAAAATTTAGGAGCCCTCAGTGAAGAACAGGGTGAAAGATTTTATCAGGACATCAAAGAGATGGTATGTCCATGATGACTGACTATTGTTGGACCTTAAAAAGAGAAGTTACTAGTCAAGAACATAATAGGAAATCTATGGAACGCTCATTTGGAACAAAGCGAAAACGGAAACATCCTGTCCCTAAGCATCCTATTTAAAGGTAATTAAATAACTTCTTACCTTAGATGATGTTTATATGGGGCTGTCAGACTATATATCGTATGACTTCTCCATGTCTCTGTACATATACATTCATAAACGCATGATTTTAGTGTAAATTTGTTTTGTAATTTCTGAAAAATCCTGACGTGATACGGAAAAACAGGAATTTGATTTGAATTCAGCATGCTCAAATTAATAAAAATCACATATTCAACTTAAAACAGCAGAAAAAAAATCATTTTTGCAGGCGTGTGTAATTATTGTAAGACACACGCCGACAGTGCTGCCGCCATCGGCACTTGTATCCTCGAAAACAATAAAGCTCGCTTATAATGATCACACATAAAACAAAATCTTGGATATAACGATGAAATGTCTCGGTCCCTTGTACTTCTCCATAAGGGCATTGGTTAAATTTCTCGGATGTAACGAACACACATTTTACAAATTCTCGGCTGTAACGAACAAATGTTTGGTCCCATGGCAAAAAATGTCCCATATATAACAAATGTTGGCAAGTGGAGCGATAAGCAATGAATAGTTTTCGCCTCTGTTTACCGCGCACTCGTTGGTAGAGAGATTGGGAAACCGTGCCGACGTCCTCCCCTTCCTCCGTCTGCCCATTCCATACCAATTTCCATGCTCCCTTTGTCTAGAAATTGATAATAAAAGTGAAATTTTTATGTAAATTAATGACCATAATAATAATAATTGGTAATTAAAATAAATTTATTATAAATAAACATATATTGGTAATTGTTCTACACATACAAAAACAATATTGTAACCTTATATTGAAATACAATGACAGCACGCGAGGAGCGTCATGGATATTAAGTATTGATATGAGTGGTACTCGGAAGAGAAACATTGCCGATTCCTGCTCTATACTTTCTTGAAAAAGTAATCAATGGTCGTTTGATGTGCGGACCTGTTGGATAAGGTGGTAAGGTGACCATCTGTCCTGTATTTTACAGGAAAGTCCTGTATTTCAGGACCTTGTCCTGTATATTTTAATTTATTATACAGGACATCCAAATGTCCTGTATTTCATGAACTGTCCTATAAAGATCCTGTATTTTCTAACATGAAAAAGTTTTAATGGGTATATTGCAGTAAGACAAATATCGCAAAAATTTTTCATATTCTCAATTTTGATCAAAATTCAAGCTCTCGTTCCTATTTCGATAGAAATATATCGACTGCATACCAAGTTATTCTGATTGTTGAACGTCTGAATGTTGATTGGCATATGAGTATTTTTATTTACATGACAATTTTTTTCAAAAACCATGCCCCCGAAGAGAAAATGTGTTTTCAATAGCAATTTACAATAGAAATTTCCCTACATTAAGAAAACTGTTTTCAGCAGTGATGTTAAATGTGAGAAGTGTTTTTCATCATTTTGATTAATGGTGGAATTATTCATCATTCTTCTATATTAACACAGTCACAATGGAACAGTTAAAAGAAATATGTGATTTTGTGGATGTTGAGTACCAAAAACTACTTGGTTTTAGTAAAACCAGGTGGTTGGTACTGACACCAGTAGTAGAGAGAGTAGTGAGATTGTTCCAACCATTGAAAACTTTTTTTCTATCTCAAGAAAAATGTCCCAAGATTTTGAAAACCTTTTTTGAGGATGCATCTGCTGAGGTTTGGCTTTATTTTGTCCAAAGTCAGTCCTCAAATTTTCAAACCTGCATACTCCAAATTGAATCAGAAAACGTCTCAATTCCAGAAGTAGCAAACATTAATTCGAAATTAATGGAACGGCAAAGAGAAATTTTCTTACCTGTTAATGTCAGAAAAATGATTTGTGATTAGGAAAAAGATGGCGTTACTCATGTCAAGATATTTAAGAATTAAGTGGTTGCCTTTCACTGTACCTGTGTGGAGTACTTGGGCCAGCGAGCCAAAGAATTTGAAGAAATTAACACTTTTGAATGAATTCTTCTTTGAAGAATTCCAGACTGGACCGGAATTGAAAAATATTTTGATTTTATTTCAACTAAAAACAGATTTTAATATTGATTATGTAGAACTATTTAATGAGATTAGAAAAACCTATTGAAGGTAATAAATTTTGCTTTGCAGCAACAGAAAGAGTATTTTCAATAATGAATGATCTTTAGACAAGTGAAAATGTTTAGTTTAACACCAGGTGAGTTAATGGAATGAACACCATTACAAAAGGAACACTATTTATTAATAGGTAGGGCACATCTCTCGAGCGGTGTACATCTCAGAGTGCCACGTCAGACACACACTCAGTGACTTGGACAGGGGCGCAACAACTGTGCACCCTGGTGGAAACAATTCCAACCACGGTCTATGACCATCTATCAATATCTTCCCCTTTCACTTTTTTTTTAACCTAATTAAGAATTTGAAAATACATCACAAATAACGGTAAAGCACAAGATACCAGGTTTTAATTAAATGAAATGATTGTAGAATCTCAATTAACCCAATAAAAATAGCTCACTTACAGAAAGTATTAGAGAAAACAGTTAGGTACATAATCCCACAAAATCCTATATATAATTTCTGAAGTGTCTGTCTGTCCGTCCCCCCTCTATCTCGAAAACCGTTTGCCGTAGAGATTTGCAGTAAACTGCATTTTGTTTCTACATGCCAGGAGGTCCCTAGAAAACTATTCTCAATTTCCTAAAGTCCCGGGTTCGATTCCAGGAGATAATTATATGTTCCCATTAGTTTTCATGGGATTTTCGATTATTCAGAGTGCAAGGTTTTTTTCCTTTATTCACTAAAATTCCTAAATATAACTGATTTTCTCCTTTTTGATTTATTCGATGGCTAAAACTCTAAATTACGTTATTCTTTAATGTTTATACCCTACGCGGTCGAAATTTTCGGAAATACACAATTGTTTTTGAAATTTTGCCGATTTTTTCTTCTCCTTCAGGACGTTGCCAAGTCGACCTTAATTGTTGTCTCTGATTCAATTACCATCGATTAAACGTTCATATTGACGTAAAAATGGAATCCTTAAGTTAGTAAGATCATTATATGCTACATTTTTGCTTTAATTAAAGTTTTATTGTTATAAATGTATATCATTAAGAATAACTACTATTGTTGTAAAATGTTGTATTACAATTAAGATGTCTAATATACTTCAAGGTAAATAATTAAGATTAAGAACTGTTATCAAAAAATGTTGTGACAAAAATTTTTGTCATTAATAGAATTAAATATAAAAAATGGAGATTTAGAACAATTATTACTACCATAATTACTTACTTCTCAGACTTCTTAATGTTTTTAATATATTAATTGAGCAATAACCACACATACATAGTATGCATTCAGTGGTTTTGGTTCAGAAAGACCCAGTTTGACTCCCGGTCTTAGCAGTTCTATTCTTCTGTTTCCTCATTTCACATCACTACAGTTTATGCCCGTCACGTAAGAATCTTCCGATCACTAATCATTTCAATTTAATTACTGTGCTGCATCAATTTACTCTCTACCATAACTTATAAAATACAGATTTCTGATTACCTACGGATAATATTTTTTTTAATATGCGCACACTGCCTTTCCCTCAGTGAGATTCTAACACGCAAACCTTACATTGGGAGTCAAATATCTAAGTATCCTATACTGTTTAAATTCATTGCTAGAGTAAAATATGAATTATTAACATCAACTTATTTTACAAACTTATTAATTTTTTTATGAATCAATTTAAAATTAAACATGCAAATTTTGTGCGGGCTCAGCTAGTAAAAATAATTCACTTAAAGAATCTCCATTAATTATAAGACCATAATGAAATAACAATTGCATAATTCCATATAAATATAACAATAAATTAATTAATTCCTCACTAAAGATAAATAATCACCTACATTATTACAGAGTACTATAGAGAACAATTACATAATTTCAATTAAAAATTTAAAAAAATCAATTTATTACAGAGAATTAGGTATCATATTGATAACGTTCAGGATTTCGTATCATCCTCCCAGACCTAGTACATTTACAATGCATTCCCCTAATCACCTCTTGCTGTCTGTCAAACGTATCTTCCAACGGATCCTCCAACCCAGTATGTTCGTCCTCTGCTTCCTTGTCACCAGGACTGTCATCGTCTGCAGGCTTTTTAATTAAGTCCAGATCCCCAACAGCGTCTGTAGTAGGTTGAGACCGACGGGGTGCGATGTGGGCATGAGTTCCCTGCAGGGTCTTCTATGGTGTACGGACGAGGCTGGGTAATGCATTTGACTACCTTGAGGGGTGACCAGTGGCTGCACGGCATTTTCTTGAACATGATCTGTTTTCCCAGGGCCAACTCAGCAAGTTCCTTGGTCCGTTTGTCATAGTATTTCTTGGCAGTTGACCTTCTCTTGTCAGCTTTTGCGGAGAGCCCAGTAACTTGAGGTTTCAATCGGTCGACGTTGGTGGGTAGTCGAGCGTTAAGGTTATGTGAAAACAATAATTGTGGTGGTGACGGCATGCAAGGCTTGGTAGTATTTCTATATTCAAGTAAAGCTAAACAAGGATCCTGTCTGGTTTCATAACATTTTTAAACATGTTTTTTACACTTTTAACACCACTTTCAACTTGTCCATTTGATTGAGACCGCTTAGGATTCACGACCTCATGTTTAAATTCATACGCTAGAGCAAACTGCTTATGTCAGAAGTGAACTGCGTACCTATGTCAGTAATGACTATCGATGGTATCCCATGTCTTGAAAAAATGGCTTTGCAATGATTAATTACAGTCTCACTTAATAAATTATCTAGTTTAGCTACTTCAAGATACTTTGAATAATAATCCATGACAACCATATAATGTTTGCCATTCCATTCAAACAAATCCATGCCTACCTTGAACCAGAGAAGCTTAGGCACGTCATGCCACAATAGAGGTTCTTTAGTATTAGAGGGTTGGAACTTTAAACAAGATGAGCAGCTACTATTTAAGTTAATTAAATCATTCTTTATGCCTGGCCAGAACAGTGTTTTTTGCTCTGTTTATGGCCATAACGAGTCCTACGTGGCCTTCATGCAACCATTCTAACATATCTCTACGTAAGTTCTTAGGTACAACTAAGCATGAATTTTTAAATAATAATTCATCTATAACTGACAGTTCTTTTTTAAAAGACCTATAGGGCATAGCTATTTGATTGACTTTCAATTTATTACTTGGCCATCCATTAATAGCATCTTTCGTAACCTCAGTGAGAGCCTGAGTGCATTCATAAAGTAACACATGTTCATCATTTACAGGAGAATGGTTGGTAGCACTGCACAGCTGTTATGTAGGGATGTAGTGGGGATAGAATTCTAACCGCAAACCACATGGCAACTGTTTCCTTCAATTAGTTCGCTGCCAGTGGCATCTATAGTGTGATGTGTTTTTGTTGCTACCATAAATCATTCGAAATGGCCTCTCGAAACATTCTGCATGATCACCTGTTACCAGCAGTTTCAAAGAAGAGGCCGCATTTGATGGGAAAAATCACCTTGCACCATGACAATGCGCCACCTCATCGTGCACTAATCATATTGGATTTTCTAATCAAAAATTCCATTGAAATATTGGTCCACCCGCCGTATTCACCCGACCTCGCCCCAAGTGACTGCTGTTTTGGAATTTGAAAAATCATTTACGGGGAACCAATTATTCGTCCAGAGCAGCGCTAGGATCAGCAATTTATCAGTGGAGTCAACATACCCTCGAAGAACAATTTGCCGAGTGCTTCAGGAAGTGGGTACAATGATGGCAATCATGTATTAATAAAGATGGAGATTATGTTGAAAAGTAGAGTAAGTTTCATTGTAATAACATAGATAATAAAATTTTTATAATGAAACAGGCATTACTTTATGAATGCACGTAGTCCTGAAGAGGTTCCTCTGGCATTGTTTACGAGAGAAAAACCTATGGCGAAGCATAATTAAACTTTTCTTAGATGCAAAATGATCTTCAAATTTTTTTACCACAATATCAACATTAGTACTGTCAGCAGTAGAAAGATTAAAGGAGTTGAAAATGCTGATACCTTTATCACCTACATAATTAAGCAGAATGTTCACCTTTCTCTCACCCGACTCTTTGTCAAGCCCGTACGCTTTCAAATATATATGATAAAGTTGAATCCACAACTTAAAATGTTGTGCAACATTGCCTTCAAACTGCAGAGGTCTTAGTTCTGACACCATTGTTGGAATGCGGGGGCTTATACAACTGGATTGTACAAAAACAGTTGCTTTCAATCCCACAAGTGGCTCCTTAGCCTCAGTTCCCATAATTTTATAACACCATACGTAGTTACTTTATCACACTCATGGAACTTAAACCTGACACCATGTTTAGTTTAACACCAGGTGAGTTAAAGGAATGAACACCATTACAAAAGGAACACTATTTATTAATAGGTAGGGCACATCTCTCAGGTGGCGTACATCTCACAATCAGAGTCAGACACACTCTCAGTGACTTGGAGAGGGGCGCGACAACTGTGCACCCTGGCAGAAACAATTCCAACCACGGCCTATGACCATCTATCGACAGAAAAACCTCAATTTAAAGTTGAAACCATAAAATCATTATTGATCTCAACATGTAATTATAGCATGAGCTGTACAGGATTTTATAATTTTCTTCAAGAACAAGATGTTTTGAAAAGAATACATTCAGTGAATAAATAGAGTATATAACTTTTCCTTTATTTATTGGGCCATGAATTTGATTAAGAGCTCAATTTTGCAAATAAAACTGAACTCATGTACCAAATAAAACATCCGGTTTTACTTATGCCTTCATATCCTTCAGTTTGTAATTTTGTTAATGTGTTATTGTTTTTTGCTTTTATAAAGAGTTGAGGATTTATATTTTTGTTTTGAATACAACTTAGAATAAATTAATTATTTTAATAATCTGTTTTATTTTAATAGCCCTGTTGTTTTAAGAAGATAATCACTTTGAAAGAAAGATACCATTTGATGTCCTGTATTTTCAATTCAAAATACAGGACATAACAAAATTTGTCCCATATATTGTCTTTCAAAAAATGGTCACCTTATGCATAGGTAAAACTTGATTGAGTATCCTAATCTGACAAATAAAAACTAAGAAATCATAATACTAAAAAATCTGATGTGGCCAACACATGACTTTCCCATATTTGGGGTTTAGATATTTAAATTATTATGAATAGTATTATGAGGCAAAATTATTATTTCGGATCGTAAAAGAAGACACGTCCTTGTTGCCGTAAATTACGTATATTTTGAATATGTTTACAGTATAATTTTCTACAACTTTGGTCCTTACGAAGATTACCAATAATGATGTTTTTAAGGAGATATTTGACGGAAACCGAAAAACCGGTTATTTATAAATAACTCCTAAACAATAACTCCTATAGAAAATTGTTTCAAATGAAAGCTGTAGGAAACTACATTCTCTATAACTTTAGCATAGAATTGTAAATACAATAGTGATGTTTTAACGAAGAAATATCGCAAAAACCGAATCGGGTTTCGAATAAACCTCGACTTCCGATTACCCATTATTGTTCTTTGTGCTCATGTTTAAGTGTTATATATGAAGTTTGGTAACGATATGGCACGTACTTTTTGAGTTAGAGCGCCCACACTAACATAAACACACACTCACACACACACAGACATCATTCCGAAAATAGTCTAAACGTGTTCTAGGGACCTCAAAACGTGTATTTCCGTTGAAATCTCGAAGTCGATTTTTTTCATGAATACAATACTTTCCCATTACTACGTATGGAGAAAGTAAAAAAGCAAAATATCTCCGAAATGGATGGTTCTACGAAAATTTGTTTCAAACAAAACTTGGAAGAAATATTATTCTCTAGAACTTTGGTCCTCACGAAGATTACCAACAACGATGTTTTTAAGGAGAAAACCAAAAAACCGGTTATTTATAAATAACTCCTAAACAATAACTCCTATAGAAAATTGTTTCAAATGAAAGTTGTAGGAAATTACCTTCTCTATACCTTTTGTATAGAATTGTGGATACAATAATGATGTTTTAACGAAGAAATATCGCAAAAACCGAATCGGGTTTCGAATAAACCGCGACTTCCGGTTAACCGTTATTGTCCAAAAACTTATGTTCTTTGTGCTCATGTTTAAGTGTTATATATGAAGTTTGGTAACGATATGGCAAGTACTTTTTGAGTTAGAGCGCCCACACTAACATACACACACAGACATCATTCCGAAAATAGTCTAAACGTGTTCTAGGGACTTGAAAACATGTATTTCCGTTGAGATCTCGAAGTCGATTTTTTTCATGAATACAATACTTTCCCATTACTACGTATGGAGAAAGTAAAAAGATATAAAATTAAATGTAAACAGAAATCTAATTTTTGGATGGAATAATGACTTGTCAGTAAATCTGAGAGTGCCTGCTGTGTCAAATATCAAATCAAATATCAATATCATACTTACAGTAAAATATTTACAGAATTAGATGTTTGTAGTGAATAAGTTAAAGGACAAAAAGATAATTCCGTAAATCCAAAAATATTTTTCCTTGATAGACCACCCATCTCAGGGCCACGGCGAACACCAGTGTCTGCTCTATAAAATTATTTTGTATATTATTTATAATAAAAAAGGTTATCCTCCTTTAGTTTGTAAATTGCATGAGTACAGGTGATTAAAAGAATTCCATAATTTAACATTGTTTATTTTTGCCATTTCCAGGTAAATACGGATGTTATTTGTTGATTTCCAATTCAAGGATTAATACATACACATCTTTATATATTACTTAATATATTCACTGTGTGTACATTGGAAGATGAGACCTACGATTTTTTCATTATATAAAAGGATTATATTATTTGTAACATCATTTATTTCTACCATTCCTTGTTACAAAGGTTTTTTATGGATGATATGCTCTGTAAAGATTAAGACATCTAACATCCGATAATATCATTTATCCTAAATGGGCCAGGTCCGACCATTTTTGATAAATCATCTTCGACAGTTAGTCTAAAAAGCTAAGGCTATGCTTTTTAGCATGCTTGATGATACAGAAAGCAACTCCTGCTCACTACCATGTCCAACAATTGCATAATACAGTAAAACCTGCGAGAGGCGGAACCTCACGGGAGCGGCTTATTTTTCCATCTTTCGCAGGTTTTCCATCTTATACAGGTTAAAATAATTTACATAACTCTTTCCTTTTTGTAGGATTTTAACTGGAAAATAGAAGTTTTTCTAAGTATTAATAGAAATAAAAGCTTTAAAATTACAACAAAAATCGATACACAGGCGACTCCTGAGATTTGACAGGGATGCGGTCCTGAAATCGTGGTCGAATGCCGAATCAGCACAAATTCATACAATTAGGGCAGAAATAACGATGTCTAGACTGAAACTAAACCTCTTGTGGTCGGGCAGGCCAAAAATTACTTCGTGTAAACTAGTTTTTAATTCGACCCATCGATCGCCTGGGTTGATTCAACTGGTCGAATTCTTGAGTTGGTCGAATCTCGAACGGTCAAATCTCGGGAGTCATCTGTGTATGTGTATATATATATATATATATAATAAATGAGAAAAAACTTGAAATTGCATGCTTGCACAATCCTGATTTTATTATAGATTAAAAATCTTCTATTAAAAATGCTACAAAATTTCAGAAGCAGAACAGTTAAATTTCATCCAGTTGCAAAACATTTCACATAAATATTAAAATCCAATATAAATATTTTTTTAAATTCAATTATTCTAGAAAATTATTTGAAAAAACTATCCAATTTTAGTTGTGCTGTTTTTTCTGTGATTTTTTAAACTGGCAAAAGGAAACCCTTCGTTAAAGAAATCATTTTCACCCTTCATTCTCGCAAAGTATTTTAAAGCTTTAAGATAGTGTTAAACATCCAACGTTGTTGCATTTCCAGTTCTTCACAATCTTCCTCAATCTGTTCATCCTATGAATTGGGAACAGTTCCATTGCTTTGTCATTCAACCACAGTTTTCAAATCAATTTCATTAATCTCTGCAAAAACACTTTCATCAGTATTTATGAAACTTTTTGTACTTAAGTTGGTACCCTCAACTTCATGCATCCCATCAATCAATTTTTGAATATCACAGTAATCACTATTGCTACATGCTCCATCATATTCATTAACATCATCGAAAACAAAGCCACAGTTACTCAAACAAATTTTGATATGTGCTTCTTATAAACACTAACGATTGACTGAGAAATGCAATTGCTTCTAATACATCAATTTTAACTGTCAAGCCTGACCCTCTCTTACATTGATAGGTATATATTTATAATATATAGATGCTTCTGACAAAGGATATAGGAGGAGGAGGATACAAAATTATGAGGCACTTCCAGATGTGCTAGAAACTTGAAATTTGGTGGGATTATATGTTTTTGGTCACAACCGAAGGAAAAAATCCAAAATTGTTGAAATTCCAATTTGAAGGGTCATTTTGGCCCCCTTATTGCCCTTTTTTGACCCATAAGAAAACACGTAAATCAGTGTAGAGGTTTTTACATTTACTTTTTAAAATTATTTCCCATCAAGATTTGAACTCGGGACATGAACTATCGGAAAGTATAGAAATTGTAGTTTCTTATTTTTGAAGACAGAATTCAAATCTGAGTGGAATTAGCGTAAATTTATAACTTTCATCATAAAAAGTGATAATTTTTCTGGATCCCAACAATAGGCTTTTGTGGCAACGAGCTCAATGCTTTCATATGGGTAAGCTTTTAATGCTTATATTACAATGCCATTAATATTAAACTACGACCAATGAAAGAAATCCGACATTGATATAATCCCCATTTTTGGGACTGTTTTGCTCCAATATATCCCCATAAGAGAACAAAAATGATGAGGCATCTTCACATGAACTAGAGACTTGAAATTTGGGAGGATTATAGGAATTTCCTCACAACCAAAGGAAAAATCAGTTATTGGAAATATTCCAGTTTTGAGGGCTGTTTTGCTCCATTTCTGCCCCATACGAGTGTGAAAATTATAAGGCACTTCTTATTGAGCTAAAAACTTGAAATTTAGCAGAATTATAGGTTTTTGGTTACAACAGAAGGAAAAAATCTGATATTATAAAAATATGAAATCTTAGGGACTGCTTTGCTGCATTATTGCCCCACACAAGGATTAGAATTATAAGGCACTTCTAAATGAGCTATAGACTTGAAATTTGGCACAATTATATGATTTTGGAGAAAATCGATTGGGAAAAATTTGAAATTGTAAAAATGCTAAAATTTAAAAATGCTTGCAGAAAGCAAGCACCATCTACTAGAATATATATATATATACATACAGGGTGTTCCGCGACGTACCCGACAAACTTCAAGAGCGTGTTCTAGAAGTCATTTAAAGCAAAAAACTTCATATACACTATGGGTAAGGTGACCAGATTTCCGATCAGCTAAACCGGGACAAACTCTGTTTGCCCCTGGAGTACAGGCAATTTACCATCGAATCATCTCCCTCCGATCAAGTGAGGGGTTGGACACCCTCGTCTTACAGAGTTCTACACTACTTCACTTCTCATTTTCCTCACAGGTGCTATTTCCTGCTGCTACATACATAAGAGCTTAGGGTTTAATCTCACCCTCCCCCTTCCTGTAGATCCTCCATTGATTGGAGGTGTAGTAGGGGTGTGTAGTCTACATAGGTGGTCAATGCGCTACATTCCCTCGCGATAAATAAAGAAGCAAATATTAAATCAATAGTAGTATAGAAGAAATTAATGATAAAGAAGGAAAAGGATGTTTAATTAATTACGATATTTTTTAATTGCATTTTTAATTGAGATTTTATTTACCGGACATCCAACTGAATTTCACAAAATTCATGCTTTAATTATTATGCTTTTCAGATGAAAGAATTGTTTTAAGAAAAATTTTATTCTTGGACACTATCAAAAAATGACACAACTTTCATCTTTAGAATTCACTCTTATCGAAATTATTGCTTTTACTCTATCCACTTTCATACTGCTTTTTTCTTCAGACCAAACACTGTTCATGATACTAAAGACACATTCAATATTGCTTTTAGATCCTAGTAAGCAAAAAGCAAACTAGACAATTAACTTCATGAACTGACAAGGGATAAAGTTTTCATGATAATGTTTAAAAATGTCCTTCCATTTATCACTTGGAGAACTCTTTTTCCACTCATCTATCTTGAATTTTTCTTCTAAGAACTTCTGTAGTATAGAAATTTCAGTAAAGAGAGACTCTTCATCTATGGAAGACACTTGATGTACTGCAATATTCAGATATTTATCCACTAAGTTCACTGATTTTGAAACATCTTCCCACGTTGGAGTTGCATTAAGTAACGTCCATTTAAAGATGGAAACAAATTTAAAGTTTCTCGTCCATTCTTCTAAATAATTCAATGCAGTCTGGAAGAAAATATCGACTGTCTTATAGAATGTCTCAGACATTAATTCACCTTTGTCTTTGAGTGATTCAACCATCATTGACAGCTTCATTCCAACAAACTTGGCTTCTCTTCTTTCTATCAGCTGATTTCTCAAATCAGCCAGGGCAGTAGATATTTCCATTAACGAAATACTCTTCTCTTCAATTTTTGAGACAGTGTAATTAAATAATTTCAATTGAATCAGTAAAAAGTGTAAACATAATTCGGATGTAGCATCTTTAAAAAATTTGCAAATAACAGCTGGGCATGCGTTTTCGGAGAGAAAAAAGGAACATAAACCTGGATATATGTCAATTATTTTTTTGATTGCTGGTAATAGTGGCAACCAACGTATACTGCTATATCCAAGTAACTTCTTATATTATATTTGAGCAAACAAACAAAATTCTTTCAGTTTCTCCACTCGAACAATATAAATAGAAAAATATTTGTACATCTTTGTAACCATTGCCTCAATGTCATAAGGGAGCTGATCGACTGCTGCTTGAGCAGCATTGTGAACGATGTGTGCTGCACATCCTATTCCTAACACATCTGACCCAACATTTTCCTTCAATAACTTTAAGACATTGTTTTGACCACTTTGCTTTTACCCGCCCATCATGCTATTTGTGTTGTCTGAACCAAAGGCAACAATTTTATTTTTTAAGTTATTCTTATCTGAAACTTCTTTTAAATGATTATCAATCAATTTTGAGGTTTCTCCTGGAAGGTCTTTAAATTCTAGGAGCTTGATTTTAATCCCTTTGTATGCCTTAAAATATTTAACCATGACCGGAACCAATTTTAAATCCTTATGGTTAGAAGTGTATGTGGATAATGACATAAAGTTACATTCATTCAAATCAGCTTTAACTTCATCTTCTACAATCGGAAAAGTTATGTTTAAAACTATTGCTTCAGTTTTTGTACAGGCAAAGCTGAATTTTTTTTCATACATGGCTTTCATAAGTTGAGATGTACAGTCCATAGACCTAAAGCTGTGGTTGTGCATCACTGTATGATAGGCATCTACGTACATCAGCAGAATTGAATTGAATCTACGTACATCAGCAGAACAATTCCAAAGAAAGTACACCAAAGAAATATCAACAGATGTGTGACGAGGTCACTTTCCTCAAGCAAATACATTCCGTGAACTTTAAACTGGATTGTAAGCCAAAGGAATTGCTTCAACTCCAACTCCAACTACTACTTGGACTTGCTGGTGTGTTTCCTAATGTCACCATCGCATTGAGGATTTTTCTCAATCTACCTGAATCAGTAGCTTCAGGTGAACGGTCTTTCAATGTGCTGAAGCAGGTCAAGAATTACCACCATTCAACTATGAGATAAGATCATTTGAATGGTCCTGCTATGCTCAACATAAACTGTGACATTGCAATAACACTAAATTTTTCCACAATAATTGGTCAATTTGCACAGAAAAAGGCTAGAAAAGCACTTGTTAAATAAAAAAGAACATTTATTACAAATTATTGCATTGTATTTTTTGTGTAAACATTTAAAATATACTACAATTTTTGTAACCCTGTTTTGGCTTTTCTTCATTTTTTAATATCCCGGGGGCCTCAAAAAATGGAAGTGGCCCGGGCCTCTCTCGACCTCTGAGAGGGCCTGTGTGTGTGTGTGTATCTTCTTTGTAAGGTTCAAACGTACTTAATAATACAAAAACTACAAGAAAAAATCCTTTCCGTCTATCTTACAGGTTCCACCTTATAGAAGGACATTCAGGTGAAAAATGGTATCAACTAGTACAATTTTATTTTCGATTTCGGTTTCTGCCAAATATAGTTTCTGCCTTTCACAGATAAAACTGTACAATATTAGATCTGCATTAGATGCTATTACTAATTTCTTTACATTTAATGAGGAATACCACATAGATCAGGGCGTTGAAAAACTGCTAACATCTTCTGAAGAACTGGCCAATACATTAGAAATAATGCCAGAATTTTAAATAACTGTTGAAATTCGGTGAAGGAAAAAACCAAGACTATTCAATTATGAGCATATAAATGAATCACCACAGCAGTACCATAACTAGGCTATGGCAAATGTGGCACCAAACATTCCCAAAAAAGTGCCAAAAGTTCATTTTCCTATAAATAAATATTATTTTAATACTCAAACATTAATTTATATGTAAAAAATACACCTATTATTCTTTATTAAAATGCAGAAAAAATTATTGTGTTTCCTAAAATGTCGCCTTGGTACATCTCTGCACCACAGAATGCAAGAGATAAATTTAGAATAAATTCTTTTAATATCTTCTTGGACACTGCCATTAATTCCTTAGAAGAAAGATATGAGCAATTGAATTTTTATTTGTTTAATAAGAAGAATGAATTTTTAATGCTGATAGATGCGAGTAGACCAGATGTAGTTATAGGAAGGGAATTGTGGTTAAAAAGTGATATATTATCTCAGGAAATTATTCCATTTGGGTTTTCAGTTTACAGAAGGGACCACGAGACTAAAGGAGGAGGGATAAGCGACCATGATACTGCTTCTACAGAATTAGAATAGATAGATCAGAAACCAGTAGGAAACATGCAAAAAACATTGGTTTGGCAGTATAGAAAGGGGAACAAGATAGGATTTCAACAATACTTAAAGAAGAGGTTTCCAAGTTCAACAGGTAATAGTGGAAGTGTAGAGAAGATGTGGGCAGCCATTGCTGATTTTCAGAGCCCTGAATCCCCGTGCGCTAAAGGGCATGAATAAAAATGAGCTCCCAGTGTTTTGGAGAGCTAATCGATGCGCATGGGTCACTGTGGAGGTTTTTTGGATTGTTTCCAAAATTGTTTTGTGAAAGAAGTGGAACGCTACCTGGCATCAAAGAACCTCGCATTTAATGTCCTGTTGATACTAGATAATGCGCCAGGCCATCCTGCAAGCGTTCAAGTCGTGCATCCAAATGTGAACGTGATCTTCTTGCCTTCCAATCCCACACCAATCCTCCAGCCACCTGACCAAGACATCATAGCAGCGTTCAAGGCATACTACACTCAGCATTCCTTCCGTCACATCTTGGATGCCTTGAAAAACAACTATAATTTAACAGTGAGCCAGTGCTGGAAGGACTACACCATAGCAGACTGTATTAACAATATCAAAAAATCATTAGATGAAGTAAAGTCTGCCACCATCAATTCATATTGGAAGAATTTGTGAAGGGAGGTAGCGAATGACTACTGTAGTTTACCGGCAGTTCAAGACAAGGTGGAGAAGATAAAGGAAATGGGCCATCGTGTTGGAGGGGATGGATTCGACGGTCTTCAGACTGCAGAGGAAGCAAAGCTACTTCAGTACCCCAACACCAATCTGAATGAAGAAGAGCTGGAGGAGTTGACAAAGAAAAACAAAAGTGACGATGACTGTGAGGATGATGTGGTAGCTCCTCCGGATTCAAAACTGACAAAGAAGACCCTGAACAAAGGTTTTCGGTTGGTCAAGGAACTCGTAGGTTTGTTTTTTGCTGAGGATCCACTAATGCAACCTTTCCTATCAAAGGGCCGCAATACACATTTTCTCCGGGTCTGCGGACCGCATTATGAAAAAATTATATTGAATACATAAATTTAAGGAAGATCTGAATTAAAATTTATTTTATTACATTTTATGGGATTTTTTAATTTTTTATTAAATAATGATGGTTTTAAATAATAATAATAATTACAACTTAATTTTCTGCCTAAATTAAACTTTTCATTTAAATAAGAAAGCTCTGACACAAAATTAATAGAAAATAGGAGCAATCAAACTTTCTATTTTAAAGTGAAATTAATTTGCATTACTGCGATCGTTGAGCCTGCATTGCCGTTGTTAAATGCTTAATATCTGGTGTAATGTTTGTTGTGTTCAGCCGCAAGGTTGAACACAGATTTTCATCCATCAACTGGTTCCGATGTTTTGATTTGATCAATTTCATCAGTAAAAAAGCCTGTTCACATATGTATAACTGCTTCCAAACAGACTTGGGCAAGTAGTTTCCATCCGTCATAGATTTTAATAGGATTCTTTCGGAAGGCATTATAAAAATTACGAGAATTCCCTCCTTAAATTTCGATCTCAGTTCATCATTACTCTGAAGATCAATGAGTTCAAGCTGTAAACTGGAATCAGCATCTTTATTTGAGGCTTCAAAAGTGTTCGCAAATGAATGACTGCTGGATACGTTCTATATGAGTGGCATATTTTACACTATTCACATTGTATATTTTAAATATTTGTTGGCAGTTGGGAAAGTGACAGGTATTGTTCTACAACAGTTGCTCTCAAAATAATGATAATTTAATTTGGAATGCTGATACATTGTTAGCAAGTTCAAATTGGTGGTTTTTACCTTACAATCTCATATTCAATTCATTTAAATGTGCAGTAATATCAGCCAAAAATGCCAAGTCACATACCCATGTTGGATGTTCAAGATGATTTACGGCTTGTCCTTTTTCTGTCAGAAACATTTTTATCTCCTCGAAGAGAGATATAAAACGTTGCAAAACCTTACCTCTGCTAAGCCAATGGACTTCAGAATAGTGCAGAACATTGCCATATTCAGCTTCAATTTCCTTGAGAAAATCTTTGAATTGTCTGTGGTTTAGCACATGTGATCTTATGAAGTTGACTGCAATTAAAACATCACTCATAACTTTACTAAATTCTAGATCCTTCACAATTAGGTTTTTCTGATGAATTTTGAAGTGATATTTTATCAACTCATTTTTGAGCCCCAACTTTTGGACATGTTTGGACAGAAGAGACACCTTCCCGAAAGTAAATGTACTTATTAAATAGTTCCAAAAATTTGGTTTTAACATCACAGGAAATATCTTTCAGTTGGCGTCGCATGATCATCTGATTTAAGCTGATGGATTCAAACTTCTTAACACAATTTGTACAACATAGCTTTTGTTACACACTACTTAAACATTTTTTTCACAAAATCACCATCAGTAAAGGGTCTCGAAGATTTAGCAATCAATTGGGATATATCAAAACTAACTTCCACAATTTGCTCTGAAGTATCCGAACATTTTTTAAAAACATTTTGTTGTGCTCTCAGTGACTGAATCAGGGAAATAACCTTTTGTTTTCTAAGTTCCCCAGAAAACTTTTCATTGAATTCTTGGTGCTTTGTTTCACAATGCCATTTTAAGTTATACTCTTTTGGTACGTTTACAATTTGGTTACAAATTAAACAAACAATTTTATCTTTTTGCACCATGAAACAATATTTTTCAGTCCAATGTTCTTGGAACACTCTTTTTTCTTCATTTTCCATGTACTAGTCATTTTAACAAAGTCAATTGGGGAAACTGCAAAATATTAAATTAAATTAATAAACGAATATAAAATATGGGCCATATTTTATGCAAAAATATAAGAAACAGAAAGAAAGTAAACCATAAACGGCAAATTCAGCTTCACTTCATGTTTGGCAGTATACATACTAAAGCAGTGGGGAGGGAAAAGAAACACTCGAGAGAGCTTATGAGTCTCAAAACCTTAGTCTTCCCTCTGAGACATGCTTCCAACACTCAGCAGAAAAATGAAGCGAGAAATGAGTTTTCGGGATTTATGAATTTCTTTGGGCTACCTAAACTGAAAAGTTCGGGTTTTTCGTACATTCCTCAACTTTATATGTAAACATGAACCCTCGTACCAAACTTCAGATCAGTAACTATTATAGGCATGAGTGAGAATTTTGAACCTGGTCTGAAGATTCTGGTTTTTGTCTGCTTTTCATTTCCCAGGACTCGACACATACTTTCTGAAAATTCCTGGGACTCAAGAAAAGAAATCCCCAACCCTCTTCCTTAAGAGCGTAATGTAATTTATGGATGATCCCATACAAATTGGGTTAGTTCCCCCAAACTATAAAAAACCTGCCAGTTTTTTTCAATTTTAGAAATTTACATAAGCGGCTGCGGGTTGTGCACCACTGCACTAATGGAACAGAGCTTGAAGTTCAAGAGAGAGAGATTGAGAATGTCTTGGCCCTATACAAGGAAGTATACAAAAATTTGCATATGACCAAACAACTACCAATCACCAGCTTTTTTCGCAAGTGCACCACTCCCAGATCCTCTCCACAACCAGTCAAGAGACAGCACACCTGATCCCGTCTCCCCTGAATTTCATCATTAAAGGTAAATGGCTAGTTTTTATTTCATTAAAATGTATTTCATTAAAATGTATTTAGTGTGAAATGTTTGTTAAGATTCAAGTTTGGTTTTTGTCAAGTTTACGAGAGTTTAAGATTGATTTTACTGAATAATTCAAAATCAAGAAAAAACTCCTTAACCATATAAAGCGAATATTTAGAGACAATATACACATTAAACGTTTAAAAGTGGGCAAAGGAAGAAAAAAAGGAACAAAAAAGAGGGTACACTTACAAGTATACGGGGTTAACTCCACGCCAGTGACCTGTTGTCAATCACTCATACACTCACTCACTCACACAAGAACTAATCCTAAAGTGGAAAGGATAAAAGGAAGGTGTTTATGAGGCGTTAACTTGCGTCAGTGATCCTTACTCACACCGTTGTTGGTAGGTTTGTGAATCTGTTCGATCGCGACAGGGACCTACTCAGCAACCAAATATGCTAACACAAATAGGAAAAAAGGAAGAAGGGGAGGAAAGGAAATAATACCAGGTTTACGGGAAGTTACTCCACATCATAGACCTGATATCACACAAGATGTCTGAAGGTTTATGTGACTCTCGACAGTGACAGGGATCTGTCAGACAGAACACTCACTCACACATGCACTCAAGTAACAAACACAACTCTCTAAATACTCAGTGGAACAATAAATATGTATTTCGAGAGCAATGCTCTCAACATCAGTAGTTGATACCACATCCCTGTCGTGATCGAACAGATCCACAAACCTACCAACAACAGTGTAAGGGTCACTGACACAAGTTAACACCTTGTAAACCCCTTCCTTTTATCCTTTCCATTTTAGGATTAGTTCCTGTGTGAGTGAGTGAGTGTATGAGCGATTGACAACAGGTCACTGGTGTGGAGTTATACCCCGTAAACCTGTAAGTGTACCTTCCTTTTTTGTTCCTTTGTACACTCTAACTTTTACTGTGTGTATTATCTCTAAATATTTGCTTCGTACGGTTAAGTTTTTTCTTGATTTTGAAACATCATCTCGCCGTAGTCTCCAACCCCTTTTTAATTTACTAAATAAACTTATGAGCCTGGAACCTAACCCCTATTTATTCATAAGTCTTTAGTATTTTTTTGCATGGTTTCAGGAATGACACCATGTAAATCGAGGGAAGACTGTATTAAGGGAACAAAGTGCAAGCACATCGCTTTCACAAATAAAAGGACTGAGAGCAATTTTCGCTATACACTTAATGGGGAAACACTACAAAGAGATGATAATAGCAAACACTTAGGCATTCACATAGCAAAAGATCTAAAATGGGATATAGTACATATTGACAAAATCATACCAAAAGCATATAAAACCTTGCATTACGTGATGTATAATCTGAAAGGAAGTAGCAAGGCAGCAAAAGAGTTAGCTTATAAATCATCGGTTAGAATACGTTACGAACGTATGGGAACCTTAAGAGATAGGACAAATAATGAAATTAGAGAAAATGCAAAGAAAGGTAGCAAGATATGGCTTAGGAAGATTAAAAAAGACATAGCGTCACCAAAATGATTAAAACGTTGGGTTGGGAAATACTTGAGAACAGGAGGGAGGTTAATAAATTAGGGGGTATATTCCAGGTATACCTACTTGGCAAAAATAAGGCATGGGAAAACCTAAGGAGTAGGATAGCTAAGTTAGAATTTATTGGGGAAAACAGACACGAGTTTAAAATTACATTAAGGTCTCAAAAAACAAATACTGCCAAATATTCTTTTCTTAATAGGGGAATCAGAGATTGGAAAATGTTACCTGAAGAGCTCTTCAAACCCTTAGCAAAAAATGTTAAAATATTTAAGAATAAAGTAGGTTTGATATTAGAGAATCTAGTAAATTGTAACAGATGACAATGGAGTTGGAGGAAGAAAAGGAATACTTGATGGTGTAGCAGTAGTTCCAGTCAGGAAAGTTTTGTGCAGTGGTGCCCAACAGGGCCTTGTCAACCCGGGGTGCAAGGCGCCCATTCACCAACTAGTTGGGGGCACTTTTGTATCTATATACAGGTGACTCCCGAGATTCGACCAGGATGCGTTCCTGAAAACGTGGTCGAATCTTGAACAGTCGACTGTCGAATCAGCACAAATTCAAACAATTAGAGCAGAAATAACGATGTCTAGACTGAAACTAAACCACTCATGGTTGGGTGGGTCGAAAATTCCTTCGCGTAAACTAGTTTCTAATTCGACCGATCGATCGGCTGGGCCCAACCTTTTCTACATGGTGGGCCACATTTGGTGATTGTGAATCCTTTGCTGGTCCAGATTAGTTTAAATTGGAAGTTATCTGTATATTCTGAGGTGCCATTTAAGCGGGAATCAAGTCTAAATGAGGTTTTTATGGTAAACATTTCAATTATAAAAGTTTTATCATACAAATATATGAATTTCTATGAAATTTTTTGAATTGGTTTATCATGACTTCATGGTATGTATCCAACCTGCAGGCAATAGGTTATGCACCACTGGTATAGTGAGACCAGAAGCATACGTAGTCATTGAGAAAACTTGTGAAATGAATATTATACTGATTTTTTGATAATGATCATTTATCAACAACTTCTCAAGTTTTCATGTTTCAAAGGACCATATAAAGCTGGAAAGTAAACCAAGACGTGAAGTGTTTTGTTTTTGTTACATTTGTCAAAATAGATTAGGTCATTAAAAAAATAACAGGCAATAAAGAAATGACTAACTTTACTACTTTAATTTTCATTTTCTGCTAAAATTCTGAAAAATTTGCAAATGAAATAACTTGGGCTATGTATTATTGGGGTTAGCTATATCAATAGATGAAATAAGTAATGTGGTAGAGTTTATAGTAGGGGTGGGCCTTTTCTAGGTGATCAGCTGCATCAATGACTGCAGTGAAAGTTGTGAATGCTTCAGCAGACCTGATTAGTATAAATTGCAAGTTACATATAGAATGAGGTATAAGTGACAAGTCCAAAATAAGGATTTTAGGAATATTATTTCAAAATTAAATGCGCTATTCTCATATTTGTATCAAAATTATATTAACGATTACAACTTGATTCGTTAAAAAACTTCAGAAATGAAGTTTTATAATAATAATCCTGACATATCTACTAAATATAAATAAACAGGCAATATAAAAAATATATTTACTGAAATTTGTTTATTTAAAGCACAAATTTATACAAATGTTACAATGAAAGTGTAATAACCATATATTTGTTAATGTAATTTAAATTGGAAGCATATATAATTGCAAGCAGAGTTATCTGCTCCAAAGATGCAGCTAACACAACAGCACATATCAATAGAAATTTCAAAATGCTAAAATACAGCCGCTAATCTTCCTACCTTCATTGATGTCCATTGGAGTCAACAATCGCATGTTTGTCGCAAAATTCATTCTTAAAATCGTACGAATTACATCTCTGAAGCGGATGACTTAGAAGTTTAGTCATTGAATCAAGAAATTTAGTAGCACTTCTAGAGATATGAAATTTTAATGAATATGGCTTTGTGCACATTTCCGCGAAAGCTTTAGCGATTTCATCACTTTTGTGAGTCTCTGGAGATAACGATTCATGAATCACTACATAATCAAAGCTAAAATATTTGGAAGTCATTAAATAATGAAAACTTTCTTGTCCATCATAAAATTTGGGTATACATTGGGATCTACTATAAATTAAAATAGGCCTTATTACGTAGGGTGGAGGTATTGTTGTAGCCTCTTCCACTACTGGTAAAGTTACATTTTCTTTTATTGCATCGAATAACGAAGTTAAACAAAACGAATCGCTCAGAGGAGTTTCTGTCAGCTCCGAAAGAACAGGTAATATATCTTTCGGCTTGTTCGTGAAATCCTGCAACCAAACAGCTTTTTGATGAACGACAATTATGGCAAATTGATGCCTCTTATCGATCATATGTTTACTATGAATGAATAACTCAATAGTTTGCTTGATAACATTAAGTGTTGAAATATTATTGACTTCGTTGAATTTGGACGACAAATAAAATTGATCTTCAGACAAATCAAAGCAGAAAATTATTCTTTCTGGTACATTAACTGATGGCAAATGAGAAATCGTTTCCTTTTCCTTTTCTTCAGAACTTAAAACACTGACAACAGCGGAATTAATATTCAATTCCTCCACTACACCTGAATTACAAGTTAACATCCGTGAAGAAACACACGTTGCTCCACTCTGAGCAGTTTCAGTTAACATTTCTAAATTTGTTAATACCGACGACACAGTATCTTGAGAGGAGATCGATGTCTTAGAATTACTGTCTGCCGCACTTATCAAACTTTCATCATAGGCTCCATTTTTCGGTTCCTTCAACAATTCTATTTTGTCTTCACAGACTCCTTCGTTCCTAGATGCTTTAGACGAAAATTAATCTATTTTAAATATAGCTTTTATTTCTTACAAACACTAATATGCGAAGGAAACTAAATTATTTGAGCAATTTGGAAAGGTTGTTACCAGTTACTTCGTGGCCACTTGGATTCCACGCAAAGTTCCTCTGAGCTTCTGTATCCTCACCTTCTGAATCCATATCAATTTTCGATATGAAGTGAATCAGATTTTGACATTTATATCTGGCTAAACTATTTCAAAAGAAATTACATTTGTGGTAACATAAATACATCACTTGAAAAATATAATTATTATTCAACAGAAAAAGCTATACAATTAAAATATGTATGCCTCAACCTCCATCCATTGTCTTTTCAATTTGCCTGCGAGAAAACAAAAAGCCACAGTCTTTCTGAATTCGTATAATGACCAATTAAATTCTAGGTAGAGCAGCTCAAAATCACAATTGATATACAAAAAACGTATGTATTCGATTTCCATGAAGTTGTCTGCGATATATCGTATACAAGGTATCGGTTGTCCGTAATACCAACAGCTAATTTTACATAATAATAATAATCTTTATTATCCCGGTTGACCATACATTTTGTAGGTATAGAAATCGTCATAATAAAATCACAATATGATACTAATTAAAAAGGTCGGAGACTACGGCGAGATGGATTAAAACATAAGTACTCCTTAACCGTACAAGAACGTACGGTTAAGGAGTAATTATGTTTTAATTACTCCATCTCGCCGTAGTCTCCGACCTTTTTTAATTATTATGATGACTTTCCGGTCTAAGGAGTTAAACCGTTTTCACAAACTTTCCACCCAAATTCAAACCATTGCTGCCGAGACAATATGACAGTTAACATACAATTGTACATAACAGAGAAGTCACCTCTTGCACATAAGAAATTCATTAATATTATAAAAGCATTTAAGAATCAAGTATTTTTTAACCGCCTTCTTGAATAATAATAACTTGGTAATATTACTAATTTGAGTAGATAATTTGTTATATAATTTCGTCCCCATGGCGAGGGGACCTCTACATGTCACCTTCCTGTTGTGATAAACTCGATGCAAGGCCATGTATACCTATATGTATTTACATATATGCCGCTCCGTATTTTCTGCGCAAAAAATGAAAATTTCATCGCAAACTTTGACGTAGATTATAAAATATAGAAACAATAGCAAAATTATTTGACGTGCATTACAGGGAAGCCCAAAGTTTCCTCTTTCAAAATATATTATGATTTTATAGATGTATGATATATTGAGTTAAACAGTAAAGAAAGCAAGCACTACCTCGGACGTGCAGGACACGTCGCTCGGCGTTGAGGGATTAAATGCGTTTACCTTAACCTGGTGTTTGTTTCGCCTATTTCTAGTTAATTCCCGTAAATCCCACAAAACTTGGGGGCTCGTCCGGGATGCGGGCTAGATTAATTAGGAATTTGTGAACGTGTGAATCCGGAGGCGTCAAGGAGGAGCAAAGCCAAAAGGTGGACCACATGCATCGATAAGTGGAGATCATCACACCCCGAAGGACTTGTGAAGGACCGGCTATCCAGAGGAGCTGGATAAAGGTGAAGCTCAACGCACGAAGGCAGGAGGCCCGGAGCGTGGACCGTCAGACCTGATCATCGGAGAGGGGAGCAGCGCAAGGCTTTTAAGACGCTAACGGAAGGAGTAAGCGGAGCTAATGGAGAACCGCATGTAAGTGCAAAAAACGCTGCATTATCGCGCAGGAGTGAGCGCAAGGGTGAATTGCGGGAGAGTCGCATACGAGTCAGCGCATAGGATAAAAACGTCTTTGCGTCGGAGAAAGCGCGGCAGGTACACTTTGCACGGGTGTGTGAAAAAGAAAAGGAGGGGCGTCGCACGGGAGTGAGTGCGAGAGAGGAGAGACATCGCATAGGAGAGAGTGCGAAGGTGAGGTGTCACAAGGGCGTAGGTGTGAGAGAGGGAGAAAGAGGCGACGCGCAGGGGTGAAGCGTCTCGCAGGAGCTACCGCAAGGGGGAACAACATCACCCAGGAGCTCAGGAGAAAGAGCGAGAGGGAGCAACAGCGCCAGCGGGAGAAGGTGCGAGAAGGAGAAGGGGCGCAATTCGAGGGAGGCCCGAGGAGCATCGAGACGGAGGGGCAAGGAGAGGGGAGCGTGCCGAAAGGGCAGTTCGCGAGCACCCCTTGCTCGCCGAAGCGACAGCAACCCTCCAGGCGGGTCAAGAGCACCGTTAGGGCGAAAATAGCAGAGCGAACAGCCAGGAGGAAAGCAGCCATGGAGGACCGAAACCTGGCGCAGGTGGGAGGTTTGCTTGAGGCAGACGAGTCGTCTCGAGGCACGCAGACGACTGCCGAAGCCGACAGATTGCGCCAACAGGTCGAGGTGACTGGCGGAGATGAAGGCGGCGATGGAGGAGGAGGTGAGATTGCGGATGGAGCAGCAGATGCGCGCGATAAGGCAGCAGCTATTGGAGGAGCTCCAACAGCCTCGGCCGGTCACGCCCGTGGCCCCGCTACTGCCGCCGCCCCCGTCAGCTGACTAGCGTGAAAGGGAGTTGGAGTATCTGCGTTGGGAGAACGAGCTGATGCGGCGTGAAGCAGCTCGTGCACGTGGGATAGACGTGCCTGGTGCGGCCGCACGGCCGGGTGAGGGGACCAAAATTCCTTTCAGAGACGCAGCGGAGACACTACTGAGATTTGACGGGAAGGATCCAGCTTTTCCCGTGGAATCATGGATCCAGTCAGTGAATGAGTGAGTTTACAGCTGGAGCCCATTTGAAACTTTTGTGGCGGCAAAAAAGGCATTGGAGGGAGCCGCAAAGTCGTGGTTGTCGGCGCAGCGGAACATCACGACATGGGACGGCCTTAATCGGGCTCTGGAGCAGGAGTTCGCGGATCGAGTGGACAGCAAGGACGTCCACGAGGCACTGGCTAAAAAGAAAAAGAAGCCAGACGAGCTGATGATGGAATACGTCCAACGTACGCGGTGTATCGTCAGGAGAGGGAATTTGGACGACGCCGTCGTCATCA
Source organism: Uropetala carovei (assembly GCA_036926305.1). NCBI lineage: Eukaryota > Metazoa > Arthropoda > Insecta > Odonata > Petaluridae > Uropetala > Uropetala carovei. The sequence goes on from JAXCHB010000184.1 coordinate 1,068,480, forward strand.
GATACGTGGTTGACGGGATCGCGGATGATCCGATGAATAAAATCACCCTCTATGGAGCGAGGACGTTTGCCCAGCTGAAAGATGTGCTCTTGGGCTATGAGGAGAAAGGTGGCATCCCGCTCGAAGCCCGCGCCAGCAGCGGCGAAGCAATCAACGCAGAAGGCGGATCACTGTTTCAACTGCGGAGAAAAGGCCCACATTGGCCGCGGTTGTTCGCGCAAGAATGATGGTGCACGTTGCTATAGATGCCAGAAGACAGGTCATATCTCCAGAAACTGTACGGAGGCGAGCGACGGTAAGGCGAAATCTGGAAAGTCCGCGGATGGAGGAAAAGAATCGTCTAAGATTCTTAGAGTTGCCGCCGGGAGAAGTAGGAGCAAGGTGCTAGTCAGCATCGGAGGGCGCGAAACCGAGTGCCAGGTGGATAGCGGTGCAGATTTCAACGTGACGGGAGAAGAATTTTATATGAGCATTGCGGAGCAGCAGGACGTGTCGCAGCTGGAAGAGTGCGTTGAAACTCTCGAGAGGACAGGAGGAAAGCAGTTCCACACCCTGGGCTGCGTAGATGTCTCGACATTGATCGAAGGAGCAACGTACCAGCTGACGTATCGAGTGGTACCGGAAGGTGCCGTACCAGCCGATGTCTTGCTGGGAGGCCCACTGCTGGACCACGCGAGAGTGGTCCTGGACAAGGAGGGAGCCAGCGCCGGACCTTTAGCCGGAAGCGGCTACGTTCTGCTGGTTCTGTCGGAGAAAGGAGACGTGGTGAGCGGCGTATTATAGGGCGTAAAGGAGGAGTATCGGCAGAGGGCGAGGGCCTTGATCGAAGGATACAGGCCGATGGGACAGGAGCAGGCTCCCGTGGAAATGATGATCGTCTTGAAGGACGTAGAGCAGCAGATTGACGAATGGCAGAGAGAGGGGATCGTGGTTTCTAGAAATTCGGAGTTCGACAGCCCGATAGTGGTCGCGCGAAAAAAGGATGGATCGGCGAGGTTTTGCGTGGACTACAAGCTGCTCAACAAGGTGATCGTGAGAGAGCACTTCCCCTTGCCCCTGATAGAAGATCTGCTGGACAGGCTGGCGGATGCCACGGTGTTTTCCACTCTCGACCTGAAGAATGGGTTCTTTCATATCGGAGTAGCCAAGGAGAGTAGGAAATACACGTCTTTTGTGAGACCGTCGGGGCAGTACGAGTTCACGAAGGTGCCATTCGGCTTGTGCAACTCTCCGGCCGTGTTCCAAAGGTATGCCTATATTTTTAGGGAATTGGTGAGGGAGAACGTCGCCTTGGTGTACCTGGACGACGTATTGGTGGTCACGGAGAATGACGAGGAGGTTCTGTCGAACCTGGAGAAGGTTTTAGGGGTTGCGGCGAAGTACGGGCTACAAATCAATTGGAGGAAGTGCCAACTGCTTAGTTGCTGCGTGGAATTTTTAGGTTACGTCGTCGAGAAGGGGACCATCCAGCCTCGCCTAAGAGGACAGCCGACATGATGAATTTTCCGGAGCTGCGCACGACAAAGCAAGTCCAGAGATTTCTGGGCCTGGCGGGGTACTTCCACAAATTTATTTGCGGCTACGCGTAGGTACTCTCTAGAGTACCAGAGAGATTGAGTAATGCCGTTAGGTCTCGTTCTCGATGAAGGGAAACTCCCGAGCCACACCTCCACGTGGTAGAGAGTGGGCAACACATTTGACTTGTCATATGAGGCTAAGTGGCAGGGGACCGAATGAATACCGGGATAAGTATTCTCCTCCACTTGTTGGAGCTGGGGCACCCTCTTGTACCTGGGGTGAGAAATCGCTCCTAAAGGCGGATGAACCACAAATGGTCAACGGCATAGGATGTGGAAGGCAACGGGAAACCACCGCATTAAAGATCCGCAGGATATCCCTAGTACCAGCAGTTCAAGATAATGAAATAATGGTGAAGTGTGCTCTAGTAAAACATTCCGGAGGTAAAATAGTCCCCCAATCGGATCTCCGGATGGGGACTGCTCGAGATTTCACTTCGAAAAAGACATCTAATTATTGCGGGAAATGAATAGGCACCTGGAATGTTAGAACATTGCTTCAGTCTGGAAAACTCGAGAACCTGAAACTTGACATGAAGAGAATGAAAGTGGATGTCTTAGGAATATCTGAGATGAGGTGGCCTGACAACGGAGACTTTTGGTGTGGGGATTACAGAATAATCCACACAGGAACTATCAAAGGGAGACCAGGGGAGGGAGGGGTGGGAATAGTGTTAAATAAAGAGTTGGGACAAAGGGTGAAGGGGTATGTGCAATATAATGGAAGAATTAGTCTAGTGAAATTGGAAACCAGACCAAAGTATACTGTAATAGTTCAAGTCTATATGTCGACTTCAAACCAGGAAGATGAAGAAGTAGAAAGAATATATGAAGAAATAAATGGATTGCTGAAGGGAATCATAGGTGAGGTAAACCTGATAATTATGGGAGATTGGAACGCCATCATTGGAGAGGAAAGGGATGAAAATATTGTTGGACCTTTTGGCCTGGGTGTTAGGAATGAAAGAGGGACCCGACTAATTGAGTTCTGTTCACAGAATCAATTAGGAGTGTGTAACATGTGGTTCCAACATCATCCACGAAGACGATATACTTGGAAAGCACCAGGAGACCAAAGACGTTACCAGATCGATTACATACTATGGTCGTTTTCAAATGACTTGCCGGGTGAGATTTCGGCCGCACTCGGGACAGCCCGTATCTCTTCGCTGCCAGGAGGAGGGGGACGTACCTCCTAGCAGAAAGCTCAAGCTCGACGTTGCCAACTGTACACCAGAACACAGCGTTTGGCGGGCATTTAAATGGAATTTACGAATGGAAATATTTTTTATACATTTGTGGCACTTCCCGATAAGTTACAGAAATGAAATTTGGTACGTTCGTAGGTATGGTGGGTTACTACAATAATTCGAAGATAAGATTTCCTTAGTTGCCCTCGGTTCGATTCCAAACCGTCCGGAATATTCCCCGTTTAATTACACGCAAAAGAATTTTTAAACCACCATACCGTGTATACCATATGGAACAGAGAGCTGAAATTTTTTGGAATACTGTAAAGTATAGAGTACATTATAAAAACACCGAGAGTTTTCACCTCGGCGTCCCGGGTTCAACTAGAAAAATATAATAGAATAAATTAGTTGGCTTTTTTATCAACCGAAATTTTTAAAAATATGTTTTATTATCGTTTCACACACGTAGCTTGCGCGCTTAATGAAACAAGTGAATTTTGGCACTATATTCTTGATAAAGCATTTTATTATTTATCATATTGTTATACAAGCATTATTCCAATGGGCTCGCCAAGGGTTGTGAATCGTCTTCATCGTCGTCGTCACAGTCACAACATCTCTCCTCTCCATTAAAAATTTCCTCCCATCCACCGTACGTTTGTATTTGAACCCAACATCTTTGAGAGCCCTCCACAATGACGATATGCTCCCCTGGAATTCGTTCTTTCCTTTTATTCTTTCATGTATATTTTCCAGTTTGGGGAATTTTCCCTCGTAAAACTCCAAAACAGCCCTCCTCATGATATCCTTCTGGAAATCGTCCAGCTGCGTAATTGTTTTGGAGCGTGGTTTCCATTGTTTAATGGGCGATTTAAACGAAGGTGAACCAATCTCCTGTATGGAAGCTCTCCCTGTAACAGCGTCAGATATGATTATAATAATTCCGAGGATTATCATATTAACTGAATCATATTAACTAAATTCTCGACTTTCAATTAGCATAATTACTAATCAACATGAAATACACCATTACAATAAAACAATTATCCAGTAATTTTACTTATTTCTTTAAAATATTATTAAATAAATATAATTACCTTCTGGAGCAATTCTTTGAATTCTTCTTTCACTTATTCCACACGCTTCAGCCACTCTCTTTTGTACTTTCTCCAGAGAGGTAATTGGGCGCCCAAGTTCTTTCTCCTTCTGAAAGTACTGCAACACGTTGTGCACTATTTTCTTTGCTTGACTTCCAAGAATTGAAAATTTAGGATTCTCCATTGCTTACGCACCGGTTATGCAGTTAACGCAATGCAAATAACAAAAATATTCAGTAACAAAATAACTGAACTAACGAAATAAAACAAATAACGAAGTAACGAACGATGTAACAAACGGAATAAAAAAAAGAAAATTGAGTTAACAAAGATAAAAAACAAAATATGTAACTAAAAAACAAATAACGAAGTAACTGAATTACTTATAACGAACGATTTAACAAACGGAATGAATAACAATAAAATTGAATTAACAAAGATAAAAAACAAAATATGTAACTAAAAAACAAATAAGGAAGTAACTGAATTACTTATAACGAACGATTTAACAAACGGAATGAATAACAAGGAAATTGAATTAACAAAGATAAAAAACAAAAGATGTAACTAAAAAGCTCAACGAACAACAACTTTAACTGCACAATTTCAGCGGCGTAAGCACGTGGCAACACAGCACACTCAGACACGATGTCACGACTACGGAGTCCCGATAAAGAGTGAGCTCTCGGACGCCTAGGCTCAGGAGTGTGCAACACAGTCATTTGTCAGAATAAAGTTACTCCTTTAGATGAATTCAGGTGTCACTAGCGTCGCTGAAATCAAGCGCGCGCGCCTTTTAAACGTCAGGTTTTCTATTCCTCGTAAAATGCTTAATATAATTGTTCGCAAAATTCTAAATAAAAATATGAAATTGAAAAAATAACAAAATTATTGTAGGTCAATAATATTGCTTTATTTAAGCTTCACTAGATGTACACATAACAAGTAAATGCCATATGTTAAAGTGAAAAACCGTAGCACTTAAGCAGATTGCAAACTTGCTTTTGCAAAAATATCACAAATTATTTGCCGATACCATTGCAGAAATATCAATGCAGTTCAAACAGTATCATTTCATTTGATATTGCGAACGGGTCTTTGCAAACATCACAAATTACTAACAGAAATTCACTCAGAAAGAAGGCACAGTTACATCACAAATTACTATCTGATATTCAATCAGAATGAAGGCACAGTTACATCACAAATTACTACCTGATAAAAACGCACAGTTACAGAAATCTCAGTGCAGTTCAAGCATTAGCATTTCAACAGAGATCACACAGGGATAAGTCACAAAAACTGGAAATCCACAATGAGTCATCCACTGGTATTGCAATACAGGACAAAGTAAGACTTCTCTCTCTGTTTGATGAATCACAAAATCCTTCACCTCTGTCACCAGAAGTGGAAGCATCTTCTGATACAACAGACAAAAGTAATGGCGAGGAACCATGAGTGGTAGGGGAAACATAAGAAGATGGAGAAAGGGAATGAATAGGAAAGACTTGGTGAGTAGGTGTCGAAGTATGAAATGATGGGCCAGGATCAGAAAGGAATTCACTTGAAGTAGGTTGGATATGGAGTGGATCTTGTGCAGATGGAAAAATAGAAGGAAGCATACCAGGTGGAGAAGTAGCTGGAGAAGGAGTATGAGATGGAGTAGGAGGAGTATGAGGTGGAGGATGGATAGGGGACAAGGAATGTGAAGCACTGGCAGCTGCAGCAACAGGTCCTTCTATGGATGGCACTACTCCCCGCAGTAGCCGCAACTTCAGCTCATTCTGGAAGCAAGCATCAGTGAAGTGCTTCGAGGACACCCTTCTCCTTGTGAGCACTTGCTTGGCCACACTCTGCAACATGGCCATCAGGTCACTGCTCTGACAGAAGTGCACCCATTCCAAGCACCTGCACATAAATACATTCATCAATATGAATAATAATAGATTACCAGAAAAATAAAAAAATCCCTGAAGGGTTTATTACTCTTCCGAAAGAATTGGAAAATCATCTCATGTAGAAAGCATTGGAAGTTGTATCTTCGAACAAACTGGCATTATACTTCCACTCTAGGTAACTTTCAGTTTCTTTTCCTCACATAAGGATGTGTTGAAAAAGTCAATTCAGTCAATATAACTATTTGATGCCCTTTTGATTCTCTTTACTGACGCATTATAACCATAATTTGTGCTGTTAATGTTTGTATTAAATGCACGATACTTTCTCACAGTTCGAGGAGGAAATGTTATTACGTGCTAAAAGGCTACAAGAATCAACACAGTTATTCAACAACACAAAAAGATCTTGCGCTAAGGAGTATCTACGGAAAGAATCTCCAAGTGCATACAATAATTCACATCGAAGGTGAAACATGTAATTTAAAAAACGTAAGAATTTATGCCGTACACTTTCCACTCGATTTAATTGACCAATCTTATATGACGACCAAGCCACCGATACAACAAATGACATATATATCAAAGCGAACTGGATAAATAACGTTCAAAATTGTAAGTTTTGCATTGAAAGGCAAGTATTCGTACGAAAAACATCAATTATAACTCCTAAAGCGACTTAAGAATTACATTCATAATTCACGAAAACGCTTCAGCATTCACATGAAAATATTCATTGATATAAATTTACTTACAGTTCCTTCACCCTTGGGAAATGAAACAGCCTAACGGATGGATCGGCTGCCGAAAACTTACACCCCGAAACTGAGCACAGGGAACCCTTCGCTTCAGTTACCTCCATTTCCTGCATTTTCAGTCTTTGGCGCTCTTTGCTAATAGCGTCTCTTATTTTTGAAAAATCCGTTGATTTCAGCGACACTAGTGACACCTGAAATCATCTAAAGGAGTAACTTCATTCAGACAAATGACTGTGTTGCACACCCCTGCCTAGGCTCCTCCTCCTACTTTCCTATTGGTGCGCTCAGTGCCTCGTCCCCGTCCACTTTCTCTTTTACCTCCCCCTCATCCGCCAAGTCATTTGAAAACAGGCATAGTCAAACAAAGATATAGGAACCAAGTTAAAGATTGTAGAAGCTATGCTGGACCTGATATTGACAATGACCACAACATGGTACTCTCAGAGTGTGCTTTAAAGTTAAAAAAGTTCAAAATGCAAATGGCAATTGGAAAAGCTGAAAAATGAAGACACAACTCTTTTAAAGAAAAAACTGATGTAATAGTGCAAGAAGGGATACCTGAGAACATTAACAAAAAGTGGGAGGTGTTGAAGAAGCAAGTACTGACAGACTACGTTCTGAAGAACGGAGTGCTCTACAAGGGCCCGGAGGGCCTGGAGAAACTGGTCGTGCCAAAAGGCATGCAGGAGGAGTTAATAAAAAATGCTCATGACATCGAGCATTTTGGTGTGAAGAAGACGATGGAGGTGCTGTCGAGGCAGTATTCTGCCTCCCCTGTATTCTAGGAGCACAGAAGCAGGGCAAGGCGGAAAGCTGGTTGCATCCGATTCCAAAGGAGGATCAGCCTCTACGCATGCTGCACATCGACCATGTGGGACCGCTCCTGCCGACGAGGAAGAAATACCGGCATTTGCTTGTATTGGTGGACACCTTCACGAAATTCATGTGGATTTTCGCCACAAAATCGACAGACACGGCAGAGGTGTTAGAGAATTTGAGGCAGCATCTTTGGAAATCCAAATAGTATTGTCTCCGACAGAGGAACGACGAGTTCCAGGAGTACTGTCAGGCCAAGGGCATGCAGCATTTGACGATTGCCACTGGAGTGCCGAGGGGAAACGGGCAAGTTGAGAGGGTGAACGGCATAGTCTAGGGCATTCTGTTCATGCTGGCTGTGGAGGAGCCCGAGAAGTGGTATCGGCAGCTGTCAAGAGTGCAACGTGCCACCAACGGGAGCTATCAGCATGCGATCGGGACCATGCCATTCGAGTTGCTGCTCAGGACGACAATGAGGGGCCCTGAAGACCAGGGGCGACCTTAGGCCAATTGTACCTATTGGACCCAATCGGGCCCCACGTCTAAGGGGGCCCTGCAATGGTGTAGGGGTAGGGGCTCCAAACTATCTATTGATGATTCTTTTTAGATTTATCCATAGTCCCATCCATACCCAAGTGGTCTCATGAGAGGCCATCTGATGCTCTCAGAATGCAGGAAATGCGTTGGCGGCCTAGGATCCACCCCAGATCCCCACCCCCTGGCTCAGCCTTTTAGGCCTTGTTACTTCGGTCTTTTGGACCTCGCTTGCTGTGCCCCTCCAAAATCTTTTTTTTTTCAAACTACGCCTTTTAGATATAGGGGCCCCGCCAAAAGTTTTCTAATTGGGCCCCGCAATTTCTAGGGCCGGCACTGCTGAAGACCTGCAGCTGAGAGAACTGATCGAGGAGGAACAGCGTGAGATGTTCAACGACGCTCGCAAAGAGATGTGCGAAAAGGCAAAGCGGCAGATTAAAAAAATCCAGGAGGAGAACCGGAGAGGGTATGACCAACGTTGCAAGAAGGCGACCAACTACCAAGTGGGCGATCTAGTAGCCATCAAGCCGACCCAGCTGGGACCGGGGCTGAAACTGGCGATCAAGTTCCTTGGGCCAAACAGGATCACCGAGGTGGCCCCACATGATCGCTACAAGGTGCAGAAACTTGGAGAAGGGGAGGGCCCTAGGGAGACGTGTTCGGCGGACCATGTCCTGGAGAGACTTCACCGACGACTTGTAGGAGGGTGACGACAGTGGCAGTAGCTGCTCGGAGGACAACGGCGAGGCTCATGAAGAGGATGGATCGTCTGAGGCAGATGACCGTCAGTGGGGCCGAGGCAGTAGCAGGAAGCGGAAGGAGAAATGTCAGAGGAAAAACCCCAAGAAAAGGATGCTTCAGGAGAAAGTGATGCCAGGGGTTGGGTTTTCATTTCGTTACGTTTAGTAACAAAATGTCAAATGTGAAATCCAAGACTGATCGAGGAGTCACTTTGCGATCTCAAGCACGATAATCCGTCATTAATTAATTTTAATATAATTTATTTTCATATTTACAGAAGAATTGAAGAGTCTGCGGAACTTGGTGTCTTTCCATTAAATTACAAGAATATTTGTTTCTTTCATTTATTTTGAAAACCTTTTATTGTAATTGAAATTGTGATCATAATTGATTCATTTAACTTTTATCTGCCGAATGGCAAGCGGATGTGCTGGCAATTATGTAGGGCTATCTGCCAAATGGCACGCTTACTTCCGACGCCGCTCACGGACGTCGTTTTGGCCATAGAATCGAGATGGATAGACGAGACGAAAGTCCAGACACCCCTCTAATCCTCCTCTCTCAGCTGTTGTGTTTTTCCTGAGTTCTTAAAAACCAGCTATGTGATACCTATCCACAAACCTGGAGACAAATGTAATATAAATAATATAATACAGCCATTAATAAATTCTACTTCCCAAAAAATATTAAGGCAAGTACTTTTTTAGAGAAAAAGTAGATTTGGCTGTTCCCACCTCGAAAAACAATCTTGGGAATTCAACTAATTTGGATGTCATGGGGTTAATGTATCTTTACAACCAGTGCTTGAGTGATGATCTCCCTATGTCTAAATCTAATCCTAAGGATATTAGTATGTTAGTTTTTTATCAAAATGTTCGGGGCTTAAGAACAAAATTACTCAATTTTGAATGTTTGGTATCCAAAATGGAGGTTGCTGTAATTGCCATGACAGAAACTTGGCTACATAATGATATTTTAGATTCCGAATTATCCCTTAATAATTACATTATTTACCATCTAAAATTGTCCAATGCTAAAAGGAGAGGAGGGGTTCTTTTAGCCATAAAAAAACCTATTCCCATCTAGTTTAATCTCCACATATGCAGGTGCATTTGAGCAAGCATGTATCAGCGTAAATATTCATAATGTCTCATTTATCATTTGTGTTGTATATATACCTCCTTCTGGTGAAGCTAATACTTATTCAAAGCATTGTGAAATTCTTGAAAGCATTATGTTGAAACATCCAGAAAAGAAATTGATACTCCTAGGTGATTATAACTTACCAAATCTGTATTAGACTAAATCACATAATGGTTTTGGCTTAATTCCAACTGGAGAAATCTCAGTTAACGCCAATGCCATTCTTGATTCATATAATTTTCTCAATCTAACTCAAATTAACTCATATTGAAACTCAAAAGGAAATATTCTTGAATTAGTTTTTACAAACTATAGAGAAATCTCTGTAAATAAATCTATTGAATTTTTAGTGCAGCCAGATCCATTTCATCCTCCATTATCTATTGAATTGAAAATCCCAGCTCATGCCTCTCAAACGACCCTTCAATGCAACCATCTCTACTATGATTACTTCAATGGAGACTATAATAATCTGTGTAAATTCTATGCCATGATTGATTGGGATGCACTTTTCTATGACATTGATATAAACAGTGCAGTCACCTTATTTTATGACATCCTATATACAGGTATATCACAATTTGTTCCCTTAAAGCAATTCAAAAATCCTAAATTTCCTGTCTGGTTTACTAATGAATTGAAGCACCTAACATTTTTGAAAAAAGAGTCACATAAACAATATAAAAAATTTGGTCGAATGGAAGATTACAATAGGTTTGTATGGGTAAGAGCTGAATGCAAAGCATTGTCTACAAATTGTCATAGACTATATATGCGGTCCATAGAGGACAATCTCAAATTAAATATTTCTGGACATATATAAAATCAAAGAAATCTGAAAAAGGTATTCCAAAAGATAAATTTAGTGAAAATGGACAGGAAATTGTGAATTTATTTGCTACTCACTTTGGTTCAGTTTATACAAGGAATAACTGCAATATACCGTATCTGCCCGAATACAAGCCGAAGTTTTCTGTCAAAATCTATCATGAAAAAATCACCCCTCGGCTTAAATGTGAGTCCGAGGAAAATCTCAAAGTCTCTCATTGCCTTTGCGTTCAAATGAGAGTTCTATATTTTTCGTAAAGTAAATATTTGACCTACGATGAATATATATAAAAATATCTTGGCGAGATCGCTTGCGTAAATTGACGGTTATGCAAAATGCGTTGACAGCTTTGAATGCTCAACTGTTTGAATTTCGGTAAAACTTTAGATAGAACGTGTATAATTATAAAAATGCAGTTTCTTAAGGCAATGTATATGCTAATTTCATTGGAAATAGACTTGGATGAAAAAATATCTTGGCGAGATCGCTTGCGTAAATTGAAGATGAATGAAATTATTGTCACTGAATGTGGAACATTATTCAGCAATGCAAAATTATTAATTGGAGTAATATTTCAAAATGTCAACAACTAAACCATTTCCCACATATTTCTTCGATCTTGAATAATGTATTCTAAGATGTGCATGAATGCCCAGCAAGCACACTTCAGCATAAAATCTATGAAATTTACGTTTTTGCCAAAAAATTGTGGAAATTTTTGGGGGGTCGGCTTAAATCCGGGGTCAGCTTCTATTCAGGCAGATACGGTACCTCAAATCTCCACTTGTGATAAAATATATGTAAACTCATGTAATGTTACTTTATCCAATGTCCTTAAGAAGTTGGAGCAATTGAAAGATTCCAGATCATTAGGTTCGGATGGAATTTCACCATTTTTCTTAGAAAATGTAAATTTGCTTTGATTTCTTCAATTGTAAATCTGTATAATCTCTCCCTACAAATAGGTAATTTTCCAGACTTTTGGAAAATTAGTTACTTGAATCCATTCCATAAAAACGGAGAGAAATCAAACATACAAAACCACAGAACAGTTTCTAAGTTATCCCATATTACTAAAATATTTGAATCAATAATTGTAGACTATTTAACTGCTCATTTCAAGTTAGTTTTAAATGAAGAGCAACATGGCTTCATTGCAGGTAGATCTACTTGCACCAATCTGCTGTGTTATGAACAGTTTTTACTGGAAGCACTTGAACAAAGAACTCAAGTTGATTCCTTTTACACAGATTTTAGTAAAGCATTTGATTCGGTTAATCATAGTATTCTAAGAAATAAACTAAAAGTCAATGGAATGCTATCCTGGCATACTACCTATATAACAGGAAGAACACAAATTGTCAAAATTAAAAACTTTCATTCTGAGCCCATTAAGGTGACATCAGGAGTGCCCCAGGGAGTCCTTTTATCACCGTTACTTTTCAATATTTTTATTAATGACATTAAATCAATCATGTGTAACTCTGATTTTCTGCTTTACGCTGACAACCTGAAATTTTATAGAAGAATATCCTCAATTACAGACTGCTACTTATTACAACCTGATTTTCATAACTTCCTATCATGGTGTAACTCAAATGATCTCTCTTTAAACTTGACAAAATGCAAAGTAATGAGCTTCTACAAAATTAATAATCCCATAATTTTCCCATATAAAGTTGACAGTAATACTTACTTAGACCGTGTAGACAAAAAAACGTTGATTTCAAAGGACACATTGATATTATTTGCAGTAAAGCCCTAAAAATGCTAGGATTTGTAAGTCGAAATATAAAAGGATTTCAGGATAGCCTAACTCTCAAAGTACTTTATTGTGCACTAGTAAGGTCAATACTTAAATACTGTACTGTTGTCTGGTCCCCATCTTATTCGTCCTCCATCTCTAGGATAGAAAAAGTCCAGAATAGATTTCTCTGTCTATGTGCTTATAAACTCTGACTTAGATATGGACATTATACCTATGATTCCATTCTCTCCCAGTTAGGTTTAAACACACTCTTGAACCGCAGACAACAAAATGACATTGTTTTCGTTTAAATTAATAATTTATTACATTGATTGCCCACATTTACTGGCAGCTATCAATTTTCATGTTCCATCTAGATTATTAAGAAATAACCCTTATTTTGCAAGTGACTGGCATAAAACAAATTATGGGAAATACAACCCGATTAATCATGCCATGATATTATCAAACACAATACCTGGATTGGATTTCTTTAATTCCCCCTTAACCTCTATGAAAAAGGTATTGAGATTGGGACATCAACAAACCATTGACTGTGATCATAATTAAACAGTTCCTATTTTAATTTATACATTTATTTGTTTTTCATTTTTTAATTATTTATGTAAAGTCTTTGTCATCAATGAACCCTGGACTGTGATTATAATTAAACAGTTCCTATTTTAATCCCTATATATATATATATTTGTTTTTCATTATTTATTTATGTAAAGTCTTTGTTACAAAAAGGTATCTGATATGTTTTATACTACTACTACTTTGTACAAAGGAATGATGTTAATTAATTGTCAATATGTGAAATAATTATACATATAATATCCCAGATCTCTCTGTCATTGTAACCCTCTTTGAAGCTTAATATCTCGCAAATTAATGAACCGAATTTGATGTGATTTTCAGGATAGCATTATGACATAATAAAAATACGTTTTAACATATTAAACTTGAGATCAAAGACCCGGGTTCGACTCCAGAAGATAATTTCCATTTCCCATAAGGTAACACATAAAAAAAGGACATTTCGACGTGTAGCCTTCATTCTTTTTTAGATTAAAATTAGAAAGAATTGACCTACAATCTTTGGATATAAACCATTTTGAAGAAAACATTATAAAGTTTCTTATTCTGTTCATCTTCTTCCGCCTAGTTCGAATGTAAACGTTTAATTCACAGTTTGAGGAAATCTTGCCATTTTAATGGGATGTTGCCTTGCCTACTAATTTCATTATTAGACCTCTATATCATATTATTAGTTCAATTCTTATGGGTATAAACGTGCTTTGAATGCTTTTAATATGAGAGAGGGAGGGAGCGAGAGGGAGAGGGAAGTAGAGGGGGGAGGGGGAAAGATGTGGAGGAGAAAGAGGTGGAGGGTAAGAGGGGGAGGGGGAGAAATGAGGGGGAGGGAGAGAGAGGGTGTGAGAGGGGGGAGAGTGAGGCAATTATTTTAAGTTTAACTAAAGATAGCCCAGAAACAACAGAATATTCACTAGAAATGTTATATATATGACAAAATATTTCATATGTGAAAGTGAGATATTAATTATTTTAAATGAAAATAATAATAATCTATCTATAATTCTTCCATTGATATTTCAACGGGCATTACACTAGTTTTATATACTGCTTTATAAGACTATAATGTTTATATACCGACATGTATTTTATATTCAGGCTGTAATAAGTGAAACTCAATTTACTCACTAAGTATTTAAATATGAGTGGATGAGCTCACTAATCTGATAGCAATGTATTATACTTCATTTCATTTCATGGGCAAAGAGTGTTATACTCCAAACCCGTCAATAAAGATTATTATTATTATTATGACAGACCCATTGCAATACCATCAGTACTATCAAAGGTTTTAGAAAGCCTGGTAGTAGACAAACTGAGCCTGATCATCAATTCAATAATTGCTGAGGAGCAACATGATTTCAGGCCAAGATTATCAACGTTAAGCAACCTTTTAGTTTTTCAGCATTTCACAACTCGTGCATTGGAAGATCATAAACAGATAGATGCAATATACTTAGATGCCTCTAAGGCCTTTGACACAGTCAACCATCATATCTTATTGGCTAAACTTGAGGCAGTGGGGATCTTTGGAACAATGCTAAAATGGCTTCGTAGTTACCTGCTTGACCGAAAAATGATAGTTGAAGTAAATAACAATAATTCTGTCACTTTTATAACTACTTCTGGGGTTACACAAGGTTCTTACCTCGGACCAGTGCTATTCATTCTGTTTATGAATGACATAAGCACCTATATTAACCCAGTGAACCACCTTCTATACTCAGATGACTTAAAAATATTTAAGAAAATTGAGTCACCAAATGACTGTTTTGGATTACAAAGCTGTTTAAATAGGATAATGACCTGGTGTGACACAAATTACATGAAATTGAATGTTAGTAAGTGCTATATAATGTCTTATACCAGAAATAAGTCTGCAATAATGCATAATTACTATATGGGACCAAATAACCTTACTAGAGTGAATAAAATATCTGACCTTGGAATTCTTTTTGACAGCTCATTGAATTTTACAGCACACATTGAGAATATAACCCTGAAGGCATGCCAGATGCTCGGGTTCATTTATCGAACTACCAAGAACTTCAATGATATTTACTGCTTCAAAATACTTTTCTGTTCATTAGTAAGGCCAATTTTGGAATACTGCTCTTCAGCCTCGTACCCATACTATGTGGCTAAGATAAATATACTAGAAAGGGTTCAGCACAAATTTATTAGAATGTTATTATACAGATCTGGTATATTCACCTTCAATGTAAATTATGATGAGGTAATGTTACAGCTTGACTTGTTAACACTTAATACTCGGAGAAAGAATGCTGACCAAATTTTCCTATATCGCCTATTAAACAACCAAGTAAATTGCCCAATATTGCTAGAGCAAATTGCTTTCCAATTACCCACAGTTTATACCAGATCCAATATGACTTTTTATGTGCCTTCCCTGGAAAAAAATTATACTTATTATATGCCTCTATACAGAGTGATGAGAGAAGCCAACCTAATGTGGACTTTTTTAACTTATCACAGTACTGCTTTAAAAGGATACTAAAACAATAAATTTTTCTCTGTTAATGCATTTACATATAGTGATGTTCATATCTGGCATATTGATAATATATTATATTTAATGTTCAAAGTGTTTCTTAAGAAGTTTTTATTCATTTTTAATCTTGCATTGCATTATAATTA
This sequence comes from Uropetala carovei, assembly GCA_036926305.1. NCBI lineage: Eukaryota > Metazoa > Arthropoda > Insecta > Odonata > Petaluridae > Uropetala > Uropetala carovei. The sequence continues at coordinate 1,084,065 of JAXCHB010000184.1, forward strand.
GAAGTAACATGTGATATAATATAAACAGACCACATGATACGTTGAAAATATTTAATTACTATTTATTTATTTTCTCTTTCAATATACTTGCAATTTTTAATATATTAAATGTTTCTAAAAACAGAGTTATTCCATGTATTTTAAATTTTGTACTGTACAGTAATAACAAGAAATATGCGCCTTATTATTAATGGATCTTATGATAACTATAAACTATTTTTTTACTACTTATAACTTTAACTTTTGAAAATTTTTTTAAAAAATGCAATTTTATCAGTTTTAATTTTTGTAAAATTTTATAAATTGAATTAACATGTGCCATGTTGTAAACTTTAATTTCTTGGAAGTATTCTGTATATTTATAAGATAGTAAGCAGATAAATTCTAATTTGTGTTTCATTGTATTTTATTGGTGAAAGAGGGCAAAAGCCCATAATAAAGAAGTTATTATTATTATTATTATTAGATGTACAGTAGATCCTTCATTCAATGCTGTTGATGCGTTCCTGAAAAATACCCCGTTACTTAAACACATGACAAATGAAAATGAATTTCCAATAAGATTAGATGAATGATAGGATGCATTTCTGGCAAAACATTACTGCACATATAAATTTAAAAACGAGTTTTACGATGTTAATAAATGAAAATCATCATATAAGCGTTACTATAACATAACTTAACTCCCACGACTGGTCTCAATAAGTGAAAACTTCCACTTTGAAAACGGTTCTAATAAGTAATATGCAATTCGGGTTTTCATTTATTGTAAAAAATTAAGAAAGGAATTAAAATAAGAAAATAAACATGGACCTGACCTAATCAAGTTGAGACTTTGGACTTGTAAATCATGCTGAAGAGTTGAACTGGACACAATTTCATTCTCTGCCCTGATTGTGACTCACTGACGGGAGGTCCCGGTGAACTTTTAAAGAATTGGTCTAAGGACAACTGCATTGAAATGTTTACATTTTTTCCAAATGTGTTTTTCAAGTGTCAATATGTAAACATCCTTTGTAAGAGGAAGAATGGGGGAAATCCCCCTGGGTTTTTTACTGCTAAGTTTAGAATTGCAGGAGGCGAAAAAGTGAGAATTGAAAACTGGCAACAGCACCTTATGTAAATGCTCATTCCCCTCCCATCCTCCAGCGCCCCTTACTTGTCAGGGATCAACTCTTGCCGGCCCCACTATAGTGGAAAGTTAAGTTATTTAGGAACAGAACTATTATGATTGTTGTCACAAAGCCTTCAAACCCATTTATCTTGCAGGCCTATTTAGTTTGCAAACCGCGGCTGAGGGATGGGTTCCATTTAAGGCACCCATAATAACTTCAATGAAAAATGATGTTACCTTTTTGAAATAAAGTGAAACTTCGATTTTACGTTTTCCTTGATTTTATGCTTTTTCTCTTGATCCTGGCCGTCCTGGTGAATTATGCATAAGAACAATGTCAAAATTTAACAGATTTTACGTTTCCGCTAATTTACGTTTTCCTTGAATTTATGATCCAAATTTGAAGTCTGGATAATATGTATAATTTACACCAGATTTAATTTCTTAAGAGTTACCATAATTTTCCGATTATAATACACACACTAAATAATAGGAACCTTTATTTTTTATGAGTGAAATGTGAAAATTGTCTTATCACCATGTATAATATGCAACACATTTTTTGTAAAAAAGATCACTGTAATTTTTCACTTGGTTATTAGCAGTATCGAGACAGTTCTCGCCTTGCAGACAAGTGAGATATGTGCAAGAGTGTTTACGAGAACTTCTTGTCTATATATTTCACTTTAAAGATCGATACAATGTATAAAAACATGTCTCAATTTTGCACTGTGTAATAATCTGATCAGCTGGAATAACAGTTCTTGCCTTGCCTCCGAGCGAGATAATTTACGTGAATATCACATCTAGTTCTAACTGTCTCCATACAAGCTGGTCGAGGCAGAGCCTATGGGTGCAAGGAGTGCATCGCACCCAGGCAGCAAAATATTAGGGGTGACAATTCACGGGCAGAGGCAAGAATCTTTCTTAATTTTGTGTTCTTACAAACATACAAACATCCTTTACCGTTCGCTGTGTTTGTAAACTTATGTGATAGACCGCCTTCTAAAATAAAATACTTTTATCTAATATATCAAGACAATTCGTATACGAGAAAGTTTGCAAAATGTGTTTTGCACAATTTATTTCTTAAATTAAATACAACTTTTAATCATAAAATAAAAAAAATCTGGGCCAGGGTGCTTTTATAAGTCTGTAAGGGGTGATGTAAACTACTTGCACCTGTGCGGCAAATATGCCCGGTGCGGACCTGGGTCAAGGTATGTAAACTAATACCGTATATACCCGAATATAAGACGACTCTGATTATAAGACGACCCCTCCATTTTGAACTCCTAATAAAAGGAAAAAATTTATTATGCACACAATGACAGAGGTTTATTATACCATTGACTAATAAACATTGAACCAATTGAAATATGTATTCCAATACATTTGAATCGATTCATTTTCTACTACTACTTTTAATAATCGATTGTTTCCATTGATTTAAAGAATCGAATATTTCGATTATACTCTGCTTTTGGTTCCTCTGTCAGTCAAACTATTACGCACTGCGCGATTATAAGACGACTAGCAATTTTTCGGTGATAAACAGTGGAACAAAACCTCGTCTTATACTCAGGTATATACGGTATTTGTTGCTTGCAACTTGTATTGATATTTTCTTAAAAAGCGTGGCTTTAAAAAGTGTTGCCTCACAAACACCATGGACGGTTCTGAAGGCGACATCGTATGAGATGATGATTTCGCCGAAGTGGATAGTGAGGGTGAAGATGACGTTCTCAGTGATGCCATTTACATTGACGATGAGAGAGAACACAAAATCACAGATGACCTATTTGAGGACAGCAATAATGAATTCAGAGGCTAAGATTCAGACAGCTAAAAGTAAATAAAGAATTATTATTATTTTTGTTTTGAAATACTATATTTAAAGGAATGTTATCAAAATGCAATGAAATGTACGATTTATTGATAAAAATATATCCGAAAATATAAATTATTTCCTTACTAAAAAGTTGTATGCACTTGTTACCATATATAATACGCACCCTAAGTTTTTGTCAATTTTTCGTGAAAAAAATGTGCGTTATAATCAGAAAATTACGGTAACTTCCTTACAAAATTTCCCTCATAGCCTCTTTGCTAGATCCCTCGCCCCTTGTTCTTGTAGAAGTTGTGAAAGATTCTACGCCTACTACATTTCTGGCTGCACTCTGGGGAATAGAAGCAACAAGGAAGTATTTGTCAAGATTTGAAACTACAAATGACAGCGTAATGATAATGTGCAATGAGATTGAAAATGAATTACATAAGTTAAAAGGAACAGGAAAAGAAACAAACGAGTAGGTACAATTTTTTAAAGAAACAATAATAACAAGTTAAGAAAGTACTGAGAAAGCAGATATTATTAGAAGGCGATTTTTTTCAAAAAATAAATTTCTTCCATTGGTCGTTGTTTAATATTAATTACATTATAATAGTATAGCCCTTTGATTCCCATCAAAAGCTTATCTACCTACCCATATAAAAGCATTGAGCACGTTGCATGGTAGTCGCAGGGCCGCGCCAACCCGGGGTGCACGGCACCCAGGTGCCAACTAGTCGGGGGCGCCTTCCCATCAAGATATTTGTATCTTTGTTATTGTCGTTCATTTAAAAGGTTGCCCCTTCTTTGAAATGATTTTAAGAGTAGATAAATCTGAGAAATTCGCTCAATTGGCAATTGAAAGCTAATTTAAACAAATGTAGCAAAGTTTAACTGTAACCATTATCGATAAATTATTTTTAAGTTAGAGGCTGTCCATAATACGATTAAGAACATATCTTCGCTAGCATTTATACAGGGGACAGTGGCGGTCTTTTTTAGGATTGACTAGTAGTCACTTTGGGGGAGGGGGGCACCGCAGAATTATTTTGCACCCAGGCACCAAATACCCTTGGCGCAGCCCTGGGCAGGAGATTATTGAGACCCAGTAAAACTCCCACTTTTTTCAGATAAAAACTAAATATACGCTAAAACTACAGGGATTTGAATTCTGTCCTCAAAAATAAGAAATTAGTATTTCTAAACTTTCCGAAAGTTCGTCCTGAGTTCGAATCTTGATAGGAATTTAAAGAAAGCAAATATATAGAACTCATCACCGATTTACGTGCTTTCATTACGGGGCAAAAAATGGGATAAAAAAATTGAATTTCTCTAGACTGAACCTTTCAGAGATATTGTCTGCACAGTTGGACGGTTGGATAGACAAAGTGAATACCAGGGGCAGATCCTGAGTAACTGGCTTGGTTTATCACAATTATTTTTCCCCTGCGAGTGTCTTTAAGCATGGTTGCATACTCTTAGGGGCAGCCTCAATAGCATTTTGTCTGACCTAAAAGGAGCATGGGAAATTTAATGTTATTATTCAAGATGAATTTAATACTGGAAGGCAACAAATAAGCCAAACTAAATACTACATGCAATGGTATGAAAAATTTACCCACACACTTAAATCATATCCCTTATGACCAACTTCATTTGAAGTGGTTAGAAGGCTGGCACGATATTATCCTTGGAAATAGGGCAATGTTTTTCAGTTCGTTTGACAAAAACTGAGAATGACATTCATAGCCTATCACTCTTACCAGCAGTTTGTTCTTTCGGTTCCCAGGTATTTACCACACGAGAGGAGATTCTGCTATTTTTAAGTATGCCCCCCCCCCCCCCCCCCCCCCCCCCTTGGGAGCATATTTAATCCTGAGATATAGGTGAAGGCAGTAAGACGTTCTAAGTGTTCCCAAGAATGCTCTTGCTCCAGGAAAGAGGGCGTGGATATGGAAATGACGGAAAGTGAGAAGCAAGTGAGGAAAGGAGAAGGGTCAGTTCCCTTTCCAAGAAAAGCTCGGAGGAGGGAGGGGTAAAGAATGGCGTGAGAGGTTAGGGTGACCGCTGGTCAAGAGAAAATCTTTTTGTTTAAAATATCCTATTTCCATGAGAAGGGGTTTCAGTTGAGGAATGTCCATCACTTCCTGTGTCTTCCGACCTCCACGTGATCTTTCGGAGACTTCCTGGACCCCTATAGCGTGGGAGGAGGTCGAGGTGACCAAGAGAATGCCCGTTTGTTTAAAATATCCTATTTCCACTTAAAGGGGACGAAGACTTCAGCTGAGACTCTTAAAAGAATACAATTGGAGAAGTTGGTTAATTGGAAAAGAAGTCTCGATGAGTAAGGAAGTTTAGTAATGACTGTATCCCATACTGTGTAAATGTGCATCTTTTGGAATAATACGAGCAGCCGAGCAATATTTACGCTACAGATCATGAACATCGACCAATCGCAGTGTCTACGTGTTTCTTACTCCCGCTTAACTCCTCTTCACGCACATACATACATTGTCTATGACTTGGCGCCACGATCAGTCAATATACTTTAATTCACACACAAAGTAACAAAGTACACATTTTCTTCACTTTTGAACGCCCCTGGTGACAGACTAGGCTGGTTACACCTCTCTTCTTTATCTGAGAGTGCACCATTTAGATTATACCCAGGAAAAACATAAGCCTAAACAACAGAATAGGTTATAGATGTAAGATAGGCTATTCACATTGCCGTGCAAGTGAAAAAGTAGAGTGAGAAACTGCCATTTAAAAAATCTTTAGTTTACCCCTTAAAACATAGCTAAATGTGAGTAATAAAAGGAAACAAATTACAATATTATTATTTGTGAAGAAGCCGTGGGAAAATGTACATAGTGAACAAAGTGATAGTGAGAAAATTAATTTTAGTGAACAGAGTGACATTATCGACAGTGCATCATTGCAAGAAAAAGAGCCGTGCTCATCATTTGCATTGGTTACGGGATATACTCCACAGACAGGCACAGTCAATAAAGGTAACCCTAATGATATAGCAAATTTGTTGAAATTGAAAGAATATTTTTCCGGTCAGAAACTCCTAGAAGTTTTTAATAGTTTATGATCACCAGACGCTAAATATAAATTTCCTGTTAACAATATTAACGGCAGAAATTTAAGGTGTCAAGCACATTGGCTTGAAAAATGGCATTGGTTATGTTATTCAGAATTGATGGAAGGTCTATTCTGCAAATATTGTGTGCTATTTTCTTCATTTAAAGTAGGAGTACATAAGGGTCAAAATCTGGGTAAATTTGTTTCAGAAGCTTTCAACAAATGGAACCATATTTTGAGAAGCATAACAAATTATCATATCATACATGAAGCTTGGAAATATTTCATAATTTAAAGAAAATTGATGAGGAAAAGGTGCTTCCGAATAATTTGATTTTAAATAAAAACAAAGCAGAGGAAATAGAAAAAATCGGTACAACATATATTGTACAAACTTTCTCATATATGGGTACTAATGCGTCGGTTAGTTATCTTTAGAAAATGAAAATCGTATGAGCCTGTTTTTAGAAAATACAATTTTTGTTAAAGTTGCCCAAGAATAAACTAGCCTTATATTCATTTTTTGAGAAAATTAAAATACGTAGTATTATTGTAGATGTATACTCAAGTAACTGTACGAAATTTGATCAAAATCGATAGCGCCGTTTTTGAGAAAATCGAATTATTGTTCAAGTTGCCTAGAATAAACTAGCCTTATATTCATTTTTTGAGAAATATGAACTATACAGTATTATTAAAGACGTAAACTCAAGTAACTGTAAGAAATTTGATCAAAATTGGTAGAGCCGTTTTTAAGAAAATCACATTGTTGTTAAAAATGCGTAGAATGAACTTCCCTTAATTATTGAGCAATGTCAACCATTTCTTCATAGATTCTACTCTGTATGATAAAATGCCTAAGTACGAGATTTCATTCATTTTTGCTGTACCGTCTAGGCTCCAGAGCCAGTAACAGACAGACAGACAGACGGCACTGCGAAAACCAATTTTTCAGATTCAGCGACACCTAAAACGTGTATTTCCGTAAAAATCTTGAGGTCGAATTTTTTGCAAAAACAATACTTTCTCGATACTTCATATGAGAAAGTAAAAAGCAGAGAAATACTTGGCTCAGTAATAAAAACCGTTATATTTTGTGGGAAACAGGGTATCCCCTTACGAGGACATTTAGATTATGGCCCTTTAAATGTTGAAGAAACCCCTGAGAAAAATGAAGGAAATTTTAGAGCATTACTTAGAATGCGTGTCGAAGCAGGAGACGAAATGTTAAGGAATCATTTAAAAAGCGCTTGAAGAAGTTCTTACATAAGCTCGAGAAAACAAAATAAAATCATTTCTTCTATAAATGATATAATTTTAAGGGATACTGCAAATCGGGTAAATAAGAGTAAGTGTTTCAATATAATTGCAGATGAAACTACTGATGTTGCTGGGGTAGAACTGTTTACTCTTGCTGCTTGATTCATTGAAAATGATACAGTGCAAGAACAGTTGATTTGAAGAAGGCAATGAGTTATGCTGACTCGGTCATTGAAGTACTTGAAAGTTTAAACGTTAATTCTGAAACAGTTTTTAAAGAGGTTTTTGTAATGGCCATAAAGCTTCTGGAATTTGTAGGAGAGGAAGAAATTAAAATTCCAAGATGTGCCTCAATGCGATCAGTGTACCGCAACAATATTCCTGCTACATCCCCTGAGGAGTACTACAGACGGGCTATATTCTTACCCTTTCTAAACAATGTAATGGTCCAAATAAAACAAAGACTTGAAAAACATAATAACATTTTAGCTAATTTTGGTTGCTTGCTGACTCAAAATTACGATGATGAAACGGAAAGTGATTTTCTCAAGTTAGCAGAATTTTATTCGATCAGTGATGATCTTTTTTGTAACAATAAGGAAAGCATGCTTGGCGAACTTAAACTATGGAAACATTCTATAAGGAACAAGGAATTGCTTTCTGCTATTGAAGGGTTCATTTATTGTGACAGAGAGTTTTATCCTCACATCAAACTGCTCCTACAAATACTGTGTACACTTCCCGTTACCACTTGCACCAGCAAAAGATCATTCTCTACTTTGAAGAGGCTAAAGACTTATCTAAGAAACACCATGAAAAGTAATCGACTTAATGGTCTTGCATTATTAAATATCAACAGTTTACAGGTGTCTCCAGAAGACGTTTTGGACGAATTAAGCAAAAAACCAAGACGATTGGATTTTACCATTTGAGGTCAGAAATATTATTTTTAATAAAGTGCAGTAAGCTCTTCAAAGGCTAACCATCTTTCAAAGTGACTACTATTTAGTGGAACAGTTTCAAGAGGTGCCCGTCCTAGTACAAATATTTTCCCTGAGACAACTCCTCCGACCCGCCCCCTCGAATCTGATCACCGCCTTCCCAGCAGGCCAGCACATGAATCATCGACCACCTTCTAATAGCTAACACGACCACTGTATCCCCTTGAATGACTTTTCTGTTTTATTTGATTTGTTATTTTGACTATTATCAACCACAGTGAATCTAAGTAAAAAATTGCGAATGGATTTTTCATTATAAAGGGTAATGTAAATTTATTATGAAACGATTAAAAATTAGATTATTAGAAATCAAAGGTTTTTGGTTGATTTTCTTCTTATATTCCCTAATTTTCAGAAAATTTAAATTATGAGAGTAAAACTATGTAAACCGCTACTAAGAATCATAATTGGCCGATTTTTCCAGATTCCACTGAAAATACCAGTATTTAACGAAAACTTAAGTTAAGCATAAAACCAGGATGATTGGATTTCGCTATTTGAGAAACAAAATAATATTTTTAAAAAATTAGCACTCATCATGTTTATTTGGTTTGTTTATTATGTTATTTTTACTTATTTTTTTGAAGGTGTAATATTGCGTTAAACTATGTCTACTACTGCTGATAATCAACACTGGACTATTAGTCTACATTTCACTGTAATAATATTTTCCAAAAACTTTAGATATTATATTATGATATATTTATTATAATTGTTGTTACAATATTAATGTATGTGCTATTTAGAAAAGGAAACAATTTTTAAATGCAAGTTGTTTAAATAAAATCTACTATAATATATTTTGGTGTGTTTGTTCATGGAACTCCTCCTAAACGGTAAAAGCTAGAATAACCAAATTTGGTACGATTCTCCCTTACATCCTAACTTAGTGAATGGTCAAGGTTTGGTCAACTGGGATTAATCAGTGCTGCCAATATAGGGGATTGACATTTTTCCATAAGATAACACGTATGAATCCATTTCTTGTCTTGCAAGGTATTCTTCCTTCAAGCATTAAAATAGGTAAATATGGACCGATTTTTTTCGTTTTTGCTTTATTCGATGAATAAAACTCTATACTATCTTATTCCTGTGAAGTTTACATGTTACATGGTTGAAGTTTACAGACATACGCTATTTGTTTCGAAATTTTGTGGATTTTTCGTACCCCTCCCGGGCATTGCCAAGGTGGCCGTCATTGTTACATCTGATTCAATTAACTTCAATGAAGCTTACAAATAGACGAAAGTTTAGCGTTATTCGATTCGCACTTTGTTTAAGCAACGAAACGATCGATGTTTATGGATAGCAACGTAAATAGATACTGATTATTATTCAGGAAGCATTTATTGATGAAAGTAACTGAACCTTCTTTCGTCTATTGAATACTGGAATCTTACATTTTTTGTAAGTAAAATCATTATATTCTACATTATAACGTTTATTAATGTAAATAAGCTTACGTATCTGGTGTACATTTACCAGTCAGTGTTCAATCATGGACAACTATATGTTGCTTTTTCAAGACATAAAAGTAAATATTTCAGCGAGGCATAATTACACAAGAAATGAAGCTGGATTTGGCGAAAGTAATATGATAGGAAATAAAATTATCATTATATTTTAATGCAGTAGGCTCGGAAACGGATTGTTACAAGCAAATATGATTAATTGTTAAGAAAAGCTAATTGTAATTTAAAAAGTATCTACTATATATCTTAAAAGAGTTTGATGTTGTGCTGTAGTAGATTCATTAAATCCATCGAAATTCAATGGGAAATTCTTCTAGTAAATAATAAATGGTAAACTTACACATTTTCTGTGTGTGCCAAATATTTCAGACCCCCCCTTGAAAAAATTCTGTGCCTGCCACTGCTCAAAGTATGCACATATTTTTGTGTCTTTTGCCTTCTATGCATAGAATGCCGCAAATAACTTCATGTAATTTAATTTCAAACCAAGATCAGTCCGGGTATGATGTCAATTTGGCGTTGAATTTTGTACCATTAGCAGTGGAAAGCAATTGACTAAATCACCACCACTGTGGGTATCCCTCCAATTTATCAACTCACGCATGCAAATTAGTTCAATTTTCCATACTTTTTTCAAATGATATTAGTCAATTTGAGATAAATTATAATTTATTTTATTTTACGTGATAATTATCACGTAAAGGCAACCCTAACTTGAGTCAATGGGCTAATTTCTTCTTTCTGCAAAACAAACATGAATGTACTGTTTACTGTGAGAAACTTCGTATGACCACAGGATTAGAAGAAAATATTCTCCCTTTCCTTGATGATCTGAAAAGTACTGCTGTCAGTAGATTTGTCTAGGGTTGACATAGGGTGGCACAAATCATGATAAATTGAGTTAAATTATTATTAAGTTATTACTATTAATACTATATTATTCTTCCATGGAATAACCGAACCAGAAGTCTATGATTGCATGCCAATATCATAATGAGTACCACTAATTTTAAGTAAATTATTCTACTACCTAATATTGAAGTTGAAGAAGGAATACAATTATTATTTCCTGAAAAGTAATTAAAAATTTATTTTTTCCTACTTAACATGCCACTATTACTGCAAGAGGAACAATCGCACACATTGTCTTAACAATTTTCGATAGAAATACCTCTTAGTATGGTTTTAAATAGAACACACGGCCACTACCTCCTCCAACACAACCTTCTGGTAGATTGACATAAACGATTGCACTGACTCCCTTTCATCAGGTTGGGAATCCCCTTCTTAGTCTGAAACGTTTGGAATGTCTGTTACCAACAAAATCAGTGCGCATAACCTAACAATGTCAAAAATCCCTCTCTGCTGGCTGATACATCCCTTTTTCGAATAAAATTATTCACATCAGCAGGATTCTAATCACAGTACATATTATCCAACACTGTATTGACTAGATTTATCAATTAATTTACGTAGTTCAAAACCTCAAAATCAAATTTTCTCTCAATGAACGGGGATGATGCACCATGCACTTTTCTTTACTGATTATTTCATAGAACCATTGTAATCTGTGTGTATGACATTTTCGTCATCCTCCTCGTTCAATACTGAAAATTATGTCCAAATGTTAATTTTTGCTCAAAGCCTTATAACATATATTCATTACATGTTCCTAGGATCCTCATAAATGTTTATGCCCCTTGCTTTACGATTTAAGGGAATCAAATGGTTTTCTGAGTATCAGTAATACACTAAGTGACATACCTACTTAAAGTGAATTTACTTCATTTCATTGATTTGGCTCAACATTTCTAATATTAATTTTTTTATTACGTACCAAAATTTGGCAATACCACGGAGCAATACCACAATTAGGCAACACATCAGCCAATCCTACTACCGTATATGACCGAATATAACCCCCCTGTTTTTGGCCAAAAGCGAAGTGCAAAAGTTGGGGGGGGGGGGCTATTTTCGGGCACTAAAAATTAGGTGGGTACAAACAAGTGTGCAAAGCTTCAATAATGATGAATTTCATTCGAGTCAGTAAGTGTTTCTATCCATTGTAAGACTAAACTACTCGGGTTGCGAATATTTATTTGCAAGGCTGATTGACGTCAACATATAGGAAGGATTTTTCTATTACCTGATCGCTCTCATTATTGTCAAATAGCAAGTTTTACCATATTTGCCCGTGTAAGCCGAGACCTCGTGTATTCCGCGCACCCCGGTTTTTGGGCCAGCTCTAGGGAAAAAAATTTATTTGAGCCGAAAAAGGGTTTTTTAAATCACCAATTCCTATTTCTAAAAAATGCTACGCTCAAGTTAAGCATCTTCACATTCCTACGTGACGAATTTATTGGGTGATCTCTCTATATCGGTACTAGCAGAAATCTCGGTAGTCCTCTTTTGTTAAACACGTAACTGTTTTTGTGGTCACATTGGTCATGTTCGCAGAAATCACTCCGGTAGCGATCATTCTGCTGTACGTAATTTTCCAGCCATATGGTCACTGATCCCTACCGTAGCGGTCGTCATTTTTTTGGCGAACTAAAATTATGATCAGCGATCATTCAATGATCACCACGGTGGCTATGACTTTCATAGACGTATCATAGAATAAAGGAAGCACGCCGTATCTGAACATGGTAGGCGTCGTCTGCCGTGAGAACAAAACCCCCACGAACCCGAACTGGTCGCGCATGCGCCATGGCTTCCGTGACGATTGCAGCAGAAGACTTCGTCGAGTTTGGGGAGCACCCGTTAATAAACTTAAAACTCATTTAAAATTTTTATACAATGAATGAAAATGACTAAATACACCGAAATTCAGAAATAGAATAATAGATGCGGCATGGGTGCTAGCTTAACGTATATTTGTTTACCGACACAACATTTTGGGAAAAAAGGTGAGCGGCAAATAAAAGAATTCGTGTAAGACACGCACCCCCTCTTTTCCACCAGCGTTTTGGGAAAAAAGGTGCGCAGCTTACACGAGCAAATACGGTAATACCAACAAAATTAACCTTGCCCGAGAATGGACTAATTGCCTGGCTAAGCTCGTATTGTTAATTACACAAACGAAAGATAGATCGAAATATGAGCAAAGTGCGAATTTATATTGCTGCATAAATTGGTATGTTATTTCGACTTGCTAATATTGCTGCATTAATTAGTATGTTATTTCGACCTTTTAAAGTTTATTTTTACTCCCTAAAAATGTATTTTTGTTCAATTCCTTGTCAAATATCTCTCTCGTTAGTATACCCTCTGAATTCTGAGGAACAAATCTGAAAACCTTAAAATTCCAATTAGCATGGCGTTTTATCACTCGCTAATTGGTACTTTTTTATTAAATGAGTGCAAGTTTGATATTTCTTCAAATTATACAACATGTTTCATGACATTAAAGTCCTAAAAATAATCGTCCTTTCAGGGTATTAAAATATTTTCTAGATTTGTGTGAGAAAAATGGGTAGGGGGGCTACATTCGGGGGGGGGGGGGGGGGCTATATTCGGTCAAATACGGTATATCCTTCACTCTACCCCTTCGAGAAGTAGATGGAGAGGAGGGAGTTTTCTTTTCCCCTCAACTTGACTGCTAAGATTTTGCTAGCAACCTACAGCATGGAATACTAGCCTTACTCCCTTTTGCAACCCACACCATCTATTTGCTATGTTGAGAGGCAGCGATGACATCATTATGACTCTACCTCTAAAATTATGCACTAGGAGATCTTTGAGACACCACCACTTCATAAAAAATCGACAGGTGGTTGATCTGACAACAATGCACCCTGCACTTGCATCGCATGCGCGTTCAAAACTGAAATATTGTAGGTTGGTTAGGCTTTCAGAATAATTTTTTGACAGTTCATCAAAAATATCTTCTGAAGTGTGTGTATAAAGCATCTTATAATTGTGATTCCTAGATGTCATATCCATTTTCTTTGATGAAGCATTCTTCAGTTCTACTTCAGACTCTTTCTCCTTGTTGTTGACTTCCTTGGCACCGTTGATAGGCATCAAGTCCTCGGCACTTAGTTCCTCACGATGTAAATTGAGTTCATCCATGATGTCATCTTCCCTCATATCTGCAAAGCTTTCCCATCCTAGCTCGATGACATCTTTAACTAATGGTTCAACTTTGGTAAAGTCGAATAAGTCAGTCACACTCTCGTTAAACAAATACTTCCACACAGAATTCAAGTTCGATGACTTGACTTCATTTCACGAATACCTGATGTTTTTGATAGCATTTTTAATGTTGTATACCTTCCGCCACTATACAATGTGAATGCATCCTAAATAGTATGCCTTGATGGTCGAAACTACTCCCTGATTAACTCACTGGAGAAGAGACGTATTATGGGAGAAAATGAAGCTGACACATTGGGGTTAATGATGGATAAATGTTTTGGGTGGCCAGCAGTATTAACAAGAATAAGCAATACCTTGAAAGCAAGATTCTCATTCCTATAATATTTCTGTGACTCAAAAATTTTCCTGTCATCTATGCCTTCTTGTTAGTTGCCCAATGCAGAATACTCCTGTTCACACCCTTTAGAGCACGTGGGCATGGAAGAAATAATAGGAAGTGCAGCTTCGATCTTTTCCCGAATACCTATAGATGTCTCTGATGGTTCCGCCTGGAGTGATCCTATCGGTCAATGTGAGTCTAAAAATACCCATTCCACACTCATTATTCAAACCATGGAAGAAATAATTAATTATTAATAATAATAATTAATTATTCTTCCATGATTCAAACTGTTCAAACCAGTTCGTTGGAAATCACGAGGGAAAGTGGTGGGGTTTTTCAGCGTTATGTTTTTCTAATTGTTGAAATGGAACGGAATGCTTATTGTGCAGCATATTGGTGCAACAATTTTAATGGTTGCAGGGTAGACAAGAAGATTTTGGATTTCCGAAGGATATTTCAAGGTGAGCTTAAAGAAGAGATACCACATAAAACGGAATACTTGTGTTAAGTTGAGAATTACGTGTTTTTGTTATTAGTCTTGATGCCCATTTCTGCTTTATAATTTAGGGCAAAATTTTGCCTGAGGGAGGATTTAATGTCTGCGGATATCAACTGTATGAAGAAGTATAGGGTCTGCAGTGATCATTTTACAGATGATGATTTCCGCAGCAGATTCCCTTGGCCTCTCCTAAAAGCGAATGCCGTTCCTAGTGTATTTGAAGGTATGAAAACAAGTTTGAGTATTATACATGGTATACAGTGAAACTTCGATTTTATTATATACCAGTTTTTCGAATTTCGTTAACTTAATCCTATCGTATTCTAATTCTTGTAGATGAGCTGAGGAATTCTGAGGATGTTTTACATTCTCCCAAAGCTCACTCAACACCAAACCATCTTGGTAAGTTTTAGAAAATTTTAGCATTTATTAATTTATACTGTCCACTTGCCTTTACCAATGAGTCGCTGGAACAAATATTATTGTTATTTATGAATGTATTTATATCCGGAAAAGAATGTTGTTTTTATAAATGTTGTATTGTTAGTCTTTACGTGAGTAAATAAAAAATCTTGCACCCAGTTGTTTTGTTTTAATTTGAGTACTAAACTTATGTTAAATACGTCATCTTCTTAATTCAAATGTACCGCCAAAACCTGCTCTGCCGCTCGAGTTTAAATGAGGCGCGCTTCAGTTCGTATTGACCACTAGATCGCTCTGCCGCCAACATATTACCATTGTCCTTATGGGAGCTGCACTTCCTATTATTGTTCCATGACGTGGGTTCTTGGAATGATACAACAATAGTGGCTTGCATTCAAGATCTCCAGCCACATTTCCACATAAAAGGAGGGTCAACCTATCTTTTGCCGCTTTAAAACCAAGGTACTTTTCTCTGGTAATGTAGGTGCATGATGGCATCCTCTTCCACAATATCCATGTTTCGCCTGCATTGAAAATTTACTGCAGACTGTACCCTTTGGCAGCTATCACGGTTTGCTTGGTGAATGTATCAGCCACATGATGGTCTGCACTTGTAGCTTCCCCAGAAACTTTAATGCTATGCAAATTTTGGCAATGGATTGATTTCTCAGACCACGGTTTATTTTAAGACTATGGGCTCCGCCCCTACTCACTTCGATTGCCTCCGCTTGCTATGCCTTCTCGTCTGCTTCACGGGCTTGTTGGCAGACTCTTGTGAGAGTTGAGAGGAAGGTGTGAAGAGGGGAAAAGAAATAAAAAAATCAAATACATTCATTGACTCTTGATTGTAGCACTTCTTTGAACACGATATTTGAAATCGTGTCCTCTTGTCCAACGCCCAGGTAGATCTTGGACCTATCTCGATCGTGCTCATGATAGGGCCACATACAGTTGACTGTGGCTGAATAGAGGCTTATCTAGATTGATGTAGAGACCGACTCTTAAGAAGCTCTGACCCTGCGCCTTATTGATGGTCATCACAAACTCAAGCCATATGGGGAACTGCATCCTGTACAGGACGAACAGCAGTTTGTTGTCGTCTTTTGTTGAGAGTTTGATGCGAGGTATGGCCACGATCTTGCCTCAGCGATCACCCGTCATTACCTGCCTGAACAGTATCGTCTGTTCGATCTTGCGGATGACTTCACCTCCGTGAAGCATCTGAAGGACTGCGGTTGGGGGCGGGGCTTCAAGAGCGAGATGTTGGTGCCTGGCCTCCATCGTGAACAGACGTGCTTTCACTTTTGCTTTTGCTCCCGCTGCTGCGCTCTTACCTGCCATATCCCATAGTATAGCTGTCTTTGGCTTGCTGTAGCTATAGTTTAAGTACCTTTAGTTATATTATAATTTAGTTTTATTATTATTATTTTTTTGCATGTCTTAGATTATTCGTCTTAATTGTAATCTTTATTCGGAGAATATCCGGAGTTCACGTCTTTATTTGTAGTTTATTCTTAGTGCTCCTACTTATAATATCTCACATTACCAAATTTAAATAGATATTTTCATATTATTATCTAATATTTAACTAACCTGGTTAATTTAAGGCTAATTTAGTTTCAACTTTGTTGTTTATATATTATATGTAGTGCTGTTTATTCACTTTCATGACTTAAGTTTTCGTTTCGTTAATTTAAGGCTAATTTAGTTTCAACTTCATTTTTTACTTATTATATGTAGTGCTGTTTATTCACTTTCGTGACTAAGTTTTTGTTTTTTCCTTCTGAATTTATATACGATCTTTATTGTTTTATTAGTTCTACTATCCTAAAGTTCTGATAATACCACGCTTTTTTTTCTTTTCCTTTTAGGTGTTTAGGTGTTAAGTGCTTAAGCTCTACTAACACCTACTTTAGGGATAAGTTATTTTATTTAACATTCACGAGTATTATTTTCGTTCTCGTAGATGTAATATTTAGTTTAAATAACAGATTTTATTCCAGTCTATAAAATTTAGTGAAGCAAAGGTTTTATATTTTTATTTGTGTAGTTCAGCACCCTCCTTTCACTTCCTATTCTTGTAGTTGACCTTGACTCAAGGCTTGCAGGTTGTTTGTTTTTCACCAAGTAAGGCCCCTACCGTGCGGGTCAGCGAGCTCAGTCCTCTTATCGCCAAACTCATCCCCCTTTTCTGTTGGAGTTGACGTTTAACTCATCTCATTGTCAGGCCAAGTAACTCTTTTCACTGTAGACAGTCCCAATTCGCTTTCTCGCAACAAAAAGTAATACTTTTCCAATCCTCGCGCTCCTATTTCCTATCTAGCTCTCAAGTACAGACACAAATTAAATTTATTAATCTTAGTTAGGTATGGCTTCCCATAGATCTTCTGTTGCTCTTTTCAAAAGCTCTGTTGAATGTTAGCTGCTCCAAGCGCGCATCACAGAACTTGAGAGGATGGTGGCAAAGCTCCTCTCTAAGGTAGCAGATTTGGATGTTGCTCGGAAGGGGAGTGAAGATGCGGGGACCTCCGAGACACCTTGTCGTACCAAGGTGGTACCTTGGGCTAGCTCGACAGCGAATGCTGGCTGGGTTGTCAAAGAGAGAGCCGTGGTCGACACTAACCCAGAAGGGATGGCTTCATGTCCAAAACCCGACAGTTGGAAGGTGGCTACCCGAGGTCGCGGGGGAGTAGGGCGGTCATGGCAGGGAGATGGGAAGGTGGAAGGAGACCCTATCTCCGTCAAAAATAGATTCAAAGTGCTCTCAGAGGACAGCACAACGAATTCTGTGGCCGAATCCGCTCCCTCTGCCTCGAGGGACACTGCACCTAGGGGATTGGGGGAATATTGTTAATAGGTAGCTCAAACGTCCGGGAAAGGGATCGCTGGGAGGGTGCTGAGCGTGTGTTCTCCTGGTGTATTCCAGGCGGAACAGTACCTCAGGTGACGAAGGCGGTTCGGGCGGCGACGAGTGGCACAGGATGCTCCAAGCTGCGGATAGTGGCGCATGTGGGCACCAATGAAGCGCAGGATCGGGGTTCTGAGGAGATATTGAATTTCTTCAGGGATCTATGCTCCGAAGTACACCGACTCCGACGGGTCATGGGGATCGACATACGCCTGACCGTATGCAGCATGGTCCCGCGGAACGACGGGGGTTTGATGGTTTGGAGTTGAGTGATCGGCTTGAACCGGAGACTGTGGGGGAATGGGAGTAGATTTCGTGGACCTCAGGCCGGTTCTCGAATCGTGCAAGGTATCCCTTAACCGTTCTGGAGTTCACTATACTGCCGAGGCAGCACAGAGGGTAGGTGGTAGGATATACGAGCATAGTAGAGTTTTTTTAGATTAGAGAGTAAGTTAGTGAGCAGGTCATATATGGGGAAATTAAAGACTTGCGCTAATTATCATAATAAAGTTATTAATTCTGACCATAGATCAAAATGCAGCTCGGCTTTAGGGCACAATAAATCATGCGATAATACTATCAGTAATAAAGCCGCTGTTAGAAATGAGGGATGCACCTTCCAAATCACTGAAAAAATTCCAAAGCGGCACATAAGTGGCTCCCTAAAATTTTTAACTGTAAATTGCCACAGGATCAGGAATAAGGCTGCGGAACTTCAGAATTTACTAGAACAAACAGAGGCAGATATAGTAATAGGCACAGAGAGTTGGCTAACCTCGGATATTCACAACCGTGAAATTTTTCCCTTACAATATATTATTCATAGACGAGATAGGACAAATAGGAGCGGTGGAGGGCTGTTTATAGCAGTGAATAATACACTAATAAGTTCTCCGGTCAAGTTTGCTGAAAACAATATTGAAAACACTTGGTGTACTATAAACAGTGAAGGTTTGGGAAACATTCGTGTATGTGCATATTATAGGCCGCCAGCTTCAGACGTAGAAGAAATATACAATCTAGAGGCTCAAATAAACTCACTAAAGAAGAAGAATAGTAAAAGCATTATCATAGTAGGAGGAGACTTCAATCTACCCTTGATAAATTGGCAGAGTTGTAGCTTCATACCATCTGGTAAGAATCGCGAGTCATGCGAAGCGCTATTAGACATCTTCAATAAACACTCCCTCATCCAGGTAGCCAAAAAACCTACGAGAGCGAACAATATATTAGATTTACTAGCAGTTAACATCCCAGAGCGTGTTTCCGAAGTAACTGTTGAAGAAGGAATCAGTGATCACCAAGCAGTTCGAGTACTTTTGGATATAGCTGTTGCAAAATATCGCAAGCCTAAGCGAAAAGTGTACATGTATAAAAATGCTAACTTTGAGGATTTCAAAGAGAAACTCATCAAGGATTACGTGGATTTCAGCAAATCGACAAGCACAAAAAACGTTGAGGAAACTTGGAAAGCATTTCTATCAGAAATTAGAATGGGTATTAATACGTATATACCAAGTAAATTTATTAGCGATAATGGGGAACCAAGGTGGTATAATCGGCAGGTTAGATGTGCCCTCAGACACCAAAGAAAGCTTCACTCCAAATTTAAACGCATCAATAACTGTAAGTCACAGGAGGAAGTAATTTCAATTTCACATAAGTACAGAGATTGTCCGACTAAGACCAAAAAGGTTACGCGCAAAGCACTAATGGACTTCAAGAAAAAGAGTCTTAGTGAACATCTAAGTGAAAGTCCCAAATGCTTTTGGTCATTTGTTAGAGAAGTTCAAGGTCGACGCCCAACCATAGCCCCGTTAATAAACGACAAAGGAGAGGTAGTTAGTGATAGCAGAGATAAAGGAAATTTGTTAAACTTATTTTTTCAGAGCATATTTACTACTGAAGACGTGAGAGCGAAGGTCGTGGTGCCCGAACCAGGCAAGGAAAAAATGAATGATATAGTCATATCAGCGAAATGGATAGCTCAACAGCTTAAAAATATCAAGTCAAATAAATCTCCGGGTCCAGAATAGATACCAGCTAGAGTATTCAAAGAGTTAGCACTGGAAATAGCACCTTATCTCGAAATAGTTTTCAGTAAGTCACTTAGTCATGGCGTTGTACCTAAGGAATGGAAATTAGCCTTTATAATGCCGTTACACAAAGGTGGGAAAAAAGACGACAGAGAAAATTACAGGCCAATTTCTCTTACCTCCCTATCTTGCAAGGTTCTCGAGCACATTATCGTTAGCTCCGTGATGGACTTCTTAGATAGCCAGAACTTGCTAAGTAAATATCAGCATGGCTTCAGGAAGACGAGATCTTGTGAAACACAGCTCATTCTGTTCGTTCACGATATACTAAGATCAGGAGACCGTAAGACTCAGTTAGATGCGGTTTTCGTCGACTTCAATAAGGCTTTCGATAAAGTTCCACACAGTAAGTTAGTGAAGAAATTAAATGACTGTGGAATTAATCAAAAGATAATCGAGTGGATCAGGGACTTTCTTAATGAGCATGAACAAATAGTAGTTATAGATGGATTTAAATGAGATTCAGTCAGCGTAGCCTCAGGCGTTAGGGTGGTCCTCAAAAGACAAAAGTTCGAAATGTTGGGGTGCTAAGCACTAATTTTGTTCTTTGTGTGGAGCATGTAACATGCTCGAAAGAGGGGCTTGATACCTCAATATTTGATAGGTGCGAAACTTGATCAAAAATGGCAAAATTCGGAGAAAACCCCCAAGAACCAATTTTGCCTCTCTAAATCGGCTGATATTCTTAAATTCTTTGATAACTTGGTAGGTTTTTTTTTCTGCGAGGGAAACATAAATGAAAAAGTAATAGATTACACATACTGTAGCTTCCTTTATTGTCATAATTTTTCAAGTGTAACATAAGATATTCTGCACTGTGGAGTAGAGACGAGTTGATTGTTGAACGACATCAATTTAAGGTGTGCACAGTGTTGCCTTCTTACAGTCAGGGTACTTTTTTCTGTACTCTTGGACAGCTTGGAGGATGTATTGCAGCTGGCCTTCATTTTTGGTCAAGTTTCCAATGTGTTCCTCTATGAAGGCCACTCCCCTTCGGCGAAATCATTTACTACGCCGCGCCGTGGTGCCTTACTGCAGTGAGAGCAGAAGCGTAACCACTTCTCGCTTTCCAAGTACGGGGGTCCGTAGCGAGATAGACCTGTTGGAGACTGAGACATTTGAAAAACCTCTTTGTATTTGATGTGACAAAGTCATCGAGGTTCTTCTTCTCAAGTCCCATGCACAGATGGGCAGGATACCGCTTCAGAGGGTCCTCAGGAGTGTCCCGGTCTAAGGCAGACACCATTGCTTGTCTCCACAGTCACATCTTTGTCAAAAAAAAAGCTAGTGCGACCAGCTCTTCGCTCAGGTACCACATTTGCCCATACATTTTAATTAGGGCAGCAGTGGAAAGCTGATGATCATGCTTTGTGAAAGAGACGAGTTCCTTAATGAGCTGTAGGTCGTTGTGCGGTGCCGATGTTGCAGCCGAGGCCAGAAACCACGCTTTCAAGTAAATATTCACTATGAACACACACATTCTTCTAATATTGCGACTTTCCGCACTAGAGAGCTTAAATTTCCGGCGAAAAAGGAACATTTTGAGGGAATAAAGTGCCTTTGACATCCACCTGGCATGATGGAGAGCGCCAGGATACCTGAAGTGGAAACCATGGGATAGAGTACCACAAGAAAAATGATCAACAGCTCCAAGAACTCTTTATAGGTGTCCCGCGGTTGAATGTGCTCAAGCTGCTCCTTTGCAAATGCTATGATGCTCTCTTCCTTGCCTTCTAGTGTGGATTTTACCTACACATAAATATAAGTGCGATTGTTAAAAGAAGAGTGAGATATTATATGATTACAGAAAATAGAACAGGATGACTTGATGACAGTGAAATTAAACATGTGTGAACGGTATCAGTCGCCAGCAGGAGGCGGCTTAGAAACAACAGCGCCCTCAGCGCTGCCGTTCAGGCTGGGCAGCTGGCGCAGCAGTGTGGGTGGACACTACTCTGTCAAAACAACGCTCTTGTCGCTATTATCGATCACATAACGAACTTTCGGTGCATTTTCGGCTTCATTTATCATTCCTTATGACAGGAAGAAATAAATGCGAAGCAATCGCCGCACAACTGATCAGTCAGTGCGGCGCCTGTGGTTTTTCACCGAATTTTGCCATTTTTGATCGAGTTTTGCACCTATCAAATATTGAGGTATCGAGCCTCTCTTTTGCACACGTTACATGCTCCACACAAAGAACAAAATTAGCGTTCAGCACCCCAACATTTCGAACTTTTGCCTTTTGAGGACCACCCTACTCAGGCGTTCCACAGGGAAGTGTAATCGGCCCCCTACTATTCCTTTTATATATAAACGACTTACTTGTTAGATAAGGTTATTAAAAGTAAAATCAAGTTATTCGCAGATAATACAGTAGTTTAAAGAAAGATTAACAGTACTAATAATCAATTATTACTTTCTGACGACTTAAATGCAATTATCGAGTGGTTTAAAGAGTGGCAGTTAGAATTGAACCTAGGAAAGTGTTCCTTTATGAGATTCTGGGAAAACAAAAACAATGACGCGACGAATAACACTGTTGAAGGCATCCAGCTAAAACTAGCCGATTCCATCAAATACTTAGGCGTTACTTTAACAAGCAACCTCTCGTGGGATATGCACATACGAAATATATGCGGGATGGCTAAACAGAAACTAGGATTCATCAAACGAATAGTAGGTAAAAGTGAGGAAAAAGTCAAAGAGACATGTTACTTCTCGTTAGTAAGACCGCTATTAGAGTACGCATCGAGCATATGGGATCCGTACGTGAAAGGATCAATCTCTGAGTTAGAAAAAGTGCAGCAAAAAGCCGCTAGATTTATCAAAAATTGTTACGATAGAAACAAAAGTGTTACAGGCTTGATACAGGACTTAGGATGGGAATCACTAGCTGAGCGCCGATCACGCTCTAGGTTAAAACTTCTTGAAAGATTTAGAATGCATATATTCTCCAGCGATGTCGAAGAAATAATGAACGCCAACTTATATTGGTAGAATGGACCATCCTTGTAAAATACGAGAGATAGCCTGTAGGACTGAGAGGTACAAAGGCTCGTTTTTCCCTAGAACGATAGCTGAGCAGAACAGAAGTTACGAAAAGAAATCAGCCGACGTAGAGTGATACTATTCATTATTATGCACTTTCCCTTGGTGCTATTGCACCCCCTGCCACAAACCATTGCGGTGGCTTGCAGGGTGAACTGTAGATATAGATAGATATAATGGATGCTGGACAGGGATTGGTCAAAGCGGGAACGGTGTGCGTGGAGTGGGGATACTCAATGATCTCGGTACTCAGTGATCTCAAAACATGTATTTCCGTTGAAATCTCGAATTCGATTTTTTCATGAAAAGAATACTTAACAAGTTAGAAAAGTGTATAGCATATCACAAATGGATGCATTTCGTGCAATGGAGTACTTGAAAGAAATGATATATTGTACCTAAGGGAAATACGTATTAAAGTTCTTTTCTTCTTCATAAATAATTCATTTTCTTCCTATTTAAAAATACTGCATGCACACATAAGGAAATTAAGCATTTGTTTTCAGATTATGTTAGCAACAATGAAGAAGTAACTATGCAAGAAAGTTCAACTTGAATTAAGACATTTTTGTTTGATTTTCTCGATAACGGCTACTCGTACGATAAAAATGTATAGTAAAAGAAATACTCTAATTTATTAGTTCTACAAGTTTTATTTGAAAATAATTTTGATATGAGCAATACTTTACAAGATATGATGAAAAGTTCATTTTTTGTTGCCAGTAACGTGGTACCCCTGATTGGCTTATGTTATTCATTTTTGTGATTTTTTTATTAGCTTTGATTTTTAAGTCCTTAATATCAAATTTCATGAAAATCTGTTTGGTAGAAGCTGAGAACGAACATGCAGACGGATGTACAGACAGACATCTAATGTCATTATATTACATGGAGACTACTCAAAAACCTATTATTTCGCAGAAAGGTTCCATTTTGAGTCATTACACATTCTCAAGTTATTTAATTTAAACTGCATTATTTTCAAAGGAACCCAAAAAATGCAGTTACGGTAAAATGTGATTTGAGCATGTCATGAATTAAAAGGTAATCTTATAGAATTCGTTTGTATTGAATGAGAAATATATGCAATTCAGTTGTATATTTCTCTTTCATCACCTTTTCTATGAGAATGGACTTTCTGACACTCTTCTATTTAAATAGAATATTTGGTACTTGTGTATTAACGGGGAGCCCAGCCCAGCTACTTAAAAAATGAAAATAAGAAGCAAATTTTATTTAAATTGTTTTATTTTTTAAATAACAACAGTTAGTACACTAAATAACAATGAAAATGTAACAATCACATTTGACTTTCTGGTTAATACACAAGTACTGGAAGGATATATTGACGAGCCTTCGGCTCACTTTGTTTTAATGGGTAGTCGTCTCCGGGCGCTACCGCACCCTTCGCCTCGCCCGGAACCAAACTATCCCTCCCTGTTGTCCGGTGATTGGATTTGTAAATGTCGAGATCGGCCAATCAGATAATTATTATTTTTATTTATTTTATGGGGGCTCCACCCCCAAACCCCCGAGCAACAGTAGTGCCGTTTGTTTTTTGTCATTTTGTTTACATTTTGTAGTAGGGGGGTACCCATGTAAAGAAGTGCCGATATTTAAATTATTATGAATAGCATTATAAGGCAAAGTTATTATTTCGTATCGTAAAAGAATACAGTCGTCCTTATTGCCATAAATTATATTTTGAATATGTTTTTTAAGTAGCGTTACCGCTGGGCTCCCCATTAATACACTGGACTCCCCGTTAATACACAAGTACGTGATTACGTGATTCAGGTTTCCTACTGACAGCTGGCAAGGAATTTTAAAAAAATACCTGATAAATAATGTGCTTATATTATTCCACTCATTTAAAATAATACCTTGGTTAAAAATTGGTGAAATTAAATGCATGGTATATTGCACCTACTGAAAAACACCAACTCAATACCTCATGCCAGGAGCAAATAATTGAGAAGGCGTTTTGCAGGTGGTCTGGCCCATAAGAGATGAATGAACAAATCTCATGTAATGTCTGCACCTCCCTTTTTGAGGGGAACTTTTGGGGGAATGGTGCAGGTATTACGTAAATACAGTATTATGTTGTTTTTTCTTAATTCCACATTGAGAAATAAGGTTAGGTGAATTACATGATGGTGTGGATTATGCGAGTAAATACGGTATTATTTTATGCATTTAAATACTGGTTAAAAAATTATTCTAAAAAAGTGTGTGATCCAAGAACCTAACTCCCTATTTCCTATAAACTTAATGCTTCATATAACACGATTTCATGGAACACAACTACCGCGCTAAGTGAGGTTTTACTGTATAGTATTAATAAAATGAAATATTTCAACACAACCAATATAAAACAATATTTGAATTATTTTTTAAAATGTAAGACTTTCTGTGTAAAATAAAATTAATATTTAACAAAAAAATGCAGTAATTCTTGCAAATTTTTATTGAAATTAAAAGAGCACAATATTATGGAATCCTAAACAATTCTTTCAAGACATGTTAATACATGTCAACAGAGCTATGCGTGATATGATAAGAATTAATGATTAACATTACCATTTGTATGTCAAAATTATGTACAAAAATAACCCTTCTACCGTCATGAAATCAATAATAGCATAGGCATGAGGTTACTTTTGGTATGCAGTAATTGAAACATTCATTCAAACATGATATATTATTTGGTGGATGTGTGCATGAACAAGAATACCATCATTGTGAGGCTGAAGCACCACAAATGATTAATTATTGACAAGATATTACACAATACCATACAACATTGGCTCACCCAAGGAGAGAATCTAACTTCTGGTCGTTGTCACAAAAATATCACAAGTAGCAGAATAAAGGATTTTGATAACTTGAAAAATTTTGTACCTAATAAAATATTTCTATGGAAATTATTTTATTTATACAGAGGCATTTATGGATAGATATAATGAAATATTTAAAAAACAAAATGAGTGTATGAAATGTAAATAAATATTACCTTTGAGTTATCTATTCCTTTAAGTAAATTCTGAGGTGTACCATTGCTGCGCACATTTATCATACAGTTCTGCATAACTTTTTGAAACAATTCCATGAATATTTCACACCCAAGTTACCTGTCAAACCAGATGCAGGAATACTAACGTTATCTGTGAAATAAATATATTTAAATGATAAATCTATATCCAATTTATATGGAAAATATTTATATAAAATGTCACACTGTACACAAACTTACCATTTAAGTAAAAAACTTAAAAGGAAAAAGGGGATAGTTAATTTACCCTAGCAATTTTACACAGATATTGAAATGTACTCTGTTTTAAATATTATATAATATAACAGAAACATTATATGGTACAAGCACTGGCTTTAGCCAGTCCTTGAAATGGAAAATGTTATGAAACGGAATGCTTGTATTGGTAGTGGAATGAAATTTTTATAAAACGGAACGCTTGTTATAAGGGATGGTATTTCTAAATGTCTGACGAAATGGAACGGTATCATCGAGCATGTGATGAGCCAGAGCGGCATT
The DNA here is from genome assembly GCA_036926305.1 of Uropetala carovei. Taxonomy (NCBI): domain Eukaryota; kingdom Metazoa; phylum Arthropoda; class Insecta; order Odonata; family Petaluridae; genus Uropetala; species Uropetala carovei. The sequence goes on from JAXCHB010000184.1 coordinate 1,110,843, forward strand.
CTGGTGTATTCTGGCTGATTTCTAGCACTGGCTTTAGCACAGTAAAGATAATAAAGAAGTTCATATTTCCATCTCATTAGTCTCTCAGATGGTACAAATTGATGCAAATCACCAGAATCAACCAAAAGTAAATTTAATATTTCAAACACTTTATTCCATTTTTTTGACAGAAAGAACAAAGCACATTACAAAATAATTATCTATATCAGATACATGAGCTAGATCAACTTTGGAATAAATCATACAAACATGAAAAGCTTTCTCTATACACCGAAGACTTCCTTAACTTTAACGGCCTGAAATTATTAAATTAAATTTGAATAGCTAACATTTTGGGATTTTTTTACAAACTAGTTCCCCTGTATATGTCCCTATTAAAATTCTTCTACAAATAGTATACATAGTCAGGAGCTTCCAAAAGAAACAGCTGCCACATGTAAAAAAGTTAGTGAGCCATTCCTAGATATGTTTTCTTAGGATAAGAGAATGAGCTCCATGTTTTTAGGCTTATAAGAAAATAAAAGCTAATAAAGGCTTATTAAAACTGTCACTCCATGTTAATACAGAGGTTAAGATATGTTTTTATAAATTTTTAATCTTAATGAAACAAAAATGTTCAATTTTTAAATAACAACTGGTTTACAAGCACCATTTATTGTGCACATTTTTAAGATTAAGATACAAAATGGACCAATATGAAAAATTGTCTTTAGGCAGTTTGAATTCTGTGCGCTATCTTTTATGACTTTGGAATAAACCATTTACTTCACTATATTTAAATTCCCAGTTGATATTGCTCCCCAGATATGTTGCATGAGAAACAAACTGAGGCGGAAGACAAAAATATCAAACAGCATTCAGTAATTTTGTAATTGTCCTGCATGGATACTTTCTCAATTTCCTAAGCTTTGAAACAGCATCTCAGGAAAATAAAACTTTTGTCATTCTCTTATGCTTGTTGTAGCATCGAGTAAGGTAGTAATCAAGAGTATAATGTGATGCATCTTATTTAAAATGAGTTTCAAACCAGATAATTTAGATTGTTAAATCGAAAATCATTCTTTTTAAAAAATGTAACAAGCCAGGGTTTGCATGTATCAGTTTTAGTAGTATTCTTTGTGGGCAATGATATGAATACATACATGTTTAGTTAAGTGCTTCTTATATATATAGTTACAAATTTTTGAAAATTTCGTCATAGCAGCTTTCACTAATTACTATATAACAATAATTTTTAATTAATTTCATCTTATTTTTTAAAAAATCTTGTCCTGCTTCCAATTAATCCCTAACAAGATGAGATGACCTATGGATATGTGTGTCTTGAAAGAAGTTTCTGTTGCTGGTGGCAAGGGGAAGCAGGCAGTTGTACATGGTGATATAAATGTAGTCGATAGGAATGAATTGTCATCACTTAACAAGTGGAGTGGGAATTCCACAGATTGGTGCCTTAGCAATTGGAAAGGAGCATGCATTAAGGGGCTGTAAAACTTATATTCCAGTCGAATTGTGCCAAAGGAAATTCTTTGAGCATTCACTTAAACCATGAGACAGATCTTTAGTACATAAAATCAAAGTTGTGCCATTTAATTGATGGTTCCATCCCTTCCACCACTATGCAAATCACCAACCGGTTCTACATTTGAACTCCTTCCTGCCCTGTCCCATACCTCCCTCTCCCAAAGGGATTTGTCCACATTGCTGTACAATGTTTAAACATGACTGTCATTGCTAGTTGAAATGGCATTCACTTGATGTTGTAACCACTTGAATTGTTCCCTCCAGACATTGTGACAGCTCCAATTTCACCTTCTTCACTTGGTGTGGCAGATCCTTGTTCATCATCAGTCATTACTGTGACCAATTCTCCTACAGCTTTTCCAAGATCTCCTGTTGAAAAACAATAAAATTACAAAATAACATTAAGAAAATATTCTTAATCTAACTTATGTATTAGGACCATGACATAACAATAAATTTGAGATATTTTAGATGCCAAGTCCAAAAATGAATGCAGGGGACCAATGCATTGAGAATATGGCTTAATCAAGTAATATAATAAAGATTAAGGGTCTATATCATTTTCTGTATTGATTTATTTACAACATATACTTCCATACAATATTATTGAAACAGTTGGTATTTGATTATTTAAATTTTTAAAGAGTTCTTTATTTTTAACTCTTGAACACCCCATATATGGCTCAACTTATTCAGCATTGTTTGATAATTTATTAATTTGAAATTTGTCATTTATGGAGATTTAACAAAACGAAACTGGATATAAGATTTAACGTAATATATGATATACTAAATTATCTTACAGCCAATATTATTGATAACACACTGAATTCAATTATAACATTTAATTTATTGAAATATAAAAATCTATTTATCAAATATTTAGTCCTTTTAACTTCATAGTGTAGCACATACAGGAGGTGAGGGATTTTTTGGGGTGATTCAAATTTGTTCTCAAATATAATACCGTATCTGCCCGAATACAAGCCGATGTTTTTAGTCAAAATCTATCATGAAAAAATCACCCGTCGCCTTAAATGCGAGTCCGAGGAAAATTTGGGTTATGGTTAAATCTCGAAGTCTCTCATTGCCTTCGCGTTCAAATGATGGTACTATATTTTTCGTAAAGTAAATATTTGACCTACGATGAATATATATAAAAATATCTTGGCGAGATCACTTACGTAAATTGACGGTTACGCAAAATGCATTGACAGCTTTGAATGCTCAACTGTTTGAATTTCGGTAAAACTTTACATGGAACGTGTATAATTATAAAAATGCAGTCTCTTAAGGCAATGTATATGATAATTTCATTGGAAATAGACTTGGATGAAAAAATATCTTGGCGAGATCGCTTGCGTAAACTGATGATTATGCAAAATGCGATGGCTTTGAATGTTTGAATTTTGGTAAAACTTTAGATAGAACGTGTATAATTATAAAAATGCAGTTTCTTAAGGCAATGTATATGCTAATTTCATTGGAAATGGACTTGGATGAAAAAATATCTTGGCGAGATCGCTTGCGTAAACTGATGATTATGCAAAATGCGATGGCTTTGAATGTTTGAATTTCGGTAAAACTTTACATGGAACATATATATTTATAAAAATGAAGTTTCTTAAGGCAACGTAAATGCTAATTTCATTGGAAATAGACTTGGATGAAAAATTTCTTGGCGAGGTCGCTGTTACTATATTTGACCTTTTGTGAAAATGAAGATGAATGAAATTATTGTCACTGAATGTGAAACATTATTCAACGATGCAAAATTATTAATTGGAGTAATATTTCAAAATGTCAACAACTAAACCATTTCCCACACATTTCTTTGATCTCGAATAATGTATTCTAAGATGTGCATGAATGCCCGGCACACTTCAGCATAAAATCTACGAAATTTACGTTTTTGCCAAAAAATTGTGGAAAATTTTGAGGGGTCATCTTAAATCCAGGGTCGGCTTCTATTCGGGCAGATACGGTAATTCCCAACAGTTGTGGAGTTCAAACTGTGTTTAGAAATAAATTCACCGGAGCATTTTTTTGTACAATCAAGCATTGCTAATTTGAAAAGCTTGGGATATAGGCTGTTCCGGACCACAGATAATTTCAGATTAAAAACAATGGGGTATTCTGGGGGTGGGGTATATGGTAAGACTATCATCTGATAAATATTTCATATAAATAAAAGTGTTTGTTGAAAATATAGCATAATTGAAAATAAAATGTCTACATATTCCAAGTAAAAGTTATGTGAATTGGAAGCATTAAACATCAATAATATACTTAATTCATTTTATTATGTTCTGTGCATGACAACCATCACAAACAAAACAAAACAATGTGAAAAAGTGATAACTAAAACTTGCATACTACCATATCGGCAACTATTACATGTACATTAACAATGTACATGTAATAATTCTTAATGTCATATACTGTTGTTGTTCCTACATGGTATATGGAACAAAGCTGCCGCACTGATGAACCTTGGTCAAGTTTCTTTAATAATACGCTTATTTCAGAATTGATAGCGTTTTATGCTTTTGCATACAATTAGATGAATTTCCAGCTTTATAACTTTCATTTGATCTCTTACAAGACATGGTTAGGGTAAATTAAATTGACACTAAATTGTATTTTCTTTAAAAATGCACTAGATACTGCGCTACCGCATGCGTGTGCACCTTTGTTTGTATTTGTAATGATTAAATATATGACTTAGGTTTGGAATAGACTGTAGTATCACAATGCCATGGTGGCTAGTCGGGAAAGTACAGTATAGAACCTTTTTGGTAAGCTTGGGAGATGGGAATAGCCAGTTATCTGGAATATATCATAAACAATGTTCAGAAAGAGCTAGAACTCACCGGAATGGTGTTCTGGTCCATCACGTGTCGATAATATCGTTCCGTCTTGTCAAACATTTAGTAATACCGTTTTGTTAACTTCATTTAATAAAAATAATATAAAAAATGTTTCTTTGCTTTTCTTCATCATAGTACATAAGGAATAAATCGAAATTTAACTCGATTGAAAATGTCCTATCAGTTGTTGCGCATTCACTGCTTTCATTTCCACTACCAGAATGTGTGTTCCATTTCGTAATACTTTCTGTTTCGAAAACTATTATAATACATACCTGTATTCAGTGATGAGCTGAAGCCAGCTTGCATGAGCCAGTTTTTAATTTTTCTCTGAATTTGTGAGCCGGTTGTTAAATTTTTAGAAAAAATGAAAATTTGATTTTTTCCTTTCAAGTACATTTTGTCCTATCTGGCATTCGAGTACCGACAGAGTATGCAATGGAATATACTATGAACAGGACACTTGTTAAGCTAGCCTAATGGTATTAATGACATAGAGCGATCTGTTATCCAAATTTCCTTATGACTTTTTTTTAGAAAGCTGGTTCTTAATTTTATTCCAGCTCATCACTGCCTGTACAGACAGACAGGCAAACGACTTCATTTAGGGCGAAATTGAGACTGTGAAGTCCCTTCTTACATTTAACTGTACAGTAATAGAAATACTATAGTATTAGTAATACTACAGTATTAGTGTACTTTCCAATATAAATTCCTTGTTCTCTTCCAAATTACGTGTTCACTTGTTCACTGGAGCACACCCAAATTATTAGCAAAGCTTTAAATTTAAATTTCTTTCTCCTAGCAAATTTTGGAAAAATGCATTATCATTTACAATAGCTGGTTAATTGGATTTCTGGATAACTGGAATCTGGATAAAAGGTTCTATACTTTAGTTGAGAATCTGTCATTTCGGATAACAGGTGGTTTTGGACTAACGAATTATGAATTAGTGACAGCAGAATTTCCCTAAGAAGGAAATATATGAAAGTGCTGCACAAAAGCCCAGTGACCCAATATACGATTCTGGGTAATTTAGAGTGAAATTCTTTATGGTGATTCTTGATACTGCAACCTCATCCATAAAGGAACTACTTGAGCAGTTGCAAGAAAATGATTCTGTAGTTGGGTTTTTGTTTAATTTAGTGAGGAAAAGTATGAAATTTCGTATAGGACTATTTGAAAATGTGTGAATTTGGGAGCCACTTTAACGGATGACACAAAAAAGACATCCTAGCTCCTGATATGAAAAGTTTTGTACCTGCAAAAAATGTCAACTTCACAAACATTATATCAGACATGTATCAGAATTTTTCCAAAAATTACATCTCAAAAGCAAATGCCAATACAATTACATTTAGAAACTGAAGCTAGATGTCAAGTGTTTGAAAATAGAAAAAATGTGCCTAATATTGAAAAAATTTTTAATTGGAAGACAAAGTGATGTGTTAACCCTTTGTCTGATTTGTCCATATAACGTATGGGCACTGCTTCAAGTGGTGTCTCTACAATGGTCCCATTCATATTAATAGAGAACCCAAAGAAAACTTAGGAGGAGCACAAGAACAAACTTTTCAGAAAACATTTGTTACCTACCAGCTGGAATGTCCATCGTAGTACACTTGTCACTACAAAAATGATCTAGGGAAAAATGAATGAATGAACTAAAAAAAATGAAATGAAATTAAAGACGATCTCACACTTATTATATATTGGCTATTTAATTTAAAATATATATCTATACAAAATGATGAAGGATGAAAAGCTTGCGGAGCATCTACCTAATGGTTACAGAGCACCGGTTGAGAAACGCTGTTTTAGATGCAAGTCTGATTAGTTTTAAAGCATGCATTATTGAAAGAAAAAATCTTAATTATGAGCCCTATGGTTAATCAATGAAGATGAATGGAAGAACCTCCGAATAACCATACAAATTTGTACGATTATTAGGAGGTTCCTCCATTCATCTTCATGCATTATTGAGTTCTAGCAGGAATGTTCAGTATATAAGTTCATTAATTCTTAATGAAATTATAGATATTTGCAACATTCTATTTTTAAAAGACCTTGTAAAAAAAGCAACGTATCAGTATGTTTTGCTGTTATTTTGGATGAAACAATGGACATTAGTGGTATGGAACAATTTTCTTTGTTAGTTGGAAATATTCCCACCTGCCATGTTCAACAGATTCCCGACGTTCTGGGAAGAGGAAGAACAAGAAACAACAGGGGGAGGAGGAGGTCGGCCATCACCTCCACGAATCCCACTTCCATTGCTTCCAATAGCAACACCACCACCCATGCCCACTCCATCCACCCAACGACCTGTTTGAGGCATAATAAGTTTCCCAAGAACCATAGAATATATACAATTCCAATGACTCATGTTAAAAAAGAAGAAAATGGTTTATATTATAAGTATTCAGTGACATGCAGAATCTTCAGCTTTCAAAGAAGTTGTTTAAGATGAAGTGGGACATGCACAAGATATGAAAATATCAAACTAAAAGGGGTTTTGCCAATGGATTATCAAGCACTAATTTATATGAATTTTTAAAAACTGAAAATAATATACAGGCAGTCCCCTACTTTCATACATAATGCATTGCTGAAAACGTGCCAAAAGTCGAACAATAGCCTTACATGTTATAATGGGGGTTCTGTTCCCAGAGGGTCAAAAAATATTATAAAATCTCTAATTATGATATAAATGTTTAGTTTTTTAAGCAGGGGCCTTTTAGACACAATCATCGATTTTATAATATAGAGAGACATGGCAAAATGCAATAAAATATTTAAATAATTACACAAATAAACACTGCTGTACAGACAAAGATGCTGACTCGGCAGAAACTAGTGGCTGGCAGCCAGCACCACCAATCGGTAACTCGAAATGTTCGGTCACCATTTTGCTGATGTATGAAAGTCGGAATTCAGCGTACGAAAGGTGGTTCAGAGATGTCAATGTATAATGTACAAAAGTGCGAGTTTTTTTTCATTAAAACATTTTGCTATTTTCATAGTTTTTTGTAATATTGCCTAATCATGGCCCCAAAGAGAGTGATGATTGAAATGAAAGAAAAGTTGGTAAAAAGGGCGAAAAAAGTGATGAGTTTGGAGAAGAAAATTGAAGTTTTAGATAGCCTTGCGCATAATGAATCTGCTTCATCAATTGGTAAATTACTTGGTGTGAACGAGCCCACAATAAGATCGAGAAGGAAAGTTAAGAAGCGATTAGAGCTAGTGTTGCAAGTGGTACTTCAACGAGTACAAAAATGACTTTTGTACCTAGGAATCCATATGTAGAGAAGACAGAGAAGGCTTTAAACCTGTGAATCGAGACCCAAACTTGCAAGAAAGTCTCGCTTAGTTCACTTGTCATTCGTGAGAAAGCCGAGCAACTGCACAATCATTATGTGTCAAATTGCTTCGTGGTCTGCTAACGGGATATCACCAACGTCATCAAAGCACATGTAGATCGGTTCCTTGCTCTTTAAAAAAATTTAAATCTGCTAGGTCACTTTCTAGAAACTCGTCTCTTCAGTAGAATGACTTAGATTTCAGCCAAGAAGTCATTACTCTTTTGAATTTTATTATATTTATGCATTTTGCTTCATTTGGTAATTTATTTGGTAATTTATTTGACGAACAGCGCCACTATGTGATAGCTCGAAATGTTTGTTAATCAGATGATGTACAAAAGTCCAAATTCGGCGTACGAAAGGCAGTTTAGGGGTGCAACTGTATAATGTGCGAAAGTGCGAGTTGTATGAAAGTCGAGGACTGCCTGTAATTAGTTTTTCAAAAATGTATTTATTATTTATAATTGAATGAAAAATCACAGTGATTGTGAAATTTTATCATCTTCAAAATGCTACATAAACTTGACTATATGAAAATACTTGCCCTGCAAAAAAATCCAATGTGGTCAAAAGACTGCAGCTGGCTTTTACTGATGGTAATTAGAATTCTGGAATACAGTCATGCCTCGTTTAGTGCAAAGGATTCATACCGAACGTTCTTTGCGCTAATCAAATTTGTGCTAAACAGACCGATTATAACATGTACTTAGTGCTGATCAGTTCGCAAAATTGCAAGGTTTGCTAATATTACTTTTTTATTTATTTAATATTAATTATCAATAAAAATCAATATTAATATAATACATATTAAATCTTTCGCAGCGGTGCTCGCGTTTATGCATGTAGAGCGCTAGGTCCTGCGAGTTATCATTTTCGTCACTGCAGCGCTCACATCTACACGTAAGTTACTTATTGTATGTATGTGTGGCGGTATTCACCATTTCCAATAATTGGTTGAAATTCGTCTGGAAACTTTATAGCTGCATCTTTATCAGCGCTTGCTGATTCACCTGTAAAATGAATGCTATGTATATTTGCGCGGCATTTAAAATTTTGAAACCAACCAGAACTGGCATGAAATGTTTCTGAAGAATCTCCACCCTCTTCTTGCTTTACACATTCAAACAGGGAAAGTGCTTTACTGAAAATGATTGCTTGACTAAGGGCCATGTGTTCATTAGAACGCTTAGAATCAACCCACAACACTAGCAGTTTCTCCATTTTTTCAAGCATGTTACTAACAATAAGTGATCGCGTGTTTCTTCTCAGTTACTGCACTGGCTGCTTCAATGGAACTTTTTATTTTCTCTTTATTTAACAAAATTGTATAAATTGTAGAAGTTGTGAAGTTAAACTTAGGTGCAATATTGATCTGATGCTCACCTTGTTCAAAACACTGAATCACTTTTAAGTTTTTCCTCAAGATTTATGTTTTCCTTGATAATTTAGGATTATTTTCTACACTTTGATTGCCTTTACTCAATTTTCTTCTTTCTACCGAAATTATTTCCCCCCGTTTACTGTTAAAATGTTATTTTGCCATAGATACCGTATTTACTCGTGTACCCCACGCACATTTTTTCCCGAAATGCGGGGGGAAAAAAGGGGGTGCGCATCTTACACGAGGATTTCTGAACAGGTTAAATAAATTGAATCGATAGTAAATTCTCTGCAATATGCTTGCATCTACGTTTATATTCGTAGAAGACGTCGAATTCTACGAAGTATATGCGTATTTATGCGACCAAGCAAACGTGTAAGTTACGCCCGCGCTGCAGGCAAAAACTCGAAAAAGTGGGCAGAAAGAATACGCCGACTAACTGATAACTATAGTTCAATGACTACTGAGGGTTTACTGGCTTGAAAATAGGTAGGTTCAAGTTTGGTCCTTTTCCCTCATCCACTTCAAGGAATTCGGAGTGGTGAAATTTTTTTGTGAATGAAGGATTTAATCGTTCGAAAGGAAGACAGAAATCCACATCTCGAGTGTTTGGACTTGTTTGTTCGTAACCTTCCAATATTTACTCACGAGACAATACGCGAAAAAACTCCCCATCCACCTAAGAAAGTTCCTGTTCATAGCTGAACAAATAGTTCGTGAAGCTCAACATCTGTTCGTAATATTACGTCAAAAACAGAAGTGGGGACGAAGTTGCGTAATAATACTACAAAAACAGTTAAGGGATTAACAAAAGAGGACTATCGGTGAGGAGATTTCTACTAGTATCGTCATAAAGAGATCATCCAATAAATTGCGTCACGTAGAAGGGAGAAGATGCTTAAATTGAACGACACTTGTTTCAGGGAGTGCGAATCGGTGACTTAAAAAAAGAAACTTAATCTGGCTCAAATTAATTTTTTCCCTCCGAACTGGCCCAAAAATAGGAGTTCGCAGGTTACATGAGTAAGTACGGTATTAAACTAAACACAGCAAATATGTCATTGGAACTGATTACGTGAAAACAGCTTTCCTTTATTTTTTAAGCAAACAAAAGCCAGCAAAAATGCGCACCAGAGTATTTATTTTATTAAAAAATAAATAAAAATGTATACTACGGGATTCGAATTACGCTATAACGAAATTGCGCTATATCGAAATTGCGCTAAACAAACATGTGCTAAACGAGGCATGACTGTAATAAGGAAATGAATATGTTCCAAAGCAAATGGCAATTTTAATTCACTTGATAGCAAGACAATTCTCAGAATGAAAATCATCTCACCTTTATTTTCTCTAGTGAAAATTTCTGCATTAATAAATGCACTATGGATATCACAAACTGTCAATAAATTGCAAAACAATCAAAGATAAATATAATGTAAATATTAATCAAATATTCTATTTCTTCCTGAAAAATAAATTGAATGGCATTTAGATCCAAGTTAACACAACAGCTGAAAAAAAAATTTGCAATTAAACATACAAGCTATGCGGAATGAAGGGAAATTCTCATTCAAAGTGTACGATTTAAAGCCAAATATTCCTGTTTACAGCATATATTCAAAATAACATATAAAACCTATTCTTACTAATACATACAAAGAACTTTCCCTTATACTCCATATTAGTTTTTACTTCATAACTTATATTATCAGAAATTTTGACAGAGAAATATATAAAAACTCTAAGCATTAGAATGAGCACATTCCACATACCTACACTGCTGATCACAAAGCATAATTGGAGAGTAGGATAATCCTGAATAAAAAGAGACACTATTTCCTATCCATAATAAGAGAAATCATTGAAATATCTATAAGACTGAACATTTGAAACAGGAAAGATAAGACAGGGCCAACATACAATACCCAAAAAGTTGAAAGAACAATGAACAAGAGAAAGAACAAAGTGCCATGGCATTTAAAGGACTTCTCTTGAAAAAGTTGGTAGCATTATTGGTGAAATACTGAGAAAGAGAACAAGATATTAATTAGCATACCTCCAAAAGAACTCTCTTCTTAACTGCAGTGAAAGCATATGCTCTAAGTTACTCTGCTTTATTAGCTTACATAATAATTTCATTAATGGGAGTGGGGAGATAAAATATCACTTAAAAGTGATATTTTTGTTCGATTGCAGAAATAATTCACTCTTCCATATTAATCCATTACAATATTACACAGTTGTCAGTCATTCCAGAAATGCCAAGTTAAAATGTTTTAACGTAAATAAATATGATCCCTTTAAAGGGAATCTCTTAACTTTAACTTGTAATCATTCATTTAAGATGAAAAGGAAATCAAGTCACTGAAATTGGTCCTTCACTTCAAACCAACATGAAAAATATATACCGTATTTAACCTATTGTAAGCTGACATTGATTGTAAGCCGACCCCCACTTTTCACAGGGGAACGTGAGAAAAATTCCATGTTGAGTGTACAAACATACTAGTTTTCCAGGTTTTGTTGCGAAAAAAATACAAAGTATGAATGCACTGGTTTTTTCAATTTGTAATTAAATAAAAAGGGCATCAACTAAAATTGTTATATTCAAGCATTCAATACAATTTTTACTAAAATGTAATTTGTCCCAGTAATGTCCCAGATTTTTAATCTCGCAACAAAAATATCCCGGTTTCTCTTTATGTCTTCTCCAACATCTCACATTTGACTCATCAATCCCATGGTGCCATTGTGCAGCAAGATTTGATGTTTCTTCCGTGTATGCTATCACTTTTCTCTTAAAGTCTGCAGAATAATGCGTCATCCCATTATGGGATTATTAAAAAAAACTGAAAAACTCGCCAAAGTAAATGACAAAAATTTACGCTTGCAAAGGCACGAAGAAATGATGGTTAGCTTGGGGAATCCTAGGATTACACACATATGCATACTAGAGATGACTTGGGGAATCCCAAAATTATGCATGGCTCTGATTTTTAAGGCCCGATTCTAAGCTGAGTGGCCATTTTTAAGGAGATAAAACAGTAAAAAAAGGTTGGCTTACAATCAATTAAATACGTTATGTAGTTTATATTTAATGCTTGGTCTATTAGTGTTTTACATAAAAAATCCATAACCATAACCATTTACCATTTGAGGTAAGAATGTTTTAGTGCCGCAAAATTACTTGGTAAACCAAAATTAAAAAGAGTGTGAAAGTAATGATAAGCGGGGATTGAAATAATAACTTAAGTTTTTAGAGCAAATATTTAGATTCTATCTTTATGACTGTTAATTCATATAGAAATGACAGTGATTCCTCCTTGAAATCACAAGGTGACTTTCATGGATATTAATTGAACTTCCTTGGTAGTACATAATTTAAAGTCAAGGAACGTTTGTAGTTGAGATATCAGATTTAATTTCACATGAAATCAACATTGGAAGGTAAAAGTAAAAAGACTGAAAAATTTCCATCTAAATTAATGTACAGGGCTGGCCAAAAAACTGCACTGCCTTATGACTGCTCTACAGGCATTTTAGTGAACTACAAGCTTGGATCGGCCAGTCACACGAATTGACAACGCTGCTGCTTCAGGAAGGGTTCTTTCTTTCTCCCTCTCTCCCCTTCTCTCTCGCTCTCTCTCTCACTCTTGTTACAACTGTCACACGAAACATTTTTCTCCATGGATTTTGTGTTCTGGCATTTTGATTGAACGAAAATATACATTTTAAAATTAATTAAAATGGAGACACGAACTCAGGCATTACTCATACGGACTTCAAAAAGAACAAAGTTTATTTTTTCACTCAAAATTGAATTGAATCAATTCCGATTTAGAATAAAAATCTATTAAGCTACATTTACATGGGTCGAGAAAGTGGTCGTGATTTCACGTGCATTATCGATTTATAAACTGGTTATGAAAAAAAGTTTAGATAGATTGTTATAATTTCATTTCAAATACAAAATGAAGTAAATATTCAAGGTTTTGATTGTTTAACGACACAAAAGCATCAGTAGTGCTCAATTTAATGAAACACAAATATACAATTAAAATCGTATATTCATTTGATTTTTAAAATCAAAAACTATTTTGCTGGTATGTAAACAACGCAATGGGAGAAGAGAATTGATATTAACTACCGTATTTACTCATGTAACCTGAGCACTCGTGTACCCTGCGCACTCCTATTTTTGGGCTGGTTTGGAGGGAAAAAATTAATTTGAGCCAGAATAAGTTTTTTTTAAAGTCAACGATTCCCACTCCCTGAAACAAGTTCCACTCAAGTTAAGCATCTTCTCCCTTCTAGGTGACGCAATTTATTGGATGATCTCTTTATGACGATACTAGCAGAAATCTCTTCAGCGATAATCCTCTTTTGTTAACCACTTAACTGTTTTTGTTGTAATATCACGCAACTTTGTCCTCATTTCACTGTTTTTGACGTAATATTACGCACCGATGCAGAGCTTCACAAAATATTTGTTCCTCTATGAATGGGAACTTCCCTACACGGATGGGGAGTTTTTTCGCATATCGTCTCGTGAGTAAACATTGGAAGGTTAGGAAAAAATGAGTCCAAACAATTGAGATGTGGATTTCCTTCTTCCTTTCGAATGATGAAATCTTTCATTCGCAACAAACTTTCACCATTCTGAATTCCTTGAAGTGGATGAGGGAAAAGGACCAACATTGAACCTAGCTGGCAAATGCTCAGTAGTCATCCTATATATAATTTTGGAAGTGTCTGTCCTCCCCTTTATCTCAAAAGCCGTTTGTTGTAGAGATATGCGGTAAACTGCATTTTGTTTCTACAAGCTAGGAGGTGCCTAGAAAACTTTTTTCATTTTCATGAAGTGTCGGGTTCGAATCCAGGAGACAATTGTATGTTCCCATAAGTTTAAACGAGATTTTCGATTTTTCAGAGTGCAAGGTTTTTTTCCTTCATTCACCAAAATACATAAATATGGACCGATTACACAGGCCTGCGTAGATTTTACTGTTTTGGTAAACATATGTGGTTTATATAAATATTGATGTGCTGAATTCGAAAATGGCATTCGTTTTGGCTTATCACGTACAGATTTTACACAATTCGATATTATATGGTTATTATCGAATCCTATATATGTACAGTGTTATACAATTTCGTTAACACATTGAACATTGAATAGAATGTGATAAAAAATTCAACACTACTGTCGTCCTAAAGTGGGATAGACTTAATGCTTCTGCTGCCTACGAATTATAACCTGTCATCAGCTATAAGACCTATGCCGCATGGACCAGATGTCCCGATTCTTACACCGCCGGCTGAGTTGGAGGATGTCGAATCCTCATCCAGCTCGAAGTTTAAAGCAGAGGAATATGTGTATTTCTCATCTGACAACGAAGACATAACTCCGCAGCTATTTACTGAAAGTGAGTTGAACGATTTAGTCCGGGACTTAGGTCTTACTTAGGAAAAGAGTGAATTACTGGGATCAAGATTAAAAGAAAAGAATCTATTAGCCTCAGGAACAACCTTTTACTGGTTTTTAAATCGCGAGAACGAGTTTCGGAATTATTTTAGAATGGAAGGTGAACTGGTTTTCTGTTGTGATATTCCTGCTTTGATTCAGCAGTTGGGAGAAGAAACCTACAACCTGAAGGACTGGCGTTTGTTTATTGACTCTTCAAAAAGGATTTTAAAGGCTGTATTATTGCATAATGGAAACAAATTTGCTTCCATAGCAGTCGCACATTCAATATACCTAAAAGAGTCATATGAAAATTTACAAACAGTATTACAAAAAATTAAATATAACGAACATGAGTGATCTTTGTGCGGTGATCTAAAGGTTTCCAGGATTTTATTGGGTCAACAAGGAGGCTATACTAAATTCCCTAGTTTCTTATGTGAATGGGATAGTAGAGCGAGGGACAAACATTGGACAAATAAAAATTGGCCTAAAGGGAAAGATTCATACCAGGAACGAAAAATGTGAAACATGCCAGTTTAGTTGACCCACAGAAAGATTTATTGCCACCTTTGCACATAAAACTTGGTATCATGAAGCAATTCGTAAAAGCGCTGGACAAGAGTGACTCGTCCTTCCGATATCTGTACTGTAAGTTTCCATCTGTATCGGAAGCTAAAGTGAAAGAGGGCATACTTGATGGACCACAAATTCGACAACTCATGAAGGACACCGAATTTACTGATACCATGAGTGAAATAGAACTTCAGGCATGGGATGCATTCAACAACGTCTTTAATAAGTTCCTCGGCAATGTAAAAGATCCCCAGTATGAAGAAATCGTGGGAAATATGTTAGACAAGCTGCAGAAACTGGGATGTAACATGAGTTTAAATTACATTTTTACACTCTCATCTTGATTACTTTCCCGAAAATTTAGGAGCCCTCAGTGAAGAACAGGGTGAAAGATTTCATCAGGACATCAAAGAGATGGTATGTCCATGATGACTGACTATTGTTGGACCTTAAAAAGAGAAGTTACTAGTCAAGAACATAATAGGAAATCTATGGAACGCTCATTTGGAACAAAGCGAAAACGGAAACATCCTGTCCCTAAACATCCTATTTAAAGGTAATTAAATAACTTCTTACCTTAGATGATGTTTATATGGGGCTGTCAGACTATATATCGTATGACTTCTCCATGTCTCTGTACATATACATTCATAAACGCATGATTTTAGTGTAAATTTGTTTTGTAATTTCTGAAAAATCCTGACGTGATACGGAAAAACAGGAATTTGATTTGAATTCAGCATGCTCAAATTAATAAAAATCACATATTCAACTTGAAACAGCAGAAAAAAAATTCATTTTCGCAGGCCTGTGTTATCTTTGTTTTTACTTTATTCGATGGCTAAAACTCTATACTATCTTATTTTTGCAATGTTTACATGTTATGAGGTCGAAGTTTTCAGAAATACACAATTGTTTTTGAATTTTTACGGATATTTCGTACTCTTTCCAGGTGTTGCCAAGGTGACCGTCATTGTTGCCTCCAATTCAATTACTATCAATTATACCTCCAAATAGGTGAAAGAATAGCGTTATTCACTTCGAACTTTTGTTTAAGCATCGAAATTATTGTTGTAGCAATGTCAACATTTATACATAGCAACATAAATATCTATGGAGAATTATTCAGTTAACTGCATATGGGAAGCGTTTCTAACGATTTAATCGAAGCAGTTGAATCTTCCTATCATTGTTTGAATGCTGGAATCTTATCTCTTTGTAAGTAGAACCATTATATTATACATTTATAATGCTTATCAACGCAAATAGGCCCATGCATAAATATAAATTAAATGAGAATAGGGACATACGTTATTTTTTTAACACATTACATGGTATTCCTTCATTGATATGTACATAAATGGTTGCATTGATTGTTATATAAAAAATAAAGGACATATATTTGAAAAAAAGAAAAAAGGAAAATTAAAAAAATAAAAGTTTGCCATCAATTACTGTGTAGGGAAATGAAGAAACAGGAGAAAAAATCTGCTTTGACTCGGAATACAAAACCGGGTCATCCACTTGCCAGGCGTATATTCTACCACTGAACTATCATAGCAGACATCCTCCTGTTTCTGAGCGGAAATATTTTCTTACATTGAGACTTTTAAAATGCAGATGTCTGACTGACTTCACATAATAAATTGTCAATAAGCACACACAGACGTGCCCTCAGTGAGATTCGAACCCACAAACTTTACATTGGGAGCCAAATACATTTAAATTCTATACCGGAGAAATGCGTTATTAGAGTAAAATGTGAATTATTGACATCAACTTATTTTACATACTTCTTAATTTTTTATAAATCAATTGTAAATATACCGCGCAAACATTGCGTGGGTTCAGCTAGCTGAGCTATAGTTATCAGCAGAGCTCCCAACCGAACCGCAGTCATTTTGCTGAACCGCGAACCGAACCGAAACCACTGATTAATTTTTCAAAGAACCGAAAACCGAACCGTAATTTTTTCCAAAAGTGGTTCAGTTTCGGTTCGATCTCAATCCACAAACTACGGGCCAACAAAAAGACCAGGAATTTCCATTGGAAAAACCAGCGGGTTTGCTTCAAAGGAAAGAGTGCCTTTCTCTTTCCTCTCTGCTACTATTGTTATCCACAGACGACATTTATGGTGAGGGTTATGGGGACACCAACTGCGACAATATCCAGGTCAACCACAGTAGGCAGAGACCGACCAACAGATTATAGGAAGATCTTTATCTGAACGCAGGCGAAATGGTCGTTTTACAATGACCTAAAAAGGAGCCGTAATCTGCTTTCGTGCCGAGAGAAAAATCCATGCCCTTACCATCACCATCATCCCCTTCAGCATTGTAATTAGCAGACCTGAGTAAATATGCCTTGCTGTGTCTTTCTTAGGACACCATTAACTCTCCTCATATCTTTTTCTTCGGAAAAATTCAAATTATTGCTCTCAACGGCTTGAGCATTCAACAACATCATTCTTTTTCCAACTCTTGTATGGTGTTCTTCTATGATATTTCCATTACTTGGTGGTTTGTATTCCAGCAAAAACAGGCGAGGACTTCGGCGGATCCCTTGGATCGGAGGCATTAATTTCCCGCAGAATTCCTTGAATTATCTAAAGTGTGTATTTTTAATAATATTTCAGTAAACTTTATTTAAGAGACAAATAAAATTAATTAACATGTTAGTGTTATTTAAAGAGGGTCACCCTACATTTTATAATCGTTTGTTTTGAACCACAAGTGTCCACACTTTGTATATTGAATAATCTGCCCCGAACTGTCGATTAATTTTAAATTATTCTTGTAATGTAATTTTACTATCATGTTGATTTTTTGATTACTTTTATAAGGTGGCAAAGGAAAAAAATTAGCAATATGTAATATGTTCAGAATCAAGCTAAAAGTGTCTTTTTGAATTTATTATATAATAATAAGAATTAATAATCGAATTTGTTAGAGTTTTACATATAAATTCATTCAGAGTAATATTTTATTCCATATTTTTTGACCAATTAACTAATTAAAATATTTTATTTACATAAATTTATTATTGAAAGTTGGAAAAATTGAGACGCCGTGCATCATCGCCATTAGAAAGCAAGAAACTGTCTACTTCAATAATTAAATCTATCATTCAATCAAGGAAATCTAAATAAGGGCTTATGCGAAAGAATTTTCCTAGTAGACGAATTGTGTTTCGGTGAATTGTGGTCAGTGAATTTTCCTAGACCCTTGACAAATATAGAGAACATTTTTTATTTTATTTGTTACTAGCAGAATTTCCTGTTGAATTGCAACAGATTTAGTGAAGCTACTACAGCACAACATAGAAACTCTTTCAAATATATAGTAGATACTTTTAAAATTACAATTAGCTTTTCCTAACAATTAATCACATTTGCTTGCAACAATCCGTTTCCGAGCCTACTGCATTAAAATATAACGATAATTTTATTTCCTATCAATATTACTTTGGCCAAATCCAGCTTCATTTCTTGTGTAATTATGCCTCCCTGAAATATTTACTTTTATGTCTTGAAAAAGCAACGTATAGTTGTCCATGATTGAACACTGACTGGTAAATGTACACCAGATACGTGAGCTTTTTTGCGTTAATAAACATTATAATATAGAATATAATGATTTTACTTACAAAATTGTAAGATTCCAGTATTCAATAGACGAAAGAAGGTTCAATTACTTTCATCAATAAACGCTTCCTGAATAATAATCTATATATATATATATACTAGTTAATGTGTGCTTGCATTCTGCAAGCTTTTTTAAAGTTTAGCATTTTTACAATTTCAAATTATTCCCTATCAATTTTGTACAAAATCGTATAACCGTATCAAATTTCAACTTTGTAGCTCATTTAGAAGTGCATTATAATTATATTCGTCGCATAGGACAATTATGTGGCAAAATATTCGCTAAGACTTTGAATTTTTACAGTATAGGATTCCTTCTTTCTGTTGTTAGTGAAAACCCATAATACTGCCATATTTCATACTTGTATCTCATTAAGAATTGCCGTACAATTTTCACACTCGTATGGGATGGAAATGGGGCAAAACCGCCACTTAGTAATTGGAATTTTTGGAGTTTTTTTATTATATCTTCAGTTCCAATGAAATTTCTATAACGGTGCCATATTTCAAGGCTGTAGTTCATTTGGAGCTGCCTCTACATTTTTCTTCTCGTATGGAGCAATACTGGGGTAACAGAGCTCCAAAAATGGGGATTATTACAATAAAGAATTTCCTTCATTAGGTGTAGTTTGACATTAACAGCATTAAAATATAAGCCTCTGATTCCCATTAAAAGCTTACCCATATGAAAGGATAGAGCTTGTTGCCAAGGAAACCTATTGTTAGACCCAGAAAAATTACCACTTTTTTGTGATAGAAACTATAAATTTATGCTAATTCTACTCGGATTTGAATTCTGTCTTCAAAAATAAGAAACTACAGTTTATATCCTATCCGATAGTTTAAGTCTCGAGTTCGTATCTTTGCGAGAAGTAATTTTAAAATGTAAATATAAAAACCTCTACACCAATTTACGTTTTCTTATGGGAGAAAAATGGGGCAAAAAGGGGCCAAAAAAGTCCCCTAAATAGGAATTTCGCCAGTTTCAGATTTTTTCCTCTGCTTGTGACTAAAGACCTATAATGCTACCAAATTTCAACTGTCTAGCACATCTGGAAGAGCCTCATAATTTTGTATCCTCCTATATATATATATAAAATATATATATATATATACTAGTGAATGTGTGCTTGCATACTGCAAGCATTTTCTCTCACCTTAATGTAAAGAATAAAAGCCGACAATTAATTTTCAAACGCATAATTCTGCACCTGTGCACCTAATTACGTGTATTTTTTTGATATTATTGGGGTAAATCAACCCATATATTGTATAATTATAAACATTTTATAGGCTCTCATCATCCTTTTTGAATACCTCATATTTGTGCAAAATATCATCTATGTAGCACCTCTAGAAATGCATTTATATGATTTTAATTGTATAAATTTTATGAATTTTTAACAGCCAAATAATAAACCTTTCTATAAATTTTGTTGTTAGTTACAACTGGTGCACCATTCCCTCCTTAGGTTAAAATTTTCATCTTCCTGCACCTTCAGAAAGTACATAAACATTAGTCAAATTGTTTAATATTAAAGAATTTTTTACGGCCGATGGAATAAAAATTTTCAAATTTCTAAATTCCCGTTTTCGTTATTTGGTAAATTCTAACGTTAGAAAAAATTTCAGCATTGTAGCCCATATAGAAATACCGAAACCGAAAATATTCCCCCCTAAAAATAAGTATTTATGCAATTTTTTATTTTATCATCGGTTACAACGAAATTTATATATTTGTGCAAAATTTCAAGTTTATATGGAGCTGCCTCATATTTTTACTTTAAGGTGAGAGAAAATGCTTGCAGAATGCAAGCACACATTCACTAGTATCCTATATCCTCTGTAAGAAGAGTCAATATAGCATGATAGGAGGATACTGTCTGGCCCAAAGTACAATAGATGGCGAGATGAAATTTTCAGTAATTGAAGATGGCTTGGAGAAACAGCCAGAAAAAAAAAATATATATCTATAATATATAGATGCTTCTTACACATGATATATATATCATTCTATATCGACTCTTCTTACAGAGGATATAGGATACAAGTAAATGTGTGCTTGCATTCTGCAAGTATTTTCTCTCACCTTAAAGTGAAAATAAAAGCCGAAAAATAATTTTCAATGCATAAGTTCACATCTCGGCTCCGAATTACGTGTTTTTCTGTTCTAAAAATATTGGGGTATAAACAACCCCTAAAATTTATAATTATAAAACATTTAAAGGTTTTTAGCATTTCTTAGGAATACCTCATATTTATGCAAAATTTCATGTATATAGCACCTCTAGAAGTGCATTTATATGAATTTCATTGTTTAAAATTTATGAATTTTTAACAGCCACAATATAAAACTTCATGAAATTTCAAATGATATTTTCTACCGGATCATTATTTCCTAACTTGATTAAAATTTTCAGCTTCCTGGCTCTAATTAAAGTACATAAACATTAGTCAATTTGTGAAACATTTGAGAATTTATTACGGCCGAACGAATAAAAATTTTCAAATTTCTATATTCCCGTTTTCATTATTTGGCGAATTCTACAGGTATATATATATACAGGTATATATATACTAGTTGATGTGTGCTTGCATTCTGCAAGCATTTTCAAATTTTAGCATTTTTACAAATTCAAATTATTCCCTATCGATGTTGTACATAATCATATAACCGTGTCAAATTTGGAGTTTGTAGCTCATTTAGAAATGCCATATAATTTTAATCCTCGTATAGGGCAATAATGGAGCAAAACAGCCCCTAACATTATGAATTTTTACATTCTAAGATTTTTTCCATCTGTTGTAACTAAAAACCCATAATTCTGCCAAATTTCAAGTTTGTATCTCATTAAGAAGTGCCTTATAATTATCACAGTTGTATGGGTCCGCAAAAGGGCAAAACCACACATTAAAAATAGGAATTTTTGCAATTTTACAATTTTATCTTAGTTTGCCATGAAAATTCTATAACCGTGCCAAATTTCAACTCTCTGGCTCCTATGCAGCTGCATCATCTTTTTTGTTCTCAAATTGGGCAATAATGAGGCAAAACAGCCCTAAAAATGAGGCTTATATCAATATCGGATTTCCTTCATTAGGTGTAGTTAAACATTAACAGCATTAAAATATAAGCCTCCGATTCCCATTAAAAGTTTTTTAGAAAAGTTTATTATTGTGGCTGTTGAAAATTCAAAGTTTAAACAATGAAATTTATATAAATGCAATTCAAGAGGTGCTACATAGATGAAATTTTGCGGAAATATGAAGTATTTGCAACAAAAGATGAAGACCTATAAAATTTTTACAATTATAAATTTTAGGGGTTGCTTTTTTCCAATATTGTCCATAAAGAAAAACACGTAAATAGGCGCAGAGGTGCAAACTTTAGTGTTAAAAATTATTTGTCTGCACTTACTCTATATATTAAGGATAGAGAAAATGCTTGCAGAATGCAAGCACATATTAACTAGTATATCATATATATATATATATATATCATGTGTAAGAAGCATCTATATATTATAGATATCATGTGTAAGAAGCGTCTATATATTATAGATATGTATATATCATGTGTAACAAGCATCTATATATATCTATATTATAGATATATATCTATAATATATAGATGCTTCTTACACATGATATATATCTATAATATAAAGACGAACTCGAGACTTAAACTGTAGGATAGGATATAAATTGTAGTTTCTTATTTTTGAAGACAGAATTCAAATCCGAGTAGAATTAGTGTAAATTTATAGTTTTTATCGCAAAAAAGTGGTAATTTTTCTTTGTCTAACAATAGGCTTCCTAGGCAACAGTCTTAATGCTTTCATATGGGTAAACTTTTAATGGGAATCGGAGGCTTATATTTTAATGCCTTTAATGTTAAACTATGCTTAATGGAGGAAATCCTATATAGTAATAATCCTCATTTTTGGAGCTCTTCTGCCCCAGTATTGCTCCATGCGACTACAGAAATATATAGATGCTTCTTACACATGATATATCTATAATATATAGATGCTTCTTACACATGATATATATATTATATATATATATATATATATATATATATATGAGGATACAAAATTATGAGGCACTTCCAGATGTGCCAGAAACTTGAAATTTGGTAGGATTATAGGTTTTTAGTCACAACCAAAGGAAAAAATCCGAAACTGACAAAATTCCTATTTTGAGGGGCTATTTTGGCCCTGTTTGCCCCATTTTTTGCCCATAACATAGCATGTAAATTGGTGCAGAGGTTTTTATATTTACATTTTAAAATTACTTCCCGTCAAGATACGAACTCAAGACTTAAACTGTCGGATAGGATATAAATTGTAGTTTCTAATTTTTGAAGACGGAATGCAAATCTGAGTAGAATTAGCTTAATTTTATAGTTTTTATCGCAAAAAATTGCTAATTTTTCTGGGTCTAACAATAGGTTTCCTTGGTAACAAGCTCTATCCTTTCATATGGGTAAGCTTTTAATGGGAATCAGAGGCTTATATTTTAATGCTGTTAATGTCAAACTACACCTAATGAAGGAAATCCGATATTGATATAATCCTCATTTTTGGGGCTGTTTTACCCCATTATTGCCCCATTCGAGAACAAAAAAGGTGATGCAACTGCATAGGACCCAGAGACTTGAAATTTGGCACGGTTATAGAAATTTCATTGCAACCTAAGATGAAATTATAAAATTACAAAAATTCTCATTTTTAAAGGGCGGTTCTGCCCCTTTTCGGACCCATGCGAGAACAAAAATGTGAGGCAGCTGCATAGGACCTACAGTTTTGAAATTTGACACGATTATAGAATTTTCATGGCAAACTAAGATAAAATTGTAAAATTGCAAAAATTCCTATTTTTAATGTGTGGTTTTGCCCTTTTTCCGTCCCCATACGAATGTGATAATTATAAGGCACTTCTTAATGAGATACAAACTTGAAATTTGGCAGAATTATGGGTTTTTAGTTACAACAGATGGAAAAAATCTGAGACTGTAATAATTCTTAATGTTAGGGGCTGTTTTGCTCCATTATTGCTCCATACGAGGATTAAAATTATAAGGCACTTCTAAATGAGCAACAAACTCCAAATTTGACATGGTTATATGGTTATGTACAACATCGCTTGGGAGTAATTTGAATTTGTAAAAATGCTAAAATTTGAAAATGCTTGCAGAATGCAAGCACATAACAACTAGTATCTATAATATATAGATGCTTCTTACACATGATATATTATATATATATATATATGAGGATACAAAATTATGAGGCACTTCTAGATGTGCCAGAAACTTGAAATTTGGTAGGATTATAGGTTTTTGGTCACAACCGAAGGAAAAAATCCGAAACTGTCGAAATTACTATTTTGAGGGGCTATTTTGGCCCCTTTTTGCCCCATTTTTTGCCCATAAGAAAGCATGTAAATTGGTGCAGAGGTTTTTATATTTGCATTTTAAAATTACTTCCCGTCAAGATATGAACTCGAGACTTAAACTGTCGGATAGGATATAAATTGTAGTTTCTTATTTTTGAAGACAGAATTCAAATCGGATTGGAATTAACGTAATTTTACAGTTTTTATTGCAACAAATTGCTAATTTTTCTATATCTAACAATAGGCTTCCTTGGTAACAAGCTCTATCCTTTCATATGGGTAAGCTTTTAATGGGAATCAGAGGCTTATATTTTAATGCTGTTAATGTTTAACTACACATAATGAAGGAAATCTGATATTGATATAATACAAATTTTTGGGGGTTTTACCCTATTATTGCCCCATATTAGAACATAAAAGGCAAGGCAGCTGCGTAAGTCCTAGAGACTTTAAATTTGGCATGATTACAGAAATTTCATTGCAACCTAAGATAAAATTATAAAATTACAAAAATTCTCATTTTTAAGGGGCGGTTTTGCCTCTTTTCGGCCCCATGCGAGAACAAAAAATGCGAGGCAGCTGCATAGGACCTAGAGACTTGAAATTTGGCACGATTATAGAATATTCATGGCAAACTAAGATAAAATTGTAAAAATGCAAAAATTCCAATTTTTAATGTGTGGCTTTGCTCTTTTTCGGCCCCATGAGAGTGTGATAATTATAAGGCACTTCTTAATGAGATACAAACTTGAAATTTGGCAGAATTATGGGTTTTTAGTTACAACAGATGGAAAAAATCTTAGAATGTAAAAATTCATAATGTTAGGGGCTGTTTTGCTCCATTATTGCCCTATACGAGGATTAAAATTATATGGCATTTCTAAATGAGCTACAAACTCCAAATTTGACATGGTTATATGATTATGTACAACATCGATTGGGTATAATTTGAATTTGCAAAAAGGCTAAAATTTGAAAATGCTTGCAGAATGCAAGCACATATTAACTAGTATATATATATATATATATATATCATATATATAGGAGGATACAAAATTATGAGGCACTTCCAGATGTGCCAGAAACTTGAAATTTGGTAGGATTATAGGTTTTTAATCACAACCAAAGGAAAAAATCCGAAACTGGCAAAATTACTATTTTGAGGGGCTATTTTGGCACATTTTTCCCACATTTTTTGCCCATAAGAAAGCATGTAAATTGGTGCAGAGGTTTTTATATTTGCATTTTAAAATTACTTCCCGTCAAGATACGAACTCGAGACTTAAACTGTCGGATAGGATATAAATTGTAGTTTCTTATTTTTGAAGACAGAATTCAAATCGGATTGGAATTAACGTAATTTTACAGTTTTTATTGCAACAAATTGCTAATTTTTCTATATCCAACAATAGGCTTCCTTGGTAACAAGCTCTATCCTTTCATATGGGTAAGCTTTTAATGGGAATCAGAGGCTTATATTTTAATGCTGTTAATGTTTAACTACACCTAATGAAGGAAATCCGATATTGATATAAGCCTCATTTTTAGGGCTGTTTTGCCCCATTATTGCCCAATTCGAGAACAAAAAAGATGATGCAGCTGCATAGGAGCCAGAGAGTTGAAATTTGGCACGTTATAGAATTTTCATGGCAAACTAAGATAAAATTGTAAAATTGCAAAAATTACTATTTTTAATGTGTGGTTTTGCCCTTTTTCGGCCCCATGCGAGTGTGATAATTATAAGGCACTTCTAAATAAGATACAAACTTGAAATTTGGCAGAATTATGGGTTTTTAGTTACAACAGATGGAAAAAATCTTAGAATGTAAAAATTCATAATGTTAAGGGCTGTTTTGCTCCATTATTGCCCTATACGAGGATTAAAATTATATGGCATTTCTAAATGAGGAACAAACTCCAAATTTGACACGGTTATATGATTATGTACAACATCGCTTGGGAATAATTTGAATTTGTACAAATGCTAAAATTTGAAAATGCTTGCAGAATGCAAGCACATATTATATAGTATATATATATATATATATACATGTATGTATGTATATCATATACGAGGATACAAAATTATGAGGCACTTCCAGATGTGCTAGAACCTTGAAATTTGGTAGGAATATAGGTTTTTGGTCACAACTGATGGAGAAAATGCAAAACTGGCAAAATTCCTATTTTGAGGGGCTATCTTGGCCCCTTTTTGCCGCATTTTTGGCACATAAGATAACATGTAAATCGGTGTAGAGCTTTTCATATTTGCATTTTAAAATTACTTCCCCTCAAGATACGAACTCGAGACTTAAAACTATCGGATAGGATGTAAATTGTAGTTTCTTATTTTTAAACCAAAATTACAATCCAAGTAGAATTATCGTAAGTTTATTGTTTTTATCCCAAAAAAATGGTAATTTCTCTGGTTCTAACAATAGGCTTCCTAGGCAACAGGCTTAATTCTGTCATATGGGTAGGCTTTTAATGGGAATCAGAGACTTATATTTTAATGCCATTAATGTTAAACTACGACTAATGAAGGAAATCCGATACTGATATAATCCCCATTTTTGGGGCTGTTTTGCCCCAGGATTGCTCAACATGAGAACAGAAACGGTGAGACAGCTCCATATGACCTAGAGACTCGAAACTTAGCAAGATTATAGAAATTTTGTTGCAACCGAAGATAAAATAAAGAAATAGCAAAAATTCAAATTTTTAGGTGCGTTTTTGCACCATTTCTACCCAATACGAGTGTGAACATTATAAGGCACTTCTTAATGAGATACAAACTAGAAATTTGGCAGGATTATGGGTTTTTTGTAAAAACAGAAAGAAAAATATCTGATATAGTAAAAATTCAGAATCTTAGGAGATGTTTTTCCCCATATGAGTAATAAAATTATAAGGCACTTCTAAATGAGCTATAGAGGTGAAATTTGGCACGGTTACTTGATTTTGGACAAATTCGATAGGGAAAAATTCGAAATTGTGAAAATGCTGAAATTTAAAAATGCTTGCAGAATGTATACTAGTATACATATACATATATACATACATACATATATATCTATACATATCTATAAAGTAAGGTGTTCGTATGTATGTATGTTCTGCTAAGGCTCAGAAACTACAACACGCAGAAAAAAGAGGAAGGTGTCATATTAACCGTTATCATGTGTACGGTGGTGTAGTAAGGTTTTTAAACTGATTCGGTGTAGTATTTAATTATAATAAAATATTTTCGTTTATATGGGATTTCCATAAAAAAATTTTTCGTAAATTTCTCGAATTTTTAACTCCTTACATATATATCGCAGACATATGCTCTCTCAGACTTTTTTGTGGTAAATTATCTCCTCTTTTGGAATAATTTTTTAAAAGAGGGGCTTACAGATCAAATAAGACGAATTGAAGGGAAAATCTTATTTTTCATTATTGCTCAGCATTTGGATATACTTAGCAACCGATGTAAACAAATTACGTTTGAACTATAAACATATCGTAAACGTAGAAATAGTTGATGAAATACTCATTTAATATCTTCTGATTTGATTGTATGTTTTTCTTTCATTATCTATGGTCTTCTATACACAGGTTAATTCTTCGAATAAACAGTGAACTGTTTCTTTTTCTGTAATCGTGTCATTCGCATTATAGGTATGTTTGGATATAAGTTAAATTGTTTTTCTATGCCTTTTGTATTATTTTATTTCATATTTTGTTTAAGTGAAAATTACTGAAGATATGTAATTCAATTACTACGTTAAAGTTTTTGTGTTTTCTTTTATCAGTTTATCAATAAAAACTGAATTGAGCATTTCATGCTAACATGCAAGTTTTTTCCTATGCTCATCCATTTTGCGTTTCAATAATAATAACTAGATACCTTTTTGTAATATATAATATCGTTTTGAATTAAAAGAGAGTTTTATCAATTGGAAATAAGGTTCACTCTTGAGTAATTGTTATTTTAATATGAGAACTAAATTAGATTAACATTTTGAACACGTAACGCAGTGAATTTCGAAAGATTTTATTTGAATAATACTTTTGTTGAACTTTATTATGTCTTCTGAACTAAAATTAAGAATTCGTGTCTGCTGTTCCATGGGTAAAATGTAAACACCACCGATACACTCACGTAATTAATTTCTCCTGTTATTATGTTGACATACAAACTCATATTCCGCGTAATCAATATTTACTCATCACTACGACACTATTTTGTGATTGTTTATTTAGCAACTGAATAGAAAGCGTCAGTCGCCATCATGAGATACATTGAGCTTTAGGAGATTCGTTGGTTGGTTTCGGTTAGTTTGTTGATTTCATTTGCTTTCGTTTCGTGTCGGGTATTGGTTAGCGTTTAATTCATTTCTTTTTTCATGGTGGTTTTTGTAGTTTTCGTATTGGTTCGTTTTGTGTTCTTTCCACTTTATTTCAAGACTCCTAATGTAGTTTACAGAAAGGAGAGGAGAAGTTTTACTATGTATTATTTTCTCAGGCAGTCTTCTAAGTGGGAAAAAGTATAACTATTTGCAGTCCGAAATGCACCCGGGCGAAGCCGGGTACGAAAAGGTAGTATATATATATATACCCTTCCAACTGCCTCAGTTCACTGCCTCAAAGTCGGCAGAAGGGTGTAAATGGAGGCTAAAAGGCGAAGAACAGTGGTGTCCTCGGACACCGGTAGGTTCAACCATGCTGTGAAGTCTTTCTGCAATATCTCCGGCCAAAGTGAAAGAGGTACTCACCAACCCGCTCTGGGCCAGCGTGGTGTTTTAAGGCCCACAATCCCCCAATGACATGTACACCCATAAAAAACGGCCCTCATTCACCGGAGGCTGGATTGCCTCTGACCGTGGCAGTGGTCAGGAACAAGGCACAAAGGCAGAGGGTGCTAAGAATCCCCGGAGGTTAAAGGCCCCTGCCACTCTTTCTCATCCTTACCCAATTCCTTTAACCTCAACCTAACTACCTTTAACTGCCGGACTTTCTCCAGTGACGATAAACTTAAAGAGCTCCAAGAAGAACTGGAGAAGATCAAGTGGGACATTTTAGGGCTTAGTAAGGTGAGAAGAAAAGGTGAAGGCCTATTGGAGTTGAAGAGTGGACATATTCTTTATTACAGGGGAACTGACACAGGAAGAACAGGAGGAGTTGGATTCATTATCAACAAAAAATTGAAGAATAATATCGTGGAAATGGAAAGTTCATCTGAGCGGGCAGCTAGACTAGTGCTTCAAATAAATAAAAGATATCAACTTCAAATAGTCCAGTTTATGCACCAACGTCATCATACTCGGATGAGGAATTGGAAGATTTCTACCAAGAAGTTGGAGAACTGCACGACAAAGGAAGCTGCCATCTAAAAGTGGTCATGGGTGATTTCAATGCCAAGGTAGGAGAACAAAAGGAAGACGACAGCGCAGTTGGAAAATGGGGCTATGGAGACAGAAATGAACGAGGGGACCGACTTGTAGACTTTGCTGAATGTACTAGTCTATATATAATGAACACTTTCTTCAAAAAGAATCCCAATAGAAAATGGACCTGGAAAGGACCCAATGGTACCAAAAACGAAATTGACTACATACTAGTCAATAAGAAGCAATTGGCTGAAGACTGTTCCGTCCTCAACCAGTTTAAAACTGGAAGCGACCATCGCTTGGTAAGATGCAGAATAAAATTCAACTCAAAGTTAGAAAGACAGAAGCTTTTAAAGAAGCCTAAGTCTATTATCAACACGCAGGTGTTAAAAGAACGAAAAGAAGAATTTCAGCTCCAACTGAAAAATCGATTCAGTGCATTCGGAGACCAAGAAGTTGAATCCCAATTTATAGAGATACTCAAGGAAACCACTGAAGAAATAGGCGGAACAGTTAAAACAAAGCCAGAGAAAAAGTTGACCGAAAAAACAAGACTACTGATGGAAAAAAGAAGAAAAATGATAATTACTAAAGATCCTAAAGAAATGATCCATTTTGCAGAACTAAACAAAACTATAAGGAAGTGCATCAAGGAAGATGTGAAGAAATATAATTATGAGCTAATCGAGAAAGCCATAGAAAACAATAGAAGTTACAAGAAAATGAAGCAACATCTCTCAATCGGAAAGAGACAGCTGGTGGTCTTGATGCTAGAAGACGGCTCCATAACCCATAGTAGGAAACTGATCCTGAAACCGGTACAAGAATTTTACACCAAACTGTATGAGGATCCTCTAGGAAATGATGAAGTAAATGATGATGGAAACATGCCCACTGAAGAGGTGTCAGATATCCTTCCGGAAGAGGTGAGACACACAATCAGACGTATGAAGAATGGAAAAGCATCTGGAATGGATGGTATCACAGCGGAAGTATTCAAAGCAATGGGTAATCATACGGAAACAATTCTCGCTAAGATTTTCAATTCCTGTCTGAGGAAGAAAAAGATACCAGAAACATGGAACCACGCATGTATTATCCTTCTGCACAAGAAAGGTTCCAAAGAAGACTTGAATAACTACAGACCAATCAGCCTACTCCCAACAGTCTACAAAATATTCACCAAAATACTCACTATGCGCCTTCAAAACCATCTTGATTCTGCCCAACCCAGAGAGCAAGCTGGATTTCGCAGTGGGTATAGCACGATGGACCACATCCAAGTCGTGAGAGAGGTAATCAGTCGGACTAACGAGTATGAATTACCTCTATGTATGTGCTTTATCGACTACGAGAAAGCATTCAAAATTGGAATTTTTGCAATTTTAGAATTTTATCTTAGTTTGCCATGAAAATGCTATAACCGTGCCAAATTGCAACTCTCTGGCTACTATGCAGCTGCATCGTCTTTTTTGTTCTCGAATGGGGCAGTAATGGGGCAAAACAGGCCCAAAAATTAGGATAATATCAATATCAGATTTCCTTCATTAGGTGTAGTTTAACATTAACAGCATTAAAATATAATACAAGTTAGGAAAGCGTACAACGTATCACAAATGGGGCGCGTTTCGTGCAATGGAGTATTAGAAAGCAATTATATACCTGTACGTAAGGGAAATAGCGTTTTAAAGTCCTTTTCTTCATCATAAATAATCCATTTATTCCTATTTAATAGTATTACATGCACACGTAAGGAAATTAAACGTTTGTTTGGGAGATTGTTTATGTTAGCAACAATGAAGTAACCATGCAAGAAATTTTCAAAGTTCAACTCCATATAAGACATTCTTGTTTGATTTTCTCGATAACGGCTACTCCTGCGATGAAAACATATAGATAAAGAAATACTCTACTATACCAGTTCTACAACTTTTATTTGAAAAATATTTTGATATGAACAATAGTTTACGAGATATGACGAAAATTTAATTCTTTGTCTCCAGTAAAGTGGTACCCCTGATTGGCGTAGGTAATTAATTAAAACATCACTTGGGAATAATTTGAATTTGTAAAAATGTTAAAATTTGAAAATGCTTGCAGAATGCAAGCACATAACAACTAGTATCTATAATATATAGACGCTTCTTACACATGATATATATATATATATATAGATATATATATATATATATATAGATATATATATAGGAGGATACAAAATTATGAGGCACTTCCAGATGTGCTAGAAAGTTGAAATTTGGTAGGATTATAGGTTTTTAGTCACAACCAGAGGGAAAAATCCGAAACTGTCGAAATTCCTATTCTGAGGGGCTATTTTGGCCCCTTTTTGCCCCATTTATTGCCCATAAGAAAACATATAAATTGGTGCAGAGGTTTTTATATTTACATTTTAAAATTACTTCCCATCAAGATACGAACTCGAGACAAACTGTCGGATAGGATATAAATTGTAGTTTATTATTTTTGAAGTCAGAATTCAAATCCGAGTAGAATTAGCGTAATTTTATGGTTTCTATCGCAAAAAATTGCTAATTTTTCAGGGTCTAACAATAGGTTTCATTGGTAACAAGCTCTATCCTTTCATATGGGTAAGCTTTTAATGGGAATCAGAGGCTTATATTTTAATGCTGTTAATGTTAAACTACACCTATTGAAGGTAATCCGATATTGATATAATCCTCATTTTTGGGGCTGTTTTGTTATAGAAATTTCATTGCAACCTAAGATGAAATTATAAAATTACAAAAATTCTCATTTTTAAAGGGTGGTTTTGCCCCTTTTCGGACCCAGGCGAGAACAAAAAATGTGAGCAACTGCATAGGACCCAGAGACTTGAAATTTGGCACGATTACAGAATATT
This sequence comes from Uropetala carovei, assembly GCA_036926305.1. Lineage (NCBI taxonomy): Eukaryota > Metazoa > Arthropoda > Insecta > Odonata > Petaluridae > Uropetala > Uropetala carovei. The sequence goes on from JAXCHB010000184.1 coordinate 1,143,319, forward strand.
CACGGCAAACTAAGATAAAATTGCAAAATTACAAAAATTTCTATTTTTAATGTGTGGTTTTGCCCTTTTTCGGCCCCAATATCAGTGTGATAATTATAAGGAACTTCTTAATGAGATACAAACTTTAAATTTGGCAGAATTATGGGTTTTTAGTTACAACAGATGGAAAAAATCTGAGAGTGTAATAATTCTTAATGTTAGGGGCTGTTTTGCTCCATTATTTCCCTATACGAGGATTAAAATTATATGGTATTTCTAAATGAGCTACAAACTCCAAATTTGACACGGTTATATGATTATGTACAACATCGATAGGGAATAATTTGAATTTGTAAAAATGCTAAAATTTGAAAATGCTTGCAGAAAGCAAGCACACATTAACTAGTATATATATATACTAGTGAACGTGTGCTTGCATTCTGCAAGCATTTTCTCTCACCTGAAAGTAAAAATAAAAGCCGAAAAATTACTTCCAATGCATAGGTTCGCATCTCGGTTCCGAATTACGCGTTTTTCTGTTTCGAAAATATGGGGAAAAAACAACCCCTAAAATTTATAATTACAAACTCTCGAAATTACTATTTTGAAGGGCTATTTTGGCCCCTTTTTGCCCCATTTATTGCCCATAAGAAAACATATAAATTGGTGCAGAGGTTTTTATATTTACATTTTAAAATTACTTCCCATCAAGATACGAACTCGAGACAAACTGTCGGATAGGATATAAATTGTAGTTTATTATTTTTGAAGTCAGAATTCAAATCCGAGTAGAATTAAAGTAAATTTATAGTTTTTATCTCAAAAAAGTAGTAATTTTTCTGGGTCTAACAATAGGATTCCTTGGTAACAAGCTCTATCCTTTCATATGGGTAAGCTTTTAATGGGAATCAGAGGCTTATATTTTAATGCTGTTAATGTTAAACTACACCAAATGAAGGAAATCTGATATTGATATTATCCTAATTTTTGGGCCTGTTTTGCCCCATTACTGACCCATTCGAGAACAAAAAAAGGCGATGCAGCTGCATAGGAGCCAGAGACTTGTGATTTGGCACGGTTATAGAAATTTCATTGCAACCTAAGATAAAACTATAAAATTGCAAAAATTCCAATTTTTAATGGGTGGTTTTGCCCCTTTTCGGCCCCATATAAGTGTGATAATTATAAGGCACTTATTAATGAGATACAAACTTGAAATTTGGCAGAATTATGGGTTTTTAGTTACAATAGATGGAAAAAATCTTAGAATGTAATAACTCATAATGTTAGGGGCTGTTTTGCTCCATTATTGCCCTATACGAGGATTAAAATTATATGGTATTTCTAAATGAGCTACAAACTCCAAATTTGACACGGTTATATGATTATGTACAACATCGATAGGGAATAATTTGAATTTGTAAAAATGCTAAAATTTGAAAATGCTTGCAGAATGCGAGCACACATTAACTAGTATATATATATATACTAGTGAACGTGTGCTAGCATTCTGCAAGCATTTTCTCTCACCTGAAAGTAAAAATAAAAGCCAAAATATTACTTCCAATGCATAAGTTCGCATTTCGGTTCCGAATTACGTGTTTTTCTGTTTCGAAAATATTGGGGTAAAAACAACCCCTAAAATTTATAATTACAGTACATTTATAGGTTTTTATCATTAGTTATGAGTACCTCACATTTATACGAAATTTCATCATTTTAGCACCTCTAGAAGTGCATTTATATGAATTTCATTGTTTTAATTTTGTTAATTTTTAACAGCCACAGCAATAAATATTTCTAAAATTTTCAATGTTATTTAGCACCGGGACATTATTTCCTAACTCTGTTAAAATTTTCAGCTTCCTGGATCTACAGAAAGTACATAAACATTAGTCAGTTTGTTACACATTTGAGAATTTATTACGGCCGAACGCATAAATATTTTCAAATTTCTATATTCCCGTTTTCATGATTGGCGAATACTACATGTAGAAAAAATTTCAGCCCGATAGCGCATTTAGAAATACCTAAACCACGAAATGTTAGTAAAATAGTTTATAATTTTTAGCGGCCAAAATAATACACATTGTTACAATTTTGCAATTATTCCTCTGATTATTTCTCTTTGTTCACCTCGGTATTAAATTGCAGCTCTCCAAGTATAGCAGTTTGCGCCAGACATTATTATCCTCCTATATCCTACATATATCATATATCTAAAATATATAGACGCTTCTGACACATGATATATATATACTTGTTGTTATGTGCTTGCATTCTGCAAGCTTTTTCTAATTTTAGCATTTGTACAAATTCAAATTATTCCCAAGCGACGTTGTACATAATCATATAACCATGTCAAATTTGGAGTTTATTCCTCATTTCGAAGTGCCTTATAATTTTAATCCTCGTATGGAGCAATAATGGAGCAAAACAGCCCCTAACATTAAGAATTATTACAGTTTCAGATTTTTTCCATATGTTGTAACTAAAAACCCATAATTCTGCCAAATTTCAAGTTTGTATCTCATTAAGAAGTGCCTTATAATTATCACACTCGTATGGGGCTAAAAAGGGGCAAAACCACACATTAAAAATTGGAATTTTTGCAATTTTACAATTTTATCTTAGTTTGCCATGAAAATTCTATAATCGTGCCAAATTTCAAAACTGTAGGTCCTATGCAGCTGCCTCACATTTTTTGTTCTCGCATGGGTCCGAAAAGGGGCAGAACCGCCCTTTAAAAATGAGAATTTTTGTAATTTTATAATTTTATCTTAGGTTGCAATGAAATTTCTATAACCGTGCCAAATTTCAAGTCTCTGGTTCCTACACAGCGGCATCGCCTTTTTTGTTCTGGAATTGGGCAATAATGGGGCAAAACAGCCCCAAAAATGAGGATTATATCTATATTGGATTTCATTCATTAGGTGTAGTTTAACATTAACAGCATTAAAATATGAGCCTCTGATTCCCATTTAAAGCTTACCCATATGAAAGGATAGAGCTTGTTACCAAGGAAACCTATTGTAAGACCCAGAAAAATTACTACTTTTTTGAGATAAAAACTATAAATTTACGTTAATTCTACTCGGATTTGAATTCTGACTTCAAAAATAAGAAACTACAATTTATATCCTATCCGACAGTTTTAGTCTCGAGTTCGTATCTTGACGGGAAGTGATTTTAAAATGCAAATATAAAAACCTCTACACCAACTTACATGTATTCTTATGGGCAAAAAATGTGGCAAAAAGGGGCCAAAATAGCCCCTTAAAATAGGAATTTTCGCCAGTTTCGGATTTTTTCCTTCGGTTGTGACCAAAAACCTATAATCCTACCAAATTTCAAGTTTCTGGCACATCTGGAAGTGCCTCATAATTTTGTATCCTCCTATATACATGATATATCATGTGTAAGAAGCATCTATATATTATAGATATCATGTGTAAGAAGCATCTATATATTATAGACTAGTTAATGTGTGCTTGCATTCTGCAAGCATTTTTGATGTTTAGACTTTTTACAATTTCAAATTATTGCCAATCCATTTAGTGCAAAATCATATATCCGTATCAAATTTCAACTTTGTAGCTCATTTAGAAGTGCATTATAATTTTACTCATTGCATAGGAGAATTATGTGGCAATACAGTTGCTAAGATTTCGAATGTTTACGATATCGAATTTCTTCTTTCTGTTGTAACTAAAAATCCATAATTCTGCACAATTTCATATTTGCATCGCATTAAGATTTGCCGTATTATTTTAACACTGCTATGGGTCATAAATAGAGCAAAACCGTCCTTAAAATTTGGAATTTTCGCAGTTTTATTTTATCTTGTGGTTGCAATAAAGGTTTTATAACCAGGCCAAATTTCAAGTCTCTGGGTTATATGGAGCTGCCTCATCATTTCTGTAGTCGCATGGAGCAATACTGGGGCAAAAGAGCTCCAAAAATGAGGATTAATACAATATAGGATTTCCTCCATTAGGCATAGTTTAACATTAAAGGCATTAAAATATAAGCCTCCGATTCCCATTAAAAGCTTACTCATATGAAAGGATAGAGCTTGTTACCAAGGAAGCCTATTGTTAGACCCAGAAAAATTACCACTTTTTTTCGATAAAAACCATAAATTTACGCTAATTCTACTCGGATTTGAATTCTGTCTTCAAAAATAAGAAACTACAATTTATATCCTATGCGACAGTTTAAGTCTCGAGTTCGTATCTTGATGGGATGTAATTTTAAAATGCAAATATAAAAACCTCTGCACCAATTTACATGCTTTCTTATGGGCAAAAAATGGGGCAAAAAGGGGCCAAAATAACCCCTCAAAATAGGAATTTTGTCAGTTTTGGATTTTTTCCTTCGGTTGTGACCAAAAACCTATAATCCTACCAAATTTCAAGTTTCTGGCACATCTGGAAGTGCCTCATAATTTTGTATTCTCCTATATATATATAATATATATATAATATATATATATATAATATATATATATATATATATATATATATATATATATATATATATATATATATATAATATATATATATATATATATAAATACTAAGGAAGAGGAAAGGTAAGTAAGGATATTTTGGGCAACTAGGTGTTGAAGGAAACCCAGTGAACACTTACCGGAAGTAGAGCCGCTGGGGTGTTGGAGAGACACATTTGTAGAGGTTAGAGCTTTCGGGATGATCCCTTCGTCAGCACAAGAGAGACACAACTAGTTGCCCAAAATATATATATATATATATGATATATGATATATATCATGTGTAAGAAGCGTCTTTATATTATAGATATATATCATGTGTAAGAAGCATCTATATATTATAGATATATATCTATAATATTATAGATATATATCTATAATATATAGATGCTTATTACACATGATATATACATATCTATAATATATAGATGCTTCTTACACATGATATATATATATATATCATATACTAGTTAATATGTGCTTGCATTCTGCAAGCATTTTCTCTATCCTTAATATATAGAGTAAGTGCAGACAAATAATTTTTAACACTAAAGTTTGCACCTCTGCGCCTATTTACCTGTTTTTCTTTATGGACAATATTGGAAAAAAGCAACCCCTAAAATTTATAATTGTAAAAATTTTATAGGTTTTCATCATTTGTTGCAAATACTTCACATTTCTGCAAAATTTTATCTATGTAGCACCTCTTGAATTGCATTTATATAAATTTCATTGTTTAAACTTTATGAATTTTCAACAGCCACAATAATAAACTTTTCTAAAAATTTTCAAATATAATAGTAACTGAAACACAATTCTTTAATTTTCAGCTTTCTAGTTCGTACGAAGGTATATAAAGATTAGTCACATTTTTTTAACATTTATGAATTTTTAACTGCCGAATAAATAAACATTTTCAAGTTCAATAATTCCGTTATCGTTATTTGGTAAATTCTACTGTCAGAAAAAATTTCAGTATTGTAGAACATTTAGAAGTACGTAAAAGGTGAAATGTTTTTTAAAAGTTTATAATTTTTAACGGCCAATAAATTAAAATATTGTAAATTTCTATTTTTCCTGTCCATTTCTCTATGCTATGTTAATATGTGCTTGCATTCTGCAAGGTTTTCTAAATTTTACTATTTTTACAAATTGAAATTATTTACAATCGATTTTTTACGAAACCATATAACTGTCTCAAATTTCAAGTTAGAAGATCATTTTGAAGTGCCATACAACTTGAATACTCGTATGGGCCAATAATGGGGCAAAACAGGTAATAGGATTTTGAATTTTTACAAAATCAGATGCGTTCCTTCTGTTGTAAGTAAAAACCCATAATTCTGCCAAATTTCAAGTTTGTATCTCACTGAGAAGTGCCTTATAATTTCCACACTCGTATGGGGCCGAATAGGGGCAAAATCGCCCCTTCAAAATTGGAATTTTTTTCCCGATGTTATAATTTATCTTAGGTTGCAATGTAATTTCTATAATCATGCCAAATTTCAAGTCTCTAGGACTTATGCAGCTGCCTTGCCTTTTTTTTCTAATATGGGGCAATAATGGGGCAAAACCCCCAAAAATGAGGATTATATGAATATCGGATTTCCTTCATTAGGTGTAGTTTAACATTAACAGCATTATAATATAAGCCTCTCATTCCCATTAAAAGCTTACCCATATGAAAGGAAAGAGCTTGTTACCAAGGAAGCATATTGTTAGACCCAGAAAAATTAGCAATTTTTTTAGATAAAAACTATAAAATTAGGATAATTCTACTCGGATTTGAATTCTGTCTTCAAAAATAAGAAACTACAATTTATATCCTATCCGACAGTTTAAGTCTCGAGTTCGTATCCTGACGGGAAGTAATTTTAAAATGCAAATATAAAAACCTCTACATCAATTTACATGTATTCTTATGGGCAAAAAATGAGGCAAAAAGGGGCCAAAATAGCCCCTCAGAATAGGAATTTTGCCAGTTTCGGATTTTTTCCTTTGGTTGTGACCGAAAACCTATAATCCTGCCAAATTTCAAGTTTCTAGCACATCTGGAAGTGCCTCATAATTTTGTATCCTCCTTTATATATGATATATATATATAAATCGTAACGTAAACGGCTCTGAAAAACATGTTTTAGAAGTCGGGAGAGTTGTCGGAGTCGTGTTGAAAAACCACCACGACTCGGTCTTGTCAATTCCGTTTGTCATAACGTAAACACCAGACCCGACTTGTCGGGCGTAACTGCATATGCGCCATCAAACTGTGCGCGCCGACCTCAGTTGACCCGAGTTCATTGTGCAAAGCTATTCTGCTTTCTGACATATTACTTTTTGTCGTTTGTAATGGAGTGGAGTAAAGAGAAAACTGTTAAATTAATAGCAGCATACGAGAAACACGCAGTTCTGTACTAGTACTTTCGTGAAATATCCAAAATAAAAAAAAAGAAAAGTGGAAGTTCATGAGGGACTTGTATGGATCTTCCAAATGCCGCTTAGCTAAAAAGCTTCGTACTGCCCACCTTTTACTTCGCCTTGGATTACGTTTTTCCTGATTCAAACGAATCAAGAAACTTCCTGTCAACACTACAAATGCCGACGTGGCCAAGAAGGCGTCGTCCTCCATCTTCCAAATTCTGTACTCGAATGAAAGCTAGAATGATGGATCACGACTTGTCGTGACCCGACCAGTCTAAACGTAAACATCTGTGCATTCCTTCCGACAAGTCGGGTGCCCGACTAGTCGGCGACAAGTCGCGTCTTAGCGTAAACGTAGCTGATTGCTCTGATTGAAGAAGGTGGCTATTCACGAAAGCAGATTTTTAACCTTGATGAAACTGCTATAAACTGGAAAAGGATGCCATCTCGAACCTATATTTTAAAAGAAGAGAAAACTGCACTTGGCTTCAAGGCTTCAAAAGATAGATTCACACTCCTGGTTGGTGGTAACGCTGAGGGAGACTGCAAATTGACACCTGTATTAGTTTATCATTCAGCTAATCTCCGTGCTTTAAAAGGTTATGCAAAGCACCTATTACCTGTCCATTTTTATTCTAATGCTAAGGGATGGAGCAGCAGATTATCCAAAGCATTTCGACTCTTTGATGAAGGTTTGGCTATTCTGGACGAAGATGATCCAAACTCAGAAAGAATTGCAAAAGTAAAGAGAAATGTTCTTGCTGCATTGACATGCTATTCTGAAGTCTTAAAAGAAAAAAGACGAATAAAAAGCAAATGTCATTGTTTTCATATTTTAAGAAAGGTGAATCTGTAACACCTGAACGTAAGTCAGTGACATCTGAAAATTGTTCACCTCAGATGACTAGCGAGAAAGAAAAGCACTACCATCACCAGCCTCCTCATCATCTGATCCAGATGATCCCCTCCCTCACATGTGCCACCCTTAAATTTGTCTTCTTCATAACGCTTACGAAAAGCTGTTCTTATATTATAAGGAATTCTGAATATAATGTGGTGTCATTAAAATACAATATAAAATTGAAATAAAACGAAAATTATTTTAAAAATACATACTTTTCGTAATTATTCTCTGAAATATTGTGCCACTTAAATCTCTTCCCATGCCACTTAAAATCTCTTCCCGTGCCACTTAAAATCTCTTCCCGTGCCACTTAAAATCTCTTCCCGTGCCACTTAAAATCTCTTCCCGTGCCACTTAAAATCTCTTCCCGTGCCACTTAAAATCTCTTCCCGTGCCACTTAAAATCTCTTCCTGTGCCACTTAAAATCTCTTCCCGTGCCACTTAAAATCTCTTCCCGTGCCACTTAAAATCTCTTCCCGTGCCACTTAAAATCTCTTCCCATGCCACTTAAAATCTCTTCCCGTGCCACTTAAAATCTCTTCCCATGCCACTTAAAATCTATTCCCGTGCCACTTAAAATCTCTTCCCGTGCCACTTAAAATCTCTTCCCGTGCCACTTAAAATCTCTTCCCGTGCCACTTAAAATCTCTTCCCGTGCCACTTAAAATCTCTTCCTGTGCCACTTAAAATCTCTTCCCGTGCCACTTAAAATCTCTTCCTGTGCCACTTAAAATCTCTTCCCATGCCACTTAAAATCTCTTCCCGTGCCACTTAAAATCTCTTCCCATGCCACTTAAAATCTATTCCCGTGCCACTTAAAATCTCTTCCCATGCCACTTCAAATCTCTTCCCGTGCCACCTTATGGCACCCGTGCCATATGTTGCCGACCCCTGTGTTAGAGTTTATTTATTATTTTTGCATTTTGAAATCAGGTACAATTTTTTGACCCATACTGTATAAGCTCTCCAGGCAAGTTGGCAATTTTATTATAGATTAGAATAAATGGATTAATATAATATAAACTATACATGAACTAATAGGTTATCATCAGTAAACAATTATCTCCAATGTTAAATTTAAATATGCACAAAATTTTTTAGTTCACATAAAACAAAGTGTAAATATTATACAAATTAATGGATAAGTGTTGCATACAGCTGCTGTATACCTCACGATACACTCGGGATGCATTCCAAAAAACTAGACCATATTGCAAAATGCATTTATACATTAGAATAATGCTATAAAAAAGAGGTGTGTTCTTAGATGGATAAAAATCAAGAGTATTCAAAGAATGCATGTACAATGAAACATCAATTATTCATATGAATTAAAACTGGTTAAAACAGAATATTCAAGGATCAGTTTTTAAAGAAAAATTTTACAAAATATTTGTTAAATAGCATGCGATTTAATTAAGCATGAATAACTCATTACATGCTGTATTCAACCAAGTTATAACAATATCTATGGGAAAAAGTTATTGCTTCGTTAAACATTAATGTTCATGCAAGTATACAGTCAAATTTTGTACTTAGATTTACAAAATGTCAGGAAAATTTGATCATAATATAGAAACCTGCAGTGAACAGAAAAAAATTTGTGAACTTTAAAAAAATAGAATTCTTAAACTTTACTGCATGATTATTCCTTGGGAGTTTTATTTCTTAGGAAAATTCCTAGTAATTACAATTTATCTCAGTGTCTGTGGGAGATCAAGATGGAAAATTCAATTATTTTTAGAATGTCAATCTTCAGTTTAATCCGCTTCTTGTATAGTCTGAACACAGTCTGGGGTTTACTACAAAAAGAACAAATTATTGATAGATACAACAGTGAGTTGTCTGGGCTTTCTCTTAATTCTTGACTTTCCTTATTTCTATGCTGTCTTTTTAAAGTTTAATATATTGAAACAAAGTTGCTTTTCATTGTTCGGGTATCGGCCCTTTCCAGTGGGCAGAGAAATGACCTTCATTCTCTGGGTTCTGTAGGAGCATATGTCCGATTCAAGTGAGCGAATTGAGAGTCATTAAGTGTAATGAACGTAAAACCAAAAAAGGCATATTGCGAAAAAGCATGTCACAAGGTATAGCTCTTTCAAAAGCTTACGGCACCTGCGCAGAAGATGATTTTCGGTATGGAAGAGTCCACTTTAGAAACGCAAACTCGGTAGGGGTGAGGGTGTTTACAATCGTGAGAGAGCTCACTTGTGCCTTGTTAGTTGCCAACCGTGCCGCTGTGCTATTAGATTCACCTTTCTATTATCGCTGTTCTGTTTGTTGTTTCGTTACATTGTATTTAATTGCTGAATAAAAATTTGCTTTAGAAAATAGTTTCTTCTTTCAAAGTTAAATAGGTGCAAAATCAAACTACATATATACATGATAAGCTACAATTCAGGACATTTCTGCCTCTTTTAAAACTGGATCCGGTAGTTTGGCCAACCTGCCAAGCCCCTCAACTTCCCTCTCCACAACCGCTTTCCCTTAGATTACGTCGCAGTCCGCGCAGAAAGGTGCCATAAGCTTTTAAAACTACTGTATAGCTGTATTTAGATGATGGAATTAGGTGAGCATTCAGCATGTGTGCAAATAATTCAAAGAATAACAGAAACTGTGTACAATAGAATACATATAGAATGTGAGAAGCAACATTGTGAAATGCAATATTTCTATTCATCAATCAAAAGGTAAGTACTATTAATATGGCAAGTAAATAACAAACTCACCTAATTCCATATTTGAGAAATGATCCTCAAAGGTATACAAAGGTATGCTTGGTAGTTTAATGTTGTAATTCTACCTCTTAATATAATGACCTTTGTATGTAATTTTGTCACACTCTTAACTAGCACCATTGATGGTGAATTTTGGTAATATGAATAACTCAAGAAAAGTAAGTATGATTTTGGAGATTTTTTTTTGCAATATACTTGGATATACCACTTGCACATTTTAGACATTTCATAGTCTATCATAAGATCATAGGTTCAATCCCAGGAGTGTTTATTTTCTCTATTTCATTAAGACAGTGATGAGCGTAGCATATCAATCATTTACACTTTAAAATTACTTAAAAGCATGGTAGAAACTTGGGGTTTGGACTGTTCTATGCTTGAAAGTACCAAGTTATTTAAAGAGGGAATTTGAATCCATGTTGAATTAGTGTATACATGTGTACAGAGTCTAAAAAAAGTGATTTTTCAGGTTTTTAACAATGAGAAATGTAAGCTATCATTACAACACCAATTGCCCCTGCATTTTCTATTCATGGTTCATTTTTTTAAATACATAACTACAACTAAACAGAAACTTTCCAATGCAATATACCATTTACATAAATCTATACTAATTTTGTGTGTATTATCCATTTGCTGTTTGTTTTTAGGATGTCATTCTGCATGTACAATTTTATATACAGGTATACCCCAATTTACGTTGATTCTAAGTTAGGTCGTAGGTGATTGCTTAATATGTAGTCACTGAAGGGTTTTATAACAAGGGAACCAATGACAGGAAAAAAACTGTTGAATTCAGATGTGAAATGCACAGAACATCCAGGCACAGGAGCAAGTTTTTCATGTCTGAACTGACTGTGAGTCACTTAACGTCCTACTACTAGCTATAATGTTTTCCACCTCTAGAATTTGTCATTTAAGCAAAATTTTGATGCTCAATCATAGGAAATTTCATGCTAAATCTGATTATGCATATTATAGTTTTCTAAAAGTATGGGAAAATTATTTAATATTAGAGAAACTAAAAATATTGGCATGGAAACAATATTAATAATTCTAATTCACTTTATTGAGTCTGTCTCCATATTCATAAACATTATTATCCTAAAGAATAGGCACTTCTTCTATTTCACTGATTAATAATTCTCTGCAAATAAGATGTATATTTTTCTTGATAACAAAACAAAGCCTTTGCAAGGAGAATTTCCCAGTGTGGCCAGGCAGATACATCTAAATTTTGGATTAGAAACGAAGCAATGTTGTAACACTTTTGTGGGTGACTCTGAGATACAGCACTACTGTTTACTTGGATGAGCAATTCTTGTCTGTGTGGCCGCCTAATACTGTTTCCAGCATGTTTCCCATCCAAACTCAGACTCAGTTTATAGACTATCTAGTCCCAACATTGAGGGGTTATTGCAATTGGTTGTTCTGAAGTATCCTAAACTCTTGCATGCCATTGATTCTTATGGGAAAAAGTGCTTTGATTTACATCAATTTGATTTATGTCATTTTTTTCAGGAACATATCCTCATCATAGATTGGGGTATGTCAGTATATAATGACAATATAAATAGCCACATATTTGAGGGGATAGTGAGAAGGAGAGAGAGCAAGGGAGAATGGGAAGGAAGAGAGAGAGAGAGAGAGAGGGAAGGATAATGAGAAGTGTCTAAATTTTAATTTAATACTTTATTTATGCATACCCATAATTTTTGATGGGCTAGTATTAAATAAAATAAGCAAATGACAAGACCAGATCATGATATTAGGTTTCTAATAAAAAAAACTCAAAGGTTGCCGTCAAAGTTAGACATACCATGTTTATTGGTAGAAGACATTCCAATTACCTGTGGAAGATGAGGAAGTGAGAGGATCATGGCAGTGACCATTGACTTTGGCTGGAGAATCAGTGGCTAACTGGGAAGCTGTCACAGATCGCGTCTGTAGAGTGCCAGTCTTAGATGGTGATGATGATCCCATGCCCACTCCAGGCTATTAAGTATCACAATGAAATGATGTTAATAAAAATAAATATTATAATCAATAAACTGATCTAAATTCAAGTATTTTTAAAGAGAGAGGCAACAAGGCACTATATAAGAACAGTAACAAATTTTTTACTGTAATTGATACCAAAAATGTTAAAGATATTTTGTTTTTCTGTTCTTTTTTTATTATCATAATTTTATAAGAATAGTAAATATATTAATTTTGTTTGGAATATATAAAACTGTGATGATCTTAAAGAAAGAGTTTATTTTTACTTTTCCCTTTCAATTTTTTGTGATCTTACATAAACAATTTCTCGTAAGTTTTCACTTTGTCTGTTATTCCAGATAGAGCAACCATATTTTCAGAATAAGTTTCTCAAACTTTATGTTCAAAATTAGGTGGTCCTGGGAGGCCTGAGTTCAAATCCCGAAGCAATTTTCTCAACTTGTGTAACAGGTATGATTGACAGGTTTTTTTTTAACTAAAATTAAAATATCTTAAAAATGAGAAATCAGACATTGATTTAGGAGTGCATAAATGATTGGATTTTTATTTTCTTATTGTCAAAATAAGAATCTCATTCTATAATGCTCGTAAATCGACGAAGAATGCAAAATTAGAGGGATTTTAATATATTATTATACTATTGGGCTATTATCTATATGCAGTGTGTATTAATAGCTTATGATCAATCTATGCATGTTATTACCTACTTATGCAGTGTATTTGAATTTTTTCGAACCTCAAAAAAAAGTCATGCGGTTTTGGCGCTCTGAGTAATGAGGCTGATAACACTCTCCCTGACAAATTCTTGGATATGCCACTGAAAATCATAAATTGGGATTTCACTGCATTAGCAAAATGTGTACAAAGCTTCTGTACTTAATGCAATGTTTAGAATGAACTTCTTTCAGGTAGCAGATGATGTAAGTAATATGTTTGTCTATCATTGTTAAATTATAAACTGATTAAGGAGTTCCTTTAATTGAGATAAAACAAAACCTGAAATCATAATCATAAATTTTATGAGGTTATAAAGGAGGAAAACTCCATTAAAATTACCTTCTATTATTACTATAAGTACTTGAATTGGGTGGGAACGAAATTAGAACCCCATTCCACTTGATACAAAATGAAGCCCACAGCATTCCTGTTTTTCAAAAAAATCAGATAAGACTAGTTTTCTCATTGATAAAATTTTCAAATTCAAGCACTGATTATTATGAAGAATGGGTAATTAGAGAAAAAATAAAATTAGATTAAAATGAAAACTTACTTCATCTAAAAGCTGCCTTAGCCTTTGCAGCTGAGCTTCAAGTTGGCGATTGTGGTCTTCTAATATTTGCATTCTTGCCTCCAGTCTGCCCTTGTGTTGGCGGAGCAAATGTGCTTCTGCCAACATATCTGAATCTCCACCAAGATTACCCTAAAAATTCAGAAACAATCAATAGTTGGAGAGATTTTAGGAAAATCTGCTATCATTATATGCTTTCATAACATAATACAGTAGGCCCTCCAAATTCGCAGGGGTTACGTTCCCGACAACACCGCGAATTTGGAATCCATGAAAATAGAAGCAAAGGCCTCATGAAAAAATGGGGGTTAGGTTTGCAGATGCTGCATGCGTATGAAGCCTCGCGTAATTATATCGGCGTATTTATCGAGAACTGTTCGTCGTAAAGATATGCAGCAAACGGCGTTTTGTTTCTACTGGCTATGAGGTCCCTGGAAAAATATTTTTGTTTGCTTAAGTGTCCCGGGTTCGAATCCAGGAGACATTTTCCCATAAGTTTACACAGGATTTTCAATTTTTCAGAGGGCAAGGTTTTTTTTCCTTCATTCATTCAAATACGTAAATATGGACCGATTTTCTTCTTTTTTGCTTTATTCAACGGCTAAAGCTCTATAATATCTTATTCTTGCAATGTTTACACGTTATATGGTCAAATTTTTCAGAAATACGCATTCTTTTTCGAAATTTTTCAGATTTTTTGTACTCATTCCGGGTGCTGCCATGGAGACTCATTGTTGCCTCCGATTCATTTAACATGTTCGCGGACAAGACGGCTATAGCTGTCATCATGTATGCGCTGCTTAGGGGCAAGACGGCGATAGCCATCCTCATTTAACCCACTCTAGGAGGCCTGAAGTATTTTACCATCAACAAATGCTTTGGCATTTACTATGGAGAGTGGTCCTCTGTTCCACCTGAAAAAATAAAATTGTGTAATTTGTCCCTATAATTGTATTTATATGTAATTATTTAGACGTCCTCCATCTACTATTATCGTAATCTGTACTCGCAAGGCAATCTAATTTTTATCAATTTTAAGTATATTTTTATGGAAGTCGCTCCCCCAGTAAAATCAAAATTATTCAAATACATCTTTTTCACCATAAGTATAGTTCTTAATACATATATCCTGTTATTATTTCGTAGAAGATTTTTTTCGTGTTGCCGCATGGTTGGCTTTCACAAAGCGCAATGAATGATAAGACGAACTTTTTCGGAATGACGTAACCATTAGGAGTGCTGGTCAATCTTTTGAGGGGTTCGACATCACTCTTGCCTATCCAAAGAGTATGAGGCATGCATTTCTCCCCTTCGTCTGCACTTCTTCAGAAGAGGGAGGGAGAGAGAGAACTTAACAGAGTAACACAAACAAATGCAATGCAAACAGGAGAACGAAAATAGTGGGAAAAGTTTTTGCAAGTTTCAAGGTATCTTTTCATTCTGCTGCAAGGAATCTTACCATCAACAGCATATGTTCCATGCCTATTAGCCATTGCCATTACGCTTATTGCGAGAGGAGACCTCAACATTACCCTTGAGCAAAATAAGGTGAAGACTAGAATGATGATATAGATTTGAATATTGTAATGTTTAGATTTATGTAATTCAACATTCATCGACCTTTTTGCTTCATAATTTCAGCAAAGGAAACTATTTAAAACTGAAGTACCTTTGGTCAAAACAGACTGGTAGCATCCCTCATCCTATGTACTCCTAAATATTATTTTTCATTATCATTACATTTTTAAAGGTAGTTAAATTATAGTAATTTTTCTTTATAAATATAATAAAATATAACAAACATGAACCCCAAAGAAGAGGAGAAAATAAGGAAATGGTTGGACAAAATATCATCCTCAGAGCCATCCAGTGACGAAGGAAAATCGCATGATCCTGAATTTATACTAAGTGAAGACGAGAGCAATGGGGACTCTTCAGACTAAGATAGAGATGAATATGAGAGTCATTGTGACGAAGAAGACTGCGAAAATGAAATCAGATAAAGAGAAAACGGGGAAGAAGTTGACATTATCGAAGAAGATAAAAATGATCAACGTTGGTGTGACTTTGTAATTCCTATTCCAGATTTTTCATTTGAAAATAGCACAACGGGAGTAAAACTAAATTTTGAACTAACACCAACCGTAGTTGAAGTTTTTGAGAAATTATGGAAACCATCAATTACGGAGCTTCTGGTTAAATAAACCAATCAATATGCAATGGAACTGAACAACAGTGCTCGCCCTCATCAGAAATTCAGTAAAATTCAAAAAATGAAACCAACTAACACAGAAGTAACGCAAATATTTTTATCACTTTGTAGACTGCAACGTAATATAAAATTCCCATCTATACGCAAAATGTTCTCAAATGATCCTTTATACTATCATGAATGTTTTTCTTATAAAATGTCTGGAAGGCAATTTGAACAAATGTTGAGAGCTTTATGCTGTTTCTGAAGTTCTGAGAATGTTGATAAATCAGATAAGTTGCAAAAGAGAAGTCCTTTATTACAACTATTAATATGGAACTTTCAAGAAGCCTTTCATCCTGCGGAAGCTTTGTCTTTAGACGTCTTTGCTTTTGTTTCGCGGACACCTTAGTTTTTGGCAATTCATACTAGGAAAAAAGGCTAAATACGGAATTAAGTTTTTCAAATTGTGTTCTTGAGACGGATATGTGCTAAACATTAATATATTCAAAGGTAAAAGTGATGCAAATCAAGAGGGTATGTCAAAATTAGAAACAGTTGTTACTAGCTTGATGCAACCTTATCTACATAAGGGCCTTCATGTATACATGGACAGTTATTATAACAGTTGTCAAATGTTGAACTTGCTGCTAAAATTAAAGACTCATACAACAGGCACACTTCGTTCTAACAAACGAGGCAACCCAAATGATGTTGTTTTAGCAAAACTCAAAAGGAGAGAACACAAATGGAAACACTGTGGAAATATCTGTCTCAAAGTCGAGGGATACGAGGGAGGTTTTATGCATTACCACCGGACATCATCCAAAGATTGTTGAGACTAGAAATAGATGTGAGAAAATCAAAATGAAACCTCAGGAGGTTTTCGCCTATAATAAGCACATGTCAGGAGTTGATAGAAATGACCAAATGATGAGTTATTACTCATTCCCTCGAAAGACGATTCGGTGTTATAAAAAAGTGATATTTCATTTATTAGATATATCAATATGGAATGCGTACTTTATTTACAAGAAAATTGTTAATGAAAAAATTAACTTGTTGGCTTTCCGTGAACAACTAGCAAAGGCATATCTTGGTGTGCCTTTTTCTCTGCGTGATGGGTGTAAATTGGTAAGAAGTGGACTTATTCATTGTGATAACCATGCTAGTACAAGTGTGGAAGACAATGAACCTCAGACATCCAATAATACGCACTACCAAGAAAACATTCCTCATCCAGTAGGACATAAAAGAAAACTACACTATTTACGTTGCCGACAGTGCACAAAAATTAACAAAAGAAAGGAAACAGCATTCCGGTGCAAGACATGCCCAGAACATCCACCACTGTGTCCTGGGAAATGTTTCGAGGAATATCATAAAATTCAATAAATATATTCTGTATATATCCAAATAAATTTAATATGTTTAAATAAAATAAATGTGTAAAACTTGAGAAAATATTTATCTTTCCACCAAAAATAAAAAAAAGATTCTGGATGGCCATAGCCGTCTTGCGTGCACAAAAAACTATTCCTTATACAGGGGCAAGACGGCTATAGCAGTCATGTCTTATAATTACTGATAATTACTCGTAAAGCATTAACATATATATCTGTATTAATAAAAGTTTCAAATCTATTGGAGAATGTAAATATGCATGTGCGTTTCTAGAATCATATGGCAATCATCGACTGTCCGCGAACGTGTTAAGGCCAATTAAACCTTCAAATTCTTCTTTATTGATAATCTAAATAAACGCTTGCATTGACGTAGCCTTTATAGTAGGTCCTGTAAGAAGTTAAAAGCAGTAGCTGATAGACACTTGAAGGAAAGCAACTGTTTGTGAGTTCGTCTATAAGGGTGCAACGATAATCATTGAAACTAAGGTAAGGTAGAATTAAAAATTTTTCCCCTTTGAATATACCGCGATATGATCTAACGTAGGGCTGAACTATTTAGATTATTTGCAAGCATAGCTGCAGCGGGCTGCTAGTCTGGCATTTAAATCTGCCGTAGCCATACAGTAGGTTTAAAGAGATAATTTTGCATAAACCATGATTAGCAAAGAATGTACCGAAAAAATATTTATTGAATCACGTAAACGGCAAAAAAATGCATGCATTAAATTAGGTCAGAGCTAGAAAACGAACCCCTCGCCGAGCATACCGTTACATTACCGTTATGTTCAGCAATATAATCATACCTTAAAATGAAGGTTATTGTTCCTCTGGCCTAGTGTCCGATTCATCCGGACACATCACAGAGGAGTGCGGTAGGTCAGCGGTTGCCTGCCCACTGATGCCGCACTCTGGCCACTTGCAAGTTTATTTAGCAACTCAATTTCCTCACTTAAAGACAATGTCTTCTTTTTGCATCTGCTTTCAGTATTATCACTTGTTTTCCTTTTGGTAGACATTTTCGTAAAATGGAGCCACAGCGTGATAAAAAAACCTCGTGGATGGGGAAATTCATTTGTTTAGTATTTTTCTCATCCCTTCAAAGATGGCAGCAGTAGTAAAAAGAACTGCAAAACTGCAAAGCACGCGAATTTGGAGGCTCTACTGTACTGACAGTCACTTGGTAAAATTCAAAAGTTTACTCAAATGTGGAAAATTAAAGAAACAACTAAAATTATGCTGAATGCTAGGCCAGACAAAAAATACAGAACCAAAAGATGTATACATTTGAAGACTTGGCAGAATAATGCATCTAAATTATACCCTGCAAGTCGTCTTAGTACTGTAACTCACCAAACATGTCCCTAACAATTCTCATTTACCTTTCTCCTATAATAATCCCTAATCATACTAGGGAAAATGATCCTATGTATCACTCCATACTACAATAGTTCCACAAAAAAAACGCCTTAAATGCGGGTAAACCTTAAATGGGAGAACCTTAAATCAGGTATATGTATACACACATATACATATGCGTCCGTGCGTATGAAGCCTCGTAATTATATTGACGTATTTCTCAAGAACCGTTAGTCGTAAAGATATGCGGTAAATGGCGTTTTGTTTCTACTGGCTATGAGGTTCGTGGTAAAATATTTTCGTTTGGTAGTGTCCTGGGTTCGAATCCAGGAGACAATTATATTTTCCCATAAGTTTACACGGGATTTTTGATTTTTGAGAGTGCAAGGTGTTTTCCTTTATTTATTAAAATATGTAAATACGGACCGATTTTCTTCTTTTTTGCTTTATTCGATAGCTAAAGCTCTATACTATCTTATTCTTGTTATGTTTACATGTTACATGGTCAAATTTTTCAGATGGAGACTCATTTTTGCCTCCGATTCATTTAAGGCCAATTAAACCTTCAAATAGACAAAAGAAAAGCGTTATTGTTATCTTCCCTTCATTGATAATCTAAATAAACGCTTGCATTGACGTCGCCTTTACAGTATGTCCTGTAAGAAGTTAAAAGCAGTCGTTGATAGACACTTGAAGGAAAGCAACTGTATATGCCAACTAACACTATAGTTGATAACAAAGGGGCAAAGTAAGTGATAGTTAAAACCACTGGAAATGAAAAACTAAGGGTTACAGTAATGTTATTGGTATTAGCTGATGGGACAAAATTGTGACCCTTCATAATATTCAAGAGGAAGAATCTAGCAAAAGAAAAACTACCACCTGGTATCATTTACAGAATGAAAAAGGCTGGATGATTAGTGACTTGATGATTCAGTGGCTGAGTCAAGTGTGGGATAAACGACCTGGTGCTCTTTTAAAGATGAGACCAATGTTAGTTCTTGATGGTTTTCGAGGACATCTTACGGATGATGTGAAATCCAAAATATCACACCTAAAGACTGATCTGGTGATCATACCAGGAGGCTTGACCTCCCAACTACAAGTGCTCAATGTGGTCATCAATAAGCCCTTTAAAGGTCATCTACGGCACATTTATGGGGAATGGTTGCTGTCAGGGAATTGCCCTCTGACACCAACAGGTAAAATGAAAAACCAACAGAGGCTCTACTGGGAAAATGGATTAAGACTGCATGGGACAGTATCTCACCAGCATCAATAGTCCATGAATTTAAGAAGTGTTGTGTTTCTAACAGTTTGGATGGATCAGAAGATGACATTCTGTGGGAGTAGGATGATGATGCAGCTATTGGAGATTCCTCCAGTAGTGAAAGTGAAAATAACAATTAAAATGTGCTAATGAGAAATAATTTGCATGAGAGATTCTAAAGTTCCAAAATATTCAATTGAAAATTCCAATCAAAGTTGCTTATTTCAATTGGTTCTATGTTCATTAGTCAATGGTATAATAAACCTCTGTCGTTGTGTGCATAATAAATTTTTTCCTTTTATTAGGAGTTCAAAATGGGGGGTCGTCTTATAATCAGAGTCGTCTTATATTCGGGTATATACGGTATATGAAATATAAAGTTTGGAAACCACTGACCTAGAGTGTAATGATCAGTGGTTCTCAGGAGATATTTTCTCCCTCATGGCCGCATCAAGGAAAGGTTAAAGAAAATGTAACAATAAGCATGTAAAATCTTCCACATACCTTCTTAATTAATGACAACAGTTACTTATTTATCATTAACTTTAGGATACAAAAGGAGGGCCTCTGAGGCCCTATGATAAATAATTTTGCATGGTATCAGCTGTTCTTTCGATCAGGATTTTTTGTCTTCTATGTATTCCTCAGACCAAATTTTGGCTGTTTCTGAGGTATCAGTATCTGTTTTCTCGAAATAATTATTATTTAATTTTAGTTTTTTCGTCAGTACCCCTTTAATGCATATGCAGGGCCTCCAAGGCTCTATGAAGAAATCTCTTTGAATTGAGTTTCCTGCAGTCTATAAAATTTACAGTAGTATTTGGAGCATTAATTCTCCTCCTTTTTCACATACTCCAGTGCATAATATAAAAAGGAAGGCTGCAAGACAAGCAAAGGGAATCAAGATAACATCTCCCAAAGATGCATGGAATTACTTCATTTCAAAAGACATAATGGATGAAATTCTACTGTGTACAAATATAGAAGGAAGAAGAGTAACTGCTGAAATAGAAAAAGCATGGAAGAGTGTATCTGCTGAAGAAATAAATGCATTTTTTGGCATTTTACTTTTAGCTGGTGTTGAAAAAAGCTGGCATGTTCCTATGAGAGAGATGTTTTTAGATGAAAAGGCAAATTCACTTTTCAAGGCAAAAATGTGTCAGTAGATTTGAGGACATAAGAAGAGTTATGAGGTTTGATGACAGGCATACAAGGCAGATTCATGCTGAAACTGACAAGCTGGTGCCATTCCGTTTCGTCTAGGAAAAGTTCTTTGAAAACTGCAGAAAGATGATGATTCCAAATGAATCTTTTACTGTAGATGAGCAGTTAGTACCTTTTTGAGGGAGATGCCGAGCAAGTCATCAAAGTACAGAATCAAAATCTTCTGGATATGTGACCTGTATCAATTGCAACAGCAGTGTTTATAAAGAGAGTGAGTTGATATGCAAGTAGTTTCTGCAGCAAGAGAACATTTTTTGAGATAATGACTCTTTTTGTTGTTTATATTAGAAGTTTTTGGTTTGCACATCGTTTCTTTCGTTTGCATATTTCAGATGTTGGTTTCTATTTTGTACAATAACTATAAGAAAATCAACCTGACCTGAATAATGTGCAATAAAAGTGTTTGTAGAGGGGATAGAGAATGATATGCAAGTCAAGCGTGCATTAAGAGAAGAGTTTTGTGAGATTATCCTTCTACTGTTATTTATTTGAGGCATTTTTGGTTTGACTGCTGGTTCATCATTTTGTGTATTTGAGGCATTAGCTCGCATTTTCATGAATGATCCATAGAGTATACTATATTTCCTGCATATAATGCAAAAAAAAGTTTCTAAAGTACTCCTCAAAGTAATATGCAGTTCAAACATACTATAGGAGAAAAATTTTGTGAGATAATTGCTATATTTTGTTGTGTATTTAAGATATTTTAGCTTGAAAAATAAATTCTAGAAAATAAAATTTCTTCTCTTTAGCAGACAAAATAATCGCCTACTCAACAATCTTGTTGCTAACTGTTTATAAGCAAAAATAAAATTGTTTTTATCATAAAGGTATAAGTAGGGCCTCTGAGGCCCAGCTTATGCATTCTTGTATATTCCCTGGAGCATGCATCCTAGTGTTGATAATTGTTTTTCTTTAAATAATTCCAATTATTGAAATTTTCTTGTGGCCGCACAGAAATTGTCTGGTGGCTGCACTTGAGAACCACTGGTACTGATCCATTTCATTCAATACATTTATAATAAGCAACAAGCTATTTTTTTCATTATTTGTAGCAAAACAGTATAGAACCCTTTATCCGGGTTCCAGTTATCTGGAAATCCAATTAACCGGCAATTTTAAAAAATAATGCATTTTTCCAAAATTTGCTAGGAGAAATTTAAATTTAAAGCTTTGCTAGTTATTTGGGTGTGCTCCGGTGAACAAGTGAACACGTAATTTGGAAGAGAACAAGGAATTTACATTGGAAAGCACTCGATTACATGAGCAGGCTAGGAAAATCACAGGGCCCAGTGCAAAGTTTTTAATAGTTGCAGTGGCTTGCAGGGTGAACTGTAGATATAGATATACTTTATAAGTACAACATATTTTTTAGAGAGCAAGGGGGCTCTTTAAGTGTGGGGCTCGGTGCAGTTGCACCATTCACACTGCCATCAAGCCTACCCTGCCAATTGCTGAGTATTACTATTACTATACAGTACATGCATTGATGAGCTGGAATAAAATTAAGAACTGGCTCTCTAAAAAAGAAAAAAAAGTCGTAAGGAAATTTGAATAAGGATGACAGGGGAGACTACATGTCAGGAGCACCAGATCACTCTAGGTTAGTAATACCGTTACGCTAGCTTAACAAGTGTCCTGTTCGTAATATATTCCACTTCATACACTGTCAGTAATTGAATGTCAGATAGGGCAAAATGTACTTGAAAGGAAAAAATCAATAAATTTTCATTTTTTCTAAAAATTTAACAACCAGCTCGCAAATTCAGAGAAAAATTAAAAACCATCTCTCATGAGCTGGCTTCAACTCATCACTGAATACAGGTATGTATTATAATAGTTTTTGAAACGGAAAGTATTACAAAACAGAACACACATTCTGGTAGTGGAACTGAAAGCAGTGGACGCGAAATAACTGATAGAACATTTACAATCAAGTTAAATTTTGATTTATTCCTTATGTACTACGATGAAGAAAAGCAAAGAAACATTTTTTATATTATTTTTATTACATAAGGTTAACAAAATGGTAATATTAAATGTCTGACAAGACGGAACAATATCATTGACACATGCGATGTACCAAAACACCATTCCGGTGGGTTCTAGCTTTCTGAGCATTATTTGTCAGTATATTCCAGATAACCGGCTATCCTCATATCCCAAGCTTGCCGGAAAAAAGGTTTTATACTGTATATTCTGAAATATGTAAACTTTGTCTGTTAAAGGTTTCTGAACATAAAAGTCAAAATACATATTATAAAGGAATAAGCACCGATAAATATATGTCACACAATACAATATATACCGTCCGTCCCACCCTGTATCTCAAAAGCTGTTCGTCGTAGAGATATGCGGTAAACTGCGTTTTCTTTCTACAAGCTAGGAGGTCCCTAGAAAACTATTCTAATTTTCATAAAGTCCCGGGTTCGAATCCAGGAGACAATTATATTTTCCCATAACTTTACACGGGATTTTTGATTTTTCAGAGTGCAAGGTTTTTTTCCTTCATTTATTAAAACAAGTAAATATGGACCGATTTTCTTCGTTTTTGCTTTATTCGATGGATAACATTCTATACTATCTTATTCTTGCTATGTTTACATGTTAAATGGCTGAATCATTCAGAAATATGCCATTGTTTTCAAAATTTTATGGATATTTCGTACTCTTTCCGGACGTTGTCAAGGCGACAGTCATTGTTGCCTCTGATTCAATTAATGCCAATTAAACCTTGAAATAGGTGAAAGAATAGTGTTATTTGCTTTGCACTTTTTTAAGCATCGAAATTACTGCTGTACCAATGTCAACATTTATACATAGCAACATAAATATTTACAGGTAATTATTCAGTTAACTGCGTATGGGAAGCGTTTCTAACGATTCAATCAAAGCAGTTGAATCTTCCTATCATCATTTGAATGCTAGAATCTTATCTGTTTGTAAGTAGAACCATTATATTATACATCCATGATGTTTATTAATGCAAATAGGCTCAAGCATAAATTTTAAATTAAGTGAGAATAGGGATGTTATTTAAAAAAAATACATTACATGGTTATCTTCTCTTCGTTGATAATCTACGTAAACGGTTGCATTGATTGTTATATAAAAATGAAAGGATATATATCATCTATTATATTATAAAGGAATAAACGCCCGGCTTCGCTCGGGAAAGAGTGGCAAATGATTTTAATTGCTCGGGACAAACGCAGGCGATGCTTACATTAACATTTACTATTTTATGTACTGTATTGTACGCATTAACGTCTTACTTAATATTCACATGGATAGATGCACCGAAGCCTTTAAAGCGGCAATTAAATTATGTGGATTATGTATGTCAATACTATTAGCCAAAACGTAAACAATAAACAATATCTTGGTTACCGAACAAATGTAAGCAGATGTAATGATTTATGTTGCGATAAATCTTTCAATGTTAATGGTAAAAGATAACAATGCTCTAATATTCCTTAAAAATCATTTGACTCACTTTAAAAGTATTCATAGACTATATTTAGGCATATCTTGGTGTTAGCTATTCTTCCTCTATGGCGTGCCACAGCATGGATTTTCCTTGCATTAATATTTACGTGTATATCTGACTTTGAAGAGGACAACAATTAAGAAATTTAGCTTTGTTGCCACCTGGAAAATGGACATCTAAACCGATAAATTTTGCGCTTAACACGTTGAGTGCGGAAGACTCACACGTGTGAGTCAAGGGTGTCTCCTATCCAAGGGCGGGTGACTCACGGTGTGAGTCAAGCGTCCGAACGGCAATCGGCAGCCGTTATTGACTCTCGCTCCCCACTAAAGTGCCTGCGACTGCTTATCCGCCATCAGTGAAGACCCAAATTTCATTCAGTGCACATTGTTTCTGAGTGGACGCATTTTTGAGCTTTCTGAAGGCAAACTACCATTCTTGGGTAAGTTTTTTTTATTTTTGTTATTCATTTATAGACAATGCGTATTGATTTTTAGTTTGGTGAATTTTGCAAGATAGATTTATTATGATGGTATTGCCTTTAGTTTTCCCTTCATCCTTGCTATTTAATTCACAATGTTTGGCGCATGTTTCAGCATGCTTCCTCAGATTTTTCTTCTGAAAGCACATGGGGCAACATACGTAAAATCTTGAGAATTAATTTAAAAATCACATGGATAACTGAAAGCAATACATTCATTCTAAATATAATACATATAAGTGTCATTGACTTTGTAACTTCCATTTCATATTTTTTGCTTAAAACTCAACTGTCATTTTTTTCAGCTCTTGTCGTTACACGCATAGTTTTGAGACAACTGGGAGACAAAATTGCAGAAACTTCTATTATTGAGGTAATTATTTTTATGGAATAGTTGTTTATATTCCAATGTTATTCTGTTTCAAGTTCATTGGCATAATTAATATTATCTATTAAAATGGTATTATCTATTTTTTTTACAGATTCTTCGTGTAAGCTGTCGTCCTTTCCTGAAATCGGATTTTATTAACTTGACATCTTCAATAAATATCTGCATTCCTTCGATGTCAGTTTATTAAAATTTTGATCAAATTATCTTGAATTTACTTGGATACATTTTCATCATTTTTAATTTTCTAAAACTTGTTATTTGATTGTTATTACAACTTCCAGATGTCTGATGAACCAGTTCCGTCTACTTCTGGTATATCTAGACCAAACAAAAGGAAAGCACATAGTGACGTCCAAAGAACTGTTCGAGAAGATGAAATTCTCGATATTATTCTGAATTCGGATGACGAGGACGATGAAATCAACAGCAGTGATGAAGAGTCGGAGGACAGCTCGGCAGAAATAGGTACAGAAGTGATAATTTCTCACCCTGAAACCGTTATTCTGGGGTTGAACCAACCACAGCTTTCACTTGGTCCCACAATAGACAGCATGTGTCCCCTATTCCCTTCTCTGGGAACCCCCGGGGCTTAGAGTTGACCATCCTGGTCAAAGACCAACTGATTTTTTTATGCAGTTGGCAAATGAGGACTTTTTTGATTTGGTCATCAGAGAAACAAACACAAATGCTCTAAGCACTTTTTTAAATAATCCTTTCCCTTGAGCAAGGATTACAGAGTGGAAGGAATTGACTAGGGCAGAATTTGAAATTTTTCTGGGACTTTTATTTTTAATGGGTAATATTAGAATAAACCGGATCCCATATTATTGGAAAAAATCCGACTTGTATGATTTCCCGATGTTTCAGAACAGCATGTCCCACGATCGCTTCATGCTAATTTTGCGGGCATTGCATTTTGGCCGCAATCCAGAGGAAGGTGAACCACAACCCTCTGACCCACTTTTTAAAATACGTCCACTAATTGACGTCTTTTTGGCAAATATGAGTGCCGTATACTACCCAGGAAAAGAGTTAAGTTTAGATGAATCCATGATTTTATGGAGAGGACGCCTCATTTTCAGGCAGTACATTCAGGGTAAGAGGCATAAGTACGGCATCAAATTGTATATGCTGAGTGAGCCTTCTGGCCTAGTTGTGAATTTTTTTGTTTACACTGGGGCCCTAGATAAGAACGTTCGAGGCCGTGGTCACTCGGAAAAAGTGGTAAAACATTTGATGCAGCAATATTTAAATTTTGGACACTCCTTATATATGGACAATTTTTACAATTCAGTTCCTCTGACAAAATCTCTTTTGGAGGCTAAAACGTATTCATCCGGAACCCTCCAGGGAAATAGGAAAAATGATCCACTGGATGTTGTCAACCAAAAACTGAAGAAAGGGGAATCAATCGCTAAATACACCAAAAAAGGAATATGTGTTCTGAAATGGCATGATAAGAGGGACGTGTAGATGATATCTTCAGAACCTGACGGGGAATTGGTGGAAGTAAGAGCAAGGAGCGGCAAAGTTACAGAAAAACCCCGAATTGTAGCAAAATACAACCAATTCATGGGGGGAATAGATCAGGCGGACCAATTGTTGGCCTATTACCCCCTGGAAAGGAAATCTCTGAGGTGGTACATGAAAACTGCTTTACATGTATTCCACCTTATGATGAACAACTCATATGGCTTACAGAAGAAATATAGTGACAAGAAAATGAGTTTGCTGGATTTTAGGGATAATGTAATAGAATATCTCATTTGTAAAAATAAACCTCCTCTACTGCATTTTGGCCTCCCATGGGAGGGGGTAGGGTCCACTTACCCTCACAAACCGTAGAAAAACGGATACAAAGGAAAGATGCAGGGTGTGTTTCAAGAAAGGAGTGAGAAAGAATGTCTCAACTTTCTGTCCTGACTGTCCCGACTTACCTGCGCTGTGTTTGGAGCCCTGCTTCCGGGAATCTCATGAATATTGAAATTATATTAAGGAAATGTATTGTAAACATTTGTAATGAAGAATTTTGTTTATTTTGACAACTGTCTTTGTATAAACTAAAAAAGTGTGAAAACAAAGAATGTAATAAAATATTTGTATTTTATACGTAAATAAGAAGTCATTTTCTCTTTAGTGGACTAAAACTCCTTTCCTAAGCATTACCCACTGCTTAGTAGATCCTGCATTCGGCCACTAAGGAAAGGAGGAGAGGGTGGAAGGGAGAAAGGAAGAAGAGAAGGGGAGGGAGGGAGGGGAGAGGGAGGGAGAGGGAGTGAAGAGTGATGAAGAGAAGGGTGGAAGGAAGAAGGAGAAAGGGGGAGAGGGTGTGGAGGGTGAGGCAGAGAGGAAAGGGGGAGGGACGGAAGAGTGATAATATCTAGGATCCTAGTCGATCAGAGTAGTTATTCAACATGCATAACTGAGGGGAGTAAATTTTTTCGAAACTTTTTTCCTTATTCTGGTCACCTCCGTGTACGTAAAGTGAAAGTTCACTAAGTTGAACCTCGCGGAATGCAAAAAATATAAGAGTTATAGGAAATTAGATTTCTGGAATTGCAATAATATTCTATAAATACGGGGAGAAACAAAAAAGCAGGAGAAGCGAAAGCATGAAGATGAACACTTTCGGAGAACAAAGGACGAGGTCGGGTCGGGTGCACTTGCACCCGGATTTTGGCTGGAAAGTGTACCGTTAACAACGTTGAAATTAGGATGGGAAGGGACCCTTTATGACGGCTGCCATAAAACGTCCGGTAGATGCTCACTCCAAGTGTCCGATGGTTGTAGGTTTCAAGATGAAGAATTTTCGATGAAAATCTTTGTTGTGGTATTCCTGTGTTTTCTGTAGCTGTAATGCCACTCACTGGCGCCGTATTTGAGGTCTCCGACAATCGTAGTGAGGATCTACCGTATTTTGTTTGATGTTCGCGAAAGTGACGGGAATGTGCTCTGCGGGTTACATATCTCCTTAAGTCTTCCCCGTGGCGGGTGACTCACATCGTGAGTCATGTTTTTTTTTCTAGTTTTCATCGAAAATGTTAAAGGAACTATTTAGGAACGCTTAATATTTATTTATCAAGGAATAGAATGTGGAAACACAGAAAAACGAAACCCGCCCCCGGGGAAAAAAATAAAAAGTTACTCCAGCACTCAACGTGTTAAAGGAAAATTATGAGCGTTTTAGCATGTAATACCACGAAACATGAACAGAATTAAAATATTCAGTATTTCATGAGTAAAATAATCCATTTCCCGTGATCGTAAGTTAATATTTAGGTATATTTATATCCACATCAGTGAAGGGCTGCATGGCATTTTGGGGTTTCTTCACACCATTTCCCATGCATTCTTATGGAAATAGGATTTTGTTGACCTCATGGGGTATAAGAGACTCCACGGTTTGCAAACCTAGACCAAGTTCTTCCTTTGGTCCATAGGGTGGCCCATGAAACTTTTGAATTCGATAGCTTAAACGGTGTAAAAACGTATAAAGAACATACACACATACACTCTAAAATATTAATAAGATGATGACACACAACACAATATATACCATGCCGCCATTATAGCTTACTTATACATGGGTGAATTTTAATTATTTAATATATTTTTAAATCTAGGCCTTACGGATCATATAAGGGCTAGGGAAAGCAAAATTGGTTTCTCAATTGTCCATTACGGTATTAACTTGCATAGCAACAGACGTAAACAAATTTGTTATCAACATAAAGATGCGAGTATTATTGATTACTTAATAATAAATAATTATTTACAGTTACATTATTTCAGGAGGAATTTGGTGATAAAACCGGAAGTGACTGTTATATAAGTTAGTGTGGGTTTAGAATTTTTCAAATTAACTTATTTCGAAGGATGGAACCGACATGTTCAAATACTTCTCAACGCAACCGACGGGAATATTACCGTGACAGTGCCAGATTGCGACGTGCCAATGAGAGTAAAGAAGAGAGGTGGCAAAGATTAATTCAAATGTCACAACGTCAACAAGAATGGTTAGCAGAAAAGACAGAATTGCAACGAGAGGCAAGATTGGCTAGAGTTTCACAGAATCGACGACAACGTTTAGAAATGAAGACAGAAGAGGAACGCCAGCAACGTCTGGCAACGCTATCACAGAATCGACGGCAACGGTTAGAAAGAGAAAATTCGGAAGAAAGAGAACAAAGAAGATATCAGGAAGGGAGGCGTCGAAAGCAAGCACTGTGAAGGTTTCATCGCGCAGCGAAACGGCCTGGAAATGTAGAACTGAATGACATTGGCTTAATGTCAGTCCAGTGTGTGAACTGCCGCGCGCTTCATTTTAGTGGAGAAAAACGACGAAGAGGAAATGAATTCTATTCTTGCTACAATTTTGGATACGTTGTTCTTGAACCTCTTCGAGTCGTTCCACAATTGCTTCAGGATTTGTTCAGCGGTACTCATGCTCATGCTGCGAACTTTAAGCAGTACATAAGAAATTACAACAACGCCTTGGCAATGGTTTCAATGGGAGCAAAACTGTCAACACCACAAGGACAAGGGCCTTTTTGTTTTAGAATACACGGTATGGTTTATCATCGTATTGGTCCAGCAGTTCCATCACAAAACGATCAACTAAATTATGGCGCTCTTTATTTTATGAATTCTGAAGAAGCTTTACAAGAACGTCTTGGAAATCCAGCAAACATTGGATGTCTTCCAGAACTAATGGATGAGCTGGATCGCCTACTGGTGTCCGTCAACCCATTTGTACGGTCGTACAAGATGATGAAGGAGGTAGCTGAAGCTGAAAAACTGTTGGCAGTACATGAGCAACGTGGTGTGAGGAAGGTTACCATGGTTTTTGACGTTAATGAAGTGGACAGAAGACGTTACAAAGTTCCAAACGCGAATGAAGTTGCGGTTGTGTACATGTCTGAAGATGGTGAAGTACCCTTGAGACGGAGTGTTGCTGTTCATCTACAAGGTGGTGGACTGCAAAGCATATCACAACTTCGGAGGGAATGCAATCCTATGACGTATTCGCTTTTATTCCCGTTGCACGATTTCGGTTTGCATGAAGGACTTCAGAAGCAAGATAGTGGGAGACAGCGAGTTCGAATATCACAGAAGGAATATAACTGCTATCGTCTGGCCATAAGAAGAGATGAATTTTCTACAATCCATTAAGCGGGAACGCGCCCGCTAGTATTAGATAAACATCATGAAATATAAAAATAAATATTTTCTATTGACTGAGTTAATTTCTATACATATATCTTTGCAATAATCTATGTGATCAATTTATGTATAGTTTACTACACTTATGTTTTGAGGGCTTAGAATTTCCACCTGAGGCCCTTTTACATTCAATGTGTGATGTCATGTCCTTATGTAGATATTTTCCTGAACAGCAACACAACTTCAGTTTGGATTTCTTAATGTTGCCAAGCAGTGTGTTATGCCCTGTCAGTTAAGAAGTACTATTGTGAATTAATAGTTTTAAACCTATGGATTCCAAAAGATGCTGTTAGACAGTGAATTTCAAACTCAAAGCCATCAAATTTGTAGAAAAAATTAACAATTATGTAACAGTAAGAAAGTTTAATGTAACTGAAAAGAATGTCAGGAATTGGAGGAAGATTTATACACAATTGAGATGGATCCCTAAAAATAAATGTGCATACAGATTAAAGCAAATGGCTGGAGCCAGAAAAAAGTGATAAATGTGTTCTTGAAAATAGCAAAAATGAAACTGCTCTTTCCCGTGGATCCATTTCAATCTTTGCCTTGAAAAAAGCAAAGAATTTTAGTATTAAAGATTTCAAAGCAAGCTCTGGTTGGTGTACAAGGCTTATAAAATGACAATTTTGTACTGCAACAAAGACAAAAATATCATGGTACCTGAAGGTAGAACTTGATTACAAGTTCACGGTGCTTTATAAATTTATTATTAGATATCGAAAAAAGAACAGGTTAGCCTGTATTAGAAATAAGGATGAAAAACCCATGAATTTTGATGTGGTATCAAGTCAGACTGTGAACAACATCAGTGCTAATAAAAACGACTGGCCACAAAAAAAACTAGATCAACTATACTGTGGCTGATGGAGCTAAACTAAAGCCAATGACTTCAAGAGAAAGATACTCTAAAAGAGAAATTATCAAAAGGATTATTAATCCACATTCACAATAAAGGATGGATGGATGAAAATGGTTTAAAATTATGGCTAAAGAGAGTGGAATTCTCAAGCAGAAGGGTCACGGAAGGAAAAAAGTCTTCTCTTCCGGGATGTTTAAATCACACCTTGTGAGTGATGCTATTACAGAAGTTAGGCTGCAAAACATAGATATCCTAGAGGTATAACTAGCCTTGTACAGCCATTGGATGTCTCCATTAACCCCTCAAGCCTGGAGGACATTTAATGAAATCTCACCTGTGAGGCCGAAGGAGATTTTTAAAAACTGGAAATGCAGATGTGAAAGTTGCAAATATTATTTAAAAATTCACAGTCTTTCACCTTTTTATTGGAGTTTTAAGAAGTTTTTTTGAGGATTTAAGCAAAACATGATATTTGAAAACTATAACTTTTACACTATCATACATTAAGTACAAACTCTTTGCTGGAGAGAAGTGAGGGCACACCGATCGCTTCCTTATCCAGCTCGTGCTCATGCTTTCATTTATTCAACAATATTGTGAAAACTATAGAAGTTATTGTCATGGAATCTTTTTCAAAGATATATTTAAAATATTCTGAACATTTCATTTGCTGAATGTACCCCTCTAAACCAAATAGAGAAAAAGTTTCCCGAGGTCAATTTTTTCATGTCTCAACTAAAAATTTCAGATTAATGTTACGACTGTTATTTTTTTAAAGGCAGTTCATAATTCTTATTTTATTTTTAAGTTACTCTGTTGTTATTTGGAATCATTAAAGAAGTCACAACAAAATTGTCCCTTTTTATTCAATAGAAGCCAAAATATAACGTTGTATGTACATATAAGGAAAGAAGATATATGCAAAATTAAAAAAAAACCATTTAAAATACTTTTTAAACTTAAAAAGTATTTCCCTATTTTCCAGAATGTTTATACATGCATAATCAGATTCAGCATGAAATTTACTACAAGAAAACTGTTATACCTTCAATCTATCATCCATAATGATTTTTTTAGTGGTATTAACTCTTATTCTGTTATAACACTCACAGCGTAGTCTCAATTCACCTCTTCACCACTCTCTAACAAAAGCGAACACAGTCTTTTTATGAGTTGGTCTGCTCATGGAATGTTTATTGAAGATGTCTATTCGCGCTTCGCATGACTCAGGATTTCTACCGGATGGTATGAAGCTACAACTCTGCCAATTTATCGAGGGTAGATTGAAGTCTCCTCCTACTATGATAATGCTTTTACTATTCTTCTTCTTTAGTGAGTTTATTTGAGCCTCTAGATTGTATATTTCTTCTATGTCTGAAGCTGGCGGCCTATAATATGCACGTACATGAATGTTTCCCAAACCTTCAATGTTTATATTACACCAAGTGTTTTCAATATTGTTTTCCGCAAACTTAACTGGAGAATTGATAAGTGTATTCTTCATCACTATGAAAACCCCTCCACTGCTCCTATTTGTCCTGTCTCATCTATGAATATTATATCGTAAGGGGAAAATTTCACGATCATGTATATCCGAGGTTAGCCAACTCTCTGGGCCTATCACTTACTGTATGAATTCTGGAACCTCCACCACCTTGAGGCATTTGCTGAATGAGATGCTGCTGTAGATGATGAGGTTGAGTATGGAGTATGTGTTGTTGATGCATAACAGGAGACATGCCAAGTGTTGAAACAGAATCTTCCGGTGTTGAACTTGGAGTCTGCTTTGCTCTTAGTCGTTCATATTCATTTTGAAGCTGAGCATTTTCTTCTTCCAGTTCGCTAAAGAAATAACATTTAATTATAAATATATACAGCTTTTATGAAACTTCAATTTAACATTCTACTTTACCATTTTAATCTTATGAATGCCATTGTAAATTATGTGGAAAATTATGCATGGCAGTTTTCACTTTAACTGAAAACTTTAATATAAAGTGAGATTTTTATTAACATTACATAAATTAACTAATTTCCACATTAATTATATACACCACCTTTTTAAACTTAGTGTGTTTGAGTTTGTGAATTTGCATTTCGTGCCAATTTTAGTGCTTTTTACTTTCTCATATATGTAGTATACTGAGAAAGTACAGTAATATCCCGATTTACATCCAGGATCCATTCCTGAATCAAATCAATGTAAATTGAAACCGTTCTTCCCATAAGAATAAGAAAAATGCCCTTAGGACTTCAATTTCAAGAGATGAAAAAGCTGCTCCATGATTGAAACCTTCTAAAGACTCTTGTTAGGTGCAAATGAAGCTGAAGATCATAAATTAAAACTATTACTAGTGTATCACTCAAAAAATCCCAGAGCCTTAAAGGTACATGAAAAGAGCACTCTACCTGTGATTTGAAAGTTCAACGCCAAGGTTTGAGTAAATATGAATCTTTTTAATGATTGGT
Organism: Uropetala carovei; assembly: GCA_036926305.1. Classification (NCBI taxonomy): domain Eukaryota; kingdom Metazoa; phylum Arthropoda; class Insecta; order Odonata; family Petaluridae; genus Uropetala; species Uropetala carovei. The sequence goes on from JAXCHB010000184.1 coordinate 1,177,521, forward strand.
TCATGAAAGAGCTTTACTTACAAGGGGACGTTGTCAAGTCGATGTCAAGGATCCGGTTAAAACTTCTTGAAGTGAAACTAGAGACAAAATAAGCGGACACGTGTCCCGGCTTTCTTCCCCATAGGCCCAAGTTCGAGAAAAAATGGGCAAAATAGATTTGCACGTAAAACGTATACCGGTATTTAACTCGGACATTTTATAGAGAGCTGTGGCTGCGGTCGCTAAGGCGTTAGCATTGTTAAACATAAGGTTGGTGGTTCAAATCCCACCATCTGCGAATTTCTTTTTCAATTTTATTTCCGTCTATTTTTTCAAATACCAAGCTGGGTACGTTTCTCAACTTCGTTATTTTTGATTAAATGTTTTTTATAGTATTTACGAGTTAAATAAACTAATTTTTGGTAAACTAGGAACTATTCTTCGGGTTTACCAAAATTAGAAGTAACGCATCGTCGAAGCTTGAAAAGCGAAGCCGACCTTGCTTTTCTATGAAGAAAAAGCGAAGTGCAACGCAAAAATAGCCACACCACGCCGTTAAATGAGCGTTTCTCACGGTGCCCGTGACGCCAAGCGGGGTGACGCGCATGCTAAAACGCTACATATTTCCCCGCGACAATGTTGCAATACACGTGCTATTGTGGATCGCTCTTACAATTAAAGGCCGCAGATCATCACCAATTCAGTTATTGCCGTTCACTGCTTTTGCTACGTGCTTCTCTCGCTTTACTCCTTTGATTTGCTTTTTTGATATCGACCTCTGCTCACCCGGATCACTTACTCTACCGTTAACGACCTCTGCACTCTTTTTGGATTACGATTTAGCTGTTTGATCGTTCAGTATTGCGATTTTTCGTTTTTTTACGATTATCGTAATATTTTACGAGTCTTGATTACCTCCCTGATTTCGACTTTTGCCTTCATGAACCATTTCGCTTTATCGATGGAGATCGATCCAGTTGCCGGACCCTCCGGAAGTAGCTTTGCACCGGACGATGAAGACGTCGTCAATGCTTCGTTTTTTATCAGATAATCACGATAAACAAAATATAACGGGGGCTGTTCGATTTTTTATGGGTAAGCAATTTACATTAATATGGCATCTTGTGGCTGTCTTCACCCGCATTCCGAGAAATGCTCCAGAATGCATGGTATGCATCGAAATTAGCGGACACCAGAAGTGTTTTCATGAACGTTTGGGAGGATTGTTTTCCCCAAGACCTACGCAAACGGAAGTGCATATGTTTCGCAATAAGTTTCGTAAGATGCGTGTGGTGCAAGGAATATCTGTGCTTACCTTGTTTTTACGATAAATACCATCCAAGCCTTTGCCTTAAAAATATTCAGTTGAATGGTTAATAGTGAGAGAACCACCTCTTTTTACCGCTGGCAAATAAAAAATGAAAGATTAAAATATGAAAAATTATTTTATTACTAAAAAAAACATTTTATCACAAATAACGAAGTTGAGAAACGTACCCAGCTTGGTATTTGAAAAAATAGACGGAAATAAAATTGAAAAAGAAGTTCGCAGATGGGATTTGAACCACCGATGTTTAAGAATGCAAAGCCTTAGCGACCGCAGCCGAGTTAAATACCGGTATACGTTTTACGTGCAAATATATTTTGCCCATTTTTTCTCGAACCCGGGCCTATGGGGAAGAAAGCCGGGACACGTGTCCGCTTATTTTGTCTCTAGTTTCACCTCAAGAAGTTTCAACCGGATCCTTGACATCGACTTGACAACGTCCCCTTATTAGTACTAGCTTTACTGCTACTTGACACCATGTAGTTAATTTGATATTTGATGAATTATGGAGACTCAAGATATTGTCCTTTTGGATTTTTCACATAGAACTAAATGGATCAACATGTACCGAATACAAAAATTTTGTTATACTACACTTGAAAAACTGGGATCGACACAAGATATTCGAAGAAAACAAAAATCTTTATTAAAAAAGTTGAGATCGACTTATACATGAGATTGACTTATACACAAATATATATGGTATAGATATTAATATTTTAGACATTTATGAAGGACCACCTCTGATTGAAAATAAAAAATATAAACTCATATTTAAACATTAAAGAGTAAGTTTATTAGCTGACTTTTCTGACTCCTCTAGCAATGTAATAGTAAACTATGTGCATTTTGCCCAAAAAGGAGTCCAACGGCAATAACCTCATGGTTATTGCCATTGAAACCACTGAAACTAAAGGAAACAGGAAAGAATGAATTAACACAGTATATTTATTTTCTAGCTGAAATGGATGTCTGATTCACTAACCTATTTTAAAGCTAAAGAAATTCTTAGACCATTTATTGCATTTAAGCCACAAGGTAAGAGCAGAGATTCATTTCTGATAAAATACACAGATAAATAAAAAAACTCCAAAAACAGGAACTGCTTACCGGATCATTGCTTCTAGTTCCTCCCTTTGTTCAGCATCAATTGCTACCATTATCTGAACTGGTGATCTAGGTACATTAGGCAATGACAGAGACAGTGTTTCTCCCACAACCCCTCTCAGTCCACTGTTATCTCCATTGAGAGATTGGCAATACTGAGCAATGAGCTGATGTTCATCATCCCTGAAATAGAAGAAGTAATTTGTACAAATACCAACAATTAGAATTTCATTAAACTAGCAGGCTCATCAAGATGCAGTAGAAATTCATTATACAGGTATCCACAGACTTACATGATTTTGACTTACGAGATTTCCACTTACGCGAATTTCGTCTTACGCAATTTTGACTTATGCAAATTTGACTTATACAATTTTGACATACGCGATTTTGACTCACGCAAATTTCACGTTAACATGATTTAAAATGCATTTTTTGAAATTTATTAAAAATAATAAAATTAGTCATCTAAAACAAAAAACCGGCAAGGTCAAGGAATGAGGAGAATAATAAGGAGGAAGAGGAGTTGATTGCTGAGGTCAGGGACGGCATGATGGGGTATGCAGAGTATGCTACGCATAGGGGCCCACACCAAAGGGGGCCCCAAATTGCACTTTTCTTCCCTCCCTCCCTTAGCCTTCTTCCCTATTAGTCTCTTTGTTTTCCCATGCGGTCATAAACGTTGAAAACTCTAGGAATGGAGGCCCTGAGCATGAGAAAAAACAAATGGCGTGGGAGGGTAGTTTCTCTTCCCTGCGGTTCATAGATTAGCAGTTTGATTTGTTCAAAAGTAATGCTATCCAGACAGCATCTCATTTTACTTTTTCTAACATATGTGTGCTCCAGATGGAGAGCATTGCGCTCTCCGTTCCAAGAGAATTGACTTTTGTTTGATTTTCAGGCTAGTCTTCAATATCTCACCCTCAGTACCCTGGTGTCCTCAGGTGACGAGATTAGCATGTACTTAAAAATAAAAAATCAGTACAACATACATTGTACAAACTTTGTCATATACTAATGCGTCGTTTAGTTAGCTTTAGAAAATGAAAATCCTATCAGCCTGTTTTTGGAAAATCCAATTTTTGTTAAAGTTGCCCAAGAATAAACTACCCTTATATTCATTCATTGAAAAAAATGAAATATGTAGTATAAATTTCAGACATATACTCTAGTAACTATACAAAATTTTATCAAAAATGTTTCAGCCGTTTTTGAGAAAATCCAATTTTTGTTAAAGTTGCCCAAGAATAAACTAGCCTTATATTCATTTTTTTGAGAAATATGAAGTATGTAGTACTATTGCAGATGTATATGCAAGTAACGGTACGAAATTTTATCAAAATCGTTAGAGCAGTTTTTGAGAAAATAAAATTATTGCTAAAGTTGCCTAGAATAAACTAGCCTTATATTCAGTTTTTGAGAAATATGAACTATACAGTATTACTGAAGACGTAAACTCAAGTAACTGTACGAAACTGTGCACCTAAAACGTATATTTTCTTGTAAATCTCAAGGTCGAACTTTTTCGTGATAACAGTACTTTCTCAATATACTTCGTATATGAGAAAGTAAAAATAAAAGGTTAGCTTCAAAATCTCTCCTCTGTGGGCTGAGGGTGGAATATCGAGGTAGCTCAAATTTTCACATGGAAAGAATCCGAATGTCTGGCTCTTGTTTTAAAATATTTACAATTTTGAATGTCAACGAAGTGTTTATTTGTTGAAGTATTTGCAACATTGAATGTCTACCATAAAGATCGATGCTCGGCAAGCTCCAATCCCTTTCTTCTTGAATAGTACGCATCGTTTGTCAGTCATTCTTTGCAATTTGTTGGAGTAAGATAGATCTGTTTCTGTACCCTGAGTGAATCGTTATCGTTTTTTAGAGGTTAGTACTTTTTCATATCTATTATAACTATGAAACATTTACAATAATAATGGATGGTTATCATTTCGTGGAAATGAAGACTAATCTGTTCGATAATTTTTGTTTATTCCAAGAAACCTTAGCCAGTCAGAGGGAAAATAATTTTAGCCTGCCGTAAGAGGAACAAAGACCACTGTCTCATTTTCATATATACTTTGAAGTTTAGATTTAGTTTAGAGGTAATTAAAGACAGAGACTCAGTGATTCAGATTTTTTCGACGTCTTAGGTATAGAATGATAGCTTCAATGAAGACAACTAGGTCCATATTAAACGCCGTACGAAACATTAAAATTATCAATTTTTATTTTTACAACCAAATTTCACGTAAAGAATGTAATTTTTTAAATTAACATTTAAAAGTTACGGTTGTTCTCTTGGAAAAATTAAACCTCAATATTTGCATGATAAAATGTAATATCTCCTTGTTAAGTGAGGTCGTATTACGCAAATGTCCCACGCAACACCTCCTGGGTTAGCCAGGAGCGGGGAGGAGCGAGGCGAGGAGTAGTGGGGGCCGGCGATTCACCAACCTGCGTCAATTGCAACTTTGTACCGAAATGATGATATTATCAGCTTTTGGTTTTGGCTGTGTCCGGAACAACGGTCGCGAAACGTCGGTCACATCATTTTCCGGACACAGCTGAAGCCGATAGCTAATAATATCATCAAACATCAACGCTGCGAAAACCTTCGATCAAAATTTGTATCGAAATGTTTGTGTGTTGGTACTCTAGCGCGCAGCTCCTCCTGGCCTAGCCAGGGTTGGGGAGCAGCGAGGCGAGAAGAAGGAAAAAGGGAGGCTGCCACGCCAGTCTTCCTTCCACCTGCAGACTCTTTCTCTCCTCTCTCTCCTCCTCTCTTCTCTCCACCTCCTTCCCCTTCATTCTTCTATTCTTCCCTCCCCCCCTTTCTTTCTCCTCCTCCCCATCCTCTCTTCTTATTTCCATCATCATAACTCCCTCCCATTGAATGCTTTATAAAATATGCAACCTTTTCGTTCATATAAAAGTATGTATATGCAGTTTGACAACAAAAGAATCTGGAGCTAGACAATGGGCTTGAATACTAAGGCAACTTTTAATTAAAAACCTAAGATTTGGCCAAAATACGTGATTCAAGCATTAAATTCGTTCATTTGTTAACCACAACCTTTTCTTCATAAAACAGAAATAGTTAAAAATTACAGTTCATATGTTGTAATCTTCTTGTTCTATAAATAAAATGAAGAACTCAAATCTCATTAAGAACCCAAAAGACAGCATACCCTCCCATAAGAAATCAGGCATATACCAAATTAAATGTGAAAAGTGTGACAACATTTATATTGGGCAAACAAAAAGGAAATTAGAAACACGTTCAAAGAACACTTAGCCCATTACAGAAACAACAGAATAGACAAGTCCAGTGTAGCAGCTCATATCAACACCTGCCATCATCCTATCACAACCAAAAATTTAAAACTTCTGAAAACGGTCACCAACGAAAACAAACTAGATGCCTATGAAAGCCTCTACATACACCACAACCAAAACAAGATAATGAATAACGACGCTGACCCTATCCCCCACTCCCCTCTATTTCAGTTAATGATCAATACACCTTTCTCTTTCCCCTCCCCTACTTTTCTAACGGTCAACAATAGTATAAATACTCCGCCTAACCCTACACACTTTGACATTGCTGAAGATGACAGCGTAGCTGTCGAAACGCGCGTCCTCTAAGTGGTCCTGCGAGTCTTCTGTGCCTTGACACGTAAGTACCGCCTTTACAGTGAATTGGAGTTTTCTATTTTTCCTATTCTGTTCTTGTTCTATAATTAATATTCAACTTAGGTGAAATTTTACAATTTTCTTAGCATTATTTTTTTTGTGTGCGCTGTGTTCACGACCAATGTCGAATTGAATGGGAAACCATACTAATTAATGTTAATGCGCCTGAAATATATTAACTGAACGTATCAAACACCTACTTTCATCCTATTTACAGTTGTACACCAGCCCCTCAACATTCGCGAGGGATACATTTCTCAGGCATTCCACAGGGAAGTGAAATCGGCCCCCTACTATTCCTTTTATATATAAACGACTTAGATACGGTTATTAAAAGTAAAATCAAGTTATTCGCAGATGATACAGTAGTTTACAGAGAGATTAACAGTTCTAATGATCAATTATTACTTTCTGATGACTTAAATGTAATTATCGAGTGGTTTAAAGAGTGGCAGTTAGAATTGAACTTAGGAAAGTGTTCCTTTATGAGATTCTGGGGAAACAAAAACATTGACGTGACGAATTACACTGTTGAAGACATCCAGCTAAAACTAGCCGATTCCATCAAATACTTAGGCGTTACTTTAGAAGCAACCTCTCGTGGGATATGCACATACGAAATATATGCGGGAAGGCTAAACAGAAACTAGGATTCATCAAACGCATAGTAGGTAAAAGTGAGGAAAAAGTCAAAGAGACATGTTACTTCTCGTTAGTAAGACCGCTATTAGAGTACGCGTCGAGCATATGGGATCCATACGAGAAAGGATCAATCTCTGAGTTAGAAAGAGTGCAGCGAAAAGCCGCTAGATTTGTCAAAAATTGTTACGATAGAAACAAAAGTGTTACAGGCTTGATACAGGACTTGGATGGGAATAACTAACTGAGTGCCGATCACGCTCTAGGTTAAAACTTCTTGAAAGATTTAGAATGCATATATTCTCCAGCGATGTCGAAGAAATAATGAGCGCCAACTTATATTGGTAGAATGGACCATCCTTGTAAAATACGAGAGATAGCCTGTAGGACTGAGAGGTACAAAGGCTCGTTTTTCCCTAGAACGATAGCTGAGCAGAACAGAAGTTACGAAAAGAAATCAGCCGACGTAGAGTGATACTATTCATTATTATGCGCTTTCACTTGGTGCTATTGCACCCCCTGCCACACACCATTGCGGTGGCTTGCAGGGTGAACTGTAGATATAGATATAATAACCTCGCAAATGTTGAAATTCGCGAATAAGCATTTTGCACTGTTTATACTACCCAAACTTAATATTCAACATTCACACTGTTTTGTGCTCAACACTAAACCTAAAATTAAAGTTCATAGGCTAAAAATAAACTTACGAAAAAACTAGAAAAGTTAAAACAAAATGCAAACGTGAATAAAAAGAAAAATATATGTTTATGTACATGTATATGTAAATCAATATGTATATGTACATGTATATGTAAATCAAAGCGCAAAAGCTGATGAAAAGTATGTAAGAGCGACACAGTCTGAGCGAAATGCAGGCAAGAATGAAAATACCCGGGAGGTGGGGAATGGTGGTGGCATAGCGTTCGACTTCGTGGCGTGGTTTTGTAACTTTGTATGTACATACATAGCGCATACTATGTAACAGAATGATTCCAATTTTCGGAATTATAGCTTATTGTAGGTAGGACATTATGAGTTGCATTTTTGAAAGGATAACATCTACCGTCCTCAAGTATTTATACGGTTAACACCAACTACTTAGATTCTACTTGCATCAATTAATACCTTATTGATTACAACAATTCTAAGCACTTTTATCGCAAGGTTAGTAATATTTTGAATAGTCATTTACACAGCTTATGGGATTGTTGACTGTCTAATTTTAATTTTATAACCTGAGAACGGTTGCCTTTTTGAAATAATGAAATTTCATGGCTACCTCGCGAATACCTGAACTCGCGAAGGCTGAACTCGCGGATGTTGAGGGGCTGGTATATTTCTAACCTTGACAAATATCCAGAATTCAAATAGCCTATCAACTGATTGCTGTAGTCTGGCCATTAGCCTTCCTGTTAAACAGGCATTGACAATTATGACGTATTTTTTCTTAAAGTTAAGAAATATTTAAATTTCAGTGAGAAAAGTATTTCCATTTTGTTTTATCGCCAAAATATTTCGTATGAAATAGCAATCGCCAAGTAAGAGGATGATAATTTTCTCACACAGCTTTTGAAAACAAGAATTTAAAGTCTTAATATTTGCAAACTGAAATTACTTTATTTATCTAATGAACACACACGCACTCACACACACACATACAGGGCCGTGCCCAGACATTTTGCCGCCTGAGGTGAGATATAATATGGCGCCCCCTGGCCTCGCTGGCCTTATGAATTTATTTTGATAGGTTTTCATATTTGTCAAATTTTGGCAACCCCCTTTGAGAGGCACCTGAGGCAGTTGCCTCGCCGCCTCAACCATCGGCACGGCCCTGTACACATATATACACATACGTATATGTTTACTGCCGCCTCACTAAATCATGTCAGGTGATGCTGCGGTTGGAAAACTTTCTTGCAGAAAAATTGAAGGGGCCCCAATATTGGATTTGCATAGGGCCCCCCAAAGTTATCATGCTGGCCCTGGCTGAGGTCCAGCCTATTAAAATGCTCTCTGTAAATATTTTAACAGAGGCTCTTTGGAACATCGACATGGTCATGGCCTTATTAGAAGAGAATGACCCCAACTAACAGAGAAGTTCCAAGGTAGAAAGGGAGTTGCAGAATGCCGTGGCATGCTATAAGGAGCTCTACAAAGAGAAGAGGAAGTGCGCAAAGCAGCTGTCCTTATCTGCCCGAATAGAAGCCGAAGTTTTTTGTCAAAATCTATCATGAAAAAATCACCCCTCGGCTTAAATGCGAGTCCGAGAAAAATTTGGGTTATGGTTAAATCTCGAAGTCTCATTGCCTTCGTGTTCAAATGATAGTACTATATTTTCTAAAAGTAAATATTTGACCTACGATGAATATGTATAAAAATGTCTTGGTGAGATCGCTTGCGTAAATTGACGATTATGCAAAATGCGTTGACGGCTGTTAATGCTCAACTGTTTGAATTTCGATAAAACTTTACATGGAATGTGTATAATTATAAAAATGAAGTTTCTTAAGACAATGTAAATGCTAATTTCATTGGAAATAGACTTGGATGAAAAAATATCTTGGTGAGATCGCTTGCGTAAATTGACGATTTTGCAAAATGCGTTGACGGCTTTGAACGTTCAACTGTTTGAATTTCGGAACGTGTATAATTATAAAAATGAAGTTTCTTAACACTTTCAATGCGGATGAGGTTATATAACCTTCTACGGTCTGTCCTCACGGACGGATGAGGTTATATAACCTCATGCCTTACCCAAGGTTGAGTGTTTCAAATTTTTATGGTACGGAGATATAGGAAGCCGTAGACTTTCCATCAGTTCTCTTAGTCATTCAGTATCGTTCTAGTTACGTCCATGTGAAGACCATTCTTGAAATTTGTGCTCCCTTTTTTATTTAGAGAAATATTTGTGAATGTAAATTTTTTTCGAGTACAACATGTTCGTTTTGTTATTTTTTGTTTTTATTTGCAGTTTGAGTTTAATATTTCATTCACTGTTTAAGGAGTTACTTTGTGGAAGCAATCCATGATGTACAGAGGTAAAATACTAGGTAATTTTCCACTTATAAAACGTTAATGTGCGACCAGTTTCGTGTGCACAACAACATCTTCAGGCAATAAGTTATGGAAAAAATCGCAATATATACACAAAAAGAAAGAGGGAGGGTAACCTGGAGAGAAGAGGGGACAGTCGGAGAAGAAAGGGAAAATCCATTGCAGTGGGACAACCCCTCTTGGAATAGGGAAAAGTGTGATGGGGTGTCCCTCACATGTGGAGAAGGTAGAGATACAATAGCCTGGTCTCTGTTTGGGGGCACTTGTTCTAATATTTCTGAGTTTGGGTGTTATGAGTGCATGTTTTTTCTTAGGAATGGGAAGCCGTAGGCCTTCTGTCTTTTCTTTCAGTCATTCAGTATCGTTCTAGCTATGTCCACGTGAAGATCGATCTTGGAAGTTGTGCTCCCTTTTTTGTTTAGAGAAATACTGTATCTGCCCAAATAGAAGCCGACCCCTCAAAAATTTCCAATTTTTTTGGCAAAAACGTAAATTTCATAGATTTTATGCTGAAGTGTGCCGGGCATTCATGCACATCTTAGAATACATTATTCGAGATCGAAGAAATGTGGGGGAAATGGTGTAGTTGTTGACATTTTGAAATATTACTCCAATTAATAATTTTGCATTGCTGAGTAATGTTCTACATTCAGTGGCAATAATTTTATTCATCTTCATTTTCACAAAGGTCAAATATAGTAACAGTGATCTTGCCAAGATATTTTTTCATCCAAGTCTATTTCCAATGAAATTAGCATTACATTGCTTTAAGACATTGCATTTTTATAATTATACATGTTCCATGTCAAGTTTTACCGAAATTCAAACAGTTGAGCGTTCAAAGCCGTCAACGCATTTTGTGTAATCGACAATTTACGCAAGCGATCTCGCCAAGATATTTTTATATATATTCATCGTAGGTCAAATATTTACTTTACAAAAAATATAGTACTAGAAGGCAATGAGAGACATCAGATTTAACCATAACCCAAATTTTCCTCGGACTCGCATTTAAGCCAAGTGGTGATTTTTTCATGATAAATTTTGACAAAAAACATCAGCTTGTATTCGGGCAGATACGGTATTTGTGAAGGTAAGTTTCTCTTCGAATATAATATATTCGTTTTGTTATTTATTGTTTTTATTCGCAGTTTGAGTTTAATTATTATTTCATTTTTCAGGGTAATTGAAAGTTTTTCTGAGGCCCGTTCTTTTTGACATTTGTTTTTTTCGTGGCCATTCAAATTTACTGTGGCCCAAATAATTTTGTATATATTTGATTAGGTAAGTTTCTCTTCGAATATAATATATTCGTTTTGTTATTTATTGTTTTTATTCGCAGTTTCAGTTTAATTATTATTTCATTTTTCAGGCTAATTGAAGGTTTTTCTGAGGCCTGTTCTTTTTGACATTTCTGTTTTTTTCACGGCCCTTCAAATTTACTGTGGCCCAAATAATTTTGTATATATTTGATTAGGTAAGTTTCTCTTCGAATATAATATATCCGTTTTGTTATTTTTTTGTTTTTATTCGCACTTTGAGTTTTATTATATCATTTTTCAGGGTAATTTCAGTTTTTATTTTTGTGGCCCTTTTGCTATGGATCGTGGTGGACCTTCAAGGAGATCCTCCTCCAGAGTCCGTAAGTATTCAATATTTACAGTATTATACGTAACATTGAAAGATTTATACACAAATGTGGACATATGTACACACTTCCTCCATTAATTTCAGTTGTTCCATGTACAGTGAGATCGGCAAAGAAAGCTCGGTTTGATGACAAATTCTTCCTCAGCGACTTAGATGACGAAACTATTGAAAATTTGCTTGAGGAAGAAGAATATGAAGGGGAGGAGGATGAAACCCTTCTTGAGGCCCAGGGATCCCTTCACACTCAGGACTCAGGTAGCAAAGCCCCTTTGTGTTATGTACCATTAGAAACTGGACAACCCTCCACCTCGGAATATTGCAGTATCTTATCTTTCACCCGGCCTTTTTCTCCTCTTACTTTTACGACCTAAACCCCTGTCCTACCTACCAGCTTTACATACCCACCAATGTCTTCCATAGTCCCAGGACCCTCAACCTCAACCCGAACATCCTCACCCTCTTCCCCATCACCCTCACCCCTACCAACCTCCCCCCCCTCACCCTCACCCCCTCAGCACCCTCACCCTCTCCACCAAAATCCCCTGCACCAGTTCTGCCAAATATTATTTGGAGTTCTACTTGTCTCACAAATATTCCTTCCATCCCCTTTACAGGGCAAAGACTTCTGAAAAGCATCCCAGATGGTAATCAGCCCATCGATTATTTTAATTTGCTATTTACTCCAGATTTCTACAGTTTGATAATCCGGGAAACAAATAGCTTTGCGGAGGAGTTATTCCTTCGGGGGGTTTCTCCACGAGCCCGGATTATCGACTGGAAGGATCTGCAGATAGATGAATTAAAAAAATTCTTTGGGCTGATGTTCCATATGGGAGTCATAAAGTTGAACAGGATCAGCAACTACTGGAGTACTGACCATAAATTTAATATCAAATTCTTTTCAAGGACCATGCCCAGAGACCGTTTTCAATCAATTAGGCAGGCATTTCACCTGGCCAAAACTCCAGTAGCTGGTGATCCTGTTCCATGGGACCCCCTGTATAAAATACATCCCATTTTGTCACACTTCCATGACATCATGGAGAATGTGTACGAACCGGGGAAGGAGGTTGGCATTGATGAATCGGTTGCTCCATGGCGTGGTCGAATAGCGATCTGTCAGTATTTGCCATCAAAAAGGCTGTACTTACTGACGGATCCAACTGGACTAATTCACCGCCTCTTAGTTTATGCGGGAGCAAAAGATGAATTCAGTGGCCTAGGACACGCCAGAAAAATTGTCTATAAATTAACAGAGGGACTGAAAGGGGTGGGTCGCTCTGTTTATATGGACAATTATTATAACAGCGTGGACTTGGCCACTGTGCTTATTCATGATAGAACGTATGTAACAGGCTCCCTTCGTCCCTCTCGCAAAAATAACCCAAGAGAGGTTATTACAAAAAAAATAAGAAGAGACGAAATGGTCCAGCAGTGGTCACAGGAGGGCATCAATGTTGTCAAGTGGAAGGATAAGAGGGAAGTACTAACCATTTTGTCAGAGTTTTCTGGTGATTTGGTTAGTACTACCACTCGGAGAAACCAGACCCTTATAAAACCAGAAGTAATTTTGCATTATAATAAATTCATGGGAGGGGGTTGATAGGGTAGATCAATATTTGGCTTATTACGTTTACGAACATAAAACAATTAAATGGTACAAAAAAAATAATTTTTCATATAATAGAACAAATGCTGCTTAACTCTTTTCTAATTAATAAAAATCATTCACTGGATAAGGGTCTGGATTTATTCCACTTCCGCTTGTCCATTATTGATGCCCTCTGTGAATGCCCCTTACCACTGTCAACCACACCACGGAACACCCAATTCATCAATGCAAATAATTTCCCGAAATTTTACCCACCTAATGAAAAGGAGAAAAGACAGCAGAAACGGTGCAGGGAGTGTTATGGCACCACAAAGAAGTGGATTTCCAGTTTCTGCCCTGGGTGTGAAGGACAACCTGGGCTCTGTATAGAAAAATGTTTTCTAACATTTCATAAAGAGAAGGGCTTCCAAATCCTCTAAAGCTACCACTGCATATATTTGTTTATATTTATATGTATATATTTATTTGTGTGTTTATTTGTATATATTTATTTGTATAATTTTATGTCTACGTTTATTTTTGTATTCTATATATATATATATATATATATATATATATATATATATATATATATATATATATATATATATATATATATATATATATATATATATATATATATATATATATATATATACACACACACATGTACATTTATAATTTATGTAATAAATATATATGTATAATTTATGTATCGTATATTTATGCGTATTTTTATACTAAATTTTTATAAAATATTAAATAAACAAGACTATAACATTTTATTACTCGGTTATTATTATCTTTCTTGTTTCCTCTTCTTTCTATTATTATATTTACTACTTAAAATTTCATTTTTCTACTAACTAATAAAGAAAATATGTATACGAAAGAAACTCGAATCAAGTAGGATGTGATGCAGATTGCATAGATAGGAGATTGTGTGCCGCTGGTTAGCCTAACATCCTGGGATAAGACATGCGAACTGACGGATGAGGTTATATAACCTCATCATTAATTTTTTGTTTATAATTGTCAAAAGTTGGATAACAACTATTAATATACCAAGTAATATGTGAAAATATACTCATGTTAATTTTTTCTTTCTCAAGTATCCCATCACCGAGGTAAATTGAATTGATGTAATCGCGTTGAAAGTGTTAAGGCAATGTATATGCTAATTTCATTGGAAATGGACTTGGATGAAAAATTATCTTGGCGAGATCGCTTGCGTAAATTGACGATTACGCAAAATGCGTTGGCTTTGAATGTTTGAATTTCGGTAAAACTTTACATGGGACGTGTATAATTATAAAAATGAAGTTTCTTAAGGCAATGTAAATGCTAATTTCATTGGAAATAGACTTGGATGAAAAAATATCTTGGCGAGATCACTGTTACTATATTTGACCTTTTGTGAAAATGAAGATGAATGAAATTATTGTCATTGAATGTGGAACATTATTCAACGACGCAAAAGTATTAATTGGAGTAATATTGCAAAATCTCAACAACTAAACCACTTCCCACACATTTCTTCGATCTCGAATAATGTATTCTAAGATGTGCATGAATGCCCGGCACACTTCAGCATTAAAACTACGAAATTTACGTTTTTGCCAAAAAAATTGTGGAAAGTTTTGGGGGGTCGGCTTATATTCGGGCAGGTACGGTATGTATGTATATATATATATATATATATATTTCTTCAATTTTCTTTTCATATATGTACGTAAATGTTTTTTATTAAAATTATATATATATATATTAGGATGGCCCTTAATTTTCAACTTTCGAATTTTTTTTGGTCTCACCCCCTAGAATGGTTCCAATTCCTAAAATAATGAAATACAAAAATTTTTAGCCCGATCGGAGAATATTAACAGGTGCCACAAAGGCCCCAAAGTTACGAAATTCTAGATTTTTCTGGATGTATCAATTTTGTAACGTATTTCAGGTAATATCCCAAAAAGTGGTAAGTCCTTATCAAAATTTTGATGAGATGATGTCGATAGAGCATTAAATTTCTTACAATTTTGGTATTTAAACTTTTTTCATGTGCCCTACCGTTTTTGAGGTAATCCCATTTGAATGTAGAGAAAGCAAAAAAAGAATACTCTAGTAGTGATTCGGAAGTCGCCATTTTTGTGGCAGCGTGAATAAACAAACGCTTTACAACAGAGAGCAGTGAAATTAACCCCTGATTTCATTTGCTTTGTCGGCTTTTTACCCCCGCGATTTGCTCTTTCTGGCGGCTCCAGTTACATTGACATTGACCACATGACGAGTTTACTGAGGTATATGTGGCAGTTGTGGTAAAACTGTGGTAGTTGAAATGTTTGACAGTGCTTTCGTTCAAGTTTATTTGTGTTGTGTTTATAAAAGTGTTAAAGTATTAAAATTTATTGTAAAATGACTGCATCTTCGTCGTCATCAGCAAGTATCACTCTTCATGCGCATGATGAAATATATTTGATAGGAAATGTGACAAACCAAACATGACCTTCTGTATCTGCCCTGTCGATGCCACATTTTGGAACTAGTGCTGAGGAGTGAAATTGAGATTTCCTACATTGGGTCCAGACGTTCCTATTTTCAAAAGATTTCAAGAAACGTGGCCCAATATTGATATATATATACATACACACATATATATACATACACACACACATATATACCAGGGCATCGAACCAGAACCGAACCGAAAACCGAAACCAGAAAAAACCGTTATTTTTCCTGGAGTGAAACTAAACCCGAACCGAAAAAAAATATTTTCCTGAACCCGAACCGAAACCGAAAACCGTTATTTATTTTGTTCCATATTTTTCGATTTGCATAAAATGTGGGAGAGAAAGAAGGGTTTTTCCTTTTGCTTTAGTTTGAGTCTTTCTGAAAGCCTCACGTTTAGAAACCGATTAATAAAAGGGTTGGGTTTTTCTTGAGAACACATTCTCCTCAGCCTTGGGAAGGATGTGTCTTCATGATAATATCTGTTGGTTCAATAGTGGGATTTTTCATGTGCATCTTAATACATAGAGAGAGGGTCTACTATACATCCTGCTGAGATTGCCTGTTAACCCATTCAACGCGGCATGACTGGAATTCCAGTCATCGTGGTTCAATCGGCTGGCGGCATGACTGGAATTCCAGTCATAGCGCTACATCTGTTTCTAGCGGTCTGGGTAAAGGACCGCCGGCGGAATGAGTTTCCTATGCGTCTCCAGCCATCAGTTTGACCCTAACCAGCGCTTGAGAAAAGTCGGTTTTGCAATTGGTAGATTTTCTTCGGATTTTCGACTTTTTCTTTTTTGGGTACGTATTCACTCTGATTTTCCTATAGTGATTGAGAATTAGTTTTATTATGAATTAAAGGTTATTTTATTTTCTTTCCAATTCCTTTTTATATTATAAGAAAATTCATTTGTACATCGTTAATTTTTTCGACGATTTGCGTGTTTTTCCTCTAATAATTTTTCGGTAAGTACTCGATTCAAATTACCGTCAGTGAATGAAAATTAGTCGTTTTATTATCGATTAAAGGTTGTTTTCTTTACTTTCCAGGTCCTTTTTATATTATAGGAAAATTCATTTTTATATTATTACTTTTTTTCGACGATTTGCGTATTTTTTCTGTAATAACTCGTTGTATCGGTAAGTATTTCAAAAAATCGTTAAAAATCTATTTTTGCGTATTTTCGTTAAATTTTTTCATATCTGCATTTCTTGCACTAAATTCTACTGGAAATGAAAGGAAACTGGATTCAGCCACCGGCAAGAACTCGGATTTTCCGTGCCGCGTTGAATGGGTTAAACAAGGCTACTGGAAAGGAACTTGGGTGGTACTTTGAAGACAGCCTCTAATTGTCTTGCTACTCTCCCTCGAACATACCCCATAGAGTGTGTTCCCGGCAAAAATATTTCCCTATTCTTAACTTGGATTTTCCTTAAAGTTGGAGGTTATTGTCCCCATATAATTTCACTCCCTCTCCATATCCACTGAACCCTTGTATTCTGGTAGTCACTCTCTAAAACTTATCCAGGAAGGATCGCTCCGCAGTCGTGGTTTTGAGATAAGTATTGATAAGTATTCTTACTTCGGTTATCCTTTGTTACAGGTTAGAAAATTTCTATTTATTTTATAGAGTGCATCTTAAAATGAGCACATATATCTACATATACATCTACATGATACCCTGCAAATCACCAGACTGGTGGGTGGCAGGGGGTGAAGCACACCAAAACCTACCTCATAACGTCCCTCGTGGGAATCACTCTCCTGTTATGATCCCGTATGGTCCTTGGGAAAACGAGCTCTGATATCGCTCGGTCCTACAGTCGATCTCTCGTATTTTATTCTCGTGATCGTGCCTGCCCATGTACGTAGGTGCCTCTAATACTCCTGAGACCTCCTCTAAGAGAACTTCCGACCTAAATTTCTCCAGAAGCCTTAACCTAGCGCTAATTCTGCGATCCTCTAGCGATATCCAATTCAACTCCTTCAAGAGTGATGTGACGCTTAATTTTTGCTCATATTTTTGCTTTACGAATCTGGCTGCTCTGCGTTGGATTCTTTCTAACTCAAGTATCTGTCCCTTTTCGTACGGATCCCATATGCTGGAAGCGTATTCGACCTGAGATCTGACTAATGATAAATAACACGTTTCTCGTACCTGTTCTGTGCTACTTCTTACTATTCTGCCTACGAAGCCCAATTTCTTATTAACTGTGCCTACGATCCTTCGAATATGCATATTCCACGATAGATCACGACAAATGGTGACTCCTAAGTATTTAATGTACTCTGCAAATTGGATATTCAATCTATCAATTCTGTACTCTGAGTCTAATTCATTGTTCTTACTCTTCCAGAAACGCAATAGGAGAGCGAGCGAAAAGCGACCCCACCCAGTAGGGCCCACCGCCAGGACGCATCAAAAGGACTCGAGAAACCGTCGGAACGTTGCATAAAGTGCTCCTAATTCAGCACGTAAACTATGCAACTCTACAGTGGAAATATCGAGGAGGATGTGAGTAGAAAATGTTGTATATATGTATCAAGTACGTATATAATCCGAATATGTCGTAAAAAGTGCATTGGAATGGATTTAAAATTAAAATACTGGCCTGAAAAAAGAAAGAAAATTATTAAAGATGTAATTTGGACAACTTACATAAAACTAAAGTCAATGATTGGAGAAGAAAAAAAATTCGGCGGTGTCAAGGATCGAACCCGCGACACAATTTCCGCAGCCCGACACTTTATCACTAGGCTACCGCCACCTGTTGTTAGGGTGTCGCTCGTCATGGCATTAGTAGACAAGCCACTTGTTTTTCAATTTTCAATTGCAAATATCTCGAAAACGCGGGCTCGTTAGACGCCTTTCCGAAAATACGTGTCTAATTATTTTTCGTTTTCTTTCATCCTGTGAAGTTTGGTCATGATCCGCCACTTACACTTGGGTGCCTCTCCTTGTTAGTCATCTGAAACATCTGATTTATATTTGACAGCAAACTCCATAGTTTTTAAAAGTAATTCACACTCTGGTACATCCTGATACTGCCACAAAAAACAAAATGTCTGATTTATATATTTTGCTACTCTGTATCTGGTACTGAGTCCAGCTATAACTGAGTCTATGATCTTATAAAATACACTTCTTCTGAAGTTCGCCTCTTCTATGGATTCATCATATTGTTATTAGGAAACAGATCATCATGATTTTCTTTAGAAACTCTATTAAATTTTGCAGGCAGTTTAGGCAGAAAACTTATGCTCTTTGCAATCAATTTGCATTCACCAAGAATTGAGCTCCAACATTCACGTAGCTCTTTTAAATCGCTTAACAAACTTTCCATGTTGCTCACTTCAACATCAATGGTGGCTTTACGTGCCTGCAGTACTTTATTGAGCAGATCAATGAGTACAAGTACCTTTAGCCAGATTCCAGCCATCAATATGCAAGAAAATGTCCGCAAATATTCACTGAGGTATTTGACTTCATTTCTTGTTTGAGGCATCAGACTGAGTGGAAGAATTTCAGACAGTGCATCGATAATTCCAGGAAGATGGGCTGCAAATGGCCTAACACTGTCTACTCTGTCTGTCCATCGTGTTCCTGAAAGCCCATGAAGAGAACAACTTATATTCTCGAGAAGAATTCTCCATATCTGTGGGCTACAACTAAATAGATTGTAAACCTTTTGGACTATCCCAAAGAAAGAATGAGCTTCTCTACAACTTTCTGCTGCTTCTGATCCACAGAGTTTGAGACTATGACAAGCACATGGTAAGAATATAGCCATAGGATTAACTTCTGCTATTTGAGCTTGAGCACCATTATATTTACCGGCCATATATTATTTATTCTTTTATTTACTGTATATTCCGGCATATAAGTCGACCTTTGAGTCTAAAATTTTTTTCCTAAAAGTTAGGGTCGACTTATACGCCGAACATAAAAATATGAACCTTAAATTACACATGAATAACATCGATATTTAAGAAGACTGTCGAACTTTCGGTGGAGGTGATCGATATTTTGAATCAGCTGCTCCAGTATTTACATTTTATGACATTTATTTTAGAAGATTTATAATAATTAATTTTAATACTGTATTTACTCACATAATCCGTGTCCTCGAGTACCAAGCGCACCCCTATTTTTCGACCAGTTCGAAGAGAAAAAAATAAATTCGTATTTTAATAAGTTGACGTCTACGGCGGCAGAAACAAAGAAAAAATCAAAAAAATGTGAGGATTCCCCATAGGTGTGTTCTCTCCATGGTTCCCTCTAAGCTGCGCAAATGCGCAGCAGTTTTTGAAGTGCCATGCGCTAAAGTTTTCAAGCGTGCACGATTGTGTGTATTTTAGAATATATTGGAACAGGACCGCGTCAATCCCGGTGCATATCCACCGTCTAATTGTTTGAATTTGTGCTGATTTCACTCTTGTTTCTCTTAATCTTTTATTTAAATTTATTTATTTTATTGAATAATTTATAAATTTATCACTTGACATGGCATTTAAAAGGAAATGTAATAGTGATAATGTAAGGAAATCAAATAAAAGAGTGCATAAGACTCATAGTTATGAATTGAAATTAGAAATTTTAAAGCGTGTTGAGAAAGGTGAAAGCCAAGCTGAAATCTCACGATTGTTGGGAATGTGTCCTTCAACTCATAGTACTTATGTGAAACAGAAGGAGAAAATTCTAGACCATGTGATAAATTCACGTCATTTGATAACAACAATAAACACTTCCCCACCCAATAGCTCCTCTTCTTCCAACTAAAATCTTCCAACTTCTCAATTAATAAATCAAGTCCAGTAAGTGCAGTTGAAAAAGATTTAAGGTATTAAAATATTTTTAATTTTACTGTTTCTTTATTCTTAAGTTATTTTGTGCATTTATAATAACTTTTATATTAATTTCGCTGGGATAAATAGTTGTATGTATAGATAGAGGTACGCAGGTATGTTATCCAGCTCGCGCAAGTCGTTTGTAACAAACGACTCGCACGATCCGGACCGTGCTGTCTGTAAAGCATATTGCATACATCTATCTTTGAAGTTCGAAACACAAATTTATTTTTTCCTTTTTAGTGCAAAAAATAAGTTATACATTTAAAATATTTATTATATAATTTATTGATAATTTAATATTGTTGTATTAACATATTAGTAATGTTATTTTATCTTTACAGAACATGAGGGGAGAATTTTTCCTGAGATGCGGGAACGTATCCCCCGATTATAACATGCAAGTATATGGAAAAACTGTGTTCGACATTCAACAATTTGAGATTCGACCACGTTTTCAAGAACGCATCCCCGTCAAATCTCGGGAGTCGCCTGTATTTTTGATTGAACAAAGAACACATCAGAAGATTGGGAAAATGTTGAAATGCTGGCTAAAATATTTCCAAATATTATTGATGATTGTGAAATCCACAATTTCCATTACTTTGCAAACTTGCAAAGGCAATGCTTATACTTCCTCATAGCAATGTTGAAGTGGAGAGAGTTTTTATCAACTTGAATCTTATTAAAAGTGCACACAGGTCTGCACCAAATGCTCTGATGCAGTGTTCATTTAGAAAATATCTTGCAGATTTTGAGCCAACAGATGCCATGAGGAAGAAGGCGAGGAAATTAACGAAGTAGAATTTTTTTCATTTTGTCTAATTTTGTCGAGCCATTATATTGATAGCATTAAAAGTGAAAATTATTTTATTTAACAGATTTCCTGATCTAAGACCTGCCCTGCAAACTAGGCCTATGGTTATTTATTGCTTTCAATGCATATGTGCTATTTGCTGTATATTTAAAACTTGAATACATTTTTTTAAAACTTTCTTAAAAATTCACAAAAAGCATGTTTAAATTTAAGTAACAGAACTATGCATAAACAGTTGTAAATAATTTTACTTAAAATATCTGCAGGTGCAGAAAATATTGAAAGCATAAATTTGTACACTTTGCATCAAAAAACCAAGATATTACATATTACAGGATTTTACAGGATATTTTGATGTCAGTAACACTATTTAGAAAAAAAATTGGTGGCAGCCCTGGTGTAATATTTGCTGTCATGATTGCATTATAGACTCTCTGAGCGAATACATTCTGTGCATTGTTCTTTTTCTTAACACGTTCGTTGCGGACGACATCATATGATGTCGTCCCGTCCAAGCCCGCGGACGGGCGACATCATATGATGTTGCGCCTCAGTTTTTCTGCGCGTCCGTTTTCTTTCTTCCGTGAAAGGGATTGGACTCTTTGGGAAGGGCCGCAGGAGGGGTTAGTCTCAGTCCCTTTTGAGCTTTCTTCCTGTGTGCATCGTTTTCATGCCGAGTGCGTCATTCGGAAGAAAGGAAGACTTTTCATCTTTCACAAGATATTCAAGGTAAGGCTTATTATTTTTATAGAAATAGGTTTTTATACTTACTTCGTTGTTTTAGTGTATCAAAACATTCCGTTTGAGAACTTAAATAAATTCTTTTTGTAATTTCAGATTTTGCGAAGTTGAAGAATCGTCAATATATTTTGAACCTCATTGTGGTACTCCGTTCGAGTATGTTTTGTTTTTATTGTATATTTTCTAGTATTTAGTAACAAATATTTAATATAAAAAGATATTCATTCTTTTAATAGATTCTGCGTATTTTTCTACTGCTACGTAAAGGAGCATAGTAGGAGTTTTTGACAGAGATTCGAGGTAAGTCCTATTATTTTTATAGAAATTTGGTTTTTATTTACTTCGTTATTTCAGTATGCCAATATATTCACGTTTGAGAAGGTAAATAATTTGTGTAATTTCAACTTTTAGTAAATTGATATATGGATCCGCAACCCTCGACGTCTCAGGCGCAGGATGTTCCATCTCCTGGTATGTTTCATTATATTACATAAACAATTTAAGTTAAGTTTTAGTTTTGTTGATCTGTTATTTTCAAATGAAATTTTTATTGTAGATGCCCCACCATCAAAGAGGCCTAAATTAACGCAGGAGAAATTTATAATTTCTGAGCTTTCTCCTGCGGAAATTGAGGAGCTCCTTGAAGAGTACGATGGGGATTCTTCGGACGTCGAGGACGAAACAGAAGGTGATGACCCTTCGCAACTCCAAGCAGAGGTTTCTACTTTTATTACTTTAGAGGCCCAAACACCCGTTGCATGTCCCCAAGCACTGCCGCCAGATGTTGGTGCAACAGATTCCTCTCCCCCTGTCCTTCATGAATTGCAGCCACTTTCAGCCACCCAACTTTACCCAACCCAACCATCTTTAGACCCTAGACCACCTTCACCTACCCCTTCCATTCCTCCTCCTCCGCCTTCTCCTACACTTTCAATTTCTTCTCCAGAATACCTTCCATCCCCTTTACCTACGTTTGCATGGATAGATACACCACAGGATCCGCGTTGCTTAACTTCTCTTGAGCAGAGTGGTTTGAAAGTCCTCCCAGATGGAAATGATCCTAAAAATTACTTTGATTTGCTATTCAATGACGATTTCTTCCAATTGGTTTTGCGGGAAACAAATAAATTTGCCGAGGAGCTCTTCCTCCGAGGAGTGGCTCCGAGATCCCGCATAACTGATTGGAAAGATCTCGAAATTGAGGAACTCAAAGTATTTTTAGGACTCAAGTTCCATATGGGAATCCTTCAGCTGAATAGGATTGTCGATTACTGGAACACCAACGAGAAATTTAACCTAAATTACTTTTCGTCCCGGATGTCTAGGGATAGATTTCTGAATATTCTCCAAACCTTGCATTTCGTCGAAAATCCAGTAATGGACGACCCTATCTCAGCAGACCCTCTGTTCAAGATAAGGCCTTTTATGGAATTTTTCCATAAAAGAATGCAGACGATCCACTATCCATGCAAACATTTATGTATCGATGAATCTATGGTGCCATGGAGGGGACGATTGTCGTTCCGTCAATTTATAAAGCTGAAAAAACACAAATACGGCGTGAAGCTTTATATGTTGACGGAACCGGACGGGTTGATTCATAGGTTTTTGATTTATGCGGGGGCAATGGATGAAAATCTTTCAGGGAAAGGCCACGCTAATAAAGTTGTCCATAAACTGATGGAAGGGCTGGGGACTGGCCACTCATTATATATGGACAACTTTTATAATAGTGTTGGCCTGACTCGAGAGCTCCTAGACAATGAGCAGTCTTATTGTACTGGGACTCTAAGAGCCAACAGAAAAGGCAACCCTCCAAAGGTTGTACAGAAAAAATTACGGAAAAACGAAATGGTGCAGCAATGGACATCTGATGGGATTAACGTTTCGAAATGGAAGGATAAAAGAGATGTTTTAATGATATCCTCTGAATTTTCAGGGGATATCATTGAAACAACCTCTCGTCGTGCCCGATCAATAAAAAAACCTCAATGTATTGTTCATTATAATAAATACATGGGGGGTATTGATCGGGTAGACCAGTATTTATCGTATTACATTTCGGAACGTAAATCCCTGAAGTGGTACAAGAAATTAGGACTTCACATCATCGAAATGATGATGTTGAACTCCTATTTCTTGTATCAGCGATATAGCGGAGAACGGATGGATCTGTATTCATTTCGTTTATCCGTAATTGATTATCTCTGCGGAAATTCTCCACGCTCCTCGCTTTCGAAATCTATGACTCAACCGTCCTCCTCCTCCATTATCACCATAGATTCACATTTTATAAAAGAATATCCACCAACATCTGGCACAAGGAGGAAGCAAAAGGCTTGCAGGGTGTGCACAGCCAATAAAGTAAGAAAAGTAGTTTCGACCTACTGCGGAGATTGTGAAGGTGAGCCAGGACTCTGTTTAACAAATTGTTTTCAAGAGTGGCATCGCAGATTAATGTGAAATTCTTGTATATACATATTTTTGTTAATTTTTTTGCTTCTGCCTTTGTAAATAGTAATTGTTATTGTAAATAGTAGCTTTCATTGTAAATAATAGTTTTATTATAAATAGTAGCTTCTATTGCACATTGAAATATTTATTGTAAACTAAAAATTGTATTTAACTTGAAACTTGTAATTTTTATTAATAATTATTTTAATTTGTAAATTTGTAAAGTTTAAGGAATGGAAGACGATGTATGAAACAATGCATGGATGTGCTTGAAGCGAAACAAGTATGTAAGGATAGAAAGGTGTGGAGAAATATTGTGAATGGTAGAGGCATTTAGCTTGCTTACCCCGTAAGGGAACAGCGTGATTTGTATGTAATTTGTAAACAGTGAAAGTTATGGAAATAATGATAACATTTATAATTGTAAAAGCAATTGATATATTTTATTACGAATATATACTGTTTTGAAAGTGAATTTCTACATTATTTTTGCAAAATCACCCATGTATTTATAAGTATTCGTTTGAATTTAAGCCAAACCTTTTTCGAAGTTTACAAACCTTGATAACTCGAAATCATCTTCAGAACAATTTTTTGGTGATATAGTAGAATCCTGATGATTATCAGAGATAATTTGGACTGAAAGAAACTCGCACAATCGAAAACATGTATAAGCTGAAAATAAATAAATATATAACTTGTAACTTTCGAATTTTCTACGGGGAATTATATTACGGATTAGGAAGTCGCATCAAACATCGCCTAAAACAGATAATCCCGCATTCTCCAGCAGGCAATAAAGATTATCTCAGCGTGCTAAATTTTTGATTGTATTATACCTAAACATAGAAGCATACTCGTATAAACCCAAACTGTACTGTATTTTAGATGTAATAAAACGGAGAGGGTATCAGGATTTTCCGCGTGTAAGACGAAATATGATATCCTCGCTCCTTTATTCCAACATAACAGTTAGGAAAGAGTCTATTTATTAAATTGCTTTAAATACGACACGGAAAAAATATATCCGTTATCTAACAAGGCGTATTCTTCTATTCCAAACCATGTGATGCGGGGTAGTCTACTTTTTGGCTTTTCCCGCTTACGGGCAACATCATATGATGTTCTCGTTCCAAAAATACAAATTAAAGGTATTTTCATTTGTTTCTTATATAACATCATATTTTAAGCTAAAGTACGAAGGTATTGCGAAATTTTCCGAAAAAAATGTCTCCCGTTAGCGGGAGTGTGAAAATTAATTATGCCGCAACGAAGGTGTTAATTTAACACAGAAAGAAGTGTTGCCCTCTATGCAATCAGACACTGCGAGAGCCATAGCAACCAAATTTTGCATGGAAATCACTTTCATCATGTTTCCAGTAAGAGAGCATATGAAAGAGTACAGTGTATTTTTCATTTGCATCTTAAAATGACTTACTATCATCAAAGAAACTTGGAACTTGAACCAAGTAAAAGTATACAATTTTATTTTGACATTGTTGATTTTTGATAAGATATTAACACAATACACAAATTTGTTTTGAACGCGAAAATTCAATGTTTTATTGAGCTGAAATATCTGGTCCTCATGGCTGCCACCGAATATACCAAAATTTGGTTCTCTTTTGTTGGCCTTTTCAATTTGAAGGGCAACGAAGCATTCCTTTCTCTCCAAAATACCATGGTTCGAGTCCATGTCTAATTTTTCCTTCATTTTCGGGACTTGTGTGTTAAAAATTCCCGAATTTTTATTTATGATGAATTTTTATAGCCGTTTTTGAGAAAATCGAATTATTGTTAAAGCTGCCTAGAATAAACTAGCCTTATATTCATTTTTTGAGAAATATGAACTATACAGTATTATTGAAGACGTAAACTCAAGTAATTGTACGAAATTTGATCAAAATCGTTAGAGCTGTTTTTGAGAAAATCGGATTGTTGTTAAAAATGCGTAGAATAAACTACTCTTAATTATTGATCAATGTCAACCATTTCTATGTATACTCTGCTCAGTATGATAAAATGCCTAAGTACGAGATTTCATTCATTTTTGCTCTTCCGTCTAGGCTCAGAGCCAGTAACAGACAGACGGCATTGCGAAAACCACTTTTTCGGATTCAGCGACACCTAAAACGTATATTTCCATAAAAACCTCGAGGTTGAATTTTTTCGCGAAAACAATACTTTCTCGATACTTCGTATGAGAAAGTAACAAGTTAGGAAAGCGTACAACGTATCACAAATGGGGCGCGTTTCGTGCAATGGAGTATTAGAAAGCAATTATATACCTGTACGTAAGGGAAATAGCGTTTAAACGTCCTTTTCTTCATCATAAATAATCCATTTTCTTCCTATTTAATAGTATTACATGCACACGTAAGGAAATTAAACGTTTGTTTGGGAGATTGTTTATGTTAGCAACAATGAAGTAACCATGCAAGAAATTTTCTAACAAGGGGAGGGTCAGACGTTCGGGTCACCGAGTCTTTTCAAAATCTGCACGCATGTAGTACACGGTAAGGACTATTGAGTGTGGAAGCCATAGGGCGCACCTCTCAAACATTCTCGAGAAAATCAACCGAGAAAATTGGCGTGTTAAACTAATACGCTTGAACCGAATTTTCCCAGCATGAATCACAGTGGTGTAGTGGTTAAGGCATTGGCATTGAGGCATGAGGGTTGCTGGTTCAATTCTACCTGTCTGTACTTTTCTTTTTTTATTTTATTTTTTTGCAGCTGTCATTTTATTTTAACATTAACAATAAATCGTTGAAAATTACGTGTTTAATTTTTAAAATTTTAAATGCGTTTTTATAATTTTTCACTTTTATTTCTTTTTTGTATTCTTGACATTATTTTTCAATCTTTTAACTTTGACACTTCCTTCTTTATGTACAGTTTCGCATACTTATACTGATAGTGATGAATGAATGTAAAGAATACTCTCCAGCTTTTATATTTTCTTTCCACCTCTTTAAATCGTCCTTTCTTTTTAATCAACCACATCCTTTTTTCTGAAGTTTCTAGACTCCATTTAGGGTGTTCACTAGCGAGGTTCACGACTTTAATTTTCTTTTCCAGTGGAATGAATTCGGCTTTTTTCTTCTTCTCCTCTGGCACATAATCTTCATCTTCTGTATAACCACCTTCAACCTCATGGAAGAGCCCTTCTTCATCAATTTCGTGGATAAGGATAAGCACCTCGTCACTCACAAGTTTCTTTTCCCTTAACATTTCGACAGTACACTGATACAGCTCTTCTTCTATCACTATAGCGGCTTCAGAAATCGTTGAAGATGGTTCTAGAACAACAAGGTCATCTTCCAGAAGAAGATGCTCACAGTACAAGAACGCATCTTTCAGTCGAAGTTTTGCCGTTTGAAGCAAATCTTCATCACACTCACTTTTCGAAGGTCTCGAAGAACCAGGAACAGGCTCCATTTTTGTAATAACAGCAACAAACTCACGCTTGCCCTACACTAGATATTCGTCTCACCTTCACAAAAGATAACCGATGAATGAGGCGTGTAAAAGTACAACAATAGACCTGACAGAAATAGTTTGTCCAATATAGTTTTTACAATTACATGCAATTTTGCGTGGTCAGAAGTAAATTTAAAAAACACTAGATATTTTCAGAACAGTCCAGAAGAAATAGGCTACTTATTGTTACACACTAATTCTTATACAGGAATACAATAATAACGAATAACAATATACAACACTTTCTTTTGACAAAAATGCATTTTATTAATAAATGAAAATTCAATATAAAATGTGTTCAATTTATTTACAACTTCATTTGCTAATATTTTACTTATGGGTATTCTTTACATTCATTCATCACTGTCAGTATAAGTATGCGAAACTGTACATAAAGAAGGAAGTGTCGAATTTAAAAAATTGAAGAATAATGTCAAGAATACAAAAAAGAAATAAAAGTGAAAAATTATAAAAACGCATTTAAAATTTTAAAAATTAAACACGTAATTTTCAACGATTTATTGTTAATGTTAAAATAAAATGACAGCTGCAAAAAAATAAAATAAAAAAAGAAAAGTACAGACAGGTAGAATTGAACCAGCAACCCTCATGCCTCAATGCCAATGCCTTAACCACTACACCACTGTGATTCATGCTGGGAAAATTCGGTTCAAGCGTATTAGTTTAACACGCCAATTTTCTCGGTTGATTTTCTCGAGAATGTTTGAGAGGTGCGCCCTATGGCTTCCACACTCAATAGTCCTTACCGTGTACTACATGCGTGCAGATTTTGAAAAGACTCGGTGACCCGAACGTCTGACCCTCCCCTTGTAAGTTCAACTCGAATTAAGACTTTCTTGTTTGATTTTCTCGATAACGGCTACTCCCACGATGAAAATATATAGAAAAGGAAATACTTTACTTTACCAGTTCTACAACTTTTATTTGAAAAATATTTTGATATGAACAATAGTTTACGAGATATGACGAAAATTTAATTTTTTGTCTCTAGTAAAGTGGTACCCCTGATTGGCGTACGTGGTTCATTTTTGCGATTTTCTTATTATATTTGATTGAAAGTCCTTAATATCAAATTTCATAAAAATCCGTTCGGTAGAAGCCGAGAACGAACATGCAGACGGACGGACGGACAGACGGACGGACCGACCGACGATAATAGGTGTTCACGCTGTAAGCGAAACGCACCTAAAAATAGGTAATATTAAAATTTTTACAAGAATTTTGTAACAAAATTCAAGCTTATAAATTCTAAACTTGGCATGAAGACTTTCACTGCATTGTGGTCCCATGTTTTATTCATTTTTGGTTGTTAAGCTATCTTGTTGAAATGGCTGAAAATGTTTTGTCATCTATGCCATTTGCTTCTTCAGGTTGAATTATAAATTCTAAATAAATTTCTCCTAACAAATTCTACTCTAAAGAAAATCTTATATGGTAAATATGGTATTATGAATTATAAACTTTTTATGATCTTGTGTTGAGTACAATAATTATTGTGAATCATAGCTACTAAAAATTAGCTTCTTAATAGATAAATGCATGACGAATATAACAAGCTAAATTTCTTACGAGTCTGGAGTGGAGTGTGATCGTCCTCGAAGCTCAACCTCTGCCAACCTCGAGGCATACATCTCCAGCCTTGAGTGCATGTCAGCAGTGGATGATGTGGCAGAAGAAGGGGCTGGCCCAGAGGTCACAGTGGTCATATTGTTCGTCTGCTGTCCACTTCCAGGGGTAACACTGCCCTGAGGAGGGGGATGTGGTTGGGAACCACCCTGCATCAAGTGAGGATGAGTGTGGTGAAGAAGATGATGGGGCGAGGGGGCAGGACTCTCTAGTGGATCTCCTTCGAGCACAGTCTGCACTGGAAGATAACCTACACGTGGATGCTTCTTAAAGTAGCGCTTGGACTTGAACTTATTCCGTAGAGCTCGAGTGAAGTCCCTCACATCTTCTCCAGAAGTAGTCTGATAAGAGTACACAGGGGCAAAATATTAATATGAGTATGTTCATTACTTGCAAAACCATTTAAAAATTCTTAATTCCTGTATAAATTATGTGATTTCTTAAGTTTATAAAGGTAAGTTGATAAAACTACATATACAGTAATACCTAACTTTACGCCGGGTTTAGGTTCCAAGGGGGTACTGTCGCAAAGTGAAGTGGTACAAACTGAGGTAAAATTATAATGTATTTAAATGAGATAGGTTCCTAGAATACAAAGAGTGACCACTAAAAGTACTTTTTGGTAATTTAAATGCTGAAAATGAAATATTAATATTTTTTATGCAAGTAATCAATTACAGTACAGTAAATAATAATAACAAAACAGCAATAATAAAATAAAATTTTCACTTTGGTCCTTCGGAGCCACTGCTGGAGCGACAATGCCACTGTCTGGCCCCTACGTTGATGTTCTTCGACAGTGGCGTTCTGGGGCGGCGTTAATGAGACGGGCCTGGCGAAGGCTCATCTGGGCCAATAGCTTCTCTGATTTCAGGTTCCTTCATTTTGAAAAACTGCAGCAATGATGTCTAGGATTAGGAGAGACACCTGCGTAATCTTGCGTTTTTCCGAACATTTTCGCTGTAAATTACTCGACAAAAAGTGAGTGAATACTGTAAACGTCTAATGTTGCGAAACGAAAAGAAAATTTTATCGTTTAGCTTCTGTCATTTTCATTAATAGGATATTTGACGACAGCACGGGGATGAGGATTACATTCACTTTTGCTGTGCAACCAATAAAATTCAGTAATTCTGTATTTTAGCATGATAAATTATTCTACCAATGTTCATGGTGCTAAATTAGGCAGTCTCAAATATACAGAAGAACTTGTAATTTAATAACTATAAATTTATCGCAAAATAATGGAAATTACAAAATAACTACAAATTTATTAAATTTAATAAATATATTGCAAAAGAAAGGAAAATAAGTAAATTACACGTTTAACATGGGAGATTTCAAAATGTGGGCGAAAAAATATGAACGGAATAAGAAACTTTATATTCTTTTCTTCAAAATGGTTCATATCCGAAGGTCGTATGTTAATTACTTCTAATTTTAATTTCCAAAATGATAAAAGCCTGAATGTAAAAAAATCGTGTTTTACATGTTAACTGATGTAAAATGGAAATGGGAGTTGAACCCAGGAATTATTTCGAGATTTAAATTCGTCATCACCTGAAAATGTTTTAATCAAGCAGAAGATTTCGGCCCGTGCAAACCTCTTATGTACATTGTAGCAATCCACCTCCTCTTAACTCATGTGATCAAACAACTGCACTCTGCATTCCAATTGAATGCAACAATGTCCGAAACTGCTTCATGCTGCAAGATAACTTTAATACATAGTTTTTTCCAATTTTTCTACATTTTTTTCAAAATTAAAAATTTTTTGGGGGTTGATTTTGCAACCGGCGTAAAAGTGAATTGGCGTAAATAGAAGCATCGTAAATCGAGGTATTACTGTATTATTGTTGTTATCAAATAAGTTAGAGTAAATAATAATTGTTATAACTGGTCATCTGCTGCTTGAAAATATTCAAGTTAATGTAAAAACTATATAAAAAAATATACACATATTAACACAATGATATCCATAAGCATAGCAGTACACTACTCAATTTTCAGCCATTGTAGTCATAAATGCCACCTATGTGTAACAGCTTTAACCATTTCAGTTCCTTTAGGAAATTACTGCATCACATTCAGCAATCATATACTAAAGGAATTGAAATGGTTAAAGCTGTTACACATAGGTGGCATTTATGACTACATATTTCAATATGCTTTTCACTTTTATTAAATTTTCAATTTAATTTTGATTATAATTCTGAAATTTTCATTCCATCTACGATGTCCTCTTGAAGTGGTAAACTTGTTTGCCTTGGAACAATATGTGTGATTTTAGTAGCAAGAGTGATAAAAAATTCATTTTGAGTCTACTCTATATACATGATGACTGATACAGGAAGTGAAAATCATATCAAACACGTCACATAAAAGAAAAAAGTCACTGGGAAATATTCATGGTTTACTTTGGAGCTGTATATATAAAAGGAACCATCCTGAAAACAACCCATGCCTAACATCAAGAGAGATTGAAGAAATACTGAAAATAATGAAATCAAGTATGCTATATCTCTTAAGTAAATCTTCTTCAGTAAATCAAAGTGCAGACATTCTTGTACATAAGTGTACCATTACGATGAGCGTTATGTAAATACCAGGAATAAACTTTAATTTTAATTACCAGTCACAACTTCAATAACTTATCTTACGATTTCTTTCATCATTAATGTCAGGACTAAAGTTAAAGCAGAATACACAAATTCACAGGTTACATTACTTCACATTGCAAGTGAATACGATATTCTTTATGATTTTTAAACATATTTACTTACACTGACTTTTTTGCACTTAATTAACTAATTCCCAATATAGCTGAATAATTTAACAACGAAAACTAATATAACTGCACAATATTTTAGAAGTTGATTTCTAGTAAATAATTTTCCGATTTTGCTCGATGTCTTATTTAGATCCTAATAATTCCATATTCCATTTACCAAATCAACAATAAAAATGAGAACAAAATTTAAAAATAACTTTAGTAACAGCTTCTTATAGCTTCAACAGCTGTGGAAATACAAATCCACTAAATTTCCTTTGTAAGATATCATGCAAGATTAAAATAAAATCATGAATTCACTTCAAAATAAAATATAATATGTATTTGTATATATTTGCCCACTTAAACTCATTCCTTTAGAATTAGAGAAGCCATAACATCATGAAACATACTTATTCATTTTCATATTTTTACTTGTTATTTTACATTGTTTCTAATCAATAGGAAATTACCGTTTGTTGTTTCACTTTTCTTTCAATCAGATGAAAAATTGTGACACATTCATACGAAATCAACTGGTTCTCTGGTTTGTGGGGACATTTTCTTCCATACCCAGTTAACTTAATAGTTTTATAATGTGAACGCTTTCTCACAAAAGTTAATTCTTTAAAAATATAGTCATTTTTTATTTAAACATATTGGTTCAGTGAAGTAAAGTCATTCATGTTAACTTAACAGTAACATTTGAACTAAATTAACATTAATATTATTAATTAATTGTGCTAATCATTATGCATATCATCCACTGTTTTTTTATCATATAATTTTTATCGTGTATTTTTCCTCACGAAAGTTAATTTATATCTATTTTTCTTTAAATATAGTCATTTTGATTTAAACATAATAGGTTCAGTGAATTCAAGTCAGAATAGTTAACTTAATAGTTGTAATACTAATATTATCATGATGCCATTCCCTCCAAAATATATCGGAACTGTGCCATGCCGAATACTGCTGGCACCAAACTGTTCCGTACCTAATAGTCCCATCGCTGAATGGTCTGTCGCTGAGTTGTGCATGTTGAACTGTCCCATTCCATGCTAAACCAGCTTTAAAAATGGGGATGATCAGTAAGTATGATGTTCAGGTCCCACATTTGCTCTGGATAAGACCGTGTTTCGGCATGTGTTTCAAAACTTGGTCGTTTGGAACAGAGGATTTTTTGGACAGGTTAGTAACAGGTGATGAAAAATCCACTGTTTGACAAGGGAGAGGCTTGTGCATTGAATGATCCTCCGTACTGCTAGAGTGTTTACCAGTGGTCTAAGAGTAGCAAATTTCTATTCATCCTAGCCACATGGCCCTAGGCTGCTTAATTAAGGTTGCATGGTCTTCATCATTTTGTATTTCCCCGTACGTGAGGATTAGGCCATTAGACTTTATATGCCTGCTTCCTTTGGACCTGTGGAATTATTCATCTCTTTTCATGAGAAAGATGGTTCAAAATTGTCCTGCTAAGGTTAAAGAAAACCAAGTGTAAACTCTTAACATTTTGGTCTCAACATTCAATCTCTTGCGGGCCCTCCTTAACCCCTTCCCTGACGATTTTTTTTACAAAAGTGGTCCAAAAAAGATCATATTATTTTATTACATTTTAAAATAAGTTATAGGTTAATAAAAAATAAAACAGCGTTTTATGAATATTGAGTTTTTGTTTTCACAAAATTTAATTTTTTCATCCACAGTTATCTATTTTCTCAAATAATATCAAACATTTTCGCTATTGCATCAACAAGTATATTAAGTAAACATTCTTAAATATAACTTATTATGTTAAACACTAATCTAAAATCTAAATGAATGAGTACAAATTTTCATCATTTACAGATTTGTCTTAGTATGATAAATTCTGAAACAAGGTGTCACACACAGAGCTACATCACAGTCCGGACAAAAATATCTGCTTTCCCTTCTTATGCTTTTTCCACTCGCATCTCTTTTTCGGACACACAGGAAACACTTTCGCGTGGGGCATGCCTTCTTTTCTGTGGCCGGGATTAGGTCGGGGAAGTGCCTCTCAGTGAGGCGGCGGGGGTGTGGTGTTGCGGGTGGCCTACCAGCCTTAGGGGAGGAAACTTGAGGATGGTACACTTCTATTAGTTTTTCAATCAAATCTAGTCTGTATTCCAAGTGACTTTTTCTACCACCTGTTTTTTGGTAAAGAACAAAAGAGTTCCGCACACAAAGTTCCATTAGATGCATAAAAAGTTTTTGTAGTACTTTTTCCCTCGTTTTCTTGGGATGGGGTAATCAGCCAAATGCTGATCCACTCGATCTACACCCCCCATTGTTTGATTATATTCCACAACCACCTTTGGTTTCACTATCACTGCACCTCTTTTCTCAATACTTTGCATTTCAGTACTGTACACTGTAGATAGAAGCGTCACGTCTTTTTTGTCTTTCCAGCGCAGAATCATTACTTTTCCTTTCCGGAAAGCTGAAACTTCACCTTTCTTCAATTTCTTTTTTCTTAGCGCTTCTGGCATACCCTTTCTTGTTGCATGAACAGTCCCGTACGTATCACACATTCGAGAATTAAGTGATTCGGCCAATTGCAGCGATGTATAAAAATTGTCTGTAGTAACACAGTAGCCTTTATCAAATAGAGGTTTCATCAGGGACATCACCACTTGTGATGACATTGGCATACTCTCAAAATCTTTATCTAGCATAGTTCCTTTCCCTGTGTAAATTATTGACGACCACACATAACCACTTTTTGATTCGCACAAAAGAAAGGACTTGATGCCAAATCTTGCCCTTTTTGTATGGATATATTGCCGCCAACCCAATTGTCCTTTATAAAGTAAAAGGCTCTCATCCACTGTCATATCTCAATCTGGAGTGTACAACTCACTGAATTTTTTCTCCAGTATTTGGTAAATTGACCAAATCTTATTTAGTTTCGGATTAGGATGAATTTCTGCATTGTATTCCTCATTATTACTAAAATGTAAATATTGTCGAATTTTAACAAATCGCCGATATGACATTGTTTCTCCAAAAAATGGAGTAAACAGAATTCGCCTTGTGGTCCAATAATATTCTTGATCTGGTTTCCTTACAATGCTTTGCAGCATTATCAGTGTCAAAAACACATGCATTTCAGGAGCACTTATGGCACGCCATTGGTCTTTCGTACCAGAAGGTTTGTCACGGAGACACTGACTTGCGTACCGATTTGTCTCGTCGATAATAAGTCCTATTACGCCATTGTCAAAGAACAGTTCAAAAAACTGAAGTACACCACCATCTGGATTAACTTCGAAATTCAGCGACGAATCACTTTCAAAATTGAACCTGGGGGGTGCAGGAGGGGGAGGTCCGAAAGTATTCACTTCTCGCCATTGTTCATCTTCCGCAGGTTCTCCTTTACCCTCAGCATCTGAGATTGTATGCTCGGAGAAGCTCGATTCCGATCCAGAATCTTCTAAATCCTCTTCTTTGAATTCCACATCAGAAATATCACTTTCCCGATCACTTTCCATTGCAGAATGGATAAAATAATCCACAAAACTAACAATAAAAAGAAAACTAAAACGATTATGATTAAAAATTAATTTCAATTCCGAACAACAAAAGCAACGAGATTACAGAAAAATGCTGATGAAAGTGAGGAAGCTTGATGTGAATGCTCGGAAGGACCACGAATAACTAACTCATGTATGTGCTGAAAATTTGTAACAACTGATAAAAGGAATTGGCATCGAAGTCAACATCTGGTGCGAAATTTTGGTAACGGTAAATGGATTTTAGGGGCACGTGGGGACAAACCCTAGGAGCATTGACTCTAGGCTTGAAAGGTAAAAACATAGGATCGGGGTGCTAGGGGAAAGTAGGAGAGTGGAATTGTCCCAGGAAGAAAAGGCATGTGGGTGAGGATTAGTGAAGAAGGAAAAACCCAGGAGTTCCGAGGAGGAGGAAAATGAGGGGAAAAGAGAGGGAGGATAGACAAAGACTTCCATTGAACGGTCTTTCCAAATGTATCTCCTTATGAGTTACTAACTCATAATAGGAAAGGTGGCATAAAATAACCGATTGCAAAGGAAATAAATTTACTACATCGACTGAACATAGATATGTATATATATATACTTTTTTGCGTAATTGGATACATTAACAAGGGACAATGTTATACACGGGAACAGAAATATTGTACCTCAATTTTCACTACAAATACATAAAAAGCCATTTTAAACATTCAATTACTAATAAATAACGCTTTCCTACTTGTAAATATACAGAATTTGATGAAAATCTGATTAGCCTAACCCTAACCTAGATGTACAAGAATGGAAAAAAAAGTGATGAAAAAATTCACATTGAAATAAATTCTAATAGAGTAATTATGTACAACTAAAAAGTATATGAAAGGTAGCTCGATGCAATAAACATATTTTCAAACAGTAATTTATTCATTATAAGTGCCAGTAACGTGGCATAGTTGTTACTGTGGCTGCCTACAACTTCGAAGGTGTCGGGTTCCAGTCCCGCCTTGGGCATGCATTTTTGTGTGAGTTATAAGAACGGAAAATGACTTCCATAGATGATAGATATATAAAACAAAAATCAACCAATAATTCACTACGAATCATCTCATGAAAATTGTAGGTTTCGCGTGTGTAAAAATTACGAAAATATTAGCACCTTTCCTTGCTTTGAAGCATCGAAAATAAACACGAAAACCGGCTGAAAAGAACAAAAATCCATCCACAAATGCCCTCTGGCACTGAAACCATGAATTTCTATGAAGGGGACGAGAAAACTCGCCCGTAGCAGGGAAGAAGAAGAAAAAGTGGCAGTGGACGAGATAACTCGTACGTGACGGGATTTGACCCTACTTGTTAGGACGAGTTATCTCGTCCGCGTCAGGGAAGAGGTTAAGCACAAACACCCAGGTGGTATCTACACCACTGGTATTTATTAATAAATTTAGTAGGATAGACGACAACATTTCCAACAAAAAACTTCATGAGAGCATATAATTACATCTTATAGATTAAGAGATAAAAATTCAAGAAAATTCCACCCATATTATCCAAATGGGGGAATTAAACATCCCTGGAATTGAACTCTGGTCGTTGTTTTGCACATTAAGACTCTTCGTGTGTGAATCTCTTTAAAATTGAAAGAATGGCTGAAATACATGATGCAGCTGTTCTCGAGTTATTTGAAATTCTTTGTGATGTCTTAAAACATACCTACCTAACATGCCGGCCTTGGTAGAAGGGTAGTTAGAGTATCTGCCGCTGAATACTAAGGTCGCGGGTTCGAATCCCGCCGAGGGCATGGATGTTTGTGTTCGTCGTAATGGGTTGTATGTAAGAGTGGACTATATAGTCTAAATATCGCCCTTGAAAATAAAGTCAAATAATTATTATTATTATTATTATTATTACCTACCTACATACCTATACATATTGGGTTGGAAAAATGTTTGCATATTTTTAAATAAAAACAAAATTAAATTCTTAAGTGAAATAATATTTTTATTCTATTATATATTTTCCTCCCATCCACCTGATAGTTTACTGAGGCCAGCTTCATAAATTTATTGAGGTGTGGAGTCAAAAAACTGTTTTTATGTGATTTTCAATATCCTCACATTTTTTAAAGTTCTTGCAGTTTTGCAGGAACCTAAACAGGTAATAGTCTGTTGGAGCAATGTCAGGAGAATACGGAGGCTGAATAAGTACATCCCATTTCATCTTCCTAAATTTTTCTTGGGTTTAAATAGCCACACGTGGTCAGAGTTTGTCGTGATGGAAAATTACTCCTTTTCTGTTTGCCAGAACTGGAAGTTTCCAGGTAATTTCCTGCTTCAAATTCTCCAGTTGGATGCAGTACTTCTCTGCATTGATGTTCTCATTGTTTTTTATTAGAGGGTATCCTTGAAATCCCACCAAACACAGAGCATCACTTTTTTGGGTGCAAATTAATCTTTGCAGTGCAATGAGGGACCTCTACTCGTGGTGACCAATGCCATTTTCATTCCACATTGCTGAGTACCCATAACGGATTTTGCGTTATCGTCTATTTACGCAAGCGATCTCACCAAGATATTTTTTCATCCAAGTCCATTTCCAATGAAATTAGCAAATACATTGCCTTAAGAAATTGCATTTTTATAATTATACACGTTCCATGTAAAGTTTTATCGAAATTCATATAGTTGAGCATTCAAAGCCGTCAACGCATTTTGCGTAATCGTCAATTTACGCAAGCGATCTCGCCAAGATATTTTTATACATTTCCATCGTAGGCCAAATATTTACTATACAAAAAATATAGTACTATCATTTGAACGAGAAGGCAATGAGAGACTTCGAGAATTAACTACAACCCAAATTTTCCTCGGACTCGCATTTAAGCGGAGAGGTTATTTTTTCATGATAGATTTTGACGAAAAACATCGGCTTGTATTCGGGCAGATACGGTACTTTGTGTTGGTTCTTGCAGGCCACTCCGACCATTTCCTCGTGATAAAGAAAGCAGACAATGCTTTTCCGAATATTTGTATAATAGCAAAAACAAAGCTGGGGTTGTTCTTCCACAAAAATAGTTGTGTTACTCCCCAAAGGAGGATTGCATGTACTGTGAGCCATGTTGGCTATTTGTGGATAGAAACAATCAATTGTACAATGACCTGTGGGTTAAAGGAGATTGGCAGAGATTAAAAAGCAGAATCAAAGACCATGAAAAATCTTATGTCCACATTGCACCATGTGTTGTTTATGAACAGTGGAAATCTAATAAGACTCTAGATAATGATCTCGAAAGCCAGTTATTAAAGGAAGGGTTATTTTGGTGTCAAGTACTAAAATATATAATAAATATCACACTTACACTTGCTATGTGTAACATCTGTTTCAGGGGACATATTGAGGTGGCTGGGGGAGGAGATGACCAAGGAATGTGTAAAAGCAGCAACTTTCTGTTGGTTATTGAATTATTGGCAATGTATGATCCACTTCTAAAACTATTAATAGAACAGCCTAAAGGTTCGGTAAGGTATTTAAGTCCTGACATTCAAAATGAACTAATCGATCTTCTCTCCCAGCAAGTAGAACTTAAAATTTTGAACGAGATTAAGGTGGTGCCTTTTTTACTTCTCATATACGAAGTATATAGAGAGTGTATTGTTATCGGGAAAAAATTCGACCTCGAGATTTTGACGGAAATATACGTTTTCGGTGTCGCTGAATTCGAAAAAGTGGTTTTCGCAATGCCATCTGTCTGTCTGTCATTGGCTCTAGGGCCTAAACGGTAGAGAGAAAATGAATAAAATCTCGTACTTAGGTATTTTATCATACTGAGCAGAGTATACATATACATACAGAGTATCATACAGAGTAGAAGCTATGAAGAAATGGTTGACATTGCTAAATAATTAAGGGAAGTTCATTCTACGCATTTTTAACAACAATGTGATTTTCTTAAAAATGGCTATAATGAATTTGATCAAATTTCGTACAGTTACTTGAGTTTACATCATCAATGATAGCAAATAGTTCATATTTCACAAAAAATGAATATAAGGCTAGTTTATTCTAGGCAACTTTAACAATAATTTGATTTTCTCAAAAACGGCTCGAATGGTTTTGATAAAATTTCATACCGTTACTTGCATATACATCTGAAATAGTACTACATACTTCATATTTCTAAAAAAAATGAATATAAGTCTAGTTTATTCTTGGGCAACTTTAACAAAAATTGGATTTTCTAAAAACAGGCTCATACGATTTTCATTTTCAAAAGATAACTAAACGACGCATTAGTATATGAGAAAGTTTGTACAATGTATGTTGTACAGATTTTTTCTGTAATAATGGACACTACACAAGACATGGCAATGATAGATCAATTGAGTCAAATATTTCGCTATGCTGCTGGCTGGGTTAGACTGGCAGGTAGTGTGCCTGCCTTCTAATCCAAAGGTCGCCGGTTCGAATCCCGTTTCGGGCATGGATGTTGTGATTTGTCTGGGGTTTTTCCCCTACCTGCAGACAAGCCTAAAATTGACTTTGCGGGGAAGGCATCATTAAAAAAAATCGGTACAACATACTTTGTACAAACTTTCTCATATACGGGTACTAATGTGTCGTTTAGTTATCTTTAGAAAATCGTATGAGCCTGTTTTCAGAAAATTCAATTTTTGTTAAAGTTGCCCAAGAATAAACTAGCCTTATGTTCATTCATTGAGAAAAATTAAATACGTAGTATTATTGTAGATGTATACTCAAGTAACTATACGAAATTAGATCAAAATCATTAGAGCCGTTTTTGAGAAAATCGAATTATTGTTAAATTTGCCTAGAATAAACTAGCCTTATATTCATTTTTTGAGAAATATGAATTATACAGTATTATTGAAGATGTAAACTCAAGTAACTGTACGAAATTTGATGAAAATTGTTAGAGCCATTTTTGAGAAAATCGAATTAGTGTTAAAAATGCGTAGAATAAACTACATTTAATTATTGAGCAATGTCAACCATTTCTATGTATACTCTGCTCAGTATGATAAAATGCTTAAGTACGAGATTTCATTCATTTTTGCTGTACCGTCTAGGCTCCAGAGCCAGTAACAGACAGACAGATGGCATTGCAAAAACCACATTTTCGGATTCAGCGACAGCTAAAACATATATTTCCGTAAAAATCTCGAGGTTGAATTTTTTCGCGATAACAATACTTTCTTGATACTTCGTATGAGAATGTAAAAACTTGAAAAAATACAAGTGGAAAACAAAGTCAGCTTAAAATAAAGGAGTCTATTCTTGGGTTTAAGAAAGTTTCTGATCAATCAGCTGTTGGTATTGAAAAGGAAATAATTGAATCTATCAAAAGTAAGGGATTGGATATATCGAAATGTCGAGGCCAAGTATACAACAGAACAGCGGTTATGAGTGGAGTTTATTCTGGAGTCCGGGACAGAATTCTGGAAATGGCAGAAAATGCACAATTTGTGCACTGTGCGTCACATAACTTAAATCTAGTCCTTAATGATTCGTCTCTTGGCATACCCAAAATTTCTTCATTTTACAGGAACATGGAGAGGCTTTACGTTTATTTTGGACAAAGCATCAAGAGATGGACATTACTTGAATCTTTCATAAGCCAAGAAAAGAATTAGTCTAAAAAGGCTCTGTCCGACTAGATGGGCATCAAGCTAAGATTCATTACTTGCAGTAAGCTACAAATATGCTGAAATACTTAAAGCTCTGTCTTGGTAGAGGGGTGGTTAGCGTGTCTGGTAGGGTGGTCCTTATTTTTCGAACTATGTATTTCTTTAGGGATGCTCCCTAAATTTGTTCCATTTGGTTAGAAAATAAATTGTGTTAAATACTTTTACAATCGGATAATGGGAAAACGTGCCGCATCGCACTTGAACTTCATATATTTCATCATTTTTTGTGGTATTTGGGTCATTCCTAGTGAAAACAGAGCAATTCGAATTTTGGATTTGAACGGATTGTTTTGATATTATTACCAACACTTTATTAGACATTTTTGCTGATGCATCTCGAATATTCATATAATCTGCCCAGTAGTTGCCAAGATCCGGCCCGGAAAGTGAGCGTGTGCCATGCAAGTCGCAGCGTGCCCAGGGCCGGCTCAAGACATTTTGGCACCCAAAGCAGATTTCAATTATGGCGCCCCATCGATACAAATTTTACATTAAAATTCGGTAGTTTAGTAGTATAATAGGATATAATTATTTTGAAGTTTTGTGTATTTTTATGATTAAACGTTTTGATAAAAAAACAAGGTTTTATTCACAGAAAAATAAATTTGAAATGTAACAAAGAAATTATAAATTGTGCGATACTTATTTCAATGACAATGAGATTGATTGGAACTATTGCATCGCTATACGTATGCACAGATGGGGCTCAATCAATGGTTGTCAAACTTGTTAGTGCAGTAAGTTTCATAAAGAAGGCATCGAAAATTCAACATCGACACATTGCCTTATTCATACATAAGCACGCGTTGCAAAACGCATGAATAAAGGCAGTGACGAACTTATCTAAAGCTAATGGTACAAATTGGTCTTGGAATGAAATAGAAAGGATGAAATTGATTCTTGATTGCAAAGTGCACTTGGGAGTCTGTGAATACTGCTAAGGAAGGATGCAGGGGAAAAAGAAGCGACAAAACGAATTGAATCAAACCTTATCGTGGAAGTGCCCTTGGAAAGACGTTCCCAAAAAAAATTATTAAAAACATATGGGTTGGGATGAAAAGCGGGCTTTATCGTGAACAAATGAGACTCCAACTTTATGACTGATTATGAATTTAAACAGCAAGATAAACATTACCTGGAATCATTACAACAAAGGACAACTTTTGTTACAGAAACAGCTCACGAATTTGTTACCAATTTAAAAGTGAAAATTTAAAACGACCTTCAGGATGAATTTCTTAAAAGGAAATAAAATTTCCCAATAATAGAGTTAATTACCTCAAATTTTAAAGAGAAAAATCTCTACATTAAAATACTTATGAAAGGTTGATTCAAGAAAGAGTATAATAGCAACAAACTTATTTGAATTAAATTAAAAAATAATTTAACCATACAACGTGAAAGATATAGGTATAGAAAAAGATCGAATAAAAATATGTATATACTAAATTCCTGGTTTAGAAATTTTTCGTTGATCGTAAACTAGGTATAGCTCCAACTTCAGGGTGAAACACCCGCTTTTATCAATGGGTATTTTTCCCATTTACACTAAATATTGACGTCTCTTCTTGAGCAAAGACAAAAACATCAATTATGCCCAAGGAAAACTAACCTGTTATAGAAAAAACCTGCTATAACTTGATAACAGATTCTTCAAACACTAAAAGACGCACACCACTCGACTGCCTTTTCCACAGCGATGGGCGTATTGGAACTAATGCGGACAAATATTTCTTTTTCGATGTCGCCAAAGCAAAATGCGAGGGAGGAGGAAATGTTGAAGGAGAAGGGGCTGAAAATAGTGGTGTGATAATATGTACCCCGTCCTCACACACCCTAACACAGCGTAGCAATTACTAAGAAGCAGTAAAAGAAACCCAAAAGATATATATTTCGTCCTCAAACAAGAGCCGCAACCAATCACCGAGAATTTTCAATGTGCCTGAATGAATGCACGTGGAAACAAAGAGGAAGCGCAGGAGGGAGAGTCTTGGGATATCCCGCATCCTCCTCGGACTTTTTAAGGTTTTCCTTGGCTCTTGGGCACCCTTGCAAATGTCTCCCGCTGGCCAACTTCTGATGAGACTGCAGAGGCTAGTAAGGCGGGGGCGATGCCGAGGCATGACCTTTCTCCCCCCTCTCCAACCTAAGGGAATGCTCCTCTCTTCAGGCCTTTGGCGCAAGGGGTGCATTGCACCCAGAGAGAAACCCTCGGGGGCGACAATTCACAGAGGGAATCAGCTAAAAATATTAGGGGTGGTGAGAACTGCTTTCACCCGGTCGGCAAAGATCCCCAGAATGTAAAGGTATGTACACATATGCGCATTTCCCTGCAACAGAACAATGAACCTAGCAAAGTAGCGCAACATTTCCGCGCAATACACTGGCGATCCATGCGTAGACGGTATTTCAGCGAACCATCAAAGGATGTTGCGCGCGCACGCTGCAACCTGTATGGACGGGCATGCAACATTTAAGCGAGCGTAGACGTGTTTACATTCAGTTATCATCTTACCACCAAGAAAGACACGACGTTGTTCGCATGTGTATATCGTTCAGTTGTAGAGTGTATTATTAAAATGGAGTGGCTAAATGAAACGTTGTTGAAATTTATTGAAATCTATAGCAGCAAACAGGTTCTTTGGGATGCAAAAAACAAGAACCATTTTAATAAATTAATGAAAAATGATGCTCGGGAGGAGATCGCAACTGAAGTCGGCTCCTCAGCTGATGAATGTCAGAAAAAGATATCAAGCTTGTTATCATCATTACGGCGGAAAAGAGCAAAAATTTGTAAAAGCCGTGGAACAGGAAAAGCTATGTATTTTTGCAATTTGCACGAGAATGAAGTGGACTGTAATCTAATTTTAATTCTATGCGAGAGACACTGAGACGGGAACCCAAACCTGAGACAATAATCCACCACTCACCTCTTCTCTTGGGTCCTTTGCCTTCAGTATTAGGGAACTTTCAGCTCCTCCTTGTCGATCCCCACTCCTCCGGTATCCACGACGACAACTTTCGACAGACTTCTCCAACAACTCTCAATCCACGACGACAACCTTCGACAGACTTCTTCAACAACTCTCCGTCCACGACGACAACCTTCGACAGACTTCTCCAACAACTCTCCGTCCATTTCCTCAGTGAAAAACCACCTATACTACGTACCAAACTTAAT
The DNA here is from genome assembly GCA_036926305.1 of Uropetala carovei. Lineage (NCBI taxonomy): Eukaryota > Metazoa > Arthropoda > Insecta > Odonata > Petaluridae > Uropetala > Uropetala carovei. Next base: position 1,222,237 of record JAXCHB010000184.1, read on the forward strand.
GATCGCTGAGATGGCCACCAAATATGAGGGCGTTCCCTTCGTCAACAAATCAAAGGCATCCGGCGTTGCCGCTTGTTTGTTTCCTACTCAGGGGATTAACCGCGCTCTCTCTCTCTCTCACACACACAGTCAGATGCGTAGCGTCTTTTGCTTGCGGCGGCTGAGTATTGTGTGAAAGATGTCTGAGCGAAAATCTGTGAGACGTGTTCTTCAGAGTTCCGTGCGGAATTTAGTGTTAAGTGTACGAAATTACTTCGAGAGGGAGAAAAGTAATGGTGGATCGTTACTTGCTATTTCGAAGGTTGTAAAAAGATCAGCTGCTGCCCTTAACTTGGGAACGGCTACAGTCAGAAGAATAACCAACGAGAAGTATTCTCAGGAAAACCGTAGTAGAAAACACAAAGAAAGTTATCGAGGAGGCTTGGATTAAAAAAGGAATATTGGAAGAGGGAATTCAAGAAATTATAATAGCATTGACCTCAAGTTCGGATTCAAATACCAGCAGTGATGTCAATATTAGCGAAGATAACGTTGGACTGGAAAAATTAGGAGTTTCACCTTTGTAGAAGGTAACTATAAAAATATTAAAAATTATTTATATTTGTTTCATTCTGTTTAAATACTAAGGAAGGTAGGTATTGATTGAATAATTACTCTTTGTTTAAAAAATTAAGTGTAAAATTAGATAATTACTAATATGCTGTATTGTTTTGCCATTTACTCATACAAATATCTCTCTTTTTTTGAACAGCTTCAATTGAACACTGTCAATCAGTCAACAATTTGCCTCCTGATTTAAATATATCTTAATGTTTTACTAGGTAAGAAGGTGAGGTGAATGATGAGTTATAATTTCCTCTTGACTTCTTATTAACAAGTTAAATTTTCAGTCTATGCCAAGTTGATCAGTTCCTCCATGGTGCCTTTGCCCAAATTTCCAGCTGCTAATTAAGTTCCACAAGGTAAGTATATTGGAGTATTACATTACCACACTATTGAATGAGTGTTTTGAAATTCATTATGCTAGTCCTCTCTTTTTTGCAGAACCAGTTAATTTCAACCAATGTTCATACTTAAGTTTGATTCATAAGTTAGAAGTTAAGGCAATGCTAATAATAAAAATAATCTGTAATGATATAACTAAAACCTTCATCAATTAATTAAGACATATTAATTAATAGGTTTAATAATGGTTTACTTATTCATTGCATTTTCTACCAAATGTGGTTCTCCCTATTAACCTTATTAAAGTGTAAATTGTAATTTATTTGTATAGGGTCAGTGTCTACTTGAAATCCCTGAAGTGTGAATGTGTCTCTCCCTCTATCCCACAGTGCTTTTCCCTTTTTAGTGCTATAGTTTTTATATTTCATGCTCAAAGCATGTAAGTGCTTCTTCTTCTTTATAAGGACTTAGCTTATTAAAGTTTAAATTGCAATATATTTGTATAGTGGCAGGTTAGTGCCTGTGTGTACATGATAATGACGGATTTAAATAACTTTAAGGCAAGTGAAGATAAGTGATTATTTCAAAGGTATTTTTGTCTTAACTTTTCTCATTATTATGCATTTCCTCTGTATTTTATTACTTACTGTTCATGCTTAGTATATAATTCCATTTCTGTTTATTTTATATCCTAAAATTGCTTCTCTTATTTTTACTTCATCTATTTACAAATAACCTAAATTTTATATGTAGCTACTCTATTTTTAATTCACTCTGTCTCTCTACCTATCATTATATTTCAATAGTGACATTGATGTGGCTATGATTAATCTAATGTCATATGTTTTTTCAGGTAGTTATATTGCTTTCTTCTTTTTATGAAATTCAGCAATAATAATATGCTGACAAAAACGGTTATTTTATTCTAGTGTTGATCTTACTATTTATGTGCACAATTTAATCGTGTTTATTGTTATGTTTTCTAATCACTGCGTCTTTTACAGCTCTCTATATCTTAGTTTACCTCAGTAGGTTTCGCAGTTTTTTCACATCCCTCGTCTTGTGGCCGTTTTTCTGCAAATGGGGTTTTTGCCTTACTGGTTTTTCCCTGTAAAAATGTTCAATTTGTTTGCTGTTTTAAATATATTAAGTAATTTTACTACTTTGAATTTCTTTAATATTCCCATATTCATGCAAACGTTTACTCTGAATCACAGTGTATATAATATGTAATGGTTTATTGTCTTTGGAATAAGTAAAAGTACCTACTCAATGAGAAGTGTTATTTTTATTCCTTTATCCAAACATGATTTCCTAATAATATTATAATTATTAACTTATGTGTTTGCTTTAATTTGTGTAATGTATTTGTTATATTATAATATTAGTAACAACAGAAGTAAGAAAATACTCGAAATGTTATTCTTCTGTAATCCAACTGCTACCTTTAAGAATATTTTGCTCTTCTTCTTGATGTGATCTATTAACTATTTGCAATTATATAGAGTTGATTGTTAATAATAAAAATAAATAGATGAAATTAAATATTGCGTATTTATTCCTACTCTTCTCTTTCATGATGCATGTTGTACAAGTTTTTTTTATATTAATAGTTCAATAAGATTTTGACCTAAACTTTTAGAATGCTGCATCTTTACAGCCTATGGCTAAAATTTCTGTATTTTCGGCAATACGAGATAGAATACGGAAAATATGGCAGTATTTTCATCTGGCTGAAATGTTACGAGATGGTTCTACGCAGTTCTACCGTTATATACTTTACAGCTGCTTGAAAGCAGAAGCAAATAACTGTGAGAAAGGAACATATGTTGTGGTCATACATGTGGTCCCTTAGAAATCCCACGCCATTCTTTTCCCTCGTCCTTCCCTCCTTGTGTTAATTACACTACCTGCTCCGACCTTTGCCATTCGCATACCAAATAGTCTCTTCTTCCTGCTTCCTTTTCTCTACGCATTCTCAAAAATGTAAAATATAACATCCTTTTCTCTTATTTGTCATTTAAGCAGAGAATATTCGATATTGTTTAAATGACAATCATATAAAATAGGTACACTATAACGTGGAAAATATTTTATATCTACTTATGAAAGATAACGTAAGAAGTAATATATTCGTAGTTACTAAGATAATAATACCAAACGTAAATACTCGTAATTTCATTTTATGTAGCTTTAAATGTTAAAGTTTTCCACATTTTCAAAATTTCGTTTACTGATGTTCGCCTGTCGCACTCGTATCTGACCCCACTCCTACAAAGTCTCTTATCCATCCAGCGTCTCTGCCAACTTGCGAAGCACTATAATTGGTCCACGTTTGTGGACTGATTCGGCAACAAGGTTCCCTTTCCACACATTTTAACCCTGCCTCCCAGCGATCATTAAGTTTGGTACAGACCATAATGACAACAACTTTATTAACTCATCTCTAACCTTTACCGCCTCCTCCGCTGGAGGACTCGACAACACGATGTCATTCATGTAAATTGCTCTGCAAAGAGCTTGCGCTGCGGCCGGGTAAGATTCCCCTTCATCCTCGACTAATTGTTGCAACGTTCTTATTGCCAAGTATGGGGTCGATGCCACTCCATAGGTTACTGTTGTAAGACTATACTCGACGAGCGGCTGTTCCGAACTCGCACGCCAAAATACTCTCTGGAAATCATGATGCCTCTTACTAATACAAATATTCCGGTACATTTGGCGAATGTCTGTGATAAGAACTACCTTGTGCATTCTAAAAAACAACAAAATATCAACGATGTTCAATTGCAGCTTTGGGCCGCTATGTAAGATCTGATTCAACGAAGGGCCGTTTTCAGTCTTCATGGAGGCTTCAAAGACCACTCGAAACCTTTCAAATTTATCACCGTTGCGATAAATGCAATGATGCGGAATATAAAAGGGCGTGGAGACTATCGGTGGCTCCACGGCCTTAATCATATGGCTTTGCACCTCGTAATCCGCCATAAAGGCATTATAGCATTGCCTAAGTTTCTGCTGTTTATCAAGGCGCCGTTCAAGTTGGTGAAACCGGCGAAATGCACTGTTTCGACTGTTTCCTAACAGCGCCTCATCACTTCGAAAAGGAAGCTCAACTACGTAACGACCAGTTTCCAATCTAGATACGGTTGACTGAAAGTGAGATTCACATTGTTTATCATCCTCACTTAGGTAATGAGTGACCAGAGGTTCCTCCACCTCCCAAAATTGAGATTCCATCGTCAAGCAAAACGAATCAATGCGGTTGGCCTCTTGAGGAACCTTTCCCACTAAACAATAGCCCCAAACTGTATATATTGCACATGGAGCGCCCTTTGGACCTATTACTGCATTACCAATCATTACTGTGCCCAACCATTCAGCACCCAGCAAAATATCAATAGCCTCAGGACGATAATACGATGGATCCGCCAGCGTAAGATTACGTATGTGCGGCCACTGCTGCCTTGCTACCTCCATTGTAGGGCAACGCACAATATTTTCTATAACTAAGGCTTCAAGCTCTCTTCGGAGTCGGTTCGAATACACAAATTAATTTCCCTTGAGCGACGGCCACCGATGTTTGAGCTAAACCGAAAATGGACGTGATCATCCTTTGAATAGGCAAACCCAAGCGCAGAGCGCACGCCTTCGTAATTAATGTTCCTAGACTTGCGCTGTCAATCAAAATTTTTACACTCTGATAATTTCCATGTCGGTCCCGCACCCGACCTTGTGCGGTAGATAACAAAACAACGTACTTTGTAACTTCCACCTGGGTCTTTGATGAACCAACAACTGCTTCCACAGGAGTGGCCGACGTTATAGACGCACCTTCAATTTTTCCTTGAGCAACGGAGGTGCTTTCTGTATTCGCTCCCTTTTCCACGCTCTTGACTACCCTTTCACTACCCGAGGCTTGATTCCGTGGAGTGAAATGCAGCAATGAATGATGACTAAACGAACAGTACAGACAGGGGTTTCGACTGCGACAAGTTTTAATCAAATGCCCAGACTGCAAACAACTTAGACAAAGGCGGTATTCCTTCGACACACGAAATCTATCATCAACAGATAAACCCTTAAATTTTCCGCACAAGTATAGTGGATGCTTAGCTCTGCAAAACACGCATTTCAAAGACGCGGGAGAAGGACATGCATCCGTGCTTTCCACCTGAGTACTAGTCCGGGCCCCATACAATTTATATTTTTTCTCCATTTGTTTTCCCGATGATCTGATACCGGGCGAACTTCCTTTCGAAGGCCCACCTTTGGCTGCTTCCAGCAACCGAGCCTCCTTTTCCAAGAAGGAAATAAAACATTTCACCGTCGACAACCCTTCCTCAGAAACATTTTTCTCCCACCTCTCTCTCAGATCTGCGCTGAGCTTCTTTCGTAAAATAAACAAAAGAAGTACGGCCCAATCTTCGACGCGATGCCCTAACACCGTTAGAGCGCCCGTATATTCCGTCAACAAGGTAACGAAAGTTCGCAATTGTTCGGGTGCTCGCTCCACTAATTTCAAACCCAGTAGCCCTTCCAAATAGGCGTTCGTTAACAATGACGGTTCACTGTAGCGTGACATCAACAACTCTCACGCCACCAAATAATTCCCACTAGTAATGGGCAAAGATGACACCAACGACAATGCTTCTCCTTTTAGACATGACCGCAAATACATAAATTCCTGTATATCAGACAATTCGGTACTATGATGAATCGTAGCCTCAAACATGTCATGAAAACCTTGCCATGCCTTAAGGTCTCCATTAAATTCAGTTAAGTTCAATCTGGGTAGCGCAATGCCCGACATCCCTGGTCTGGTCATAATGTTAGGAGAAACTGACGCATCTTTATTTGACCCCGATCCCTCCAAAAGAAGCATAATTGCCCATACCGCCTTAATGTTATAGTAACTAGATTCAAACTGAAAAACTTCAGCTTGGTCATCATTTTGTTTCTTATAATTCAACACGATTTTCGCCAGAATTTCATGATAGCGATCAAACATTTGATCCAATCCTTCCGACATTACCCACAATAACGCCGCATCTTTCTTGTTAGCCGGATCCCTTTTGACCCGACTAGCCACCTCCTCGATACGAATAATTTTCTGCGAAATTAACTCCTCCTTTAATAATAATTCTTCGATCGTAGGCATGCTTACCAAACGAAAAATGCAACAAATGCCACTTTACTATACAAAGTAACAAATTCTCAGCGAAAAGATATGGAGGAAAGCCGACAAAATTTAACGAAGACGAAATTCATTTAACGACAAATTTTCATAAAACCCATAGGCCATCCGGCCCGAAGGACCAAATTGTTTGCGATTTGCACGAGAACGAAGTGGACTGCAATCTAATTTTAATTCTATGCGAGAGACACTGAAACGGGAATCCAAACCCGCGACAATAATCCACCACTCACCTCTTCTCTTGGGTCCTTTGCCTTCAGTATTAGGGAACTTTCGGCTCCTACTTGTCGATCCCCACTCCTCCGGTATCCACGACGACAACCTTCGACAGACATCTCCAACAACTCTCCGTCCACTTCGACCTTCGACCCACTTCCACCGAGACACAGTGCCTTCATAAAACCCCGACAGCGACCAACCCGTGAGCCGTGAACTCATGCCCCAGGTGGCTCCCTCTCGCGCATATATTACGGCAGTCCAAGGAAATAGTATACCGCGCGTATTCAATCCTTTAAATGGCGCGAACAGATACATAATTTATTTATTTAACCAAACCAATTTTCCTTCTTTTCTTCTTGGAAGCGTATTTATGCACAAAAATATAAGCTGCAGCAGCTACTTGAAGAGCAGTCATGTCTACTCAGAGACCGAAAGGATACTGGCGGAAAACAGGCGAGCAACGATTTGCAACACCGTGCCGAGCGCCCTCTTGTTGCAAGGTTTGGTTCGCTGCTCGATCCGCTGCAAGGTTCGCTGTTCTGTTGCCGGGAAATGCGCATATGTGTACATACCTTAACAGTAATAAAATGTTGGAAAAACCACATCCAGCCATATGTATTCGGTAGTTTTCTCGGAATAAGCTTTCGGAAATATTATTTTACCATTCGGAGTAGAGCTGCCCCTGAACATTCATTTGAAGTCAAATTTTCACATTCATTCGCAACCTCCAAACACTAAACATATCAATTGAAAACCAAATGGAAAATTTTTGCCAGGAAAATTTGGCGCCCATAAAAATTCGGCGCCCCAAGCGGTCGCTTGGTCTGCTTGTATTGTTGAGCCGGCCCTGAGCGTGCCACAGCGCAACTGCTCAAATCTGTTAAATTCGCTGCCTCTTATCTCTTAAAGTATTTCGCCGATAGTTCCAAAAAACACAACATATTATCGTTTTTGGCAGTTCTTTAAGGTTATTTACTTAAATATACCTCATGACTTCCATATTTTGAATAAAAATACGCGAAACTTGAGAAATATTCAGATTTTTTTGTTTCACTGTTATATTACGAAGCCAGTGGTGTAGCTACCGATCCACAGATGATATGTCCACAGTCTTTATGTCCACTGCCTTTATGTCCACTCTTTTATGTCCACAGCCTTTATGTCCACTGCCCTTATGTCCAGAGTCTTTATGTCCACGGTAATATATGTCCACAGTCTTTATGTCCACTGCCTTTATGTCCACTCTTATATGTCCACAGCCTTTTCGTCCACTGCCTTTATGTCCACTTTTGTTTATGTCCACAGCCTTTTTGTCCACTGCCTTAATGTCCACTATTATATATGTCCACAGCCTTTTCATCCACTGTTTTTTTTGTCCACTTTTGTATATGTCCACAGCCTTTTCGTCCACTGTTTTCTTTGTCCACTTTTGCATATGTCCACAGAGACTTTATTTCGAAGTATGAAAAATATGAAGGGCAAACCTGAGGATGGAGGAGAGTTTGAAGGAGAGGGAGTAATCCGAAGGAAACACTGCGGACATTGGTATCGATCGACTAGGAATTTTATAACAATTACGAATATAAGGCGATAAAATTGAAAATGGAGGGGGTGCAGAAGGAGTGGGAGGGAAAAGGAGGGGCGGAAGGAATCCGAAGGAAATACTGCGGACATTGGTGTCTATCGACTAGGAATTTTATAACAATTACGAATATGAAGCTAAAAAATGAAAATGGAGGGGGTGTAGAAGGAGTGGGAGGGAAAAGAAGGTGCGGAAGGAATCCGAAGGAAATACTGCGGACATTGGTGTCTATCGACTAGGAATTTTATAACAATTACGAATATGAAGCTACAAAATGAAAATGGAGGGGGTGTAGTAGGAGGGGGAGGGAAAAGGAGGTGCGGAAGTAATCCGAAGGAAACACTGCGGACATTGGTATCGATCGACTAGGAATTTTATAACAATTACGAATATAAGGCGAAAAAATTGAAAATGGAGGGGGTGCAAAAGGAGTGGAAGGGAAAAGGAGGTGCGGAAGGAATCCGAAGGTAATACTGCGGACATTGGTGTCTATCGACTAGGAATTTTATAACAATTACGAATATGAAGCTAAAAAATGAAAATGGAGGGGGTGTAGAAAGAGTGGGAGGGAAAAGGAGGTGCGGAAGGAATCCGAAGGAAATACTGCGGACATTTGTGTCTATCGACTAGGAATTTTATAACAATTACGAATATGAAGCGAAAAATTGAAAATGGAGTGGGTGTAGTAGGAGGGGGAGGGAAAAGAAGGTGCGGAAGGAATCCGAAGGAAACACTGCGGACATTGGTATCGATCGACTAGGAATTTTATAACAATTACGAATATGAAGCGAAAAATTGAAAATGGAGTGGGTGTAGTAGGAGGGGGAGGGAAAAGAAGGTGCGGAAGGAATCCGAAGGAAACACTGCGGACATTGGTATAGATCGACTAGGAATTTTATAACAATTACGAATACAAAGCTAAAAAATATAAATGGAGGGGGTGTAGTAGGAGGGGGAGGGAAAAGGAGGTGCGGAAGGAATTCGGAGGAAACACTGCGGACATTGGTATCGATCGACTAGGAATTTTATAGCAATTACGAATATGAAGCGAAAAATTGGAAATGGAGTGGTGTAGTATGAGGGGGAGGGAAAAGGTGGTACGAGAGGAATCCGAAGGAAACGCGGCGTACATTCGTATCGGTCGACTAGGAATTTTGTAACAATTACGAATAAGTAGCGAAAAGTTGAAAATGGGTAAGGGGGGAAAACGGGGTGCGGAAGGAATCCGAAGGAAACACTGCGGACATTGGTATCGATCGACTAGGAATTTTATAACCTTTACGAATATCAAGCAAAGGATGTAAAATGGAGGGGATGTAGTAGAACGGGAGGAAAAACGTGGTACGAGAAGAATCTGTAGGAAACACTGCGGACATTTGTGTCGATCGACTAGGAATTTTATAAGAATTATAAATATGAAGCGAAAAATTAAAAATAGAGGGGTAGGGAAAAGTGATGTGGAAGAAATCCGAAGGAAACACTGAGGACATTGGTGTCTATCGACTAGGAATTTTATATTTTATTCATCCAGGATGATCAATTCTGACAATGAATCTGGAAGACAAGGACAAGAGTAAGCAGCAGCTCTATGAAGCATTGAAAGTACGTTCTCATAGCTGGGCAAAGCAGAAGTAGCTTCTATATCTTAGGGATCCAATTCTTTCGTTAGTATTTCACTATCTTATTAGGCAAAAAAATTTATTTTTGAATTTTTTAAAAACCTTTTCTCGTTATATAAATAGGTGCTCCAAAAACTTGAGTTGCATGGGACCCAAGCAGTTGTGCAGGGGCACTCAGATCTATGTGGATGCCACTTTCAAAACAACGCCTAAGCTATTTTTCCAGCTATATACAATACATGATGTGGTGCAGGGGCGTGTATTTCTATTTGTATATTGCTTAACAAGAAGAACAGACGAAGGTTCTTATGCATCAATATTTTAACAACTCAAACAACACTGTGACTTTTTAACTTATAATTTTAATCCAGAACTGGTCATGCTTGATTTTGAATTAAGTGCTATAAATGCAGTGCGGAAAACATTCCCCAATTCTACCATTAAGGAATGCCTCTTCCATTTTTGTCAATCCATATGGAACATGTAATGGCATCAGGTCTAAAAGCTCAATTCAATAATAACGACGTTATTAGGAATGGTATACGGATGCTGATGGCATTACCGTTTATCTCTGTTGAGGACGTGCTTGATATTTTTGACCACTTGCTTGCAATCCTCGGCCATACACTAGGGGATATAGCAACGTATGTGGAAATAACTTATATACGAGGAAGGGAAAGCAGTGGGATGAGAGGAGCCATTCCTCCTAGGTTTGGTCTGGAATTATGGAGTGTAGGTATATGAGCAAACTGTAAACAGACAACAGCGGACCAACAACGCCGTAGAAGGGTGGCACTCACGCTTCCAAAGAATGATTCTTACGCACCATCCACCAGTTGGACATACATGTCATAGAGGATGTTATTCCTGCATCTTTCGTTTCGAGTATTTTACTTTAAACGGATATTGAAGGAGAATCGATTTTTCATTCTACAAAGATATTCTAGGACTGGTATTTTTTATGAACAAAGCAATTTGAATTAATGAAAGGAATCCTTTATGCTTCACTAAATATAATTAACCAATTTTTCGGAATTATTCTTTTGTGTGTGGGTATTTGTCGCCGTATGAGAGAGGCAGATTTTTGACCTTCTATATTTAACGTCATTTATCCGAAATCCTCAATCTATATTCATTGATTTGATTGAAGTCGCAAATACTCCCTAGATTTCGTGAAATACCTGCAATGGGATGTCTAAATTTACTTTGGGATCTTTTTTCTTTCCAAGCAGTTTATATGAAAATCTTTATTATGTTTAATTTTGAATTCCAGCGAGGTAATAAAGCAAGTTATTCCCTTGAAACACCGTTTGAAGTATTTTCCATAGATCGGAATTTTCAGGAGATTCAACTTTTTCGTAATTTTAATTTCTCCATGGGAAGTTATTTAACAAACAAATACACTTGGCATAAATGGAAATAAATGTCTTAACATCCCCATAGGAACTCATTCGTAAATTTACAAGTGGGGGATGCCATTCTATAAGCACTCTTCTTACAGAGGAGGATATACGATATAGGAGGATACTAATGTCTGGCCCAAACTACTATAGTTGGAGAGCTGAAATTTAATACATAGGTGAATCGAAAAAAATAATCAGGAAATATTGCAACGTTTATTTTCTTGGCCGTTGAAAATTATAAACAATTTTACAAACATTTCATGGTTTAGGTACTTCTAAATGTGCTATGAAGCAGAAATTTTTTCTAATGGTAGAATTTGCCAAATAATGAATACGGGATTATAGATATTTGAAAATTTTTATTCGTTCGGCCGTAATAAATTCCTAAATGTTAAACAAACTGACTAATGTTTATGTATATTATGAAGATCTAGGAAGCTGAAAATGTTAACAAAGTTAGGAAATAATGTTCCATTGAAAATTACATAAAAGTTTTATATTGTGTCTGTTAAAAATTCATAAATGTTAAACAATGAAATTCATATAAATGCACTACTAGAGGCGCTATATCGATGAAATTTTGCATAAATATGAGGTATTCGTAAGCGTCCAAAATTACCAAATCAGAATGTTTCTCATACAACTGCTAAAGCAAGAGTGACAATATTCTTACCAATAATCTGAAGAAGGGGTGGATGTTAGAGGAACATAGCCCTCTAGTGAAAGGCTATTCCATTCTATACTTCGTATTTGGGAAAAACCCTTTTGGCAGAATCCCAAAAATACTCTTTCCCGAGGTTACACACAATGGCGTGCACTTCGGTTGGTATAGATAGGAAGATGAAACGACTCCACGACCAGCGGCAACATTTATGAAAGCTTCTTTTGACCATTTCGCTCAAAAGACAAAGGGTGTAAATGGACGGCATGCAAGACCAGATGTCCCAGTGAATGGTGGGTCGTAGTGGGGGAGGTAAAGCTTTCCTCTTGTACCTGAGTTTTGGGTGGGACGGCGTCACAGCACGACACAAGTGCGAGGGGTACGGAGGAATTTGAAATCTAAGGTCTTTGAATGCTGGGGAAATCCAGTTAGCTCCTTTTGCCGTTCCTGCGAGAACGAAAAATTTTTAATTTCGTTCTCAACTCGGCGTTACTCGAACGAATATTTCGAAAGTCAGTACACATACGGAATGTCTCTAACACCGGAAAGGTAATTTTATGAAATATATTAAAATAATCGAGTTACTATCTGTATATTCAGCGATGCGCGAATTAGTTCAAATATGAAATGAACTAATCCTCACAAGCGTTGAAAAATGTTCTGAGAATATAGATAAAACAAAGATTACCTTAAATGAATCGCAGAGGAAGTTTAAACATTTATTGCCATTTCAGCCCCGAATTCCGTTTCTTCATTCATAAGTAAATCCTATGAAGATATTAACATTAAGAAAAAGTTGTGTATCAAATTTGTAGACTAATTTGAAGATTATTTAAAAACCGACTACAGTGAAAACCGGTTAACACGAATTGCTAGGGACCGACATACTTATTTCGTGTTATCCGAATTTCGAGTTAACCGACTTTCATGTTCACTGATTTAATGGTAACATTTTCATTTTTCAAATATGGAATTAGGCTCGTTGGCAAATCCATAATACATATCTATAATAGGATGTAATACACAGCAGAAGATATTATCGCAAACATGGGAAAACCCTATCTCAAATGCCATTTCGCATAATCCAAAGAATTTTGCATGCATTTATTTTCGTGGGACCGAAACATATTTTCGTATTAAGCAGTATTTCGTGTAAACCGTTTCGCGTTAGCGAATGAATATATACCTACTGAAAAGTATAGGCGCTGGAACGGACCGAGCACGCGTTTCATGTTAACCGATATTTCGTTTTAAGCGATTTCATATTAAGTGGTTTCCACTGTATAAGAAAATGAATTTTCATTCTTTTAGACGCTGCTTGGTACAAAGTAGCGAATTACTACGCGTAATTGTAAGTAATTTTAAAAGCAACGAAAAATGCAAGGCAACATATGCTATACAAGTTTCTTTGTGGGTGGGGGTGCGAGGTACCAAAGTATCACTAATTTTCCTCTGTTCTGACTGAAACTCTCCTATTATGTTCCCTGATTGTCCTATAGAAGGGGTTTCCTTCAGATTCTTTCCGCACCCCCCTTTCTCTCCTCCTCATACTACACCCCCTCCATTTTCAATTTCTCGCTCCATATTCGTAATTGTTATAAAATTCCTAGTCGATCGATACCAATGTCCGCAGTATTTCCTTCGGTTTCCTCTCGTACCCCATTTTCCCTCCCCCTCCTACTCCACCCCCTCCATTTTAAACTTTCCGCTTCTTATTCATAATTGTTATAGAATTCCTAGTCGAAGGATACCAATGTCCGCCTTTATTCACTCGGATTCCTTCCGCACCCCGTTTTCCTTCCTCCTCCTATTACACTCCCTCCATTTTTAATTTCTCGCTTCCTATTCATAACTGTCATAAAATTCCTAGTCGATCGACACCAATGCCCGCAGTATTTCCTCCGGTTTCCTCTCGTACCCCCCTTTCCCTACTCCTCCTACTCCACCCCTCCATTTTTAACTTTCCGCTTCTTATTCGAAATTTTTATAAAATTCCTAGTCGAAGGATACCACTGTCCGCTGTGTTTCCTTCGGATTCCTTCCACACCCCCTTTTCTCTCCCCCTCCTACTCCACCTCCTCCATTTTCAACTTTCCGCTTCTTATTCGTAATTGTTACAAAATTCCTAATCGATAGATGCCAATGTCCGCTGTGTTTCCCTCAGACATCTTCCGCACCTCCTGTTCCCTCCCCCTCCTACTACACCCTCTCCATCTTCAATTTTTCGCTTCATATTCGTAATTGTTATCAAATTCGTAGTCGATCGATACCAATGTCGGCAGTGTTTCCTTCGGATTCCTTTGGCACCTCCTTTTCCCTCCCGCTCTACTACACCCCCTCCATTTTCAATTTTTCGCTTCATATTCGTAATTGTTATAAATTTCGTAGTCGATCGATACCAATGTCGGCAGTGTTTCTTTCGGATTCCTTCCGCACCTCCTTCTCCCTCCCCCCCTACTACACCCCCTCCATTTTCATTTTTTAGCTTCATATTCGTAAATGATAAAATTCCCAGTCGATCGATACCAATGTCCGCAGTGTTTCCTTCGGAATCTTTCCGCACCTCCTTTTCCCTCCACCTCCTACTACACCCCCTCCAATTTCGTTTTTTAGCTTCATATTCGTAATTGTTATAAAATTCCTAGTCGATAGACACCAATGTCCGCAGTATTACCTTCAGATTCGTTCCGCACCTCCTTTTCCCTCCCCCTCCTACTACACCTCTCCATTTCCAATTTTTCGCTTCATATTCGTAATTGCTATAAAATACCTAGTCGATAGACACCAATGTCCGCAGTATTTCCTTCGGATTCCTTCCGCACCTCCCTTTCCCTCCCCCTCCTACTGTTTTCATATTTGAAATAAAAAGTTTGAAACCTTTGTTAATTCAATAAAGTGAATTTGTGAGGTATAAATAATGTGTAATTTTTTAATTTCTATTTATTTAAAAACTTCTTTTTAAATTTGTGGGAAAACATTGTTACTTCAATGTATGAAAATAATTTTCTCTCAAGGTCTTATGATCATTAAAATAGTAAAGTACCTTTCAGAGAAGTTTAATTTAAGAGTATATTGAAATTATAACAAGTTTCCCAAAATTCTTCTGACAACGTTGCTCTGTTGCAGTCTGGAAATTTATGCCAGTAGCCTGCGACAACTTTCAAAATGAACTGTTTTTGAGATTCACTTTTAGTAAATAATTTATTAAAGTCCTCCATTATCTTAACTCCTCTTTCTGCAGCATCGTTGACGACTTTCAGTTGTTTTGCAATCTCCAGTCCCTCTCTAAAGGTGTGATCTTTCTTCCACATAAGGGGATCCTTAGAGAGAAATGTCACTGAAATATTGAACCTTTTGAAAAATTGTCTAGATTCATTAAAAATGAAATGTTCAAGTCCCTTATCTACGAAGTGTTTTATATCTTTCGGGTGTATGGAAAATCTTTTGGTTGAGTTGTCTGAATTCTCGTTGACATTTGATTGCAAGGCTAATAACATTCGTTTCTTATATAGTGTCTATTGATACCTTGTCGCTGAAAAACGCTGGAGCTGCACTTTCTGGTGCAAGGTACCGCAAATGGTTACAAAAGTTATTCATTGCCACACGGCTAATTTCACTATCAGTCTTGTCGTACTCGTAAAGACTTTTCAAAAACAGCAAATCTCTCCGAGGAGCTTCAATGGCTAATCCAAGCCTCCACGTACAAACGTACTAGAAAGACGCACACGTCGCGGAGTGCAATTTCTTCTTCGGCAGATAAGGAGAATTCATCGCGAAGAAGAAACATTTTTAGGCAGTATATAGCTTTAGCCATCCACCTAGCATGGTGAAATGCACCGGGAATGCAAAATGATATTCCTCGAGGAGAAACCCCCCCCCCCCTCCCACTCTACCCCCCCCCCCCCCCTAGAAAAATGACAGTTCAAGGAGCTCTCGGTAATCTTCCCTGGGGTGATTTTCCTGTAAACGCTGCAGCGCAAAAGCAAGAATTTCGTCTTCTGCATCCTTTAGATCTTCTCGAACCCGCCAGTCTTGCATTCCAGGTTTGAAATTCTCCGTTAAGTTGAGGCCATGCTTCCTGAAACCTTTTGAAGAGGGGAACATTTGGGCCCGATGATTTTCCAAATTTTTCGTCAAAGACACTCTTTAAAACAATGTATCTTAATTGTACAATGTAGACGCCAAGTGTATACTAAATTTTTAGGAATATCAAAGAAGGGAAGATAGCCGGAAACTTTTATTCACTATTATATTTCATGGAGGTACTCCGACGCGAGGGACATAATACATAAGTGAAACGAAAAAAATCTGAATATTTCTCAAGTTTCGCGTATTTTTATTCAAAATATGGAAGTCATGAGGTATATTTAAGTAAATAACCTTAAAGAACTGCCAAAAACGATAATATGTTGTGTTTTTTGGAACTAACGGCGAAATACTTTAAGAGATAAGAGGCAGCGAATTTAACAGATTTGAGCAGTTGCGCTGCGGCACGCTGCGACTTGCATGGCACGCACTCACTTTCCGGGCCGGATCTTGGCAACTACCATATTTGACCGAATATAGCCCCCCTCCGAATATAGCCCCCCTACCCATCTTTTCTCACACAAATCTAGAAATTATTTTAATACCCTGAAAGGACATGATCATTTTTAGGACTTTAATGTCATGAAACATGCTGTATAATTTGAAGAAATATCAAACTTGCACTCATTTAATAAAAAAGTACCAATTAGCGAGTGATAAAACGCCATGCTAATTGGAATTTTAAGGTTTTCAGATTTGTACCTCAGAATTCTGAGGGTATACTAACGAAAGAGAGATCTGACAAGGAAATGAACAAACATTTTTTGGGAGTAAAAATAAACCTTAAAAAGTCGAAATAACATACTAATTAATGTAGCAATATTAGTAAGTCAAAATAACATACCAATTTAAGCAGCAATATAAATTTGCACTTTGCTCATATTTCGATGCGCAATGCTTATCTATCTTTCGTTTGTGTAATTAACAATTCGAGCTTAGCCAGGCAATTAGTCCATTCTCGGGTAAGGTTAATTTTATTGGTATTACCGTATTTGCTCGTGTAAACTGCGCACCTTTTTTCCCAAAACACCGGTGAAAAAAAGGGGGTGCGTGTCTTACACGAATTCTTTTATTTGCCGCTCACCTTTTTTCCCAAAATGTCGTGTCGGTAAACAAATATACGTTAAGCTAGCACCCATGCCGCATCTATTATTCCATTTCTAAATTTCCGTGTATTTAGTCATTTTCATTCATCGTATAAAAATTTTAAATGAGTTTTAAGTTTAAACGGGTGCTCCCCAAACTCGACGGCTCTCTGCTGCAATCGTCACGGAGGCCACGGCGCATGCGCGACCAGTTTGGGTTGGTGGGAGTTTTGTTCTCACGGCAGACGACGCCTACCATGTTCAGATACGGCATGATTCCTTTATTCTATGATACGTCTATGAAAGTCATAGCCACAGTGGTGCATGGTGGAAGACTTTACACCATGCCGTGGTGATCATTGAATGATCACTGATCATAATTTTAGTTTGCCAAAATATGACGACCGCTACGGTAGGGATCAGTGACCATATGGCTGGAAAATTACGTACAGCAGAATGATCGCTACCGGAGCGATTTCTGCCGAACATGACTAATATGACGACAAAAACAGTTAAGTGTTTAACAAACGAGGACTACCGAGGAGATTTCTGCTAGTACCGATATAAAACGATCACCCAATAAATTCGTCACGTAGGAGTGTGAAGATGCTTAACTTGAGCGTACCATTTTTGAGAAATAGGAATTGGTGATTTAAAAAACCCTTTTTCTGCTCAAATAAATTTTTTTCCCTAGAGCTGGACCAAAAACCGGGGTGCGCGGGAAACACAGGGGCGCGGCTTACCCGAGCAAATACGGTACAACTTGCAATTTGACGATAATGAGAGCGATCAGGTAATTGAAAAATCCTTCCTATACAGTGACGTCAATTCCTTGCAAATAAATATTCGCAACCCGAGTAGTTTAGTCTTACAATGGATGGAAACACTTATTGACTCGAATGAAATTCATCATTACTGAAGCTTTGCACACTTGTCTCTACCACCTAATTTTTAGTGCCCGAAAATAGACTCCCCCCTCAACTTTTGCACTTCACTTTTGGCCAAAAACAGGGGGGCTATATTCAGTAAAATACGGTACTGGGCAGATTATATGAAAATTGGAGATACATCAGCAAAAATGTCTAATAAAGTGTTGGTAATAATATCAAAACAATCCGTTAGAATCCAAAATTGGAATTGCTCCGTATTCACTAGGAATTACCCAAATACCACAAAAAATGATGAAATATATAAAGTTCAAGTGCGATGCGGCACGTTTTCCCGTTATCCGATTGTAAAAAAATTTAACACAATTTATTTTCTAACCAAATGGAACAAATTTAGGGGGCGTCCCGGAAGAAATTTTTAAAAAATTTTTTGCCTATAGCTAAGGACCACCCCAGTGTCTAGCTCCCACTGCAAAGGTCGCGGGTTCGAATCCTGCCGAGGACATGATCGTTTGTGCCTGTCATAAAAAATGTATTACAACACATGTAATTGGGGAAACCTGTTTATGTTAAATAAATTATTATTATTATTAAAATTATTCTCATGAGCAAGTCTAATGATGAAATATATGAAGCAAAGTCACTTAAGAAAATATTGGAAACATTCAAGTTTGCACTTCTTATTGTGATACAATCAAATACACTTCACTCTATTAATGCAGTATCTAAAATGCTACAAGCAAAAGATGCTGATCTCTCCAAAGCATAAAAAATCATCAAGAATGTGTACATGGAGCTAAAATAATTTAGGAATGATTTTGAATCAGCCAAAGAATCTGCTACAAATTAATGTATAAAATGGGGATTGAACCAAAATTAAAAAATATTCATGGGTGCGACGGCGGGTTGGGGCTAGATGCTGAAGCACGATTAGAACTAATGTCTTCAATGGGTGTCTTGACATTGTTATTCAAAAACTTGTTGAAAGGTTCAAGGGTTTAAATTAAGTGGTAGACACACTTATCATTCTACAGCAATAAACAATTGCAAATGAATCAGATGAACAGCTAGAGAAATGAGCAGAAAAGCTAGTGAGAAAGTACAGCAGAGATGTAACCGACCAATTGCCAGCGCAGCTGATTTCATTTTGGTTTTGCTTAATTAAAAAGTGACATCGCTAAACTTTCAACTGTGAAGGAAGTAGCCAATCTGCTACTCACTGAAAATGCTGTGATATCCACCAGTTTTCCAGACCTTTGTACGGTGTTAATACTATTACTAACAATTTCAGTCACAGTTGCAAGTTCAGAACGTACATTTTCAAAACTTAAAATTATTAAGAATTATTTGAGAAGTACCATGGGACAGGAAAGACTAAGTGGATTGAGTTTACTCTCTATTGAGAATGAGGTAGCGTGTCTTCTGAGGAACAATATGGATCACATTATTAACGTGTTTGCTGAGCGAAAAGTGTGGAAACGGAACATCTAACTAAAAAATCGGTACAACTTTCTCATATACTAATGCATCGTTTAGTTATCTTTTGAAAAATATGAGCTATGTAGAATCATTATATCAACATAAATAACTACAAAATTTTATGAAAATCATATGAGCCATTATTTCAAAAATCCAATTGTTATTAACCCGTCAGCGTCGTCATGCGTACTGGGAACGTCGGACGGAAACTCCACATGCGGTCGTCATGCGTACTGGGAACGTCGCGGAGGTCGCTAGATTTCTTTATTTTTTTGACACAGTAAATTTTCTTAGATATGGATAACCTTTATATATTTTAAAAGAGGAACCTTTGGCCTTCCTATTGTGCTTAATTCTGTAATTTTTACTCTCCTTCTTTTTACTTTTATTATACGTTAAGTTTTGTGATTAAATTTTCACGTAGATAGGAGAATTGGGGAATTTTGGCTTCTAAAAAAGCTCCTATTCAACGAAATCTTTGCACGAAAGCAACTGTGAGGTGAAAGAAGAGGATATAGGCCCCATTTGTCTGCTATCAGACATCTCCAAGTTCGGAATCAAGACCTTCGAGCTCTGTGATTTGACTGGCTACTTATGGTCATTTCTTGTATACACGGGGAAGGATACTGTGTTTCATTCGCCCCTTGTCTCAGCTAATGTAAACAAGACCATGGCAATAATTTTGAATAGGTAGGCCAAAGGTTCCTCTTTTAAAATTATGAAGGTTACCCATATTTAAGAAAATTTACTGTGTAAAAAAAATAAAGAAAGCTAGCAATCTCTGCGGCGTACCCAGTACACAGGACGGCGCTGAGGGGTAAGAATCCTTATTTGAAGGTTTTTTTTCTGAAGAACTTACGGGGAAGAAGTTGAAATCCAAGATAAAACAGTAGATGTGAAGTACTCCGTAAACTTTGAATAAAGAAAAACTGAGTAAATGGCTTCCGTGATTGAGTGAAAGAATTCACCGAGGTATTTCACGCGAATAATAATAACTAAGACGGTGTGAAAAACATAGGTAAATATGCATAGTTTTACGTAAAACCTCAAAAAATTTCAGTCAAATTCCATAAATATCTAATAAGTTACGAATTTTTATATGGTTTCGCGCAAAAACTGCGAATTTCCCTAAATCTCTTCCGACCTGCGTGACGTATTATAGTTAAATGTCCTCCGCGCTTGAGGGGTTAAAGTTGCCCAAGAATAAACTAGCCTTACATTAACTTTTTGAGAAATATGAATTATTTGGTATTATTTCAGACAAACTCAAGTAACTGTACGAAATTCGATTAAAATCGTTGTAGCCGTTTTTAAGAAAATCACATTGTTGTTAAAAATGCGTAGAATGAACTTCCCTTAATTATTGAGCAATATCAACCATTTCTTCATAGCTTCTGCTCTGTATGATAAAATGCCTAAGTGCGAGATTTTATTCATTTTCGCTCTACCGTTTAGGCTCTAGAGCCAGTACAGACAGACAGATGGCATTGCGAAAACCACTTTTTCGGACTCAGGTACACCTAAAACGTATATTTCCTTCAAAATCTCAAGGTCAAATTTTTTCGTGATAACATTACATTGTCAATATACTTCGTATATGAGAAAGTAAAAACAAATGGTGAATACAGCAAGAATCTATATTTTATACTTTATTTACTTTTATATTTTTGCAGTAGATTTAATACTCTTCTTACAGAGAGGAAACCCACGCCTCAAGCATATGCGATGTACTGAATGTGTCCATACTTTTCATTAAGCTATGTTGTTTTTATATCTCTAATTTACGACCTCTCCAGCACTTATGAAGTCATATTTTCTGCTTTCATTCTGGCCCCTTTCTGTCTGTATTTACGTCTAAGATTTTTCTTTTATTTTTTCTTCCTTGTGCCCCTTGCTAGGCAGAGTCCTCAGTCAGTTAAAGATGGCCTCTAGCTCTTGTACATTGAGTGACATGATATTTTGGATGAAATGAGTGAAAGTAGCTTTTGCAATGACTCTGTTGATACAAGTAGTGACGATACATTAGAATCCGAGGAAAAATTAACCCAGCCAAAAGTGAGTTATCTGCACGAATTGTAAACAAGGACTAAATAAAGATAAGTATTCATTTTTTATTACATAACATATGGCATCTTTAACACTGCGTATTTTTCTGGAATTATTCGATGATTAATTAATTAGCTGTAAGTTAATATATAATACATGCACAACAAAATAGACATAGCTGAAAAAAATTCACTCCAAAAGGTTTAAATGTTGCGAGAAAAGCGCACTTGAGCAGTTAAGATGTAACACAAAATTTTACCACTCCGAATTCCTTGAAATGGATGCTGGAAAAGGACCAAACTTGCGCCTACCTATTACGCTCAGTAGTCATTAAACTATAGTTATCAGTTAGTTGGCATATTCTTTCTGCCTACTTTTGCGAGTTTATGCCTGCAGGGCGAAGGTAACCTAAACGTTTGCTTGGTCGCATAAATACACGCATACTTCGTAGAATTTGATGTCCTTTGTGAATATCAATGTAGATGCAAATATATTGCAGAGAATTTACTATTGATACAATTTATATAACCTGTACGACGTGAACCCCATTTTATTCACGGGCATTTCGGGAAAAATAGTGCGCGGTGTACACAAGTAAATATGGTAAGTAAAATTCCGATGTCTTACACATCATCCCCTTATAACATTGATTCTTATGGGAAAAACGGTTTTGATTTCTGTTGATTTGATTTACGTTATGATTTTCAGGAACGCATCCTCGACGTAAATCAGGGTATTACTGTATCTACTTGAGAACTAATAGAGCACTTTAAAACAATTTTCAAAATTTGCAATAACCATTGAAAAATAATGAATATTTTTGTAAATATTAAAAAAAAATACAGGCGGATCCCAAGTCTCGTTGGGGATGCATTCCTGAAAACGTGCTCGAATCTCGAATATTCGAGTGTCGAACGCCGTTTTTCCATATACTTGCATGTTATAATTGGGGGATACGTTCCCGCATCTCGGGAAAAAGTCTCCCCTCACGTTCTATAAAGATAAAATAACATTACTAATATGTTAATACAACAATATTAAATTATGAACAAATTATATAATAAATATTTTAAATGTATAACTTATTTTTTGCACTAAAAAGGAAAAAATAAATTTGTGTTTCGAACTTCAAAGATAGATGTATGCAATATGTCGTGCAGACAGCCCGGTCCGAATCGCGCGAGTCGTTTGCTACAAATGACTCGCGCGAGCTGGATAACATAACTGTGTACATCTATACATACAACTATTAACCGCAGCGAAATTAATATATAAGTTATTAAAAATGTACAAAATAACTTAAGAATAAGGAAACAATAAAATTAAAAATATTTTCATAGCTTAAATCTTTTTCAACTGCGCTTACTGGACTTGGTTTATTAATTGAGAAGTTGGAAGATTTTAGTTGGAAGAAGAGGAGCTATTAGGTGGGGAACTGTTTATTCTTGTTATCAAATTCCGTTAATTTATCACATCTTCTAGAATTTTCTCCTTCTGTTTCACATATGTGCTAATAGTTGAAGGACACATTCCCAATGATCGTGCGATTTCAGCTTGGCTTTCACCTTTCTCAACATGCTTTAAGATTTCTAATTTCAATTCATAACTATGAATCTTATGCCCTCTTTTATTTGATTCCCTTACATTATCACTATTACATTTCCTTTTAGATGCCATGTCAAGTGATAAATTTATAAATAAATCAATAATATAAATAAATTTAAATAAAAGATTAACAGAAAAAAGAGTGAAATCAGCACAAATTCAAACAATTAGAGCAGATATAACTACATCTACACCAAAACTAAATCTCGCGTTTGGTCGGAACCAATAACTACGCGAAGTTAATTCTGCGTATATTATCGATCGGCGGGATCGAAATCTCGAATTAATCGAGACTCGGGAGTTGCCTGTACCTGGTATTTAAATTAATTTCTAAAAGTTGTTTTTATATATGCCATGTATACTTGTGTATAATGTGCAGTTTGAAGACCAAATTTTTAGGTCATAAAGTAGGGGTGCAGGTTATATACGGGTAACACTTTTGAGCACTTAAAATCAGAAATTAAAGTTAACCTACCTCGCACCAGAGTCTCGCTTTTTGGATGAATTAAGGGGAAAATCACAATAATTATCGATTATCCAGGTTACACATATATTAATTATACATATAGAACACCTAATTATTTCTATAAGGTTATAATTCCATTCCTTCTAAATGTTCCGCATTTCACTAGCTCAGCTGATTGTTGTAGTCTTTGCAAAATCGCCAGGTATACTTCCTGCAAAACATGCATTGAAAACAAAGAAACATAGAATATGCCATTGAAATAATTTTATTTAGTTAATGATTATAGTCTGTACAATTAACAATGTACGTAATTTAAAACCTGTAGAATGACGTGTATGAACTTCATCTTACCTGTTGTGTTTCCTGTTTCCAGATTTGTTTGTTAAATTTTCATGTTATTCCTTCTACTAAACAGTTTTAGAATGAGATAGAAAAATACAACCAAAATGTCTATAAATCAAAACTATATATTTTATAGATCCCTTTTTAGTCTGATTTAAAAGGATTGGCAGCAGTGGTGCTGCGGTTTTCTACGCGGCATCAGTTTGGCCAACTTACTGTATGAAATTGCTGCCATCTCAACTCTTTCGCTTTCATTATTGGTGATGTCTCTCTAAGATGTAATGTGGAGCTTATTGAACATAATACTTTTGGGCAAGTCCAAGCATTTTAAAATTGTTAATTGAGGATAATTTAATGCTTTTATGTATTCATTTACAGTACTCCAGTTAATACTTAACATGACAATATAATTTTGTTCTTATATCCCAAAAAAATCTAGGATACATGTTATACATGGGGTAAAGGAAAAAGTCGGGATTTTTTGGTATAAAGTATGGGTGTGCATTATGTACAAGAGCACAGTTCAGCACATTTAATCCGGCAACATCGGGAGATGGGCTAAGGCAGATCATGCTATGGTATGAACAGTTTTGAAGTTATAGCAATTATAAGGAAAGCATATGAAACGTATGTAGTCTCTTTAAAAGTTGGTATATTCCATGCCCAGTTAGGGCAAAAGATGGCTGTGTGCAAATAGAATAATTCCAATCATTCATCTTTATATTACTTCCCTCTGGTTGAGAAACTTTCTTTTAAAAGAAAACATATACTTTTTAATTTCCATGAATGTGAGAGTTAATAATATTTATTCATAAACTTACCGCCATACAATATTCCTGCATTGGATGAGTCAACTTATGGTTTTTAGCTTTACGGCCAGAAAAGAAGCAATTCTGGCACATGTCAAAGTTGAAGCACTTCAGGCAACGATATCTATGGTAAAATAGATAAATAAATTTAAATACAAAACTCATTGTGAAACAAAGCAATATGAAGCTTTAGTTATGGCCCAAACTGAATAATTTTGAATAAGTACCTGAATCCTACAATTGGATACTCCTTGCAGATATTACATTTAGCTTGGTGCTTAGCTGTCTCTGCTGCAGAGAGCCGATGGAGAACAGGAAGCCACACCAAGCTTTGTGGCTCTTGCTGTAACCAACTTAGAAAGTGGACAGCCTATGATAAGATAAGTACAAACATTTTAAAAGGTTGCATTCAAGAAAAAATAATGCTATCAAAAGCATAATGCAAAAATTTCATTATACTCCAGCATGTAATAGAGAACAGTGGTCATGTGTATGTCAAAATCATGTTCTGAGATTTTGTCATCTTGCAATGATGTAAATTATAATGTTTATATAATTATATATGTATTTTAAAATTCTAAAAAATACAGCAGTCAGAAATGTGAAAATTTGTTCAACATATCTGTCTCAAGCATTCCTGATTTTAAGGCACACTCACACACACATATGCATGCACTCTCTCTCTCTCATGCACATGCACACGAGCGCACATACACACAAATGCACTTTCTGCTTTAATTCATAAAATAGTTATCTGATTAAATAATATATGTATAACAATAATAAAATATGAATACAGCATTTAAGCATTGAACATTTGAGACTATTTGAAATTCAAAACACAAAAATGGAAAATCAGGATGACTGGAATGCTGTTACCAGGAATAAAATTTGAACCATAAACTGCTTAACCTTTGATAGAAAGGATGATCCGAAGATCCTTATGCGACAGGCATAAGCTGTTATGATGAGAAATGAGGAAACAGGTGAAAAAATCTGCCATGACCGGAAATCGAACACGGGCCTTCCACTTGCCGGGCAGATATTCTATCACTGAACTACCGTGGCAGACTAATTCTCCTGTTTCAGAACGCGAATATTTTCTTAGGTTGATGTGTCACCTTGAGGACATCCATTGGGGCTGATTGATACTAACATAGCTAGCTTGGTCCCAATTTAGAAGCCAATTACAGGTCTCATATTTGTCATGGGGAAGTGAAATTATGAAGAGTTTGCTCTTGATACAACATCTCACGTATTATAGAGGTAAGCATGCTAAATCTCTAAGTATTAGGGGTGGGGGAGACCTCACACTAAGTGTATGAATACAATAGGAAAAGAGGATGTGCGAATGTTTCTCCCAAAGCGCTTCACCCATGGGACGTTTTATACACAGACACTTCACCCACGAGAAATTTCTTCCAAAGACCTTTCACCCATAGGTCATCTCATCATTAACTTTTAAAATATCTCAAAAATATTTTTTGGATGCAAAACTTGCATATCGTAAAAATTCAAATTTCATCTGAAAATCTCCAAAAATTGTTTTAATATGATTTTATCATAATTTTTACACATTTATTATGCTTTAGGATCAAGCCAACAATAGATTTTAACAATTGCAATTGACATCGAGATGAATCGAAAAAATCAGGAAAAAATAGTGGTAAAATGTAAATTTTTAAATGCTGGATTTAAATGTACCTCTGTTGACTCTCATTGTTGGCAAATGTGAAGATAGAGAAGGAGAAAAATCCTGAACTTGACAGGGACTCGAACCCAGGTCTCCTACTTACCGGGTAGGTGCTTTAACCAACTAAGCTATCAAGAATATTTTAATTGGGGTATTTACGGTGAAGAAAGGACTAACTCAGTACACCTTACCGCACTAGACGTCCTCACTGAGTAACAGTGGAAAATACACTTCCCAGATGATATGTCCACTGCCTTTATGTCCACTGCCCTTATGTCCATAGTCTTTACCTCCACTGTTATATATGGCCAGTCTTAATGTCCACAGCCTTTATGTCCACTTTTATATATGTCCACAGCGTTTTTGTCCACTGCTTTTTTTGTCCACTTTTATATATGTCCACAGTGAATATGTCCACAGATTTATGTCTAGTTAAGAGAAATGGAGGGGGTAGAAGGAGGGCAGAAGAAATCTGAAGGAGAAACAGTGGACATTGGTATCAATCAACTAAGAATTATATAACAATTACGAATATGAAGCAAGAAAATGGAAATGGAGGAGGGAGGGAAAAGGGGGTGCGAAAGAAATCCGAAGGAACCACAGTGGACATTGGTAGTAATCAACTAAGAATTTTATAACGATTATGAATATGCTGTAAAAAATGAAAATGGAGGAGGGTATATAGATTTAAAAACACAAAATAGGACAAAATGTCCCTCTGAACCCATAGGGGTATTTATGGGGTTCAAACCCCCCCATGAGAAAATCGAAAAATTATGTTATTATTATTTTTTGTGTTTTTATTACAGCTATGACATCCAGTGAAAAAACTAAACTCATTAGTAAAAATAATTAACGAAATAGTAACAAAGAATGCCGTGTAAATATGAGACAAAAACAGTGAGCTGATCATCTATACTTCAAAGTGAAACAAGTGCCGCACTTGAAGCGCGTACAACCTTAGGTGTGAAATTATTACGGAAAGCTGATTCTTGATTTATTTTTGCTATTTATGGATTATTTTTGTCTACTGTACACATTTTTAAAGCTAAAAATGGGAGCAGGGCTGGCGCCAGGGGTGAGGCGACCGCCTCAGGCGGCGTTTAGCTTGGGGCTGCATTTTCAGACACATATTGAGACAAAAATCAACCGCCATTGCGGATTTGCAAAAAAGAAAAGGGTGCCCATACATTGTCATTCACCACTTCAACATCAACTAAGCACACATGATTTTTCACTCAGAGCATTAAAAAAATAAATTGAATTTTTACATATCTCTCCGTCACGGACACGGGATGTTTAGGTTAGTTTCCTTTCCCTTATCTGTATCTTTTGTTCGCATCTGTTTCATGTTCCACTTAATTAAATTCTTAGCATCTTCTTCACTTGCTGCATCTTAGTTCCCAGTCAGAATTAGGCGATCACCGGACTCGGTCGTGTTGGAAGATAACTCTTCAAAAACTACATATCTGCAGGTATCGTCTAATGTAGGGCAG
Source organism: Uropetala carovei (assembly GCA_036926305.1). Classification (NCBI taxonomy): domain Eukaryota; kingdom Metazoa; phylum Arthropoda; class Insecta; order Odonata; family Petaluridae; genus Uropetala; species Uropetala carovei. Next base: position 1,249,857 of record JAXCHB010000184.1, read on the forward strand.
CCTGTCCAAGTGTAGTTTTACGGTTACACTCAATTTCTGCAGAGGGATCCTAAGTGCATCCTCACCACTGTTTCAGCCAGTAACACTGACATCATCTTCCTGGATCGTCTTTACATCTAGGTACATAATTGCTCATCAATATAATGGCAGCATTTTTATCAGAAAATTGGTATATATGATATCGTATTTTGTATGAAACAGAGGAATTTTAAAATACTAATAACCATTGTAGAAATGCAGAATTTTAATCATAATATAAATTAAATAATAGTGATTAATTTTCAAATCGAAAAAACTACCTAAGGTCCACCATTGGCCAAGATCGGTGCATTCGTGGTATTCATATAGCTTACAGTACCGTGAACACTATTGAATCTATTGATATGCAATGTCATTCAAAGAAACGTGAACATTTCTAAACATTTCATTCGCTGGGTGTACCTCTCTAAAACAAATAGGGGAAAAGTTTATCACAGGCCAATTTTTTGACGTTTCGACTGGAAATTTTCAAGAAAATGTTGCGTTTCTGATATTTTTAAAGACAGCTCATTAATAATATAGAAGTTATAGTTACAAAATCATTATTCATAAACATTACAGAAGTCATACACAAAAAATTGTTGCATTTTGTTCATTAGAACCGGAGATATGGCGACGGGCGGGGGTTTTCTATGCAATTTGAATGCGAGAATCTTTCCCTCGCATCTCAGACTCACTCTCAGTCAAGAGATAAACATCGTAAATTTCTTTAAGGGTTTCATTGTAACTGACATAAGATACGTGTGGACAATGGCTCCTTCCTTTTGTGCTGAGATAAGATTCGTCTCAGAATTATATGGGGTTTTTACGCAGACGAGTTCCACATTTTGCTACTTGCATGAAAATAAAAACGCAAAAATTAATGTACATTATATGCACCAAGTTGTAGAATGGAGCTGAAAAAGTAAAGGCCAAAGGTTCCTCTTTTGAAATATATCAAGATTTTTCGGAATTAAGAAAATCTTTGGGTCTAAAAAATATAAATGTTGTTACTGTGCAAAAGGGCGATATAAAGTACACTTGCCTCAGACGGCAATTTTTGACGCGACGGCCCTGAATGGGAGTTATAAAATGTAAGGCATCTAGTAACATTATATAGAATTTTATATTTCATATTTTAATAACAGTATTTGTAGCGATGAATTTTTAAACTAAAAATTTAAATGTCTCAGATAAATGACAATGTGACTTATTGTTAGTATTTTCCAGAATCCTTAAGGTGAAAATTTACATAAATTAATTTTATAGCTAAAGTTTATATTTATTAATGACGTTACATCAACCAAGCATACAAGATATTTTATATTTTAATCATACATTATACATTCAAAGGTAATTCGCTAGATCATTTTTAGAAATAATACATAAATGCTACTATAGAAATACTTGTGTTATAAAAAGGCGAAGTTTGATAACTTGGCCATAGGCACCAATATTCCTAGCTACGTCTTTGTTACTAACATTGTATAAAATGCAATTATGATAGGAAATGAATGTACAGTAGTCCCTCGACATTCGTGAGGATTAGGTTCCTGAAAACCCTTGCGAATGGCAAATTCGCGAATGGTAAGTAATTGGGTATATGGAAAAAATAGGGTTTGGTTCTTAGAGTCCCTATTCCAGTATGTAACTTGCCCTTCAAAATATAATACAGTAAAACTCGTTTATAACGATCATGCCTAAAACGAAATCTTGGCTATAATGAAGAAATGTCTCGGTCCCTTGAACTTCTCCATAAGGGCATTGGTTAAATTTCTCGGATCTAACAAACACACATTTTACGAATTTTCGACTGTAACAAACAAGTGTTTGGTCCCGTGGCAAAAAATGCCCCATATATAATGAATTTTGGCGAGCGGATCGATAAGTAATGAATAGTTTCCCCCCCTTTACTGCACACTTGTTGTTAGAGGTCCCCTTCCTCCCACTACCCCATCCATATGATTATTACTTTGTTTTGAAATTCATGTTAAAAATGTGAAATTTTTATGTAAATTAATGACCATAATAATAATAATATGAATTGGCCATTTAAAAAATCGTATGTAATAGCAATCAAACATTTTACATGCCGTGAAGTTGATAAGCATCTCTTTGCATTTGTAAGTACGGCATTGAAGTCTACTCACTGTAAATACAGTAAAATCTGTGTTATCTGGCTATCTTGGGGATCATGGATAGCCGATTAGGAGAAATAGCCGGTTAGGGGAGCGTTTTTCGATTTTGACATCGCAAATTTAGCAATAACCGAACAGAATTGGGCTTAGGTTCACTATCGTACTCCCCAAACATAACTATGCATGGGGTTTGCATTTTCCATTTTAATTCTTCCACACATAGATAGTAGATACTATTTACCCATTCTTATTTCATACGTTGCTACGCTTACATGCAAAACAAAAGACTATTGAAAAGTTTAGGGTGTCCGGGAAGTTTGGCAAGTACGACAGTGAACCTGATGCCAAAATGGAATTTATTGGATTATATCTTTCTCATTTATCTTTATTTACTCTATTAGAAAAGGACGAAATTATTTAATTCTTCTGAACATTTCTGTGAAAACCAGTCATATAATATTTTATCCAGTTCCTCCATTTGTGGCTTATGAGGTGTATGATGTTTATTAACTGATTTACTCGTCTCGGAAGGTGAAAAAAATTTCATTAATTTAGCCTTATGAGCCTTGATATCGTAGAGCGTGGAAGATCCGATGTTGAATTCTTTTGCTATGGCTGCTCTATTTTTTCCTTTTTCATTTCGTTTGATCAGCTCCAGCTTTTGTGTTAGCGTTAAACCAACCTTTTCTCTCCTGTTCCTTGCTTTTAGGTATTTATTTTGATGCCATATTCAATGGATGGGTAATTTTTTAAATAATAAAAAGCGATAAAATTGGAAATTGTAGAAGTACACCAAAACATCTAGACAATGCAAATGGCTTAAGTAACCAAAAATGCCATGCTTACTTGGCAGCCACAGAAGTATACGGAGTAAATACGTAATATATACATCTTACATTTTAAGAAATTTTAAAGTGGAAGTTGTGGTATTAATACACAAATACAACTCACACAAATATTCATAACAAGTTAGGAAAGTGTACAACGTATCACAAATGGGCGCATTTCATGCAATGGAGTATTACGTAGAAAGAAATTATATAGCTGTACGTAAGGGAAATTGCGTTTTAAAGTTCTTTTCTTCATAAAATAAAAATGTATACCAGTTCTACAACTTTTATTTGAAAAATATTTTGATATGAGCAATACTTTCGAGATATGAGGAAAATTTAATTTTTTGTCACCAGTAAAGTGGTACCCCTGATCTATATAGGGATTTACGGAACACCTGTGTAAATCATTAAATAAAGTAAAAATGTTTTGCCTCCGATGCACAGCGGCAGGGTAACCGCTCGTATGGTACATAGCTCTGAACCTGATCCCCCCCCCTTGGTCAAATCCTGGCTACGCCACTTTCTGAACCAGTTGATTTCCTATAAGTGTGCCTCAATTTTACAACATGATCAAAAGAAAAGTAAAACATAAGGAACTGCAATATACTTTTGAACAGAAACAATACAAAATATAAAGAGTAAATAAGAAAATGATTAAATATGTTTCATGATGTTACGGCTTCCCTAATTCAAAAGTAATAAATTTCATGAGGGTAAATGTATACAAATATGTATTATATTTTATTTTGAAGTAGATTCATGATTAGATTTTAGAGTAATCTTGCATGAGAGCTTACGAAGGAAATGTAATGGACTTGTATTTCCACGGCTATTGAAGCTATAAGAGGCTGTTATTAAATTGTTTTTAAATTTTAAGTTCCTATTACTTATTGTTGATTTGGCAAATAGGATCTAAATAAGACATCGAACAAAATCGGAAAAATATTTACTAGGTATTGCTTCTAAAACATTGAGTAATTACATTAATTTTCATTGTTAAATTATTCTGCAATATTGGGAATTGGTTAATTATGTGTGAATATTCAGTGTAAGTAAATACATTTGAAAATCATATAGAATATCCTATTCACATAGAAATGAAGTAATATAAATTTTGAATTAGAGTACATATTTTGCTTTGACTTTATTCCTGACTTTTATGATGAAAGAAATCGTAAGATAAGTTAATGAAGTTGTGAATGGTATATAAAGTTAAAGTATATACCATATATACAGTATCAGACCCCTTATTCGGTACCTCAAAACCCGGCAGGACCTGAAATTCGGCAAAAACTTGTGTGGTTACCATTTGTGTATCCTGATCATCGATAGTAGGTGTGTACTTACGGGGGGGGGGGGGGGGGGGGGAATATGCAACCTGCACTGCATACAGGAAAAGTTCAACTGCCATCTCTAGGTAGGGTTACCATCCATCCTCTTTTACCAGGATTTGTCCAGATTTTTTGTCTAACATTTCTGTCCGGGCGGATTTTTATAAAATTGTTGAAATGTCTGGATTTTTACTTCCTGCGACATTTTGTTTTAAGCAAGCACGACAAAGACTGCTGAGTTACGTTATCTAACATCTCTTTCGGATATAGAGAGACGATTGGTCAATTCAAATTATCGCAGGAGCCAATAAGGTGTGGAAGACCCTGACGATGCTAAGTTCACTACATCGAAGCTGTTGCCAACCTCTGTTTTCTCTAGAATTCATGCATATATAAATAGAAAAGTGTAGTGGTATAACCTGCCAGGTGTTTCAGGACCCTGTTTTCTCGAACAATACAGCAACATGTAAACGTGGACCTGAGCCACTGAGATCAGCATAATGATCCATAGTTGTGTTCTGTTGACTAATTTCGGAATATTTAGCAGAGAATCAACCAATGGTGCAGCCACTAATACATTTAGTACTGAAGTTCAGCTTTGTTTAAAACCACAGTTCTTCACTGTAAATACGAAAATATTTATTATTCACTTTTATAGTTCTATACTAAATACAATTTTATGATTCATTACTTATAATATAAAATTGGTTATGATTATTTCAGATATGAAAATTAATATTATTAAAGACTATAATTCCCTTAAAAATGCCTAAAAGGAAGTGCACGTTCACAGAAGAGATGAAAAACAAATTTCCATGTTTTTTATCTGGCCGAGATGAATGGGAAGCTGATTATAAAGTATGCAGAATGGGAACATATGTTTCAGTGGCTAATAAAGGGGCTGGTGATTTAAAGCATCACATAGAATCAGACAAGCATAAGAAAGCAGTTCGAGGTGAGACCTCTTCGGGAAAGGTTACAGATTTTTTTGCCAAAGCTGTCAGTAAACCAGAATACGATATAGCTGCTGCTGCTGCTTCTTCGCAATTCCACCTCACAATGCAAATGTAGAGCGAGCATTTTCTCTAATGCAAAGTCAGTGGACAAAAGAAAGGAATAGGTTTAATGTTAAGTTTGTGAAAGGTATTCTGTTTTTGCAGTACAATTTCAAACATATGTTGTGCACTGATTTTTATACATACTTGAGAGGCAATCCAGAGATAATGAAAGAAATTATTTCACAAGACAAATATGAATTGGCTAATCCAAAACATTAGTAAATATTGTTTACATTGTACTTTTTTATTATTTGCATTAATAAATTTATCTCCTCTTTTTTAAATTCAGGATGACCTTTTTGTCCTCTTTTTTTCACCCAAAAGCATGGAAATGTCCTCCTTTTCTGTGTACAGAAGACGGTAACCCTATTTCTAGGGAAATAGTGGAACTACTAGTACGTTAAAATAACAAACTGCCATCTTACATGTGTTTGACCGAATTATATCTACTCAGGGTGTCCTGGGATTTATCTTGTAAATATAGAATACATCACTCGATTTTTAATATGGCTTTCTTATAAAAAATTGGTTACATGTAAAATGAATAAGTTTAAAATCGCATGTGAAAGGACAAAGCATATTGGTAAAATGGAAGTACTGTGCATACATTTACACTTACAGTTGCCAGAATATCAACAAACTAAAGTCCATTTCCAACTTACAACTCAATAAACGTTCCTGAAAATCGCATCGCGTCAAATATCAATTTCCCATAGGCTTATATGTTATAAATTGAATGCGCTTTATTAGTTAAAGAACCAACGGTGTTATATATTGTATAATACAGGTCAAGCTAGTATAACAGTTATATAATAAACAACTTTAAGACAAAAGAAGACATATCATCCTACTGAATATCGGCCGAAAATACACACAAGAAAGCATAGGATGTTGAACATCGTATGTCCAGGGTAAGATATTGGATAATAGAAAGGCTGTTTTAAACTAAATTTAACACATGAGCACAGCAATGTGTAAAAAGCGTTAAAGGGTACGTATTGATAACTTTGCTCTGTAAACCATTTACATGTCCACCCATTACACATGCCCCATCATAGTTTGTCCAACCAATTTAACCTCAATTTTAAATTCTTGAACTGTACTGACAACATGAATAAATAGATCATTAGAAGTTCTATCAGCTCTAATGTCTGTAAATCCAATTAGCCTTTCATGTATTTCCCCATCATGTACAAAACGAAAAACTGTTGAGAGCTGTGATTTTGACATGACATCTGAAGTTTCATCCAGTACAATGGCTATAAAAGTTGCTGAATCAATTTCATTTTTTATTGCATCTTTAACGACATTAGATATAGACTTGATAAGATCATTTTGAACAGTGGGAAAATTCCTTGAAAGACAGTTGATGTATTTAAAGAAATGTCTAAAAGACGATCATAGTCGTGAAGTACATTTAAAAATTCTGTATAATTACCTCTATTCATTGAATTTTTATTCATCATGACCTCGCAAAGGAAGTTCTTGTTTAGATAAATAACATATTGCATCAATGAGCCTTTTCAAAATATCTCTATTTTTATTCACTTGTTCATTATGCCAGCTTATTTCACTTTTTTGTTGGTTGTTAAGTAAAGTGTCGATTCTTTGTTTTCCAAAAAGTTTAAGATTATGCCCGTTTTCAAATGACTTGGCGGATGAGGGGGAGGTAGAAGAGAAAGTTGACGGGGACGAGGCATTGAGCGCACCAATAGGAAAGTAGGAGGAGGAGCCTAGGTGTCCGAGAGCTCACTCCTTCTCGGGACTCCGTAGTGGTGACATCATGTCTGAGTGTGCTGTGTTGCCACGTGCTTACCCCGCTGAAATTGTGCAGTTAAAGTTGTTTTTATCTCACTTATAGTATTGTGGCGACCAGACACTGGATGCATTTCACCACTTCTCGTGCGACCTCGAAGGATCTGGAACCGGAAGGAAGCCGATACCCGAGCCTTTGTGAAAGATCTGGAAGCATTCTCATTCACTTTAAAAGGGAGGAGTCCAGCAAGGGTGGCAGAGAGAGTGATCCGCGGCTTAGTGTGCGAGTGAGAACATCAGAAGAAAAACAATTGTAGAATGACCTTACGGAAGGCGATACGCCGTGTATATCGTAATAAATACGATTTTATAGAATCGATGTGTTAATCTCACTTCCTATCTTAATCATCAATCCTCGGAACCCTCGAACTTGAAACAGTATTTTACGTTCGTTGAGCTTTTTAGTTACATCTTTTGTTTTTTATCTTTGTTTATTCAATTTTCTTGTTATTCATTCCATTTATTACATCGTTCATTATAAGCTATTCAGTTACTTTGTTATTTGTTTTATTATTTCGTTTGTTGTTTCGTTCGTGCTTCGTTATTGTTATTTTTTTACTGAATATTTTTGTGATTTGCATTGCATTACTGCATAACCAATGCATAAGCAATGAAGAATCCGAAATTTACAATTCTTGGAAGTCAAGCCAAGAAGATAGTGCACAACGTGTTGCAGTACTTTCAGAAAAGGAGAAGAAACTTGGGCGTCCAATTACCTCTCTGAAGAAAGTGCATAAGAGAGTGGCTGAAGCCTGTGGTATAAGCGAAAGAAGAATTCAAAGAATTGCTCGAGAAGGTAATCATATGTATTTAATAATATTTGAAATAAGTAAAATTACTGGATAATTGTTTTATTTTAATGGTGTATTTCACGTTGCTTAGTAATTATGCTAATTGAAAGTCAAGAATGTAGTTAATATGATAATGATTAGGATACCCCTCTTAAATTCTGCCCAGAATTATTATCATCATATCTAATGTTGTTACAGGGAGAGCTTCCATAGAGGAGATTAGTTCACCGTTGTTTAAATCTCCTATTAAAAAACGGAAACCACATTCCAAAACAGTTACACAGCTGGACGATTTCCAGAAGGATGTCATCAGGAGGACTGTTTTCGAGTTTTACGATGAGGGCAAATTCCCCAAACTCGAAAATATCCACGAAAGAATTCTATAAAAAAACGAATTCCAAGGGAGCATATCGTCATTGTGGAGGACTCTCAAAGATGTTGGCTTCAAGTACAAACGAACGGTGGATGGGAGGAAATTTTTAATGGAGAGAGGAGATGTTGTGACTGCGAGGATTGTATAATACTCAGGAAAATGAAGAACTTAAGAAACTCAGGGGAAAGGAGACAAATATTCACAACCCTTGGCGCGTCCATTGTAATAATGCATATGTAACAATACTATAAATAATAAAATCCTTTATCAAGAATATAGTGGCAAAATTCACTTGTTTGATTAAGCATGCATGGTACGTGTGTGACGTGATAAAAAATATTTCCATTCGCAAAGTCCCTTTAAATGCCTGCCAAACGTTGTGTTCTGATGTAGAGTTGGCAACGTCTAGCTTGAGCTTTCTGCTAGGAGGCCTACCCTCATCTCCTGGCAGCGGAAATATACGAGCGGTCCCGAGTGCGGCTGAAATCTCACTCGCCAATTCATTTGAAAACGGGCATAAGAAAAGACAACATGTGCTTGAGATCTTTCATGTTTCTGCTGTGCTGCTGCTAAATGGTTAAGATCGGAAAACCCATGCTTATTCCACACACCATTCTCTTTCGAGAACAATGAACATGGACAACAAAACAGTCTAGATAGCATTTCTCAGCCAATTAACCATTCCACTGTTTCATATTGTGAAATGGAAAAGTCTCGTATATTGTTTTGCATCTTTAAGCTTACAAAGTAGTTTTGGAAGAGCTGGACAAGGCTTACCTTCTTCCACAATGTTCATACGATCCGAAAAGTTTCGAGTTGAAAATTGTACACTCAGCAAATCTTCAAACTAATACCCATTGTATAAAAATGGCAAATATTTTTGAAATTATCAAACAGTAACAGATAATTTTAAAGAAACTTGCACAAAAGACTAATATAATAGAAACCACAATAGAATAAACAAACCCTTAGTAACACAATGCCGTATTCACTTCATGCTTCCTGCTGACAAAATCCAATTCAGTCCTAAGAGCTGGTCTGAAGTTTCTGCTGGATTATCGACCACGTTATCGATAATCCCAAAGACTGCAAGTTCACTTGACTCCGCAAAAATAGCAGCACGCCAGGCGGCTTTATCCTAAAATGCATTACACAAATATCTCTCCACTGCGCAAGCAATTTTAAAGGTGATAAGTGTGCGTTTTCCGAATAGCTCTGCCTGGAGTGTTAACTTAAGAACTTCCACTTTCTCTCCACCATGTCGCTATACATGGGTGTTCCTAAGAGGGAGCGCTCGTCCTGAATCCAGGCTGTCGTCTGCTACGGATAAAATGAGTAGTCTTCTATGCTCCGCTATTTAGTTAAACGCTATATATCGTGCGATTTCCGATATCACGACTTCGCTAGAGATCTTCCAGTGAATGTATTTTCATGCGTGGAACTTTTTCGGCACAACCACATTTCATGTTGCCATAGTTTTAATATCATCACATATATGTATGTATCGTAATATTCAGTGGGTGTGCATCGCACACCTAGAACACCCAGAATATACGCCTCTGGTGGTTACCAATTTGAAATTATCTATATATATACCGGAAATTATCACGATCTCAAAGAAGCTCCAATAATTGCGCTGCTGTTTTATCGTTGTTCTTTTGTTTGAATTGTTTCACGAATTTGAAATCTTTGTAGTCCTTTTTTTATAAAAATGTCGAAAAGATCAGTGGAAAAACCCGTGGTTATCGTAAATGCAAAGAGGAATCACTTAACACTTAGTATTAAAAAGAAAGTGGAATTGCTACAGCGTTTAGAGAAAGGTGCTTCGGTGAAAACGTGCAATGAGTATGGTGTTAGTTCATCGACTGTTTATGACTTGAAGTAGCAAAAGAGTCAATTATGAAATTTTACGCAGAATGTGATGTTTCGAAGTTAATGAACAACAGAAAAACACTCCATCAGTCAAAGACAATCGACGTGGATAAAGTGTTACTAATGAAAAAGCGGCAGCTGATCGTGAAGCCGCAAAGGAATATTTGAAAGAATTTTCTTCATTGATATCGTAAGAGGGTTTAACAGCAGAACAGGTGTACGATGCAGATGAGTCGGCATTGCTTCAGCAATATATTCCCAGAAAAACATGTAACGGCGAGTGAGTCAGCACCCAACGGGATTCAGACTCCAAGGAACGTCTTACTATATTGAGGTGTTCGAATGCAGCAGGAACCCTTAAGTGTAAATTGCTCATTATTGGCAAGAACCAGAATCCTAAGCCTTTCAAGGGGATCAGGGTATTTCCAGTTGTTTATAAGCCTAAAGCGGCCCTCACACAATCAATATTACTGTCAGTATTTTGAATATTGATAGTATTTCTGACCATGTGAGGTTCATACTGATGTATTGACAGTGCGAAAAAATATTGATTGGTTGATGAAAATACTGACAGTATTTACACTGACATTAATATTGATCATGTGAGGGCCGATTAACAAGCATGCATGGATGACAAAGCAAATTTTTCTTGATTGGTTCGAGAACCATTTTGTTCCTGAAGCCAGGGCTCACTGTCAGTCTGTAGATCTTCCTGTGGATTGCAAAATTATATTACTTCTTGATAATTGTGCTGCACACTCTGAATTGCTCATTAAAGACAATGTTTATGGTATTTATTTGCCTCCTAACTGTACATCGCTTATCCAACCATTGGACCAAGGCATTCTTCAGGCATTGAAAAATAGATACAAGGTTGAATTCATGCAAAAAATACTTATAGTGTGTAACAAAAGAATAAGAGTGATGTGGTTGATTCATTTTCAAGGTAGCATGTGAGATCAGCTATCATTTAAAAGCATTGAAATCTATATTAGATATAGTGAATTGATAATGATAATTCAAAAGTAAGAATGAGCTAATACAAATAATAGATAGCTGAAATGTGTGATGGTTTCTTTTAGCTGCCTATATAGAAAGGAAAGATTCAATCTAGAAAACAACATACTTTTAGGTAATAATAATTTTAAATGATAAAGATGCCTTGATTTATCTGAACAAATTTAATTGTTTTGTGTTAGAATTCAATATAAAGTAAAATTATCATTTAATTTTATACTCCATCGATATATTACAAATACATATATACCAGAGCTGCAAACCACTTCAAAATTTGGAGTGGTTTGGTTCTAAATTTTTGGAAGTGGTTCGCTTCAGACGAGAATTTTGACAAGTGGTTCAGTTTGCGGTTCAGTTCAACTAAATTAATCATTTGAAATACTATTCAGAAATAATTTATCCAGTATAAACATTACAAATTCAGTATCAATCTGTAAGTAAATCAATCAGCAGTCATTATTATTTTAAATGAAAGAAGAATTTATTTAAAGAAAGGAAAAATTTATATTTTAAATATATTGCAATCCCATCTCATTTATTTATATTTAAAAAATGGTATTTTTGATCCTAACATGATTTTTATGTTCACTGTTGTTTACATATCAATTAAAAATTCTCTGAATGGATTCACTTCAAATTCATTTACCAACATACACAATCATACATAATCAGAAAGAAAATGCGCCTCTAGCTTAAACCGCTTTTGAGATTATCCCTGGATGGACGGACAAACCGAAAACATAAAAGTGTTTTAAAGAAATCATTAAAAATCAAAGAAAATTAGTTCCTCAGGCATTCTATTTCTTTTTCTTATCTGTAATACAATTTATTTAGAGGAAAAAAGATTTATAACAAGGGCCAATATTTAACCTTTTTAGTTCTACCACCCGCACATGCCTTTATTTTTCTTATTCCCACACACATACCCATTGCCGCATTGATAATTTCCTCCCTCCTCTCTCTGGGGTTCACCCTCTCTCTGTCTTCCACAAGACCTTTCTTTTTAGTCCTTCCCATCTTTCCCCAAACTCTCCCGAGATGGTCTCCCGCTTCCAGCCTTTCCTTTCCCCTCCCCGTTTATTCCTTTACAACCTACCCCTCTGAGATAGGTTCCTCCTTTCCCTCCTCACCATTCCTTTCCGTCTTACAAACTACCCTCCCTCCCCCCTCTCTACCCATTTCTCTGTACATATATACTTTCTATTCTCACCATATTTGCACCTGACGATAGCATTGTAACGTCGAAACCCGGGTTGTAAGAGAAACAAAAACAATGGAAGTTACAAAACGTTATTCCTTTGATTCATTTATAACAAATAAAAAAAAATGTATGCTATATTTATCAAGGGTCTAGGAAAATTCTTTTCCGTAAACCCTTTTTAAGATTTCCTTGATTGAATGATAGATTGAAATATTGAACTGGACAGTTTCTTGCTTTCCAATGACGATGATGCACGGCGCCTCAATTTTTCCAACTTTCAATAATAAATTTATGTAAATAAAATATTATAATTAGTTAATTAGTCAAATAATATGGAGTAAAATATTACTCTGAATGAATTTATGATATGTAAAACTCTAATAAATTCGATTATTACCGTATATACTCATGTATAGTACGAGTTTTTACGCCAAAATTTTTATTGCAAAAATTGGGAATCGTACTATACACGAGTAATGCATTTGAGGATTTAAAATTCATGTATCTTCACGGGCATTTTCGGTGAAGTTATGCCACCGGCACACATTCTAATGGTTGGCTAACCTTAACAGTGAGGCCCTTTATTGTTGTTATGTTGCTTTGTGAAGAGTAGAATCTTTTTTATATATACAACTTCAAATTCACAAATACTAGATATAAGTGAAGATTTACGAGCACTTCCTTTCTTGAATTTTATGTATGTACATCTTTGTTTGCGTCTTTTTACAAGGGATGAATTGGAACGAGTTGGACTAAAAGTATCGTAGACGGCGTAACTTTATGGAATTTCGACATCTTGGAAAAAAGAAATTACTTTGTAATATTCAACAGTCTTTATTGTTCCTTCAATCACACACCGATCGGTTTCCACTACAAAGTCATTCTAAAGGTGTTAAGTCGGTTAGTAACACCATTAGAATGATTTTGTAGTGGAAACCGGTCGGTGTGTGATTGAAGAAACAATAAAGACTGGAATATTACAAAGTAAATTCTTTTTATCCGTTATCCCTACCTATTAAGGGGGCACACCAGGGTGACGGCCTGAAACGAAGGGCTGTTTTTGGGAATTTTTTATAAAAAAAGTATGCATTTAAATGAATTTATGTTTTAAAAAAACTTAAAGTACATCATTTTGAAAACATTTTCAAATAACAAAAGTTTGATAATAATAATAATTTTAATATATATAGCCGCTGCAACTATTGCGTGTTTCAAAAAAGTTTTCCTTCGGTTGACAGAATTCCAAGGAAACCGCCGATCTGAAACCAAAACATCAGGCATATTCTTAAAATAGAATGTTAAAACTTCGACATGACGATCTCAAAAGTCAAAGTTTACTCGAAAAAAAAAATTGCCCGCGTTTGAAAAAAATAGGTTCAAATTTTCCGAATAAAACTCGCTTGTTTTTTATAATTAAAACAAAAATAAACGTAACTTTAAAAAACCGAGATCGTCATGTCGAAGAGAATCATATTAGTTATATTTTTTCCAAATTTGAAGGCAATCGGTCAAATGGTTATTTAGAAATACTGTCAACCAGGTTAAAAAAAGTGGTTTTCAGAAAAACGCGATTTAAGTTTTACTTTCAATTCTTTAGTACATAATTCGGAATTTCTTTAATTTACCCCTACTCGGCGATTCCTGGGCCATACAGCAAATCTTCTGCAGAAAGAACAGCCTCCTCCCTGGCAATTTTTTTTGTCTACGAAGCAATCTTGCCTCGCGCTTCTCCTCCTGCGCTCGGTGCTCAGCTTGGTCGATGCGGCGCGCGTCCATGGTTTGGCAATATTCATACAAATGCTCGCCGATATTGACTTACGTTGCACTTAAAACTTGTAATAAACCCATATGGCCATCATTAAACAAGATTGTTGCTAAATTGGCAGCGGTTTCCACGACTGAAACTCCAGTGAACATAGTTTTCGGTGCTATTTTCCGTATGAGTGCGTTAAAACTTTCGTTGCTGTTTTGGTTGAATGCGCCTAAGCACCGTTCAAAGAGATATTTGTTGGTAAGCTCTTTATAAATTAGCTTAATAGCATCTGCAACATCTTTATGCAGTGGAGGTTTGTGCACATATTCATGTAATTTTCCTGTCGCATTTGCCCGTTGCCATGAGCACCAGGAGTTTTCTCCTTGCGGACAAAAGTGATGTTGCGCTTGTTCATCGGTGCAGGTTGTGTGATAGTAAGCGGTCCAAATGCCGTTAGACATTTTTTGCACAGAATCCGGATTTGCACGAATGGCCTTGCCATAATAACTAGTTAATTCGTCAATTAATTTTCTGGTAAGTTTGCCCCTACCACTGAGACCTTTTTTTCCTTTCTTGACATTGCGGAGTCTTGAGCCCATTCGCTTTTCAACATGATTAACGCATTCCTTTTTTTTTATTGTTACTGAATCCCCATACGGCTTAGAATCAACAACTCCCTTGTAAGTTTTGGTGTCGCTGTCTCCTATGTAGTTTACGTATTTTGCGTCGTGTATTTCTTCGGATCTGCGAAACATAGCGCGAATGCCGTCCACTTCCATTTTTCCCGCCGACCCCTCGTGATTAGCATTACATTCGTTGACATGGTTTTCTTCCCATTCTTTCATTTCTTCTGTATCCTTTTTTTCCTCCCAGTATTCGCAAGCCTTGCAATACGCTGATGTAACAAAAATATCAAGAATTTTCCTCGTATAATAACCAATAAGTGATTGAACACCGTATAAGGAATTAAATCCTCGTTTTTGCCATGTCCCGTCTCCTGACACGGTAAGTTCCACAGTTTCTTCACGTCCTGTAGCTTGCATCATCAATGTTTTTTCTGCTTCACCAGTTTTTTTCGTCGAACATTGTTGGACAGCATCCGAGGTAGTTTTCATACTTTGTACGATAATTTGATATAAAGATTGAAAAATAGGGCGCGGCATTTAATTTAATGATACCCCCAATAATCGCATAGCAAAAACAAATTGTCGGTTTATTTCGTATGCATTATTGATAAGCGGGCACGAGTCCATTGTTTTTGATTCGCATGATGCACAGTTCACCACAACTTTGAACCCTAGTCCCCGTCTACTTCTTTCTGTAAAATTTATGTCACTTCCACAAACCTAGCACTTCACATACTGGCTGATCGCATCAAAAACAGTAACGAAATTCTAAATTCCATACCCGATATTTTGTTTAATATCCACGTTAATTTCTGCGCCACAAGGACACAATGCCGATGGGCTCCGGAGGGCGTAAACACTTGAGGAAACCCTACGCACCGGCTGAACTGCGAGCGACGCGCTCAACGCCCCGTGCACGTCTCTCGAAAAAATTCCATAACTTCGTCAATTTCAGGAATTTTGGCATGTAACAGGTCGGAAAATATTCGTGAAAGTCTATAGTTTAAAAATAAAAATAAAAAAAAAATTCGATTTTTTCGAAGGTTCACCCTGGTGTGCCCCCTTAAGTAGATAAGCGAGTGGAACCATTACGTACGCGGATCGTAATCCAGACGTACTAGAATTGAAACGGTTTTATTTCATCTTGTGCAATCATGATTCATATCACTTTTTATTAAATGTTTTAGGAGTAAGATACTTAACTTATCCGAATTTTAGTGTAATCGCAAGAAATACTATTTAAATTTAAGGTCTATTCTATGGTGGTGTGGAAAATCAAGGTCGTTCGATATATCTCGCTCGTAACCATCGAGCTATCGAAATGAAACATATCGACACAGGCGGAAAGCTGAGGTCGTTCTATAAACGACATATATGAAAAAATCAGGTTTGTTCACCAAAAAATCAGGGGTCGTACTATACATCGAGTCAGCATATACACGAGTATATACGGTAATTCTTATTATTATATAATAAATTCAAAAAGACACTTTTGGCTCGATTAGAAACATATTACATATTGCTAATTTTTTCTTTTGCCACATTAGAAAAGTAATCAAAAAATCAATATGATAGTAAAATTATGTTACAAGAATAATTTAAAATTAATCGACAGTTCGGGGCAGATTATTCGGTTCAGTTTGCGGTTCGGTTCAACTAAATTAATCATTTGAAATACTATTCCGAAATAATTTATCCAATATAAACATTACACATTCAATATCAATCTGTAAGTAAATCAATCAGCAGTCATTATTATTTTAAATGAAAGAAGAATTTATTTAAAGAAAGGAAAAATTTATATTTTAAATATATTACAATACCATCATCATCTTCATTTATTTATATTTTAAAAATGGTATTTTTGATCCTAACATGATTTTTATGGTCATTGTTGTTTACATATCAATTAAAAATTCTCTGAATGTATTCACTTCATATTCATTTACCAACATACACAATCATACATAATCAGA
This sequence comes from Uropetala carovei, assembly GCA_036926305.1. NCBI lineage: Eukaryota > Metazoa > Arthropoda > Insecta > Odonata > Petaluridae > Uropetala > Uropetala carovei. Next base: position 1,266,659 of record JAXCHB010000184.1, read on the forward strand.
AAGAAAATGTGCCTCTAGCTTAAACCGCTTTTGAGATTATCCCTGGATGGACAGACAAACCGAAAACATAAAAGAGTTTTAAAGAAATCGTTAAAAATCAAAGAAAAATAGTTCCTCAGGCATTCTATTTCTTTTTCTTATCTGTAATACAATTTATTTAGAGGAAAAAAGATTTATAACAAGGGCCTTACTGTCCGTCTCCCAATATTTAACCTCATTCATTCTACCACCTGCACTTGCCTTTATTTTCCTTATTCCCACACACATACCCATTGCCGCATTGATAATTTCTGCCCTCCTCTCTCTGAGGTTCACCCTCTCTCCATCTTCCACAAGGCCTTTCTTTTTAGTCCTTTCCCCAAACCCTCCTGAGATAGTCTCCAGCCTTTCCTTTCCCCTCCCCCTTTATCCCTTTACAACCTACCCCCCACAGTAACCCTCTCACTGAGATAAGTTCCTCCTTTCCCTCCCCTCCATTCCATTCCCTCTTACAAACTACCCAACCTCCCCCCTCTCTACCCATTTCTCTGTACATATATACTTTCTATTCTCACCATATCTGCACCTAACGATAGCAATGTAACGTCGAAACCCGGGTCGTAAGAGAAATAAAAACAATGGAAGTTTCAAACCGTTATTCCTTTGGTTCATATATAACAAAATAAAAAATGTTCGCTATATTTATCAAGGGTCTAGGAAAATTCTTTTCCGTAAGCCCTTATTAAGATTTTCTTGATTGAATGATAGATTTAATTATTGAATGAGACAGTTTCTTGCTTTCCAATGGCGATGATGCACGGCGTCTCATCCAACTTTCAATAATAAATTTATGTAAATAAAATATTTTAATTAGTTAATTAGTCAAATAATATGGAATAAAATATTACTCCAAATGAATTTATGATATGTAAAACTTTAATAAATTCGATGATTAATTCTTATTATTACATAATAAATTCAAAAAGACACTTTTAGCTCGATTCCAAACATATTACATATTCCTAATTTTTTTCTTTTGCCACATTAGAAAAGTAATCAAAAAATCAACATGATAGTAAAATTATGTTACAAGAATAATTTAAAATTAATCGACAGTTCAGGGCAGATTATTCAACATACGAAGTGAGGACACTTGTGGTTCAAAACAAAGGATTATAAAATGTAGAGTGACCCTCTATAAATAACACTAACATGTTAATTTATTTTATTTGTTTCTTGAATAAAGTTTATTAAAATATTATTAAAAATACACACTTTAGATAATTCAAGGATTTCTGAGGGAAATGGATGCCTATGACCCAAGGGATCCGCAGAAGTCCTCGCCTGTTTTTGCTGGAATATAAACCACCAAGTAATGGAAATACCTATCATAGAAGAACACCACACGAGAGTTGAAAAAGGAATGATGTCGTTGAAAGCTCAAGCCGTTGAGAGCAGCAATTTGAATTTTTCCGAAGAAAAAGATATGAGGAGAGTTAATTGTGTTCTAAGAAGGACAGAGCAGGGCATATACAATGCTGAAGGGGATGATGGTGATGGTAAGGGCATGGATTTTTCTCTCGGGACGAAAGCAGATTATGGCTATTTCTAGGTCATTCTAAAATGACCATTTTGCCTGCGTTCAGATAAAGATCTTTCTATATTCTGTTGGTCGGTTTCTGCCTACAGTGGTTGACCCAGATGTTGTCGCAGTTGGTGTCCCCATAACCCTCACCATAAATGTCGTCTGTGGATAACAATAGTAGCAGAGAGGAAAGAGAAAGGCACTCTTTCCTTTGAAGCAAACCCGCTGGTTTTTCCAATGGAAATTCCTGGTCTTTTTGTTGGTCCGTAGTTTGTGGATTGAGATCGAACCGAAACTGAACCACTTTTGGAAAAAATTACGGTTCGGTTTTCGGTTCTTTGAAAAATTAATCAGTGGTTTCGGTTTGGTTCGTGGTTCAGCAAAATGACTGCGGTTTGGTTCAGCAGTTTGGTTCGGTTTGCAGCTCTGATATATACTAAATTAAGGATCCAAAATCTGGAAAATTCCCAAATCCAGCAAATGTCTGGTCCCAAGCTTGCCAGATAAGGGGTCCTCCCTGAGGAGCCAATTTTTTGGTAGAGCTGGATGTAAAAATTTGATGGATATAGGATTATCTGTTGAGAAGTTGTTTTTGAAAAACTACGTACCTTATATTCTTCCTTCACCTGTTATGGTTGCAAAAGATATGTGAATCTCTCATTCAGCTCAATTAACTGCTTTAATACTTCTTCTCATTTATTGACATTGCCAAAGGAAAATTTCAAGCTCACTGTTAAATGTTAACATTATTCAGTGTATAATGGAATAATATTTTTAAAAAGGCATTTTTTTGGTCACATTACTTAATTGGTTAGAATTTTTGTCCAGCATACAGAAGACATTATGTTACTGCTCTGTTGTTGTTATTTCATTGTTTCATTTTCATTTCTTTTATTGGATCAAAGGTCACAATAAACACATCTTCGCCCGGCAAAAATATTGGACTTATGAAAAAAAGAATGATTTAATATTCTTTGCTTCTTCCTTTCATAAATTTACTATTTATTTTTATTGCTTTAAAAAATATGTCATCTTCATTTTCAAATGAAAACTTTTCATTTCTTTTCCGGCTAGGATATCAGTCACATTATAATTTACTTTACTACCAGTCTGAGATGAAAGTGAGCTTTATAAACAATCTTTTTTAATAATTTGGCATTTCATTATGTTCTTAATTGGGTAATGTGACTTCAGGAAATCAGTGGATAGTCATTGAATTTTAATATAAATAAATACGAATAAAAACAATATGCAAAGTGGTTTCATAGTACTATTATATATTGATGGAAAATTTTCTTGGAGTATGATACCAGATGCAAAGAATATTAAATAATTGTATTTTTTCATATTTCCGATATATGTGCCTTTATAAGAGGTGTTTATTGTGAGTGAGATATTCACATAACTTTTACAACCATTACAAGTGAAGGAAGAATATACATTAGGTAGATTTCAAAAACAACATCCCAACAGATGATCCTATATCCACCAAATTTCTACATTTTACTCTGCTAGAAATTTGGCTTCTTGGGTAGCAGGATTGCAGAGTTAGTCTAAATACATAAGATGTTTACATTAGTTAAAAGAAACTGCTAAATAAACAATTCATCAATTTAAAAAATCTTAATTTGTTCCTCATAATTTATATTGTAAACACTACACATTTTTTTAGATGCAATGTATCTTTTGATTAACTCATTTTGTAATTCAAATAGAAAGATGACTTTGACTTCAAAGCATGCACAAAAGCAAAAAATACCTTGATGAAATGTTTATATTATAAAATTAATGTACGAGTAGTTATGAAGTATAATATATTTCATTAATATCTCTTAAGTAAATCTTCAGTAAATCAAGGTGCAGACATTCTAGTATAAAAGCGTCCCAATACGATGAGCACTATGTAAACACCAGCAATAAACTTTAACTTTAATTACCAATTACAGCTTCAATAACTTATCATAAGATTCCTTTAATTATTAATGTCAGGATTGAAGTTAAAGCAGAATACATAAATTCACAAGTATGATTACTTCATTTTGCAAGAGAATACAATATTCTATACGATTTTTAAACATATTTACTTACACAGACTTTTTCACACTGATTAATTAATTCCCAATATAGCCGAATAATTTAACAATGAAAAATAATATAATTGCTCAGTATTTTAGAAGTTGATACCCTGTAAATATTTTTTCTTATTTCCTCGACATTTTATTTAGATCCTAATAATATCAATATTCTATTTACCAAATCAACAATAAAAAATATTAACTTAAAATTTAAAAACAATTTAATAACAGCTTATTATAGCTTCAATAGCTGTGGAAATATGAATCCATTACATTTCCTCTGTAAGCTCTCACACAATATTACTCTAAAATGTAATCATGAATCCATCATTATAATAAAAAGCAATTCTCCGTCTATAACGCTAACTTAAATGCTAATAACTCGAGAAGTAATGAAGGTAGAAACTCGAAATCTAGCAGGGATGCTTGATTAACACTTTTTCAGGTGATGACGAATTTAAATCATGAAAAAATTCCTTGGTTTGACTCCAATGGAGGAATTTCCATTTCCCATTACTTAACATGTAAAATGCAATTTTTTGACGTGCAGGCTTTTATTCATTTGGAAATTAAAATTAGAAGGAATTAACCTATGACCTTCGGATTTGAACCATTTTGAAGAAAAAATGTATAAAGTTTCTTATTCTGTTCATCTTTTTTCGCCCACAGTTCAAAATATCCCATGTTAAACGTTTAATTTACATATTTTATGGAAATCTTGCCATTTTAATGGAATGTTGCCATGGTGACTAATTATATTGTTAGACGTCAAAATCCTATTGTTAACTCAACCCTTATGGGTGTAAGCGTTCTGTGAATGTTTTTAATACAAGATAGGGAGGGAGAGAGATGGATTGTAATGGAGGGGGAGAGAGGGAGGGAGGTAAGGTTAACTAAAGATATCCCATCATACTGATGGGCAATTACGCTAGTTTCAAAATAAAATATAATACATATTTGTATACATTTACCCTCTTAAAATTTATTGATTGATTGATACCAATGTCCACTGTGTTTCCTTTGGATTTCTTCTGCCCCTTCTTTTCCCTCCCCCTCCTTTTACCCCCCTCCATTTCTATTTGTTCGTTTCATATTCATAAGTGTTATAATATTCTTAGTCGACTGATACCAATGTCCACTGTTTTTTGTTCGGATTTGTTCTGCACCCCCTTTTCCCTCCCATCTCCTTTTACCCTGCCCCATTTCCATTTTTTTCTTCATATTCGTAATTGTTATAAAATTCTTAGTTGATTGATACCAATGTTCACTGTGTTTCCTTCTGATTTTTTCCACCCCCCCTTTTCCCTCCCCCCTTCTTTAACCCCCCTCCATTTCCCTTACCTGAACATAAAATCTGTGGACATATTCACTGTGGCCATATATAAAAGTGGACAAAAAAAAGCAGTGGACGAAAAGGCTGTGGACATATATAAATTGGACATAAAGGTAGTGGACAAAAAGGCTGTAGACATACGGTATAGAACCTTTTATCTGGATTCCAGTTATCCAGAAATCCAGTCAACTGGCTATTTTTAAAAAATAATGCATTTTTCCAAAATTTTCTAGGAGAAAGAAATTTAAATTTAAAGCTTCGTTAGTAATTTGGGTGTGCTCTGGTGAAAAAGTGAACACGTAATTTGGAAGAAAACAAGAAATTTACCTATATTGGAAAGCATCTGATTACATTAGCTGGCTAGGAAAATTGCGGGACCCGGTGCAAAGTTTGCTCGTAGGGCCTCTTACGTGTCAAACATTTTTGATAGTAAATTTTAATAAATAAAGCAGTCTCTCTTGCTATGACACATCGATATTTTTTCAGATTTTCTTTAAAAATGCATGTCATTTATAAGCACGACAAATATTTTTTAGAGAGTGCGGGGGCTCATTAAGTGAGGGGCCTGGTGCAGTTGTACCGTTCACACTGTCATCAAGCCTACCCTGCCAATTGCTGAGTATTACTATTACTATACAGTACATGCATTGATGAGCTGGAATAAAATTAAGAACTGACGCTCTAAAAAAGACAAAAAGTCGTAAGGAAATTTGAATAAGGATGACAGGGGAGACTACATGTCAGGAGCACCAGATCACTCTAGGTTAGTAATACCGTTACGCTAGCTTAACAACTGTCCTGTTCGTAATATATTCCATTTCATACATTGTCAGTAATTGAATGTCAGATAGGGCAAAATGTACTTGAAAGGAAAAAATCAATAAATTTTCATTTTCTAAAAATTTAACAACCGGCTCGCAAATTCAGAGAAAAATTAAAAACTGTATTATAATAATACTCAAAATGGAAAGTACAGGCGACGCCCAAGATTCGACTGGGATGCGTTCCTGAAAATGCGGTCGAATCTCGAACAGTCGAATGTCGAGTGGCATTTTCCCATAAAAGTATGTTATTATTGGGAGATGGGTTCCAGCATCTCGGAAGAAAATTATTTAGTTCCATCTCATATAACATAAAGTTAAACTAACATTACTAACATGCTAAGAAAACAATATTAAATCATTAAAAAGCATAAAATAATTTAAGACTAAAGAAAAATGACATATACAAATATTTTCATACCTAAAATCTTTTTCAACTGTGCTTGCGGGACTTGGTTTATTAATTGAGAAGTTGTAAAATTTTTGTTGGAAGAAGAGGGAATGTTGGCTAGGGGAATTGATAAAATAGTTTCAACCCTTCAGCTCCATTAATATTTTTTTTCTTAGAAAAAATTCGATTGATTCTTCGAACGGAAGCACAGAAACTTATGTAATTATATGTTGTTCCAAATTCAACCAATCGGCTCGGTTGAATAGGTGAGCTTCGACTGGTCGAAAGTCGAGTTTAGGTTATAACGTATAACGGTTGAATACTCGAGTTAGTTGAATGTAGAACGGCCGAATGCATGTTCTGGTGGTGGAACTGAAAGCAGTGCATGCAAAATAACTGATAGAACATTTACAGTTAAGTTAAATTTTGATTTATTTATAAGTAAAGAAAAATTTTTTATATTACTTTTATTACATGAAGTTAACAAAACGGTATTACTAAATGTTTGATGAGATGGAATGATATTATCGACATATGCGCGGGAGCAGAACACTGTTCCGGTGAGTCCTAGCTCTTTCCGAGTATTGTTTATAAGTATATTCCAGATAACTGGCTATCCACATATCCCAAGCTTGCCGGATAAAAGGTTCTACACTGTATATAAAAGTACACAAAATCTGATGTGGCCAACACATGACTTTCTCCATATTTGGGGTATAGATATTTAAATTATTATGAATAATATTACGAGGCAAAATTATTATTTCGTATCGTAAAAGAAGACACGTCCTTGTTGCCATAAATTACGTATATATTGAATGTTTACAGAATTCACCGCTACATGGTATTGGCGCTGTATACTGGTATTAAGATAAAGCGAAATATATCCTAAATGGATGGTTCTACGAAAATTAGTTTCAAACAAAACTTGGAAGAAATATTATTCTCTACAACTTTGGTCCTTACGAAGATTACCAATAACGATGTTTTTAAGGAGATATTTAACGGAATCCGAAAAACCGGTTATTTATAAATAACTCCTAAACAATAACTACAATAGAAAATTGTTTCAAATGAAAGTTGTAGGAAATTACATTCTCTATAACTTTTGTATACAATTGTAAATACAATAATGATATTTTAACAAAGAAATATCGCAAAAACCGAATCGGGTTTCGAATAAACCTCGACCTACGGTTACCCGTTATTGTCGAAAAACTAATCAGTTCTTTATGCTAATGTTAAAGTGTTATATATGAAGTTTGGTAACGATATGGCACGTACTTTTTGAGTTAGAGCACCCACACTAACACACACACACACAGACATCATTCCGAAAATAGTCTAAACGTGTTCTAGGGACCTCAAAACATGTATTTCCGTTGAAATCTCGAAGTCGATTTTTTTCATGAATACAATACTTTCCCATTACTACGTATGGAGAAAGTAATAAAGGCAGTGGACATATATAAAAGTGGACATAAAGGAGGTGGACAAAAAGGCTGTGGACATAAAGACTGTGGACATAACGGCAGTGGACATATAGGCTGTGGACATATCATCTGTGGATTGAAAATACCCCTACTTTATCTCAGAATTGAGAAGATGTTAAATAGCAAGAGTGAAAGGATGGGAATTTAACTTATATGTGTGAGTGCATAAGGCTGATCACAAATGTGAAGACTGAGAAGGAGAAAAATTGTGAACTTGACCGGGGCTCAAACCCAGGTCTCCCACTTGCCTGGTAGGTGCTTTCTTCACCTTAAATACCCAAATTCGAGAATGGAGAATTAGATTGGCTTGATAGCTTAGTTGGTTAAAGCACCTAGCAGGCTTCTCTATCTTCACATTTGCCAGCAGTGAGTCAACAGACGTAAATTTCAATACATCATTTAAAAGTTAATCCTACGATCGCACTTCATTCATTTCAATATGAATTAAGCTCCTAGTCATTTATTATTTTCAGTTTTATAAAATAATTATTTACATTTTTATTGCATTATCTTGTGCAACTGAAAGATTAATTAAAAAACCATTTGTATCAGAAAAAGATACATTAGTAATAGCTATCTGAAATCTGTGAGAACACTTTAAAAATAATTTCTATAAAAGTACAAATGCAGTGCATAGATGAATAAATCAGGGTAACAGAAAATTGTTGACCATTTTATTTTGTTTGAAATATAATACATAATTACAAACTTGCCTCACCTCAATAGTTGTTTTATCCTTTCCTGCCTTCTCAAAGCAACTTCTTACAGATGGCTCTATGTTTGATCCTCCAAAAGCAGCTACTTCTCCGAGCTGTCGTGGGACCTGCACACAATCATGCAGCAATAATCCCAATTTTCTTTGATCGGCCATTCTATTAGGATCAGCAATCAGCCTGAAAAGGTCTTTAAAAAGGAAATATAAATCAAATATAGATGTTGATATGAAATTATCCATGAGGAATGCAATTTGGGAAACTACTTACATCTGTACTTCTCTTCAAGATGACCCTTGCAGAGCAGCACCAGACCAACTTTGAAGGAAAGCACACGTATTTGCCCAGTACGCTGGCTGCAATGGATCATGTTAGAATATAAAAAAATTTCACATAACTAAGTAGATACATCTGTTTGTTTGTCTATGTGGCTAATCAGCCTCTTGGACTATTATAGTCATAATTCCTTCCATATTAGACACACACAAGGGAGGAGGAAAAGCCAGATTAGCCTACTCTTCACATACAGCAAATCACACAAGTAGGAGACAGGACAATTCTAGATTGAAAAATTGGACCTCTACCGGATTTGATAAAAGCAAAGTCTAAATACATAAATATATTTTCGAAAAGGGATAAAGATCATATTATAACTGCTTAACTGCAGTGATGTATGTTTTGAATGAGGAAAAGTTTGAAAATTTACATGAACATTCTAAATAAAGCGCTTATGGAATGTGCTTATGCAGTTCTTTTTTAACTTGTTCAAATTTCTTTCAGAATAACATAGGTTTGATTTGAGAACGTTTATTTAATTCTTTTGTATAACAATGCAGAATAGTTCATATATTGCATATATACCGATTAGAAACTTTATTTAGAGAAAGTACATTTACCACAAAAAAGTCAGCAAGAGCACATACCATATTTACTAGTGTAATACCCACACTTTTTTCCGCAAAAGTTCTCATCAAAAAGGGTGGGTGTGGACATTAAATGAGATTTGCCCATTCTTCTTTTGGGGGTAAGTCACCAGCGAAACACAACAATACATACTTCGCATACTGGCGTGAGGTATTAAGTCCAAGTTTTTTGGTAGGTGCAGTATACTGTGTATTACCGTATTTGACTTAATATAGCCCCCCTGTTTTTGGCCAAAAGTGAAGTGCAAAAGTTGAGGGGGGAGGCTATTTTCGGGCACTAAAAATTAGGTGGGTACAAACGAGTGTGCAAAGCTTCAGTAACGATGAATTTCATTCGAGTCAGTAAGTGTTTCTATCCATTGTAAGACTAAACTACTCGGGTTGCGAATATTTATTTGCAAGGCTGATTGACGTCACCATGTAGGAAGGTTTTTCAATTACCTGATCGCTCTCATTATCGTCAAATTGCAATTTTTACCATATTTGCTCGTGTTAGCCGCGCCCCCGTGTATCCCGCGCACCCCGGTTTTTGGGCCAGCTCTAGGGAAAAAAATTTATTTGAGCCGAAAAAGGGTTTTTTAAATCACCAATTCCTATTTCTCAAAAATGCTACGCTCAAGTTAAGCATCTTCACACTCCTACATGATGAATTTATTGGGTGATCTCTTTATATCGGTACTAGCAGAAATCTCCTCGGTAGTCCTCTTTTGTTAAACACAACTGTTTTTGTCGTCATATTGGTCATGTTCGGCAGAAATCGCTCCGGTAGCGATCATTCTGCTGTACGTAATTTTCCAGCCATATGGTCACTGATCCCTACCGCAGCGGTCGTCATTTTTTTGGCGAACTAAAATTATGATCAGTGATCATTCAATGATCACCACGGTGGCTATGACTTTCATAGACGTATCACAGAATAAAGGAAGCATGCCGTATCTTAACATGGTAGGCGTCGTCTGCCGTGAGAACAAAACTCCCACCAACACAAACTGGTCGCATGCGCCGTGGCCTCCGTGACGATTGTAGCAGAAAGCTGCCGAGTTTGGGGAGCACCCGTTAATAAACTTAAAACTCATTTAAAATTTTTATACAATGAATGAAAATGACTAAATACACCGAAATTTAGAAATAGAATAATAGATGCGGCATGGGTGCTAGCTTAACGTATATTTGTTTACCGAAACGACAGTTTGGGAAAAAAGGTGAGCGGCAAATAAAAGAATTCGTGTAAGACACGCACCCCCTTTTTTCCACCGGCGTTTTGGGAAAAAAGGTGCGCAGCTTACACAAGCAAATACAGTAATACCAATAAAATTAACCTTATCCGAGAATGGACTAATTGCCTGGCTAAGCTCGAATTGTTAATTACACAAACGAAACATAGATTAGCATTGCGCATCGAAATCTGAGCAAAGTGCAAATTTATATTGCTGCATAAATTGGTATGTTATTTCGACTTGCTAATATTGCTGCATTAATTAGTATGTTATTTCGACTTTTTAAAGTTTATTTTTACTCCCAAAAAATGTATTTTTGTTCATTTCCTTGTCAAATATCTCTTTCGTTAGTATACCCTCAGAATTCTGAGGTACAAATCTGAAAACCTTAAAATTCCAATTAGCATGGCGTTTTATCACTCGCTAATTGGTACTTTTTTATTAAATGAGTGCAAGTTTGATATTTCTTCAAATTATACAGCATGTTTCATGACATTAAAGTCCTAAAAATGTTCATGTCCTTTCAGGGTATTAAAATATTTTCTAGATTTGTGTGAGAAAAATGGGTAGGGGGGCTATATTCAGAGGGGGGCTATATTTGGTCAAATACGGTATATTTCCTCAATTTTAAAGGAAGGTATCTTAAAAAATATGTGGAATAACATAATGAGCGTGTTATTTATCAGGTATTTTTAAAAATTCCTTTCCAAATGTTTGTTGAAAACCTAAATCACATAAATATTCCATTGAAATACAAGAGTGTCAGAAAGAGTCCATTCTCATAGAAAAGGTGATGACAGAGAAATAACTGAATTGCATATATTTCTCATTAAATACAAACAAATTCTATTACATTACCTTTTAATTCGTGACATGCTCAAATCATATTTTACTGTAACTGCATTTTTTGGGCTCCTTTGAAAATAACACAGTTTAAATTAAATAATTTGAGAATGTGTAATGACTCAAAATGCAACCTTTCTGCGAGATTAAAGAGCTAGACTCCAAAATAGGGTTTTGAGTATTCTCTGTGTAATATAATGACATTGGCTGTCAATTTTTCATTATTACGTATGTTAAAAAAGTATTAAAAGCTGGTTTTAGAAGTCAGTTCCTAAATATGTGCTTGTTGCCATAATTGTATCATCAAACTTAGCTTCAGATAGATTATTCAACCGATATTGCCGTAAATATCAAAATCGTAATGAATTCCATTTTTTCTGAATATTTAGGTCTAAAAACGGGGTTGCGGGCATTACATGCGTGCAGGTATTACTCAAGTAAATATGGTAATTACAACTTATAATTTTGGAGATAGAAATATGAGAAAGTGCCAAATATTCCATTATAGTGCGCTTCAACAGGTCGTGCGGCTGGGACTCGCAGTATTCTGCCTGCATTCGGGTTATTTCACTAAGCTATGGTGCAATGTTGCCAAGTTTCCTATGTCACTCAGTTCAACAGTAGCTGTGGACGAGTGAAGTTCCATGCTCTGATATATCCGAATGAAGCATGTTCAATGAGCATTGTTCGTGCATTCTGCCGTCACCGAGAAAATTGTGAGCAATTGTGTCAACAGCGCTTGTCAAGAAATTTTGAAGGATGAGGAAAATTTAAGACCTCTTATTGGCTGACACTTTCTTCCCCTCACCCTACGAATCTAACAGTAGACACGCCCCAGCAACACAAAATGCTGAAACACAGTATAGGTATTTTGTCTACATTGTTTGACATGAAGAGTTTTTATAGTGAGAAGTATTAAAAAATCACATTTTACCCTTCATGTGTCTTATATGATACTAGCATAAGTGTGTGTTGAATTTCAACGGGTTTAATGAATCTAAATTTTCATCAATGCAACATGTAAAAATCACAAGAATAAAATTGTGCACTGTTTTAACCATCGAATATTTCTATATTATAAATCTGTTTTAATTAATGAACTAAAATCTCACAGAAATTCCTTGTGAATAAAACAGTACCTTTCTTTCTACTAAAATAGCCACTGTTATTAGTTTTAAACTGATTATAGCATTAGGATTTCAATTTCATTAAATAAGCAGAATTCCAGTTCCAAAAAATTGGTTCAATCTTCAATTGCCTCTGATAATATTTTAAATAGATTTTGGAATATAATGTACCTCAATATCGTTTATCGTCTGCTCAGCACTCTTGCCTTCTCATTTTCCGAAACAACCACTTCCACCAGTTTTAAATGGATTTCAAACTTAGAAGAGAACTTGATTCAATTCTGTTAAAATAACCACAAATTCCACAGAAAATCCTTTTATAATATGCAATGTTAACCTAGAATTCATTCATTCTGAAAAGTGAATAAAAGTACCTACGATATACATATATTTCTTTCAACTAAAATAGCCACTCTTAACTGATTTTAATGGATTAATGCATTAGCATTTCAATTTCATGAAATAAGCAGAATTTCAGTAACAAAAAAATTTGTTCAATCTTCAATTGCCTCTGATAATACTTTAAATAGATTTTGGAATAAAATGTACCTTAATATCGTTTAGCATCCGTTCACCACTCTGGACTTCTCAGTTTCCGAAACAACAACTTTCAATAGTTTTAAATTGATTTTTGCTCTGAAATATACTTGAGTCAATTCAGTACAACTTCCACTTTACATACTGTAAATTCCAAAGTAACTCCTTTTATAATAGGCAATGCTAGCCTAAAATTAATTCATTCTGTAAAGTGAATAAATGAAGTTCTTTCCTTAAACTATAATAGCCACTGTTATTAGATTTATATAGATTATAAGCCTTAGAACTTACTCTGTATTAAATAAGCACCAAAATTCCTTTTATAAAACAAATCAAGTCATTAAAAGATCCACTGTCGTTTCTTCGAAAATTGCCTGTTAACAGTTTTAAATGCCCTTTTAATTTTAATTTATATTCGTTTCCAAACTTCGGCCATTGTTACGAAATTAATTCGAGGAATAACAATATAAATTCGTAAGCACGTATGGTTTACAAAGAATTTAATTTAAGAATGCTTTTTATTTCTAATTTTTCTAAAATGACACTGTTGATACTTAAAATTTTTTATATTTACGTTAATATACTTATTTTCCACAAAACACGCCAATCTCTCCCCTTCTTTCCTCTCTCTCTCTCGTATTGAAGCACTCAAGGCACGCTTATTCCCAGAAGGATGTATACAGTAACAATGATAATGGTCGACATAGCAACATCAAGTTAAAATGGCGAGATTTCTACAAAATATGCAAATTAAACGTTTAACATGGAATATTTCGAACTGTGGGCGAAAAAAGACGAATGGAATAAGAAACGTTATAAATTTTTCTTCAAAATGGTTCAAATCCCAAGGTCGTCTGTTAATTTCTTCTAATTTTAATTTCCAAATGAATACAAGCCTGCACGTCGAAAAATCGCGTTTTACATGTTAAGTAATGGGAAATGGAAATGCCTCTCTTTGAGGCGAACCAAGTAATTTTTTCATGATTTAAATTTGTCATTCTCTGAATAAGTCTTAATCAAGCATCCCTAACAAATTTCGAGTATCTATCATTATTATTTCTCGAGTTATTAGCGTTTGCATAGCGTGACCAACCAACCAACAGACGACGGCTTTTATTATATTAAATGTGGGATACCAATTAGAAATGCATTCAGAAGTGAAAATTGTGGACTGCTTTAAATGCAAATCATGCACTGGAAACTCAGTAGACTACAGCAAACAGCCAGGAAGCAAATAAACACGTTTTTATCCTCAAGAGCTTATATAATTATCCATATACATTGTTACTGAAATTATACCGCTATTAAAAATTTAAGTATTGTCTTGTTTAAGCTACAATATTTGTTTTATATTTTATAATGCTATAGTAATTTAACTTGAAAGTTTGATTACTAGTTTGAGAAGGCTTCAAAGTCTCTCATGAAAAGGACTAAAACTTTGTATATAATCTTTATAGATAAGAGGTTCCTAGTATTTCATATTTTTTAAATTAAAATTATTTGTATTTATTTAATACTAGCAGAATTTCACGTTGAATTTCAACGGATTTAGTGAAGCTACAATGGCACAACATACAAACTCTTTAAAATATATAGTAGATACCTTTTAAATTACAATTAGCTTTTCTTAACATTTAATCATATTTGTTTGTAACAGTCCGTTTCCGAGCCTATTGCATTCAAATATAACGATAATTTTATTTCCTATCATATTACTTTCGCCAAATCCAGCTTCATTTCTTGTGTAATTATGCCTCGCTGAAATATTTATTTGAGGGTTTAATTGGCATTAATTGAATCGGAGGCAACAATTACAGTCGCCTTGACAATGTCCGGAAAGAGTACAAAATATCCGCAAAATTTCGAAAACAATTGCATATTTCTGAATGATTCGACTGTGTAACATGTCACCATTGCAAGAATAATGTTGTATAGAGTTTAAGCCATCGAATAAAGCAAAAACGAAGAAAATCGGTCCATATTTACGTTTTAATGAATGAAGGAAAAAAACCTTGCAGTCTGAAAAATAGAAAATCCCATGTAAACTTATGGGAAAATAAAACTGTCTCCTGGATTCAAACCTGGGTCGATTTTGGAAATCCCAGGTACCCTATGTTACTCCTAAGTCATATGAAGTCAATCTGCAAAGTTTGGTCCCGATAGCTCAAAGGGCGTGCGAATGTATAAGGAACAGATGGATAGATATTCAATTTTATTATATAAGAAAGATGTTTCACTTACTGCAAATTTGTTTATAGCAAGGATTCTGAGGAAGAGTACCATTGTGATAAATGATGAATTACTGTAAATCAAATTAATGAAATCAGGCTCAACTTTGTGGAATTTACTCATGATAAACAGAATAAAAAAGTTTTTTTCTTCCACTATAAAACACGACCGGTATCGCTATGATTGTAGCATCATCAGGTGTTTTTAATTTTGTTTATCATGAGGAATTACTGTATATTGGTTGTAGATAGTCAGAAGGTAATATAATATATAATTGTTTAACCCCTCAACGCCGAGCGACATACAGTGTACGTCTAACAAGAACTTTGTATGCCGCCGAGCGACGTACTCTGTACATCCGAGGAAGTGCTTGCTTTCTTTACTGTTTAACTCACTTAATATTTCTTACATCTATAAAACCATTATATATTTTGAAAGAGGAAACTTTGGCCTTTCCAGTAATGCATGTCCTGTAATTTTACTATAGTTTTATAATCTACGTAAAATTTTGCGATGAAATTTTCATTTTTGCCCCGAAAATACGGTGCGCCAGCATATTTTATTGTCTAATGACGCAAGGGATATTCGTAAATCCAAATAACCTTTATATATTTTGAAAAAGGAAGCTTTGGCCCTTCCAGTAATGCATGTCTTATAATTTTAGTATTGTTTTTATAATCTACGTAAAATTTTGTGATGAAATTTTCATTTTTGCCCTGAAAATACTCTGCACCAGCACATTCTTTTGTCTAATTACGCAAGGGAGATTTGTAAATATGAATAAGCTGTATGTATTTTGATAAAGGAAGCTTTGACCTTTTCAGTATTGCATGACTTGTAATTTTACTATTGTTTTGTATTTTATAATCTACCTGAAATTCTGCGATGAAATTTTTGTTTTTGCCCTGAAAATACGGTGCACCAGCACATTCTTTTATCTAATTACGCAAGGAAGATTCCTAAACCTGAATAAGCTAAATATACTTTGATAGAGGAAACTTTGGCCTTTTTGTAACACGTCATGTAATTTTACTATTGTTCTAACATTTTATAATCAACATTAAATTTGGCGACGAAATTCTCATTTTCCCACAATATTACCATGTTTCCGCTTCTAAAAATCGCTTTTCAATGCACGAGGAATAATTTCTTTGGCTTTTGATGTTGGGTAAAAGGACTTTTTACCTTCTCAAAGAAGAAATATAATCTTTTTTTGCCACATCTTTTTATCTTTGTGGAGTCTTGCGAGAAAAGGCTTCGTATGCTTGAGTTATGAAAGGAAACAGTCTCCTCTATCTATCTATATCTACCTATATCTCTCTCTCTATATATCTCTCTCTCTCTCTATATCTCTCTCTCTCTATATCTCTCTCTTTCTCTCTCTCTCTATATATATATATATATCCCTCTCTCTCTCTATATATCTCTCTCTCTCTATACAGGGTGTTTCAAAAGGTAAGGTCAACCGGCGAGGAGGCGATAGAGGACGTTGATTTGAGCAGAAAACTTAAATAAAGTTTTTCTCAATTCCCTACTTTTGATACTTTTTCACTACAAATGATTAGATTAGAAACTGTAAATAAAAGTTTCCTTTATTTGCTACGGTTTGTTAGATACAGCGTTTTAAACATTTCAGCAAGAACCTTAATAATAAAATCTCACATGGGATGGGGCATTCAGTGCTCATTATTGGACCAAATGCTCGAAATGTCCTCCTTCCTCATGCAAGCATGCCTCAGCGCGTAATCTAATAGAGATTTGCACACTCTCCAACAACATCTGCTGGCCTCTAATTTCTTCTGAAGCGGCATGAATTCATTGCAGGAGATCTTCCCTGTTTACAACCTCCGTGGCGTACACCTTTTCTTTCGGGCAGCCCCATAAAAAGATACAGGATCTCCTATCCTGATCCATCGTCTTGAATAGTGTTGATGCAACCACTGATGTACTGGGCGTGTGAAATGCGCCAGTGCACTATCCAGTTGATATCACATGTGCTGACGAAGATTTAGAGGTATGTACATCCTCCAGTAATGTATGCAGTGTCGCTGTAACTCGGAAACGGTAGTGAATTGAGAAAAACTTTATTTAAGTTTTCTGCTCAAATCAACAGACCTTTACTTGAGGTTAAGTTAAGATAGGCATAGTCAGACAGTCAGTGACATAAGCACTTTCATTTATGTTTTTGAAGAAATGAAGTTTAACGAAAACAAAACTGTGTTTTTAAAGGGGTCTATGAGTGTGCGCCTCTGGAGGTATATAAACAGTGCATAACCTAATCTTTTACGGTCAACGGGTGTAAAAGTGTCCAGGAACACGAATAAGATATATATAAGAAGGTTATACAGATAGATATAACCGACCTCCATACCCAATTACTTTTTGTTCAACAGATAATTTTAATCGCTTTCTAAGCGTTACAGAATATATTAAGGAACCTGATGTAACATAAAATGAAACCATCTATGTAAATTAATATGTAAAAGCAAAAGGTTACAAATAAACCGTTACGAACCCATCGTTCTTACGAAAAATCAAAATCTCTCTCCCCCTCCCTCTCCATCTCTCTCTCTCTCTAGCCGGCCTTGGTAGAAGGGTGGTTAGAGTATCTGCCGCCGAATACTAAGGTCGCGGGTTCGAATCCCGCCGAGGGCATGGATGTTTGTGTTCGTCGTAATGGGTTGTATGTAAGAGTGGACTATATAGTCTAAATCAGTGCTTCTCAGACTTTTTGTTGTGGCGGACCGGCAAATTTTTTTTTAAGTTCCAGGGACCGGTAGAGAAAATAATACTGTTATAATAAATATATAAAAAATCAAATCTGCAAAGTGTTTTCAGAAATATATTACAAAAATGTATATTTAAATATTAGAATAGACAATTTTGCTAAATAAAGTAGAACGAAAATTTTGATTATTTATTTTAAACGTAAGCTTTTCTAATTTGAAAGATGAGTCTGCTTATTTTTTGCCAGCTTATCCAGTCGTGGTTCGATGGAAGACAGTACCACGCGTAATGAAGGATGATTATACAGACTATTCCTGTATTTGTTCTTAATAACACTCATGGTTGAAAAGCCAATCTCGCACAAGTATGTTGAAGGAAATGGGAGAAGAGTCTTCAGAGAAATCTCAGCAAGCTCTGGGTATTCTGCTTTCACTTTTATCTAAAAGGAAGCTAGTGAGTCTGTAGTCTCAAAAACCATCTTCAAACCTTCGTCGGCAGTCAGCTCCAACAATTTATCCTCCATAGAGACAGTTAATTCATCTTTCAATGGGATAAATGGTTTTCGGATCCATCCATTCCCTTTCCGTGGATCTTCTTCTGTTGGAAAGTAAAACCCAAAACGTTCTGCCAAATTCCTCAAGTGTTCACTGATAACCTTTCTTAGAGATGTAATATTAATCTCTTCGCTTGCATCGGAGATGACTGTTGCTAAATTGTGAAACATGTCATAACAATCTCTTGAAACTCGACTATTCCATGCTTCTAGCTTTCGTTTCTGTCCATCGATCTTGTCAGCCATCGTAAAGCATGAAGCCATCCTTCCCTGCATGGAGGTGTTGAGATCATTCATGACGGCAAAGATGTCAGCCAAATAAGCCAGCTTGGCTATCCAATCCAAATCTCTGAATAACTGGGACCAATTTGGTTTTTTGTCTTGAAAAAACAGGGCAAGCTCGTTTCGTAACTCAAATACTCTAGACAAAACTTTTCCCCTCGATAACCAACGTACATCGGCATGCAACAGGAGCTGTTTATGATCAGCTCCCATAGCATCACATAATGCAGAGAATAGTCTCAAATTTAAAGAATTCGCCTTTACATGGTTAACAATTTTCACAACTTTGTTGAGCACACTATTTAGTTCTGGTGACAATTTTTTTGTTACAAGACTTTCTCGGTGAAGAAAGCAATGCGTCAACTTGCAACTTGGAGCAAGCGCCTTAATCTGGGTAACAACTCCTGAATGTCCTGTCATTGCGGCAGCGCCATCAGAACATATGCCTACACTAAATTTGAAGCCCAACCCACATTTATTAACGATGTAGTCGTTCAAAGTTTTGAAAATTTCAGAACTAGTTGTTTTTGTCGGTAGTGAAGCAGAAAAATAGAACTCTTCCTTCAAATCACCATTAAATTCAAAGCGCACATACACCATCAGAATAGCCGCATTTGAAATGTCTGTACACTCATCAAGCTGTAAAGAGAAGTACTTTGCTAATTTAATCTGTTCTTAGCAACTAGAAGCGCTACTTTATAAGAAGCTCGCATAGCACTTATATTTATGTGTGACACTTTGAAGATCTGTTTCTGACGGCATTTCAGATCGGCATGCTTTCTTTCAAAGAACTCTTTTCTGCTTTGAACTCTTTTCTGCTTTGAACTCTTTTCTCTATGTTTTGTATTTAAATGCCTCTTTGAGTTTTGACGGTTTCATTGCGCCGTTAGACAACATATATCCACAAATGACACACTCCGGTTTTGGAATTCCACTATCATCATCTGTACATAGGAGATAAAAATATTTTTTTATAAATCTATACTTCAAGTAAATACTTCATTTCTGATATTAGGATGAAAACCAAATAAATGCAGTAGGAACTTCGGGACTCTGTATTGAAAATGGACATTAGCGTCAATGCCAAAGCATAAGCTTTCTAAAATTGTTACAAATAATCATTTGGCAATTCATCAGACACGCACGCACATACGAACGTAAGCACTCAGATATGATATTAATAACGGAATAAACCCTCCTCCTTACAATATATCAAATAGAGTTTAAAAGCAAGATATGAATATTTCAGTAACTACATAAATCTGTACTTTGAAAAAACTAAATATATATTAGTTTAAAAAGTTTGCATATCATGACTTCATCACATTAACCATAAGATCGAACCTCACTCTTAAATATTCAATAAACTGCATGAATTGTTATAAAAAATATGGACACATACAGGCTATAAAATTCTTAAACATCAAAAAATAAATATTACGTAGTAAGTATGGTCGTACAGAAAAAGTTTAAATTTACTGATTTACACAGGCATAAAAGATATCAATATCAAGTTTAATTTGATTAATATACACGTTTTTGGTAACTTGGTATTGCTTCCAAAAAGTACTTTTCCATACTAAAAACCCGATATCGGTATTGCGTGTCTAATTCAATACCGGTATTAATTCCGGTTTTCCAATACTGGTAGTCATCCCTAATTGGAAGCCAAATCATTTCGTAAAATAAATTGTAACACATTTAACGACGTCCAACAAGATGTTATTAAAACATACAGTGGTGTCTTTTACTCAAATATTTCAGAGCCATCCAAATCAGTCAGTTTGTTAGTGATTCTTTAAATCCAAGCATTTTTAAAGTTCATGTTACAAATTTCTAATGCTTTCATATGAAAGATACTGCACATATCGCAGTAGATCATACGATTTAAACTTCATATTAATATGCAAAATATCGGTGATTTTACTTACAGTTATTACGAGCTAACGTCCTCCAAGGGTCGCGATCTCTGAAGAAGCCACACCTCACCTCAGAAAGATCTCAAAGGCAACTGAAAGGAGAGTAGGGAGGCTAGTACCCTCGGATTTTGTTCAAATTTCACATGGTGATAGCTGATGTGTTCCGATTTAACGTGTAACTTGCCGTTTGTGTGAATAGGCCTTGGTTGTCGAGATATCGCAGTTTGAATTTCGGCCGATTTCCGCCTGCGAGTTAAGACTCGTGAAAGTCGTTACTACAACAAGTATGCCGTAGCTGAGTTGGTAAGGCGTTGGGCTAGTAACCCAGACGTCCGGGGTTCGAGTCCCGGGTGTGGAATTTTTCTTTTTTGATTTTTATCTTTTTTAATCCTGAAAAAATGTACAATTCCCATTATTAATTTATTACGAATGTAAAAATTTAAATTGTACTATTTTTCTCGATTATAAGAATATATTTTTTATCTTATAGTTGCGATTCAGCAATCTTTTTAAATAAATTCTTACACTTTTTATCCAGTAAAGATAATTCCGCTGGGTTGTATCAACGCCACCTAGATAGAAGGCCTGACGGCGAACTCGGTTCTAAGTCGTGACGTCACGGTGAGCAGGCCGCCATTTACGAATCAGAGCGAGTTCGACTACGAGGTGATTTGTTTTGTGAATAACGAGGAGTGGACTTTTGACGCTATTTTAGTGTTCTCTAGTGAATTTTTATTCTTTACGGTTAGGTTATTTATAAACTATTTCTTCGGAATAGTTTTCAAGTGCTCAGTACTTGGTTGCAAAGGTAATTATGCCGGTAACGAGAAAGTGTCCGTTTTCCGTTTTCCGAAAGAGGCCGATTTGCGAAGAAAATGGGTGAGGAGTATTTCCAGAGCGAAGTTTACTCCAACAGCAAGTTCCAGAGTAAGTACATAATATCATAACTTGGAATTGTTTGGTTTGTGGACTCATTGTGAGTTTAACCAACTCATTGTGCTAAAGATTTAGAATATTGTCATCATCCTTTCCCCTTTTATTCAATATCTATTACTAACAGGTATGCATAAAACACTTCCAACAGGAAGATATTTTGTGGGAGACTTCAATGTACGATGAAAAATCTGGACGCTGATTACAGCAAAATTACCAAATCCTAGACTGAAAGTTGGTGCTGTGCCAACAATTTTCCCATCTTGCCCTTCCTATGCTTCAACCTCTTCTGCATTTCATGAGAGCCCTGATAAGAAGAAGATCAGGATTGAGATGGAACAACTCCGAAGGTGTATTAAGAGTAGTCAAGAAGACAGAAAAAAGTACGAGGAGAGCAGAAGGTTCGGTAACCTGAAGGAACTGGAAGAGAAAATAAGACTGTATGTAAACACAGGTAGATTCTCATTATTTGCAAAATCTGACAGGCTTATATTATGTGACTTTCTTGTGGATCCAGTCCCTATCATAAGTGCATCAATAGTGATTGATATTAATTTATTTTTGAATGTATACGTGAAATCGTCACCTTTAAAAAGGGTTGGAAAATACAGTTTTCCCATTCAAGTTGACAGTATCAGTGTGATCATTGATTTGGTGAATCAGGTTGAAGTTTTGGTTGATCAAGAAGGCCATCCAGACAGTAATTTTGATAAAATGAAAATTGAACTTTTAGTTGATACCTTAAAAAGTCTTGAATCAACCCAGAATTCAAGCAAAATAAAGTTCCTGGTCGAACAAGTAAGACTCCTGCCTTGCCATCTAAGTAATTATAGATATTCTTGTGATTTTTTGATTTTTTCGTGTTTGTTTTATACAATTTCACCACATGCATACAAATTTGTGAGAAGTTCCAGTCTCTTTCTTCTTCCTTATCCATCAACCATTCGTCAACTGTGCTCTAGTTATAATTTTAGTCCCCAGAAGGAAATAAACCATTTCCTTTCTTATGCGAGACGTATGATTTGCAGTTTAAGTGAATCTGAAAAGTTTGTCACTTTAATGATGGACGAAATTCATTTGAAGCCATTTGTGGATTACAAAGGTGGTAATATAGTAGGATTTTGTCCTAATTCGATTTCTGTGGCAACAACTGCATATGTGTTTATGCTTTCCAGTTTGTTGTCAAGTTTTAAAGAGGTGATTCATATTCTACCTGTTAATATGTTAAGTGCTGAGGATCTTTTTCAGATATTGAAAAAAATAGTTCTTGAATTAGAGACAATAGGATACAGAGTTGTTTGTGTAGTTTCTGACAATAACGCAATTAATAGAAAAGCAGTTTCTAAATTTTCTGTCCAGAATAAATTAAATATAGTGTATCCCCACCCAAGCGATAGCTCTAGACCTCTATTCTTTTTATTTGATGCTGTGCATATAATTAAATGCATAAGAAATAACTGGTTAAGCACCAAAAATGGACAGATTCTTGTTTACCCAAGATTTGAACATCCTGAAAATGTTGGTAATGCTTCATTCGATACTATTAAAGAACTTTATTCCTTTGAATGTGGAAATTTAATCAAGTATGGGTACTCCTTAACTATGAAGGCTCTGTATCCCTCTAACATTGAAAAGCAAAATGTTAAACTTGTTTTACAAGTGTTCAATGAAACTATTGTACAGGCTCTGAAACTGCTGGGTGAGCGAAGAGGTTTTAAATTCTGTGAAGAAACTGCAGAATTTATTAGAATTGTAAGTGACTGGTGGAAAGTAGTAAATGTAGGTACCCCTTTCAAAGGTGTAAGATTAAACAATTATTTTCAGATGCCAATGACTATGGAATCAGAAGGATACAAATATTTGGGAAAAGTTTATGATTGGTTAGAGGTGTGGAGTGATATGGATGTTAGAATTGGCAAGCTATCTAAAGAGACCCTTCTTGCTTTCAAACACACTACTCATGCTTTAATGGAAGTTACTGATTATTGTGTGAAGGAACTTAAAATGAACTTTGTGCTGCCTGGTAAATTACAAACTGATGACTTGGAAGCAAGGTTTGGCCAATATAGGCAGTTATCTGGATCAAACTATCATATATCAATTAGGCAGATTTATGAGAGTGAGACTAAGTTAAGACTGCAGAATGTTTTACCTTTGTGTGTAAATTCTAGGAAATATCGAGCTGTTTCTATGAGTGATTTCAAAGAAAGTGAAGTTGATATAGAAGTTGAGGTAGGAGAGACACAAGAAACAGAACTTAAATTAGATATTAATGTTGAATATGTAGAATTAGAAAGTGTTAAAGAATATTTACCAGTATTAACATATATTGGTGGCTATTGTGCTCGCATGTTGCTCAAGAAGAGAAATTGTCCATCTTGTAGGGATTGGTATGTACAAGAAAACATCTTGGAAACTAATGAAGACCATGAATTAATTAGATGTATAAGCCAAGGAAAATTATTGTTTCCAAGGGAAGTTACAGTAAATGCTGTGGTGTATACATATGTGGTCTTAAATAAAATAGTAGGGGGTGTAGATGAGGAAAAATTTCTAGATGTTCCTAATCATAGGCTAGTTCTTCATAATCATGTAATAAATCTTTTGAATGGGGATGACCATTTAAATGAAATTATTTGTGAGGAAAATCATTCATTTGTTGAGGGAATGAAAAAAATAGTATTTGTTGCATGCAATATTCTATTGAAAAATTATTGCAACATGAAACGTGACAAATATAGCAATCTGTCAAAAAGAAACTTGTTGACTTTTAAGAAATGATTGTGATAAATGTTGTTGAAGATTGTATGTATTGATTTTCCCATTGTATTTCCTATTGTAATAAAATTTCTTTGAAAAATTTCGTGGATTTATTATCATCCCTCAATGAAATTGCTGTAAATTTTTCAACGATTAATTAATGTCTTGTTGTAGTTAAGTAATATAACAATTTTAAATGAATTTTTCATGGTTCAAATGTTTCTTTATATATTCAACGTTCTTCTAATTGTTACCAAAATTTACTGGTACTACGTACATATAAATGGCAAATAGCGTGATGCTGATATAATTTAGCAAAAGACAGAATTAGTAAACCAATATAAGAAGCAAGAAACTGATTTAAACGGTACAAAGACTACGGCTGCGATGCGCGTATGCGTTGCCGTAAGCCTGCGGGTTATGACGTCACATTTTCGTCGTCAGGCCTTCTATCTAGGTGGCGTTGGTTGTATGCCTTTCTGCCAACCGCGCGACGTCTATTTTTACAGGCAAATCAAAAATTTCATAAAGCGCCTGCAAAACAGTACGTATTTATTGCGAGAGAATAGTCGGATTAATACAAGAGACGACGCATTGAAAATTCACTCCATCATTCATCACCAGTTGCGTGCACCCATTTTCGAAGACATGATTAAATATGCGTGGTTTGCGTCAAAATGAACGACGACAAGGAGTGTTTTTATGAACGTAAATGAAGTTTGTTTCCACGATAGCCTGCGTAAGAGGAAATGTGAATGCGAAAATGTTGCGTTTGTTGTGTGTTCCTGGTGCCAGAAGCATTTGTGCTTTGTTTTTATGAAAATTTTCATCCCCCACTTTGCCGGCACGCATGAGAGATTTTTTTCAAAAGAAGAATCTGAATAATTAATTTATAAGGTATTGATGTATAATACAAAATAATGATGCAAATTATTTTGTAGCAATAAAAAGTGTAAGAATTTATTTAAAAAGATTGCTGAATCGCAACTATAAGATAAAAAATATATTCTTATAATCGAGAAAAATAGTACAATTTAAATTTTTACAGTCGTAATAAATTAATAATGGGAATTGTACATTTTTTCAGGATTAAAAAAGATAAAAATCAAAAAAGAAAAATTCCACAACCGGGACTCGAACCCCGGACATCTGGGTTACTAGCCCAACGCCTTACCAACTCAGCTACGGCATACTTGTTGTAGTAACGACTTTCACGAGTCTTAACTCGCAGGCGGAAATCGGCCGAAATTCAAACTGCGATATCTCGAAAACCAAGGCCTATTCACACAAACGGCAAGTTACACGTTAAATCGGAACACATCAGCTATCACCATGTGAAATTTGAACAAAATCCGAGGGTACTAGCCTCCCTACTCTCCTTGTGAGTGAGATATTCCTAACTCTCCTTCCTTTAATGGCCTTTTCATCAACCAAGAACAACGCTCCAATTTCTTCGTCAGTTGTTTACAAAAACTCAGTTCGATGGATCACTCTTGATCTCATGGAGAAAGATAACAAGAAAATAAATCCACGTGAGAATGAGAAACTACAGGACTCTCATGATCGATTTGTTTCATAAAAGGCGAGAACGGATATTTGACTCTGTCAGCAAACGTTTTGAAGCGTCGTGACATTTGAAACGACATTCGGGATAAATTTAATCTGTTTACGATTTGGATTGACCCAAACGCTTGGCCATAGAGCACCCCCGTTCCTCTGTTAGTCACAGGTGTAGGTATCATTAGCTTAAGTATATGCCTGCAATCTACCGAGTTCGTTCGGCACGATGCACCTCTCGCGAGTGAATTTGCGCGAATAAATTATTTAAGCCACCGATCATCAGTCATCATTTAACTCTCTCTCTATATCTCACTGTATATATCTCCCTCTCTATATCTCCCTCTCTATATCTCTCTCTCTATATCTCCCTCTCTATATCCAGCACCGGCTTCAGACGGTAAGCAAGTGAGGCAATCGCCTCAGGGCGCACTCTCGAGGGGGGCGGCCTGATGCCGTTTGTGGTCACAATGACGCCCCTCCCTCTCCCAACTTCGGTCTTACAGCAGGAGCGGCCACCCAGATCATAGAGATATATTTGCGAAAAATGGAGGGAAGTATAAAGCAAAACAAAGGCAACATGTGCGGGTCGGATCCACGTGGTAGTTTTTACAAGCTTTCCGTCTCCTTTGTCTCCGAGGGTGAAGGAAAAAGGGGATGTTTTCAAGAAAGTGGGGGGGGGGATTTTCCACATTGGTCCCATCGGCATATTTGACCTAAAAGGGCATACGGCATCCCTGATTCCAACGATTCTGTTTCCCTCTTATTTATATTATGAAGTCCCCTTTCCACTCTCTGAGAATCCAAGAAACGGCACGATTTTCACGTGAGTTGAGAAAATATTTTAAAGCACTCTTTCGGACGTTTCTAAAGGAAAAGAATAATTGGAGGACAGGAACCGATGTACCGTCTTTGACGGTTTATTTCTGTATGGAAACTCCATGACCACCCGCATGCGCCTTTCTTCTGAATGGGAGGACACGTATGCGAAGATCATAAATGCTACTACTGGCAGTCTTTCCTTCATTTTGAAGGTTTTAGATTTTATGACCTTACGGGTGGCTAGAAAGAAACCTTACCGACGCGTCGGCAAACGTGGCGACGTTCCCAAGAAAACTTTCTGACACGTGTTTTACACATTGGTCTCTTCACACTCTCTCCTTTTTCTCCTAAAATTTCTCAAAAAAGGAATTACTTCAAGAGCCTCAGATTTTCTTAGTTTGTGGAAGAAGTAACATCGCAGAGAGAGCGAGTCGTGTCGTATTTTTGCAGTAAGAGTGTGCATTTTGCGTAAAAATTAATAGGACTAGTTAGTATTTTAACTCGTGAAATATTTTAATTATTTGTTTTTAATTTCTTTTGTTTCGCTTTTGGAGTTTTTGTGAGAGAAACTGTTTTAATTTTGGTAGAAGGATATCCTAACGATCCAGATCTTCTCATCACTACGTGGGACATCTTCACTCACAACATTGTCAGTACATTGTCTTCCATTGGAGAGGTTAGTTTGAATTTAATGAATTGTTACTGTTTATATTAAACTTCTTTTAGTACCTAATCTGATTTATTTCGAGAGATTTACTTCAATTATTTCTTGGTGTACTGTGACATTTCTCGGAATAATTAGTATCATTAATATTAGTCGATGTCGGCATTTTCGACCAGTCATAATGACCCCTATGTTCTTGATGATTCCTATAATAACTTGCAAGTCCAAATCAGTTATTCAAGTAAAAATCTCAAAAGTTGAAAAAAATAAACCCTAATATTTAGGATGATCGTTTTTCGGATAAATTTCCCACCCCGTTATTCGCTAAACCCTTTGTTGTGAGGAAATCCTACCGGCGTCTATAACTGGAAAGACCTTACTGAATATAAATAATATCGCTGCTCTCAGCTTCAGAGCAACTCCCATGAATTCTCCTCCATACTACCACTACTAAATTACACCTTTTCATTGCTTTACTTTTTGGTTTGCCAAAACAAAGGGAGAAGGTGTGAGTCTAATTTTTATATAATTCTTATATCGAAAGTGAATTCTTATAGTTGCGTAGTTATGTTATAGTCGGAATTAATAATGTTACTATTTCTTGATTCTTCGAATTAAGTACGGTTGATAGTAAAATTAAAATTTTTAACTTATTATAATTTTCTTGTTGGATTTTATTCGTTTATCTAGCCCTTAGATAATAATCATTACTTGTATTTAGTATCCTTCCATTATTATACGATAAATTCTATAAATCTTTTCCCCAGTACTCACAGTAGCTAGTTCTTTCCTTCTGTAAGGATTTTCACAAAGGCAGGTATAATTAAATAAGTGAGAAAATTTCAAATTTTCAGATCAATCTAAGATATCAAAATAGTGAATAACATTTGTTTTTGAGGATATTACTATTAGTTGCTGTGCCTATGACCATAACTTAATAATTCTCGAAGAGTGAATTTAACTTTGTTAAAATGATAGAAATGACAAACGTGCGACGCACATTTTCTACAGAAACTTCAATCAAGTGTCTTATTCCTAGCGTCTCTAATTCGGAATGGCTTAAATCTGACGTCTATAGTAGTTTTTTGTTTCATCTCATTTTAACGTGATGTCCCCACTGCGATTTGCATTGTTGGATTGCACTGTCGCACTCGATTCAAATCGACACGAAAAAACGCCTAAATTGCATTTCACAGTTAAACACTAGCGGATATTTTCTTATGAGAAATAGTTCAACATAGTGCTTACATTTCATTCTATTTAATTAAGCAATTAGTTTTCTATGTATGCATTTAAAAACTATTCATTTTTATATCTTCATTTTAAAACGAGTTTTACATATTCCGACCTAATTATGTGGCTCGATGTATTAACCTTTTCTGTAAGAGTACGCAATTTTGTAATTTGATATATTTTTTCTACTGGATATTAAATATGTTCATCGCATCATTAACTTACACGAGATTTATATTCAATTTTTCACTGGCAAAATAAGATTATATTTTCTTCCCTCTGTCTGTCTGTTCTTTCTTATTCAGTTTTGATCCAATGGGTGAATACGAATCCACTGTAAATTTAAATATGCGGTAGCCTTACAAATATTGCTGTTTAATGGACACTTGCACAATAATGAATTTTGTTTAATATAAAATTAGCATTATTATCATTATTATATTATAAACTAGCAGAATTTCCCATTGAATTTCAACGGATTTAGTGAAGCTACTACAGCACAACATACAAACTCTTTAAAATACCTATATATTATGTGATAATTTTATATATTAATGGTTCAAAAAAGTGTGAATTCTTGATCATTACGGGACATGAGGGTGGGAGGGGGGCGGCCAAAAACTTCCCGCCAAAAGTCTGAAGCCGGCCCTGTCTATATCTCTCTCCCTATATCTCTCTCTCTATATCTCTCTCTCTATATCTCACTGTCTATATCTCACTGTCTATATCTCCCTCTCTATATCTCCCTCTCTATATCTCTCTCTCTCTATATCTCCCTCTCTCTATATCTCTCTCTCTATATCTCTCTCTCTACATCTCACTGTCGATATCTCCCTCTCTATATCTCTCTCTCTATATCTCTCTCTCTATATCTCTGTCTCTATATCTCCCTCTTTATATCTCCCTCTCTATATCTCTCTCTCTCTATATCTCCCTCTCTATATCTCCCTCTCTATATCTCTGTCTCTATATCTCCCTCTCTATATCTCTCTCTCTATATCTCTCTCTCTATACCTCTCTCTTTATATCTCCCTCTCTATATCTCTCTCTCTATATCTCTCTCTCTATATCTCCCTCTCTCTATATCTCCCTCTCTCTATATCTCTCTCTCTATATCTCTCTCTTTATATCTCCCTCTTTATATCTCCCTCTTTATATCTCTCTCTTTATATCTCCCTCTTTATATCTCTCTCTTTATATCTCCCTCTCTATATCTCCCTCTCTATATCTCTCTCTATATCTCTGTCTCTATATCTCCCTCTCTATATCTCTCTCTCTATATCTCTCTCTCTCTATACCTCTCTCTTTATATCTCCCTCTCTATATCTCTCTCTCTATATCTCTGTCTCTATATCTCCCTCTCTATATCTCTCTCTCTATATCTCTCTCTCTATATCTCTCTCTCTCTCTATACCTCTCTCTTTATATCTCACTCTCTATATCTCTCTCTCTATACCTCTCTCTTTATATCTCCCTCTCTATATCTCCCTCTCTCTATATCTCTCTCTCTATATCTCCCTCTTTATATCTCTCTCTTTATATCTCCCTCTCTATATCTCTCTCTCTATATCTCCCTCTCTATATCTCTCTCTCTATATCTCTGTCTCTATATCTCCCTCTCTATATCTCTCTCTCTATATCTCTCTCTCTATACCTCTCTCTTTATATCTCCCTCTCTATATCTCTCTCTCTATATCTCTCTCTCTACATCTCACTGTCTACATCTCCCTCTCTATATCTCCCTCTCTATATCTCTCTCTCTATATCTCCCTCTCTATATCTCTCTCTCTATATCTCTCTCTCTATATCTCTGTCTCTATATCTCACTGTCTATATCTCACTGTCTATATCTCACTGTCTATATCTCACTGTCTATATCTCCCTCTCTATATCTCCCTCTCTATATCTCTCTCTCTCTATATCTCCCTCTCTCTATATCTCCCTCTCTCTATATCTCTCTCTCTATATCTCTCTCTCTACATCTCACTGTCGATATCTCCCTCTCTATATCTCCCTCTCTATATCTCCCTCTCTATATCTCTCTCTCTATATCTCCCTCTCTATATCTCCCTCTCTATATCTCCCTCTCTATATCTCCCTCTCTATATCTCTCTCTCTATATCTCCCTCTCTATATCTCCCTCTCTATATCTCTCTCTTTATATCTCCCTCTCTATATCTCTCTCTCTATATCTCCCTCTCTATATCTCCCTCTCTATATCTCTCTCTTTATATCTCCCTCTCTCTATCTCCCTCTCTATATCTCCCTCTCTATATCTCTCTCTCTATATCTCCCTCTCTATACCTCTCTCTTTATATCTCCCTCTCTATATCTCTCTCTCTATATCTCCCTCTCTATATCTCCCTCTTTATATCTCCCTCTCTATATCTCTCTCTCTATATCTCCCTCTCTATATCTCTCTCTCTATATCTCCGTCTCTATATCTCCCTCTCTATATCTCTCTCTCTATATCTCCCTCTCTATATCTCCCTCTCTATATCTCCCTCTCTATATCTCTCTCTTTATATCTCCCTCTCTATATCTCTCTCTCTATATCTCCCTCTCTATATCTCTCTCTTTATATCTCCCTCTCTCTATCTCCCTCTCTATATCTCCCTCTCTATATCTCTCTCTCTATATCTCCCTCTCTATACCTCTCTCTTTATATCTCCCTCTCTATATCTCTCTCTCTATATCTCCCTCTATATATCTCCCTCTTTATATCTCCCTCTCTATATCTCTCTCTCTATATCTCCCTCTCTATATCTCTCTCTCTATATCTCCGTCTCTATATCTCCCTCTCTATATCTCTCTCTCTATATCTCCCTCTCTATATCTCTCTCTATATCTCCCTCTCTATACCTCTCTCTTTATATCTCCCTCTCTATATCTCTCTCTCTATATCTCCCTCTCTATATCTCCCTCTCTATATCTCTCTCTTTATATCTCCCTCTCTATATCTCCCTCTCTATATCTCCCTCTCTATATCTCTCTCTTTATATATCTCTCTCTACATCTCTCTCTCTATATCTCTCTCTCTATATCTCCCTCTCTATCTCTCCCTTTCTATATCTCTCTCTTTATATCTCCCTCTCTATATCTCCCTCTCTATATCTCTCTCTTTATATCTCCCTCTCTATATCTCCCTCTCTATATCTCTCTCTTTATATATCTCTCTCTACATCTCTCTTTCTATATCTCTCTCTCTATATCTAATTCCAAAAATCGCTTTTTAATTCACCAAGAGTGCTTTCCTTTGTTTGAAATGCAGCAAAGGGATTGTTTACTTTCTTAAGTGCAAAAAAAATCTTCCTGTCTGGTGTTTTTTTTATTTTGGAACCTTGCGGGAATGGTCGTCTTCTTGAGCCATAAAAAAAGATGGTCAACATCGGTTCTCTCTGTGCTTTGTTGAATTTTGCTTCACGAGCCTACTGAAAGGTGCATTCCAGTGTATTATATATGGCAACGCCGAGTTTGAGTTCTCTTCCCAGAAGATTTCCCCCCACCTCCTCACAGCGAACAAACACGTCTAAAAAATATTTGAAACCCTCTATAGTCCTAGCTTCGAGCTTGGTTAGCGACGGAGTGCGAAAAAATCTTTGTGTTGTGCTGTGCATGTATACTATTAGATAAATTTCATGCCGACACCAATTACACATGTGTACAGTTTCTAAAAAAATAGGGAAAGTACTTGTGAGCTAATATGTATCTTTTGATAAATTTACGTACTCTAGGTTAAAATCATTTATGATCATATCTCCGCTTCTAATGAAGGAAATGTAACCATTTTTTTCTCTGGGGCTTCTGTAATGATTAAGAATGATGACTGCATAACTAAAACGTTTATATTTTAATGAAACGCCTTTAAAAAAATCATAAATATAACATTTAGTTAAAAATTTCCAGTGAAGACATGGAAAAGTTGACAAGCAACAAACTTTTCACCTAATTGGTTTAGATAGGTACATTCAGTGAATGAAATGTTTAGTAATGTTTAAATATTTCTTTGAAAAAGATTTCATGTCAATACCTTTCATAGTTCACACTATGCTGAAAGTTATATTAACCGCGACGCTCACCGTAAAATTAAGCGATTACTGTTCATTTGCTTCTATGTAGCAATGTTTGTGTATGATGCATGATATTTTAAATGATACTGTTTAAAATGTTCATGTTTTATGTAACTACATAAATAAATTTATCAAAATAAATTTAAAACATCAAATGTTATGATTTTTTAAAGTTTTTCCAAATTTTGCATGTTTTCGCAACTTTTTCGTGTTTTTTTAAAAAAATCCTTCGTTTACTCATGAGGGAATTATTAAATCTCCTCCATTGTAGAGGGATGAACACTAGAACAATGGAGATTTTCACCACCCTAGAACAACGGCTTGGGTGAAAAATGACCCACATCTGGAATTCTTTCGTTTCGGCGTTAATACGTTGTAGTTTTTAATTTGATATAACAATTACTGAATGAAACACCTCGTATCCATAAATGAAACATTTATTTTGTTTTTTTCTTGTACACTTACCTAGAAATTTGAACATTTTTTTTCAAATTGCCTTATTTTTTCGTTTCTAAAACAATGCTAAAGAAACAAAAGAAAACCAATTCGTATATAGCACAGAATGCATAATTTTAGAAGCATTTCTTTAAAAGACGTCCTTCGTGCCATCGGTTTGATACTTTTAGAACATTTTTGAGCATTTGAACATATATGCAAACCAAATTTGTAAACGTGAATGAAGAGTTATTCTCAGAAGAGAAAACAGTTGTGTAACTTTTGTATCTTTTGTTTTTTGAACTAACGTCAATTACACTACATTCTTCTTATTTAGTATTTCTTCTTTTACAGGATAATCAGGAATAAAAAAAGAAAAAAATAATCAGGAAAATGAAAAGGAAGACAATTAAGTACACTTTTGGCGGGACACTAATGCGCCTGGCAATCGACACAAACGTCCGTTTTTACCTCCTTAGCAATGCACTTTGTGCACACTGCTCTCTTACACGAAGAACACGTGTGTGGGGTTTTGTTCCTTTTGCAGCTTTGATGAACCTGGCAGTGCTTGCGATGTTTCGTATCATTGGTACTTCCTGAAGCTTTTTGTGGTGGATCACTCAGATGTCCCCGCCCTCTCCGCCGAGCGTTTTCGTCAACTAACTCTTCAGCTAGAGTAAGTAGGAATTTTCGCCGTGATATCATAACATTACACACTGTCTTGTAAAGAATCCAGGAATTTATTCCGGCCAGGTCAAGACTTACAAAAGGTTTGGACGGCACGCTGGCTTTACGGAGAACTGATGGGCCATCTGGTCTAACATATCAACTCTGTACTTAGTGTTGTTGTAACACGTCACAATGTCAGGTTTTTTCTTTGCGTCAGTTCCTATTTGTACATCTGGGTGCAAAGTGCTGAGAATTAGAACATTCTTTTCTTTTTTCTGCTGATATATCGTGAGGGTCACATATCCCTTCTTCAGAACCAGGGTGTAGTATTCCTCCTCACGTGATTTTTTTACAACGTCAGGAATCTCTCGCCTGGCATGATTCACTGTGCCTTGTGAGTTAGCGAGCAGATTTTCAGTAAGTGAGAGAGAAGTGAAAAAGTTGTCACAAGTGACATTTCGTCCCTTTTTCAGGTAAGGTTCCACTAGCTTTTTCACAACATAGTCAGAAAGATGCTCATCTTGTGGACAGAGGTCGTCTTTGCCAAGGTAAGGGAAAGCATTTACAACATACTTAGAGTCCTTGTCCACCGCCATCCAAAATTTCTGGCCATATTTATCAGGTTTGTTGGCCATGAATTTTGTGAAGCGGCACCTAGATTTCGATGGGAATAACTGTTCATCTATTGTTATCCACGCTCCTGACTTGTAGCAGGCTTGGGAATTCTCAATGAAGCGGTACCATACATTAGATATGAGAGTGAACTTGTCCTCTTTCAAATGTTGTGATCTCGTGCTCTTGTCGACGAACCTCAAATATGTAAGGATTTCTTTGAAGCAGTCTCTGGAAAGATCATCCTTACATAGGCCTATCCCATATTCCTTAGACCACAATGAAGCTAGATCTAAATTTTTTGCTCCCATTGCACCTCTAGCGTACATTATACCTATGAACGCCCTCTCCGTGACTCCTTTCGAAGTGCCTGGACAATAACCCATGGATTCCCAAATCGCTAAATCGGGTGGTGGCAACAGCAGTCGCGAATTACACGTGACGTGACTGTCGATTTATACTATACCTCACACTCACTCATATCATCACTGACGGCTTGAACGGCGCATAAAAAAACCTTGAAATGCAATCTGCATGTGAAATCTCCGCAAAGTGAGATGGTGGGTCAAATTTGACCCAATCGTTGTTCTAGAGGTATTTGATCAAAGCCAACATGAAAATACACTTGGCATCATGAAACTCTGAGAGGATGTTGGCAAACTTAAAATAATAAAAGTCAAAAAATTTCAGCTCATTCCGATCATAAACACAAGAAAGGCAGCAGAATAAAAACAAATTGGTTCAAAAATGACCCAACTGTCGTTCTAGTGTTAAGGAATCATAATCAAATATCCTTTTATTGAATGAAATAATCATTTCGCTTCTTTTTACCTGTTAAACTAGTAATTGAAAGAGAAAATAAAGAGAGACTATACATACCTATCATAAACGTTGAGTAACCAGTTGAGACAAAGGTCTAAGCAAAGAGGGAGGTCCACCAATGAGGGAGACTCTGCAGCCACTCCTTCATAGAGTGAAGACAAAACAGTCACCATATCTGTGACGTCAATCAACTTGTCATTTTGAGCTCGAAGGCCATGGGAGTCAAATGAGTCAAGAGCATTACTTAGTTGCAGAAGATCCACTATTTTTGGAAGATATTGAATTTGCCTCAGTTATGAATTAAAAATTACAAAATTTGCAGTTCACATGAATTTTAAATTTTAAATATGTCATGCACATTTATGTTATAAAGCAAGGGTGGCCAAACTTACATAACCTTGGAGCTGCATATGATAATCTTCAGAGGCTGGAGAGCCACATGACACATTCTGTGCTCATAAATTTACGAACAGTATAACATAACACATATTTCAATTTAATTCAGTTTCAGTTAAGATATAATGCATGTCACTTAGGCATCCCCAGCATGTCTCAAGTCACACTACATCGTTGTGTCCTGTAGTGAAAAATGTTGACATGCATCTGAATTTAAAATTGCCGCATGCTATGTTAACCCCTCAAGCGCGCAGGACATTTAAATATAATACGTCACGCAGGTCGGAAGACTTTTCGGGAAATTCGCAGTTTTTGCGCGAAATCATATAAAAATTCGTAACTTATTAGATATTTATGGAATTTGAATGAAATTTTTTGAGGTTTTACGTAAAACTGTGTATATTTACCTACGTTTTTCACACCGTCTTAGTTATTATT
The DNA here is from genome assembly GCA_036926305.1 of Uropetala carovei. NCBI lineage: Eukaryota > Metazoa > Arthropoda > Insecta > Odonata > Petaluridae > Uropetala > Uropetala carovei. The sequence goes on from JAXCHB010000184.1 coordinate 1,302,817, forward strand.
ATTCGCGTGAAATACCTCGGTGAATTCTTTCACTCAATCACGGAAGCCATTTACTCAGTTTTTCTTTATTCAAAGTTTACGGAGTACTTCACATCTACTGTTTTATCTTGGATTTCAACTTCTTCCCCGTAAGTTTTTCAGAAAAAAAAACCTTCAAATAAGGCTTCTTACCCCTCAGCGCCATCCTGTGTACTGGGTATGCCGTGGAGATTGCTAGCTTTCTTTATTTTTTTGACACAGTCAATTTTCTTATGGGTAACCTTCATAATTTTAAAAGAGGAACCTTTGGCCTACCTATTTATCGTCATTCTGTGATCTTTTTGTCTTTTTATTAAGGTTTCACTCAGACTGATTTTTTCAGAGCGACGAGAGAACATTTTCCACGCGGTACAAGCGTCAGCATATTTCGCACGCTTTCCATATCGCAAATATCTTGGAAATACAAAAGATAAATACAAAATATGATCCTCTAGTCTGTCTCACTCTAGCTATATTCCCTCATTAAATACTAAACCAAGCACATGGCCCAGACCTCCTCCTCTCTCTCCCTCTCAAAGTGATGACACAATATAAAAACATGTCTCAAGAGCGGGATAGATGTCTGATAGCAGACAAATGGGGCCTATATCCTCTTCTTACACCTCACAGTTGCTTTCGTGCAAAGATTTTGTTGAATAGGGGCTTTTTTAGAAGCCAAAATGCCCCAATTCTCCTATCTACGTGAAAATTTAATCACAAAACTTAACGTATAATAAAAGTAAAAAGAAGGAGAGTAAAAATTACAGAATTAAGCACAATAGGAAGGCCAAAGGTTCCTCTTTTAAAATATATAAAGATTATCCATATCTAAGAAAATTTACTGTGTCAGAAAAATAAAGAAAGCTAGCGACCTCCGCGACGTTCCCAGTACGCATGACGACGGCATGTGGAGTTTCCGTCCGACGTTCCCAGTACGCATGACGACGCTGACGGGTTAAAAGAGCTGCATGTGGCTCACAAGCCATGGTTTGGCCACCTCCGTTATAGAGCTTTTGGATAAATGCATTAAAATTTTTCAAAGAATTTTTAAGGAGTAGTCATGTTATGCTTTTCCAAATGATGAAGTGATAATAAAAATAATGACAAAAATAAAGAATAGTTCTTACAGCAAAGCCTTTTCTGTACTGTCCTGAGCTTCATCGCTGTCCTATAAGCTGAGAATCGAACTTCATTTAGGTCTGCCAAGGAGTTGACTAGTTCAATCATTTTTGGGTGGTCCCAGTGAGTGGTCTCAGTCTGATGACTATGCAAAAGGAGATAAAAGAGGTAAGGCATAAAAAAATGAAATGCATAACTGCTCCAAAATTTTAAAAAGTTATATAGCTAATGATTTTAAAACAATTAAATAACTCAAAAGAGAATTGTTGAGCTCTCCTAATGACCTAAATCAATTTCATTCACTGTCTCTATGACAGCCATTAAAAGATTAGAAAAACCATTTTGGTTACAAAACAGCCATCATCAGTGGTGGTTCTCCAATATTAGGTTCTATAAAAAAAACACTTGTGGCATTTTCTCCATTATTTGATACGAGGTGCTACCCAAAAGTTCCCGAAAGTTGAACGTCGCATGGGAACCGGTTGTAGTACGGACTAGTGGCACTTGGTAGCACTGCATGTATCCTTTGTGAACCAGTGTGAGATGTGGCTTTGCGCTGAGTGCACGCATTCTTTTGTTCTACGCGTTTTTATAACGTCGTGTTTGTGTCGTTTTGCAATTATTTTTTCGTTGAAATGGTGGATGTGAAGGAGCAGCGTTCAAACTTGGCAAGAGTGCAGCAGAAACTCACAAAATGCTTAAACAAGCATTTGGTGATGACGCTTTGGGTCAGACACAAACCTACGACTGGTTTAACCGGTTTAAAAATGGCCGAACGTCAGTTGATGATGACACACGTTCTGGACGACCTTCAACCGGCACAATGCCGGAAAATGTTTAAAAAGTGCATGAGGCTATCCTCGAGGACCGTAGGCGAACGATCCATGGCATTTGCAACATTGTGGGACGGTCATATGGGACATGCCAGCGCATTTTGTCGGACAAACTCAACATGAGACTGATTGCTGCAAAATTTGTGCCAAGGCTGCTGTCTGACGACCAGAAGCAACATCGGCTGGAAGTCTTCATGGAAGTTCAGGAGCAGGTCAGAAATGTCCCAGACTTCCTTTCTAAGATCGTAACTGGTGACAAAAGTTGGGTTTATGGGTACGACCCTGAAACAAAACAGCAATCGTCCCAGTGGAAGAGTCCATCTTCACACCGACTGAAGACAGCGCGGCAAGTCAAAAGCAATGTTAAGTCAATGCTGATCTGCTTTTTTGACATTGACAGATTATCCACAAGAAATTCGTCCCTCCAGGTCAGACCGTCAATGCGAAGTTCTACTGCAATGTCCTGAGGTGGCTTAGGGAGGACATGAGGCTAAAGCGGCCTGAGAAATGGCACAGGAACAACTGGGTACTCCATCACGACAATGTGCCCATGCACACTGCTCTGGCTGTGCAGCAGTTTATGGCCTCCAAAAACATGGCGGCCGTCTCCCACACCCTTACTCGCCTGATTTAGCCCCCTGTGACTTCTTCCTCTCCCCCAAGATGAAAATCAAGTTGAAGGGGCGAAGATTTGACACCGTAGAGGAGATCCAGGCCGAATCGCAGGAGGTGCTGAAGATGCTGACACAAAAGGACTTCCAGGACAGCTTCCGATCGTGGCAGAAACATTGGGATTGTTGTGTACGCTCCCAAGGGGACTATTTTGAAGGGGATGGTGGCAATTAGGACTTTGGACAAGTCTACTTTTTTTTCAGATACATTTCAGAAACTTTTGGGTAGCACCTCATAGATGTGAGGGAGTAAGGAGAATTTTTGCATGGATGTTTGTTAAGGATGCACATGGAGTTTGAGCTATGAGAAAATTTGGAAAAGGAAGGTATTTGAAAGGATTTTTTTTGAAAGGTTGGATTGCAGAGAGAGAGAGGAAAAATTTCTATGAAACTGGTATAATTAACCTTTATCTGCCAAAGTACCCCAATTGAGGTACAAAAATGTGTCAGCTGAGACTGGGTTCCTGGAGGAATGCGAGGTCGTCTTTAGGTCGAAGGGGAAGAAAAATGAAGATTACCACTCCGATATGAATGCAGCTGTATTTACGAAATGGTAATTTAAATTACATTTTCAATGTTTTTGGACATTTTATCATTCTTATCATATGGTATTTGTATTTGAATCATATTTCATTTTATGTTTATGCATTAAATGTATTATGTTTTCAAACTTTCTCTTCAGGTTTGAGAAGTTTCTGGAGGCACTCAAGCTTAGAAATATTAAAAATGCCATATAATAATGGACAATGTGAGTTACCACTCCGTCGTTGTGGATAAACCTCCAACAACATCAACCAGAAAGGAAGATATTAGGAATTGACTCATTTTAAAAGGAATACCATTCACCTGTGACCAGACGAGGGCAGAGCTACTGGCTTTGGTGCAGGCATTTAAGCCTGCCACCAAAAATTATGAGCTCGATAGGAAGGCTGCAGCAGAAGGCCACACAGTGGTGAGGCTACCGCCCTACCATTGCCAATATAATCCTATCGAGCTTGTCTGGTCGCAGGTGAAGAGGTATGTGGTGGAGAATAAGTCATCATTCAAGATGAATGACTTGGAAATTCTCATCCATCAGGTATGAATTGCAATGCATTTCCGAAGTTGCGAGATAATTTAATGGCATCACCTCTCGGATGTTTATTTAGTTACAATATGTTTTACAGGCAATCAACCGTGTAACATCGGAACTTTGGGCCTCGTGTGTCCATCATACCAACAGACTGCAGGATGAAAACTTCAGGAGAGAGAGAAATTGCATGGGAGGATGTCCTGGAGCCCATCATTGTGCAGCTTGGGGAGAGCGACACCGAGGACGATGACAACGATGAAGAAGACGATTCTCATGCCCATTAAAATAATGTTTGTGTAACAATATAATAAATAATAAAATGCTTTATCAAGAATATAGTGGCAAAATTTACTTGTTTGATTAAGCTCGCATGGTACGTGTGTGATACGATAAAATATATTTCCATTCGTAAATTCCCTTTAAATGCCTGCCAAACGTTATGTGTGTTCTGGTGTAGAGTTGGCAACGTCTAGCTTGAGCTTTCTGCTAGGAGGCACTCCCCCTCCTAGCAGCAAAGAGATACGAGCAATCCTGAGTGTGGCCGAAATCTCACTCGCCAAGTCACTTGAAAACAGGCATAACTGATGAAATATCCTGATTGGGATACCTTTGTTCAACGGCGTCAGCAGAAAATTTTGCAGGGGGCAAAACACAAAAATGCCTATTACCCAGGGGCAGACTAAATTTTTTCCAACCTGGGAAAATTTAATTAACCGGCCCCTTACTGGCCTTAAATTGAATGTATTTTGCACTTGCATTCCCTCCTGTTTCTTTTTCCCAAGTCTCGGTAAAATGCTTGTGTAAACGCCTGGCCTTTTCACAAATCATTGCGGTGCTTAAGGGCACATTTTTCTGGGCCTGATCTTCTATCCATATATTAAGGGCCTTTTCCGTCTTCTCTACATTATGGTCACGAGGCATGTAAGACACTTTAGAACTTTTTGATGTTCCACATGCAACACTTGCCCTTATAGTGGCATCATTCTTCTTGATTGTTCGAATGGTTGATTCATTCACCCCTAAAACCCGCGCCACCGTTGCTGCACTCTCTCCTCGTGCAAGTCTATGAAGCACTTCTATTTTCTTCTCCAATGTCATAACCTTCCTTGCTCTTTTTACACATTCACTTGTAGCACTTTTTGAACATTTAGTGGCCATATTAATGGGTAAAATAAATATTTATTTATAACATGGTAATCTTCAAATTGTTACGAAAACAATTCAAAAACACTTTCGGGAAAAATTAAAGTCAAAAAACACAAAGTTCTCCAGAGAAAAAGCAAAATGTCCACTGAGCAACACAGTTCGATTGGTACTGACGGTGCGTCATTGAGAAAAAAAATTATTTTTTCTGAATTTCTTTATAACACTATGTGCTATTCATTCTTTGCTATTATATCTTTGAGGAGTTGATGTTGTGGAGCCATTAAAATACTCAAAGCAGGTTTATTATTCAACGGTAGCAGAAAACTTTTTCTCTGAAATATTGTGACACAATTACAGGAAGATATTATGTATGATGTATTTACATTATATAACGCTTCATTTATGTATTTGAATTAAATTTTCTTCTAAGTTGGATGTAGATGCTGAAGCTATAGCTAGAGATGACTGTTCGATGGCTACAGAAGCTGTAGTTTCTCCTCCTATTGTGTTTTCGTCTATATTATCACAAACAGTTACTTTCTTACTTTTAATAAATGACAAAATTGTTCCTTGTCTTTTCATTTTTATGTATGGCTAAAATTAAAAAAAAAGAAAATAGGAAATATTTTTATACAAATCTTAAAAATATACACTAAGTTCGCATTTTTGAACATTATTAAAATTACCGAACTCCAGAAAACACGCAGCAGAAAGTAACTTCAGTGGTTCCAGTATGTGAGGTGGACACACGTAGTAGTACAAATTACAGGCACAGAGGTTCCCCCCTTCCTCTAGTGAAGTAGTACTGAGTGTTCAACCAGATCCTTCAGCATTGCGCTCTAAGAACCTTACCTGAGTATTTATTGTTAACAATGATCAGGCTTGTATTTTCAGTCGTCCCTTGAGTGAGGGGAGATCCTACCCTTAGCCGAGGCGAGATTCAACCAATCGCTGAGGCGAGATTCTTCCAAACTAAACCTCGAGGGTCAACTGAAAAATCGGCGCCAACCCTCGAGGGATGATTTGTGACATATTGAGTGTTGAGGGTCCCTCAAGGGACGACTGAAAACACGGCCCTTAATCTTTTCTTCAATCTGAACCACAAATCTTGCATTCAAAACGAAAAGGGATTGAAGAAAGAGAAAATGTTGTGAGATAAGACCTCATGAGAAAACAGTGACTCATCCTACTCCGGACGTTCCTAGAGAAAGAGGTCAAGGTCAAGCTGGTACCCTAGAAACAAAGAGAAAGTTCGAGAAAGAGTCTAGAAACATCCAGGGAGATATAAATAGGGGGAGTTCCGAGACGGAGCATTCGGTTCGAGTCCTCGCTTGTATCATGACGATTAGGAAATAAAAGCATCGGAGTAACCGCAAGTTTAACCGGCTCACAAATTCCAGAAAAAATTAACAAACGGCTCACGCGAGCCGGACCAAGCCGGCTTCAGCTCATCACTCTATATATATATATATATATATAATTACGCGAGGCTTCATACTCATGCAGCTTCACTTACGTGCATAATATATAGGACTGTATTAGTTCAAAACCACTTTCAGCCTACCTTTTCAGCATTTATTGTCAAAATAATGGAGAGCCACGAACCTAACCCTCATTTTATATATATATATATATTCGCGGGGGTTACGTTCCCAACAACACCGCGAATTTGGAATCCACGAAAATAGAAGCAAAGACCTTATGAGAAAATGAGGGTTAGGTTCGTGGCTCTCCATTATTTTGACAATAAATGCTGAAAAGGTAGGCTGAAAGTGGTTTTGAACTAATACAGTCCTATATATTATGCACGTAAGTGAAGCTGCATGAGTATGAAGCCTCGCGTAATTATATCGGCGTATTTCTCGAGAACTGTTCGTCGTAAAGATATGCGGTAAACGGCGTTTTGTTTCTACTGGCTATGGGGTCCCTGGGAAAATATTTTTGTTTGCTTAAGTGTCCCGGGTTCGAATGCAGGAGACATTTTCCCATAAGTTTACACGGGATTTTCGATTTTTCAGAGTGCAAGGTTTTTTTCCTTCATTCATTCAAACACGTAACTATGGACCGATTTTCTTATTTTTTGCTTTATTCGATGGCTACAGCTCTATAATATCTTATTCTTGCGATGTTTACACGTTATACAGTCAAATTTTTCAGAAATACGCATTCTATTTCGAAATTTTTTGGATTTTTCATACTCATTCCGGGCGTTGCCATGGATACTCTCATTGTTGCCTCCGATTCATTTAAGGCCAATTAAACCTTCAAATAGATGAAAGAAAAGCATTATTGTTATCTTCTCTTCATTCTTAATCTAAATAAACGGTTGCATTGACGTCGCCTTTACAGTAGGTCCTGTAAGAATTTAAAAGCAGTAGCTGATAGACACTTGAAGGAAAGCAACTGTTTGTGAGTTCGTCTATAAGGGTGCAACGATAATCATTGAAACTAAGGTAAGGTAGAATTAAAAATTTTTCCCCTTTGAATATACCGAGATATGATCTAACGTAGGCTGAACTATTTAGATTATTTGCAAGCGTAGCTGCAGCGGGCTGCTAGCATGGCATTTAAATCTGCTGTAGCCGTACAGTAGGTTTAAAGAGATAAGTTTGCATAAAGCATGATTAGCAAAGAATATACCGAAAAAATATTTACTGAATCAAGTAAACGGCAAAAAAATGTATTAAATTTGGCGAGACCTAGAAAACGAACCCCACATCGAGCGTACACAGCCAGTGTGTTAAAAAACCTCGCGGATGGGGAAATTCATTTGTTTACTGTTTTTTCTCATCACTTCAAAGATGGCAGCAGTAGTCGAAAAAACCGCGAAACTGCGAATTTGGAAGCTGTGGATTTCGTGGTTCTACTATATATATATATAAATATATTAAAGAAAAGGAAAGGTAATAATGAAGGTGGCAACAAGGTGTTGGATGAAGTCCAGTGGACACTTACCTAGATTGGAGAGCCGCTGGGGGTGCTGAGGACGCACGAAAAACACAGCGATGGAGAGACATGCACTGCTTGAAGTGACACACTGGGAAGGATATGGGGGGGGGGCAATGAGAGGAGTTCGGGGATAGGAGGAGGCAGGGAGGGGGGACGGCCCATAGGGTTATCTGAGGTTGAGGTTTTGGTGTGTAGGGGATGGCAGCTTTCAAAATGAAGGTATTGAAGGCTATTGCTGGGTTTAATGTGGACGCCGGTGCGGATTTTTCCGTCTTGGATGGAGAGGTCGACGTCCAGAAAGGTGATGTTAGTGGTGGAAGTATTGTAGGTGAAGGAAAGCATGGGGTGAGAGGTGAGGCGTGAGAAAAAGGATTGGAGGGAGTCAGGTCCATTGCTCCAGATGAGAAAGATGTCAATGAATCTCAGCCACAATAGTCGTTTGAGAGGTGCATTGAGGAAATGAGTCTCCCATTCCCCTAGGTAGCAATTGGCATAAGAGGGTGCCATTCGAGTGTCCACTGCTGTAACCTTAATTTGGAGATAATGGTGCCTTCCGAAAGAGAAGTTGTTCTTTTTCAGCACCATTTCTGCCAAGTGCAATAGGAAATGGGAGGAGGGTCTTTTGTGGGGTCTTGTGTCAAGTAGTTTTCTGAGGGGAATATTTGTGTAGAGGGAGCAGACGTCAATGGTAGACGAAATGGTATTGGGTGGGACGGGAGAAGGGAGGTGCTTAAGGCATTGGAGGAAGTGGTTGGTATCTTGGATAAAGGATGGGAATAGACGGATGAGAGGCTGTAGGTGAGAATCCACGAATCCATGGGGGAGATGAAACTAGCAAGAATGGGGTGGCCAGGGATGTTAGATTTATGAATTTTAGGAAGAAGGTAGAAGGTGGGGGTATGGGGATTCTTGGGGATCATCAGGGCGATGGCAGAGTCGGTGAGGCCTTCCTGTTTTCCAGCTGAATGAAGATAGGAGGATAATTGGGAGGAGTGGAGGCTTGTGGGGTTGGAGGTGAGGGGGAGATAAAAGGTTTCGTCGGAGAGCTGGCGCTCAGCTTCTTCGGTGTATTGGGCACGATCCAACACAACCATGGTGGTGCACTTGTCTGCGAGGATGATGATAATAATTCTGTTAAGTTTGAGAGTTGAAATAGCATGTCTTTCACGTCTGGTAAGATTGTCTCTGTGGTCAAGAAGGTCGTGAAAGTTGGGCTGGGAGATTCTGTGAAGGAAATAATTAAGGTATTGTTCTACTGGGTGTTGTGAGGGAATGGCGGGTGGAATGTATTGGGAAGGTGGTTTGAAAATGGAGAAGGTCTGTGGGAGGCCGGGGGGGGAGGTTTGGGCAAGCAGAAGGCGAAGGGTCCCCTTTAGGGGGGTTGGTTTTTAGGTGGAGCATGGGGACAAAGGCCTGGACATCGGGGAGGAGACGGAAATGGTCGAATTTGGTGGTGGGACAGAAGGAGAGGCTGCAGGAAAGGAGTGCTGTCTCAGCAGGAGTGAGTTCCTGGGAGAAAAGGTTTGGTTTGGAAGAGGTGGAGGTGGTGGGGGGAGCAGAAAGGGAATTGGAGCGCTTCATATGTTTACAATTTGAGGTGGGGTGGGAAAATCCAAACCCAAAAGATCCACAAGGCAGGGCTTTTGGCCTATGAGTGGAGGGGGGGGGGGGGTGTTTGATGTCCTCACCAGATGGTAAAAATGGTAGGGGTAAACCAAGTTGGAGGTGCTGGACGCACATGAGGGAAAGCTTATGGAGTAGTCTACTATGGTTCAATGTGTATATATCACTGGCAGATATAACACAACGAAATATTTACCGTTTCCCTAGTACTCAAGTTCGATATCAAAATTTGTTAATTTGCGCTTTATCATTTAAAAAATAAGAAAAACTTACATACTCTTATGTTTACATCATTTACACTTTCGTAATAATCAGAAGAAATTTTATATTGTATTTCTGTTTGTGCATATTTAAAAAGATAAATTAGTTGGTAAAAAGTAAAAAATATCAATCTAAAGACACCACGGTCTACTTTTTTGTTAACAATCCATTGTCAAGTTTATATTGATAAATCTTATATCCATTCTCATATAAATAAATATTAAGTACGTATAATAGAAATTGAAAATAATTATCCATTTTACAACAGCGACATAAATATCAACCACAATTATAATTTTGATATAAATAGTTATTTAATAGGGCCAAATAGCATTTCACGCAATTTTATACGTACTTCGATAAATAATAATCATGACTTCCATCTCGATGCAATTGTGTTATATTCCTAACAATTGGGTTGTCATGGCAAGGAAAAATTTTATGCTCAAAAAAGGCTTAAATTTCCTGGTAAAAATCTTAATTTTAGACAAATTCAGCTCATAAATGAAACTTTAGTTTTTCCTCCGTTTCTGAGTTCAAGTCCTGTGTTCATACCGTGATTTTAAGTACTGCAATTTTGCGATTATAATACACATTTTTTTTTACAGAAAATTGTGAAAAGTTAGGGTGCATATTATATAACAAGCACATACAACTTTTTTAGTAAGGAAATAAATTATATTTTTGGACATATTTTTACCAATAAATCGTACATTTCAATGTATCTTGATAACATTCCTTTAAATATTGTTTTTCAAAATAAAAATAAGAATAATTATTTATTTACTTTTAGCTGTCCAAATCTTAATCTCTGAATTCATTATTGCTGTCCTCAAATAGTTCGTCGGCGATTTTGTGTTCTCTCTCATCATCTACGAAAATGGCATCGCCAAGAACGTCATCTTCATCCTCACTATCCACTTTGGCAAAATCATCATCCCATATGATACGTGATGTTGGATGATTAAATTGTTTGCCATTCTGAATCAAGGTGACGGACAGAAATGAAACCTTGACCAAGTTAGGATGTAAGGAAGAAATGTACCAAATTTGGTTGTTCTAGCTTTTATTGTTTAGGAGGAGTTCCATGAACAAACATACAAATATACATACAAACAAATTCTTTGAAATATATCATAGATTTTATAATTATACTGTTATTTTTATAAATATTTATTCATTTGTTATTCTGAGAAATTACTTTAAGATGTAAGATAGAATATGCGCAGTTTATCATGATTCAGATGCTTACATGGAGGAAAGTTGGGAAAGTGAAGTTGACGATGAGGAGAAAGTAAGTCTCAAGAACCAGGTTGTGTCAGCTTTGGGAGTGCGTAGTAGTCATGCCACCATAAATGAGTAAATGTTGTTGTATATGCACTTTTTTGCCAATATGTTTTTTTGATGTACTGTATATACTTGTGTATAGATCGATTGCAACCATATATTATCAGTTAACACAATATTTGCATTTTTACTTTCATCAGTCACCTACTGTTGAAGTTGATGGCATGTTGTTCCACTGATATTTGTTGGAAGAACTCAGCTTTAGCAATAATTTTTTGGTCTTCATTTTTTCAAATACCTCTTGGCAACTCTCTAAGTAATTCAATTGGATTATCATTACAGATTTTACAGTTTCATTGGTCATCGATGACTTTTCTGTTCCACAAAAATTGTTAATAAGCAAAAATGATCTCTCGATCCCAATGTTCGCACCTGGCAAAGAGAGGACAAATTCTCACATTCTCTGCAAGTTTGAAATAATAATGTTCTTACCAGAGCTGCAAACCACTTCAAAATATGGGAGTGGTTCAGTTCGTGATTCGGTTCTAAAGTTTTCGAAGTGGTTTGGTTCATGGGAAGGTTCAGATGAGAATTTTACCAAGTGGTTCGGTTCAGTTTGCGGTTCGGTTCAACTAAATTAATCATTTGAAATACTATTCCGAAATAATTTATCCAATATAAACATTACACATTCAATATCAATCTGTAAGTAAATCAATCAGCAGTCATTATTATTTTAAATGAAAGAAGAATTTATTTAAAGAAAGGAAAAATTTATATTTTAAATATATTACAATACCATCATCATCTTCATTTATTTATATTTTAAAAATGGTATTTTTGATCCTAACATGATTTTTATGGTCATTGTTGTTTACATATCAATTAAAAATTCTCTGAATGTATTCACTTCATATTCATTTACCAACATACACAATCATACATAATCAGAAAGAAAATGTGCCTCTAGCTTAAACCGCTTTTGAGATTATCCCTGGATGGACGGACAAACCGAAAACATAAAAGTTTTAAAGAAATCATTAAAAATCAAAGAAAAATAGTTCCTCAGGCATTCTATTTCTTTTTCTTATCTGTAATACAATTTATTTAGAGGAAAAAAGATTTATAACAAGGGCCTTACTGTCCGTCTCCCAATATTTAACCTCATTCATTCTACCACCTGCACTTGCCTTTATTTTCCTTATTCCCACACACATACCCATTGCCGCATTGATAATTTCTGCCCTCCTCTCTCTGAGGTTCACCCTCTCTCCATCTTCCACAAGGCCTTTCTTTTTAGTCCTTTCCCCAAACCCTCCTGAGATAGTCTCCAGCCTTTCCTTTCCCCTCCCCCTTTATCCCTTTACAACCTACCCCCCACAGTAACCCTCTCACTGAGATAAGTTCCTCCTTTCCCTCCCCTCCATTCCATTCCCTCTTACAAACTACCCAACCTCCCCCCTCTCTACCCATTTCTCTGTACATATATACTTTCTATTCTCACCATATCTGCACCTAACGATAGCAATGTAACATCGAAACCCGGGTCGTAAGAGAAATAAAAACAATGGAAGTTTCAAACCGTTATTCCTTTGGTTCATATATAACAAAATAAAAAATGTTCGCTATATTTATCAAGGGTCTAGGAAAATTCTTTTCCGTAAGCCCTTATTAAGATTTTCTTGATTGAATGATAGATTTAATTATTGAATGAGACAGTTTCTTGCTTTCCAATGGCGATGATGCACGGCGTCTCATCCAACTTTCAATAATAAATTTATGTAAATAAAATATTTTAATTAGTTAATTAGTCAAATAATATGGAATAAAATATTACTCCAAATGAATTTATGATATGTAAAACTTTAATAAATTCGATGATTAATTCTTATTATTACATAATAAATTCAAAAAGACACTTTTAGCTCGATTCCAAACATATTACATATTCCTAATTTTTTTCTTTTGCCACATTAGAAAAGTAATCAAAAAATCAACATGATAGTAAAATTATGTTACAAGAATAATTTAAAATTAATCGACAGTTCAGGGCAGATTATTCAACATACGAAGTGAGGACACTTGTGGTTCAAAACAAAGGATTATAAAATGTAGAGTGACCCTCTATAAATAACACTAACATGTTAATTTATTTTATTTGTTTCTTGAATAAAGTTTATTAAAATATTATTAAAAATACACACTTTAGATAATTCAAGGATTTCTGAGGGAAATGGATGCCTATGACCCAAGGGATCCGCAGAAGTCCTCGCCTGTTTTTGCTGGAATATAAACCACCAAGTAATGGAAATACCTATCATAGAAGAACACCACACGAGAGTTGAAAAAGGAATGATGTCGTTGAAAGCTCAAGCCGTTGAGAGCAGCAATTTGAATTTTTCCGAAGAAAAAGATATGAGGAGAGTTAATTGTGTTCTAAGAAGGACAGAGCAGGGCATATACAATGCTGAAGGGGATGATGGTGATGGTAAGGGCATGGATTTTTCTCTCGGGACGAAAGCAGATTATGGCTATTTCTAGGTCATTCTAAAATGACCATTTTGCCTGCGTTCAGATAAAGATCTTTCTATATTCTGTTGGTCGGTTTCTGCCTACAGTGGTTGACCCAGATGTTGTCGCAGTTGGTGTCCCCATAACCCTCACCATAAATGTCGTCTGTGGATAACAATAGTAGCAGAGAGGAAAGAGAAAGGCACTCTTTCCTTTGAAGCAAACCCGCTGGTTTTTCCAATGGACATTCCTGGTCTTTTTGTTGGTCCGTAGTTTGTGGATTGAGATCGAACCGAAACTGAACCACTTTTGGAAAAAATTACGGTTAGGTTTTCGGTTCATTGAAAAATTAATCAGTGGTTTCGGTTTGTTTCGCGGTTCAGCAAAATGACTGTGGTTCGGTTCCGTTCAGCAGTTCGGTTTGCAGCTCTGGTTCTCAAGATGAAAATCTTTGAGTACATTCATCCATCTCTGATCTGTAAATACTTTCTCCTTGTCCCATTCGACTAGCAAGTTCTCATTAAGATATGAATTAAGAACACAAAGCTCATTAAAACGATGATCAAACGACAAAGTGGGAAGAGTACATTCGAAAAGATTCCTTGTCTTCTCCATTCAGGTTTTGTTTTCAACTGAATCCAGGATAATTGTTACAGACTATCAAGATTTGCCTTCCAAAGGTCTAGATATCACAGACAATTAACATAGAACTCCCCCGTTATCTTCTATACCAGATCCAAATTGCTATGAATACGATCATTAGCAATTTCCTTCTGCAATTCTTTTACTTTGAGCAGCATAAACGTTTTTCTCTCTTCGAAATTCTGATACAAGTGTAAATATTCACATGCAACTTCCGGTGCTGATACATTCTGTCCCTCCATTTTGGAAATAGCATCATGGAAAATATTGGCAACATTGTGCAAGAACCAGAACCAAAGTTCTGACTTTGGATCTTCGAAAAATTTCTTACGAAAAATGGGGGCATTTTCAACTGATAAAAAATAAGCTCATTGCAGTTTAAACATTATTAGTATTCTATCAAGAGCAGGCATCAGCCTCAGAAATCTTATGTTAGAATACAACAAAATTTGTCCGTAATGTACTTCGACAAAATCACAAACCAATTTCAGTATCTCCATTCGTACTGTATAAATATGAAAAAATTTGAATATTTGTACAATAACAACTTCCACATCAACTCGAAGAATGTCAGACGTGTTATTTATAGCTGTGATGGCAAACGAAAAAAATATGTTTTGTTACATTTTCCATTACACTAAAATCTAAATTTTGTTTTTCATTACATTTAATGTATAACGAAAAATTTTAGGACACATTAATGAAATTGAGCTAATTGCCTTTTTAAATATATACATAAACGTTTTTTATATTATGTATGTTTGCAACCTACATAAGGATTTATACAAACAGAAATTAAACTGCAGATCAGTAGTTTAAAAAATATATTTCTGATGGAGAAACATATCACCTGCAACATTAATGACAACAGAAAACAGTCCTTAGGAAGTGATATTTGACAAAAACTGAGAAATGACATGAGTAAACCTCCCATATCCGATTTGCCATATGACTGGCCTAGTTTAAGCATCAAGGGTCAAAAGAAATTAAAACATTTATAATTATAGGTTACATCATCAACTGTGCACATTGAACGACCTACATGCCAAATTTCAGCTTCCCATCTCATCTGCATCAGCCTTAGTTTTCGAGGAGGAATGACGTCACCGTATATCTCCTTAACAATGCGTTTCACAAAAAAGAATTTTACACAAAAGTAGTAGAACATGCAATTTTTAATGATTTGACAATGATAAACATTTACGTTATATCAACCAAACAGCAAAATTTCAAAAAACTGATATATCAAAAAAATAATCTTCTACTTCCATTAAACCGTTTTCAGCCAAAAACTAATCATCTCTTTACATTTTAATAATAATTCCAAATATAAAATTTCATTGATTGTATCATATTTCCAATATAAACACTGACAATGATGGTGTTAAACTTGGTATATTTAAAAAAATATAAAAGTTATAATAAAAGAATTCTACAGGACATTTTGATGCTAGAAACATGACATGAAAATACATTGGTTGTAGCCATGACCTATATTATCAAAATATTCAGAAAATATTTACCTTAAACTGATGGGGTGGAATTTTTTTTATTTGCTAAGCAAGCAACTTCAAATTTATATTTTCTTCTTTTTCACATGGTTAGATATTTAATGGAATAAGATACTAATTTAAGGTATCGATTTTAATAAAAATTGTGTATGTCGTTTACAATCTCATTTTAAGGACTAATATTATGAAATAAGTTTTAATTAAAAAATAATAGTAGCAACGAAGTAATTATTTGGTGGATTGATTTAGTCTTAGTTGCTGCCCACGCCTGTGTGCAAATCCGTGAAAATATCGAAATAATGGTTTTTGTTTTTCCGCTTTTCGTTGTTTTTCGTGACAGCAATTTTTGACCTTTTGTTAACGTTGTTCATTACGTTAATCAAAAATAATTTTATTACTCCGTTATTTAGTTACGTTACATGTAACATTTTCCATCACTGATTTATACAATTGTTGCAAATGTATGCCATGCAACCGATCCCCACAAATGTTCTGTTATAGCTATCCGACAATTTCTGGAAAAGATTCTTAGAACCTGTAAGTTTTGCACCTCCAAAGTTAGTATTAGTATTATCAGCAGACATGCCAACAATCTTATCAACAAGTCTGCTGCGGTTCAGAACAGAGAAAAGAGTACCATCAATTGTCACTTGTCTAACCTTGCAGGATGTCAAGTTCAAGAACTTTCACATTAACTCCAGTATTTTCATTAAAATATCTTACTAGGACAGGAACAAGTTTTTGATCTTTGTGGTTAGATGAGTATCTATATCATAACGGTGAAACACAAAGTATGAGCCAATTCCTGATTAGCTTCTGGAGCAAGAATGTTTCTCACAATTGCTTCGCTTTTTGTTCATGCTCTTGAAAACTTAGCTTCAAACAATATGGAAATTAGCTTAGAGGTGCAATCTAAAGATATGAAACTGTGATTGAGTTTTACAGTGTGATATGCAATTACCACCTCCTTTGCCACAATCATCATTTTGACTGAACAATTTGGTATGAAAAATGTCTTCATTGAAGTCCTGGAAGCTACAGAGTTGACATCAAACTGATGTTTCTTTGATTGAATATATAATTTGATGTCATATTTGCCACGGTGGGCAACGTTTATCTCACCACTGCATTGGGTGCAAAATATTATGTGTTGGTTGGGTTGAGGGGTTAAGCGTATTGAAAGTTTCAGCTATAAATTGAATTTGGAAGTGTTCTAAAATATCGTGACAGATAGAAACTAATACTACTATATCCTGACACACAGATAGACAGATCTCTTGTTATAATAAGAAGATTGACTCACTTTATGTAATAAGGCACTTTACTGGGTGTAGTTGCTCTTTCCCATGGGTGTTCAACAGAGGCTGAGAGGAAGGCATGGCTAGGTGCACCACCACCTTCTTTGCCAAAGTCTGTCAACTGACGATAGCGATCATCTACAGACACCTGGAGCGCTTTCCACCTGTTAAAACAATAGTAACCCAATTATATAGCAATGAAAAGAAAACAAAAGAGTTTTGTAAAGTGATATATTTACAAACCTAGTGTTCTGTTCCTCTAGTCGAGCCATATTACTCTGAGATAATGAAATGTTGGCAGCAGTGAAAGAATTTGCCTGGTCATTCACTTCCTCTATGCTATGTTGAATGGGTCCGAGTCGATCACTGAACTTCTGTAACACAATAAAATATGGAATAAAACCAAATAACAAAGCATACATGATGCAGAATTGATATTGAACACGTGATGGAAAAAAATTATGCTCTATATATAAGGTGACCATATGTACAAGTTTGGCCGGGACAGTACCGGTTTTGGAGTACCTGGTGTCCCGAAAGACTAAACCAAAATACTCATTTGTACCGGTTTTGGGATTTATGCTCCCAAGGTTTCGATGATACTATCGATCCACACAAGCGAAAATAGGGAATAGATTTGATAAAGACCGATGGAACGAAGTAACTATACATAGCGACATTAAAGCACTCTATCTTCTATACATATATAATTAGCCGAAGTAGGGGCGGTAGATGATCTGGGAGCTTTGCTGCGCGTACTTACGGCATATTGCAGAGAGAGTGGTGGAACTGCACGCATGGGGAGAGACCGGGATTCCCAATCGTTTGTTCCCGGCGAATTGTGGTAGGAGTGGTAACGAAAAGACTGAGAATTGATGTATAATACCACAGTGTACTACAATGTAGCTAACTGGCCTGTAACAATCTCGAAGTTTTGACTCCGCCATTCTTCATTTGCCATTACATTTTTTGTTCTGTTTACTCTGTGGAATTTCCACGTGTTCCACTAGTTTGAAGTAAATGAGATGTGAGAATGTGTATATAGTTTGAAGTCGTTCCATGAGGTAAGAAGTTGTTAACAACAATTTAAAATAATTTTTGCCAGGTTCTATTTAACCTATTCTGTGTTAAATTACTTTTCTCAGCATCGATCAAATGTTGGCAACCCTAAAGACAATAAGAAGAAAGTAACGCCAGGGGAAATTTTGCAATTGCAACAAATTGTGCATTTTCCAGACTGAAATGAAGACTGGATTCCCCTCTCCACCCCACCACCGAATCATATTCAACAGTAAGGCTTGGATTTATCAGAGAAATAATGTAAAGAAACACTTTCTGTTTCTTGTGGTCTGCTTTCATGGTGTTTAAACCCCACAGTCTGTTATGGAAGAAACTCAGCCTTGTTAGCTTATTTAGTAAGGTTAGCAATAAAAAAAGAAAAATAATCCTAAATCATCATGACCCCTCGTAGGAAATTTTTTGAAGATGCTACATCTGAATTATGGTTACACTTGTTATTAATTCAATTGAAATTATTTAATGACACTGTCTTAAAAATTGAAGAGAAGAATATTTCATTAATGGAAATAGCCACTGCCCTGGCTAACTTGAGAAATCAGATGATAGTAAGAAGAGAAGCCAAGTTTGTTGGAATGAAGGTGTCAATGATGGTTGAATCACTCAAAGACGAAGGTGAATTAATGCCTGAGACATTCTATAAGACAGTCGATACTTTCTTCCAGACTGCATTGAATTATTTACGAGAATGGACTAGAAACTTTAAATTTGTTTCCATCTTTGAATATACAAACTCTCACTTGATCGGAGAGAGGTAATTCGATGGTAAATTGCCTATACTCCAGGGGCAAACAGAGTTTGTCCCTGTTGAGCTGATCGGAAATCTGGTCACCTTATCTATATATTATTTTATGATGAAAATGATATTGAACATTGATGGAAAATATTATGGACTTTACATAATTCTATGATGACAATGAATGTTTTGGACCTCCAAACCTATGATCAAGCAAGCAGTTACAATACATTTAATGGATTAAAAAAAAGTCAATTCTGCACCAGTATTTAAGTATAGATAAAACAAAAAATCTATAATTAATAATAATGTTTGGTGACTACGGTAAAAACAATCTACTAAAAAGAATAAACTCTAAAGCCATGATATACAGTTGTCTCTCTTGTGCTGATGAAGGGACCATTCCAAAAGCTCCAACAACGTCTACAAATGTGTCTCTCCAACGCCCCTGCGGCTCTCCTTCCGGTAAGTGCTCACTTGGTTTCCTTCAATACCCCTAAAAAAAAAAAATATATATATATATATATATATATATATAAATGATTAAAGGAAAGGCAATAATAAAGGTGGCAACAAGGTGTTGGAGGGAGCCCAGTGGACACTTACCTAAATTGGAGAGCCGCTGGGGGTGCGGAAGACACATGAAAAACACAAAAAAACAAAAACAACACAAATTTGGAGCTTTTGGGCTGATGCCCTTCTTCAGCAATGGAGAGACGCACAATATAACTGAAGATCAAATTTCTGTGATTAGAACTTTTATATAATTTATAAAAACTGTACGATTATTACTTCAAGATATGGTATTAGAATCAATTAATTGTCAATTACTTGCAACTGCTCCAACATTTCCGTGGCCTCTGCTGCATCTGCTGGATTTTGCCATTCAGCCCTCATGGATTCTGCAGCAGACAACCTGCTGCTCAGATCATCGAGGTTCTTTTGCAGGACACGCATCCTCTGCAAGAATATGTAATCGATCAAATGTTTCTTAAAGGAACATAATAGACGCAGACGACCCTATCATCTTTGGGATCGCAGAAAGAGATAGAGAGGGCGTGGCAATGTTTCATTTGGCTCGAGCATCGCGTCTTCGCAAGTCACTCCAATCTCACGTCAGCACCGCGCACTCGGAATCTTAACAAAAGGAAAGCGGGGCTAAGCTAGGAGAGCGAAAGGAATCATGCGAATCATCTCTCTACGCGGAGGAACAGGATATCCTCGTCTCCACATCACGCTAACCCACGCGCGCACATACACACCGCAGGCCCACGGCCCTTAAGGCGGCGCAGTTACTCATTCTAACGGTCACTCGACGCGCACGCCACCACCACCGGCCCAAAACAATCGCACTCCATTAATAAACGCCCCCACTGACGTCCTCCCGCTGCTGCCCCCGACTAAACCCCTCCCCCCTTCTCTTTCCCCCCTTTATCGCCATCCCTCCCCCGAGCAAATTCCGACTCGCCGTTTAAACGAACTCGCGCGCGTCCGCAACATCCTAACGCAGAAGTAAAGATAATAAAAAGGAATTACTCCGGTCGGCTCTGTATGACGCACGTTTGGAAGAAACATTGATTCTTCACCGAATAGAAAATATCGGCAAAGCGGATAAACTCGACAATTTATTATAAAAAGAGATAATTCTACGGCATACGCCATCGAGAACTCGAAAATGCCATTTCGAGGGTCGTTTAACTCTAAAAGAATACCAAACCGATGTCATCGATGAAAATTATCGGAATACCTTTTCGATTCAGCAGCACTCCGAAGTGCCATCGTGTATGTACGCGTCGACAATCCGCAGCAGTGTTACCACTGGTAAATCGGAAAGAAGGAGAGGGAATAAGGCGTCAGCACGTCCTTGCATCTCAGAGGTTTGCGTCACCCTTCTTCTCTCGCTCCTCTATTTTCGGACGGTCGTCTGCTGCCGCGTAGCGCGCGCGCAAGAGAGTGAAAGGGGGTGCAGGGGCAACGGACTATCTCGAGAGCGGAACGACGCTCCCCCTTCTCGGAGCACGTGGAAAAGCGAGCGATATGGTCCGTGGAAGGCGTGCGAAGATGAATGAGAGAGAGCTCACCGCCAGGGCATCGTCCAACTTTCTCTGCCAGTGGTCGGACCGCTGGATGAGGTCGTTCCACTTCTCCGACAGCTTCCCGACCTCCCTGCGTATGCTTCTGGTCAGCTCCCTGGCCTGCTCCTCGGCGCTGCGGTAGCCTCTGGAGTCGCCGTCCAGATGGGGGTCGCCCGTGATGCGACCTGTGGGCACGGAACAGATTCGGGTGAGAAGCTGCTCTCGAGGTGAGAGAGGGAGAGGCGCGCGTTATTTAAACAGCGTACAGGAAATCCAAGGTGGTGACGAATTTTAGTTATTGTAATTCTGTACTTGTATTAATCTTTGTAAAACATAGTATGTAACGCAAGACATAGAGGTTAGACTTGCGGAATAGGCTGCCGAAAAGACTTCCAGTTGGTTGGTTTACCATATTAAAATGTAAAAAGAGTACCTTAATCGAACAAATAGAAAAGGCAGGTGAGCTCGCATCCTTTGTAGGAGATGTGTTTCCGGCCAGCGGGTGACAAAAATCAAAGATTCGAGCCATATGAACTAGAGACTTGAAATTTGGCACGATTATAGGAATTTCGTCACAACTGGCTGTTTTACCAAATTCCTGCCTCATACGAGGATTCAAATTATTAGACGCTTCTAAATGAGCTATAGACTGAAATTTGACATCATTATATGAACTTGAACAAATATGATTCGGAAAAATTCGAAATTGTAAAAATGCTGAAATTTAACCCCTCAACGCCGAGAGACGTGTCCTTCACGTCCAACAAGAACTTCGTATGTCGCCGAGCGACGTGTCCTGCACGTCCGAGATAGTGCTTGCTTTCTTTACTGTTTAACTCATTTAATACATCATACATCTATAAAAACATAATATATTTTGAAAGAGGAAATTTTGGGCTTTCCTGTAATGCATGTAAAATATTTTTACTATTGTTTCTATATTTATAATCTAAGTCAAAGTTTGTGATGAAATTTTCATTTTTGCGCAGAAAATACGGAGCGTCACCACCTTTTATTGTCTACTGACGCAAGGGATATTCGTAAATCTTAATAACCTTTATATATTTTGAAATAGGAAGCTTTGACCTTTCTATCAATGCATATCTTGTAATTTTAATATACAGTAAAACTCGTTTATAACGATCACGCCTAAAACGAAATCTCGGCTATAACGAAGAAATGTCTCGGTCCCTTGAACTTCTCCATAAAGGCATTGGTTAAATTTCTCGGATATAACGAACACGCATTTTACGAATTCTCGGCTGTAACGAACAAATGTTTGGTCCCGTGGCAAAAAATGCCCCATATATAACGAATTTTGGCGGGCAGAGCGATAGTTTCCGCCCGTTTACCGCGCACTTGTTCGTAGAGGCCCCTTCCTCCATCTACCCCTTCCATACGAATTTTCACGCTCCCTTTGTTTTGAAATTGATATTAAAAATGTGAAATGTTTATGTAAATTAATGATCATAATAATAATATTAATTGACCATTTAAAAAATCGTATGTAATAGCATTCGAACATTTTACATGCCGCGAAGTTGATAAACATCTCTTTGCATATGTAAGTACGGCATTGAAGTCAACCCACTGCAAATACAGTAAAATCTGTGTTATCCGGCTATCTTGGGGATTGTGGAAAGCCGATTAGGAGAAATATCCGGTTAGGGGAGCGATTTTCGATTTTGACATCGCAAATTTAGCAATAACCAAACAAATTGGGCTTAGGTTCACTATCGTACTCCCCAAACATAACTATGCATGGGGTTTGCATTTTCCATTTTCCATTTTAATTCTTCCACACGTAGTTAGATATAGACATTATTTACCCATTCTTATTTAATACGTTTCTACGCTTACATGCAGAACAAAAAGACTATTGAAAAGTTTAGGGCGTCCGGGAAGTTTGGGGATTACGGCACTGAACCTGTTCCCAAAATTGAATTTATTGGATTATATCTTTCTTATTTATCTTTCTTATTTATCTTTATTTACTCTATTAGAGAAGGACGAAATTATTTAATTCTTCTGAACATTTCTGTGAAAACCAGTCATATAATATTTTATCCAGTTCCTCCATTTGTGGCTTATGAGGTGTATGATGTTTATTAACTGATTTACTCCTCTCGGAAGGTGAAAAAAATTTCATTAATTTAGCCTTATGAGCCTTGATATCGTAGAGCGTGGAAGATCCGATGTTGAATTCTTTTGCTATGGCTGCTCTATTTTTTCCTTTTTCATTTCGTTTGATCAGCTCCAGCTTTTGTGTTAGCGTTAAACCAACCTTTTCTCTCCTGTTCCTTGCTTTTAGGTATTTATTTTGATGCCATATTCAATGGATGGGTAATTTTTTAAATAATAAAAAGCGATAAAACTGGAAATTGTAGAAGTACACCAAAACATCTAGACAATGCAAATGGCTTAAGTAACCAAAAACGCCATGCTTACTCGGCAGCCACAGAAGTATACGGAGTAAATACGTAATATATACATCTTATATTTTAAGAAATTTTAAAGTGGAAGTTGTGGTATTACACATATACTATTCACACAAAAATTCATAGAAAAAGAAATACAAAATGAATTGTATTTGTGTAATCGCCGGTATCTAAGGGTGGCCGGTTCTAAATAGCCGGATAGCACAGCTTTTACTGTATGCGTATACGTGTTATATGGGATGTATAGGCCAAAAACCATGTTTCTCGTATATAACGTTGTCACGCTTAAAACGAAGCAATGAATCGGTCCTCTCAAATACGTATTAAACGAGTTTTACTGTAGTTTTTATAATCTACGTGAAAGTTTGCGGTGAAATTTTCGTTTTTACCCCGAAAATTCGCAAATTACGCATGGGAGATTCGTCAATCTGATTAAGATATATGTATTTTGATAAAGGAAGCATTGGCATTTTCAGTAATGCATGAATTGTAATTTTACTATTGTCCTAAAATTTTATAATCAACGTGAAAGTTTGCGGTGATATTTTCGTTTCTGCGCTGAAAAGTTGGAGCGCAACCATATACATTTGTCTAAATACGCAAGGCATATTCGTCCATCTGAATAAGCTATACGTGCTTTGATAGAGGAAGCTTTGTCCTTTTTAGTAATGGATGAATTGTAATTTTACTATTGTTCTAACATTTTATAATCAACGTGAAAGTTTGCGATGAAATTCTCATTTTCCCACGAAATTACGATTCCTCTTTTCACTTTCTCGAAGAAGAAATATAATCTTTTCCCTTGTATCTTTGTGGAGCCTTGTGAGAAAAGTGTTCGTCTACTTGAGTTATGAAAGAAATATGTCTCCTATATACTAAATACACACTTCCTACTTGAGATGCTTCTAAAAATCGCTTTTCAATTCACTAAGAATGCTTTCCTCTTCGGCGTTCCTTCAACGACTGGCTTGTTCCGCTATTTGTATTGTTTGCAGTGTTTACCTAATAAGTCCTTCCGTCCTTCAGAAACACGAAACGGCGCGTTAAAATGAAAGGCTAACACAAAACCGTAACATGACTGATATTTTAGTGAATCAATAAGTAGGTTTTATCAATATTTAACATTAGGGAAAACTAAATAAAACAGCGCATTAAAATCAATGTTTGACATAAATATACATTTTTTATTGATTACAATAATAATAAATGCAATTTATGGACAATCTATAATAATAATAATAATAATACACAGTTTTTTGTCTTTCGTATTCCACGGACCTAGGCAGTTTCGATTTCTCAAGTTGACCCATATAGACCCATATAGTGCGTGTAGACGAGCAAACGGTCACGCTCGGATATGATTCGCGGTATCTTTTCAAAGACTTCGCTTACAAGAGATATGTTTAATATGCTATAATGTAAATTTCATACTGAATCCAATTGCGCATGTGTACATTTTCTAAAACAATCGGGAAAGGACTTGTGAGCTAATATGTAACTTTTAAAAGTTTTCCGCATTCTGTGTCTAAAATCTCATGATAAATACAACTCCATATCTCCGCTTCTAATAAACGAAATGTAACCAATTTTTCTATTTGACTTATGTAATGATTAAGAATGATGACTGCGTAACTAAAACGTTTATATTATTAATGAAACGCCTTTAAAAAAATCATGAATACAACAGTTAAAAATCTCCAGTCAAGACATGGAAAAGTTGAAATGCGACAAACGTTTTACCTAATTGGTTTAGATAGCTACATTCAGCGAATGATGTTTAGTAATGCTTAAATGTTTCTTTGAATAAGATTTCATAGTTCACGCTATGCTGAAAGTTATATAAACCGCGACGCGCACCGTAACATTGAGCGATTACTGTTCATTCGCTTCTATGTAGTAATGTTTGTGTGTGACGCATTATATTTTAAATGATACTGATTAAAAACTTCATCTTTTATGTAACTACATCAAAAATGTCATCAAAAAACTTTGAAAACATCAAAAGTGATGATTTTTTAAAGTTTTACGCAACTTTTCGTGTTTCTTCAAAAAAGTAGAGCCGCTGGGCTGTTGGAGAGAGACATTTGTTGTGTCTGTCTTGTGCTGACGAAGGGATCATCCCGAAAGCTCTAACCTCTACAAATGTGTCTCTCCAACACCCCAGCGGCTCTCCTTTCGGTAAGTGTTCACTGGGTTTCTTTCAACACCTAGTTGCCCTAAAAAAAAAAAAAAAAATATATATATATATATTAGTGTTCCACACTACACTGCTAGAGAGTGAAGGTTACTTTAAGCGTATTTTTAATGGTGTATTAATAAACGAGAGTGCCGCTCCTAACGGACGGGCCGGAAGAACGACCCGTAAGTTCGACTGGTGAACAAGTTTGGCATCATCGGCGGAGAAGCGGGAAGAGGGGAAGAACGGTCGGACGGGCGATGTAGGGGAAGTGAGAGAATAAAAGGGGCTCGCCGAGACTGTTCAGTGCTCTTGTTTTTGGGTACATGTATTTGGGGGGCTTACTCTATGATACTTGTATTTGGAACTTGTATTGGGATTTGTATTTGGGGACTTGTATTGGGACATGTATTTGGGACTTGTATTCAGGGACTTGTATTTGGGCGACTTCTGACAGGTGATTTTCTGACCCGAGAGCCAAGGAGAAACCAGTCACGAATTTCTCAAGGAGCAGACATCCGTAAGAACAAGTCACCAAGCATCCGACAGACGATTCCGACATCAGGCATTCGAAGGGTCATCGGACGTGTCGGACGGGAAGTAGGAGGTTCGCGCTTCCCGAATTGCGAGGATCGAAGATGGGCGTCTCCTGGGTCTTACGAGAGCCGATATTATTATATATGTAACTTACACGTGTTAAGAAAAACGTATTTGTAATTTGGAGTAAGAGATTCTGTAAATCAGATTGTTGTTTATATTACGAATTTTGTATTTCTTGTATTATAATGTGTCTTGGGATTATATATTTTCCTTAGCACTGACGCCCAAACGTTTTTCTTGTAGTTTATTATAAGCATGCAATAGGATAACCCTGTGAGGTGCGCTGTCCTTGCCTGCGTGAGGGCGCGTAGAAAAAGGGGCATCACAATATATATATATATATATATATATATATATATATATATATATATATATATATATATATATATATATCAGAGCTGCAAGCCAATTCAAAATTTGGAGTGGTTCAGTTCTAAAGTTTTGGAAGTGGTTCGGTTCATGGTTCGGTTCAGACGAGAATTTTGACAAGTGGTTCGGTTCGGTTTGCGGTTCGGTTCAACTAAATTAATCATTTGAAATACTATTCAGAAATAATTTATCCAATATAAACATTACACATTCAGTATCAATCTGTAAGTAAATCAGTCAGCAGTCATTATTATTTTAAACTAGCTGAAACGCCCGGCTTCGCTCGGGAAAGAGTTTTCTTTTAAGTAGCAAACGCTTTTTATTGCTCGGGAAAACGTTCGCCGTTCCTTAATTATGCAAGTGATGCTTGCATTTACATTTACTATTTTATGTATTGTATTGGAAAGTTTTTACCATTAATACTATAGTTACGCATTAACGTCTTACTTAATATTCACATGGATAGATGCACCGAAGCCTTTAAAGCAGCAATAAAATTATGTGGATTATGTCAATAATATTATTATTATAAAACGGGCAGAGATAAACAAAAACCGATTACGAATTATTCCTGGGAGCCCTCCACAATCGTGCGAAATTTGATTCAAATCAATAATAGTAGGACTTGGGAAAATACACATCCCTGCCGTCCAATTACGGATAAGGAAGTAGTTGTTTCCCACCTTTCTCACTGTGTATAAGATGTAGAGTTACCTGTTCTTTGAGAACACGAATTTTATGAGAACAGTTATTTTATTGAACAGTTTAGGCATCAGAACAGTTCGAAAAGAACTGTCCCGTTCTTTCTGACCCATCTCTAGATGGCAATGCATTAGCATACAAAGTTATTTTCCTTTTTGTACAATTAATATAAAACATTTGGATTAAGAAGTAGCGTACGACCTTCCTATTTGTGAAGAAGGTATTTGTTGAAATTTGATTATTCTAGCTTTGACTGTGTGGAAATGTATAGATGCACATAAAAACAAACTTTCATAAATATATAGGAGATTGATCTTATACTTGTATTGAAAGTGACAAATATCAAATCAGAACTTCCTAAGTTAATTTACTCGAGAGTTATCATCGAAAAACCAAATCGACGCCCCTCCAAACCCACAATAAAATTTTTTTTGAGATACAACACATCTACTAAAATATATTTTGAAGAGTGTGTTTGTTGGTTTGTTCATGGAACTCCTCCTAAACGATAAAAGATAGAATAACCAAAATTTGTACCACTGTTCCTTACATCCTAACGTAGTGAATGGTCAAGGTTTTTATCTCTGTTCGTTACTTTGATTCGAAATGGCGAACGATTTAATTATCGAACGTCACGTATTTTGCCGCGTCCTGCAACTGAAATACAGGGGTGAGTGTAGACTTCTTTAAATGTGCACTTTGAAATTACTTAAAATCACGGTACAAACTTGAGACTTAGATACTTCTTTGCGGGAAAGAACAAATTATATTTTTTTAAAGACAGATTCCAAATTCTGGTCGAATTCGCGTAGAAATGCGGTTAGAATCAATAAAATACATGATTTAATCAGTTTTATTACAATACCAATTATAAGCTACCATGACAACTTCCATTGTCGCCGAAATTGATATTCCAATGCATTTATATTGAGACTATATAGTCCCTTCTTACATTTAAGAGAGGGAGTGAGGGGGAGGGACCGAGGGGGAGGGAGCGATAGGGAGGGAGCGAGGGGAGAGAGGGAAAGCGAGTGAGGGGAGGGAGAGAAGGGAGGGAGGGGGAGAAGGGAAGGAGAGGGCGGAAGGGAGTGGGAGGGAGTTTATACGTAATTTTCGATTTTTCACAGTGCAAGATTTTCTTCCTTCATTCATCTAATTAAAAAAATGCGGAGCGGTTTTCTTCATTTTTGCTTTATTCGACGGTTATAACTGTGTACTATCTCATTCTTGCGATGCTTACATGTTACACGGTCGAAGTTTTAGATTCACTAAATCCGTTGAAATTCAACGGGCACTCCAGCTAGTAGCCTATATTTTACGATGGACCACTCTAAAGATACGCTGCAAGTTTCATAAAAATTCGAACAGCCATTTTTGCGTGATGCGGTAACAAACAAACAGACAGACTTTTTTCTAAAATATTTTTCCTAAAATATTTACCCAAATTGTTTTCCTAAAATATTTCTTATTTATACTTCTTCGATGTAAACAACCGTTAGCTTGAAATCAGCGATTACTCTTATGGGTGCCCCCCCAACACCCCCCCACGGAGATAAAATTCGTCTTATTTCGATCATTATACAGAAATTTTTCTTGAGGTATTGTTACATTCGTGTGTTGATCAAACTGGATATCAGGCGCGAAGTTTTTATAAGAGCGACGTGATCTTTCAGCTGCTTTTGTATTGTATACGTTTTCTGAGTAACCGTCAAAAACGACAATTGATTTACGATTGTGGTTTCGTTCGACATATGAAACGTAATTATTTGCAACCCTACAATATGTGCTACCTATAGGCCAAATAACGCGATGTAGAAGCCATCCTCCATCTATGATGCAGGTGCAATCATCGGAACCGTAGGATCACTTTTATTTTCAAAAACTGCATAAAGCGCTGCTTTGTTGGTTTTTCGCATGCCGTTTTCATCAAAAAGAGACAAGGGGAAAGGAGCAAGTTCTTACTGGAAGTAAGAATTCAATTCTTCCTCAGACTTCAAAAAGAAGAGGAGCAGAACGTTCGAATATCACCTGATAATGGAGAAGAAAACAGCACCGACTATGATACCGAAAATGAAACCGAAAATGATAGAAAAAACGATGACGAAAATGAAACCGATGATGATACCGATGACGACCCAGTAAATGAACCATATGTATTCGATGATGATAGAATGGAGTATAGTGACGTATTTCCTTCTACAGCTACTGAGGATGAACCAACGACCAGTACAGCTGTTAAAAGACTGAGGTTGGAATAAGCTGAACGATATTTTGTGGACTAGACCTACTGGGGATACGACATTAAAAAAACGCGCCATGTACTTTACCTCCAGGGTGGTGTGGAAATAAGTATAAAAAGATGTAAATGTGAACATCAGAGGTATATCGTTCAGAGCTTCTTTCTCCAAGAATGAATTTTTTTAAGGGGGGAGGGTCATGCTCCCATCCCCCTCCCGCGGTTTGACAGTGACCATTCCCTCTAACCACCCCCCTCCACCACCAAAGCACATATATAAAAAAACAGCGATGCGGAGACGTTACCAACACATACTCATGCGGATTTCGCCACGTTTCTCGCCGTTTTCACTGAGTTCGCTTTGTTTTTCGCTATTTTGACGGAGAATGGTTACTCTGACGACAAAAAGTGATAGGACCGTTTTTGTAGGGACTTTAATTCGCTACAACCTTGTATTTGAAAATATTCACGTAGATGCCACCGTTCGCGAGATATTTACGAAAAACTGATTTCGGGCGCCATTTTTCCAATATGGCGGCAGAAGCTCAAACCGGATCATTGAGGACTTTCAGTATGTTGAACTAAATGCCAGTCTGAGCATCTCTGCCAAAAATCAGCTTTGTTCGAATTTTTTCCGCTATTTGGTAAAAAATCGTCTAATTTTCCTGGACTAGTGGTAATTTTTGTGTCCAACAATAGGATGCCTAGGCAACAGGCTTAATGCTTTCATATGGGTAAGCTTTTAATGGGAATCAGAGACTTATAATTTAATGTCATTAATGTTAAACTACGACTAATGAAGGAAATTCAATACTGTTATAATCCTCATTTTTGGGACTGTTTTGCCCCAGTATTGCTCAATACGAGCACAAAAAAGACGAGGCAGCTCCATATGACCAAGAGACTTGAAATTTGGCACGATTGTAGAAATTTCATTGCAAAAGAAGATAAAATATTGAAAAAATTCCAATTTTGAGGGACGGTTTTGCCCCATTTCTGCCCCATACGAGCGTGAAAATTATAAGGCACTTCATTATGAGATACAAACTTGGCAGAATAATGAGTTTTTAGTTACAGCATAAGGAAGAAATCCGATATTGTAAACATTTGAAATCTTAGGGGCTGTTTTGCCCCATTTTTACCCCATACTATGATGA
Organism: Uropetala carovei; assembly: GCA_036926305.1. Lineage (NCBI taxonomy): Eukaryota > Metazoa > Arthropoda > Insecta > Odonata > Petaluridae > Uropetala > Uropetala carovei. Next base: position 1,333,324 of record JAXCHB010000184.1, read on the forward strand.
AAATTATAAGGAAATTCTAAATGAGCTACAAACTTGAAATTTTATACTATGTTCAGACTTGGTTTACTTTGTGCGCCATCTTTGGGAAGGTGCTTCTTCCCCTATTTTAGTTTGGGCATGTCCCATGCGTCACATGACCGGTTGAGGAGACCGACGCGTCAGTAGCCGGCAAGGTAACATGTGAGACGGTTGTATGCCGTGCTGCTCCGAGTTGCTGGGCTTCTATTCGCGCAATATCGTAACTGTGTGAATTATATGTGTTGCCAAGGACCATAGAGATCCAGTGATTGTTCCAGTTACCATTTAATAGTTATTTTGTTTCCTTTGGTGTTAACACAGCCCACTTTATACATATACAAATGTGTTTTTCTTTACTACGATTTGTCACGAAACACACGGTTATACGATTTTCTACAAAGTAGATTGGGAATAATTCGAAATTATAAAAATGCTTGCTAAAGCATTTTAGTTTCTTATTTTTGAAGACGGAATTCAAATCCGTGTAGATCAAGCGTAAATATTTATTTTTTACCAGAAAAAATTGGGAATTTTTCTTGGCCTCAACAATATGCTACCTTGACAACGACCTCAATGTTTTCATATGGATAAGCTTGTAATGGGAACCATAGGCTTATATTGCAATGCTATCAATATTAAAGTACGACTAATGAAAGAAATCCGATATTGACATAATCCCCATTTTTGGGTCTGTTTTGACCGATTATTGCCACATACAAGAACAAAAATGACGACGCAGCTCCATGTGAGCTATAGACTTGAAATTTGGCATGGTTATATGATTTTGGACTAACCGATTGGGAAAAATTCAAAATTGTAAAAATGCTAAAATTTAAACCGTTCACTAGTATCCTATATATTATTACAGTAATGTCTGTCTGTGCCATCATGATCTGCTGAACTACGGAATGGATTTTTTCAGAAAAGGCAGTTTCAGAAAGCTTATGCCGTGGCATTGACGCGAATGTCCATTTTTTTACTTAACCCGTCTCAAAGGATTGTTTTTAACATTTTTAGTACTCCGAAATTTCACATTTTCTGTATTATTTATGCGTCGCTAACAACAAACGCTGGTATTGTTGAGCTAGGAGATTTGGTTGATTTGGTGGAAATAAATGATCTGCATTGATGCGAATGCCTTTTTCTCTAATTTAACCCGTTTCAAATGATTGTTTTAACATTTTAATTACCCCGAACTTTCAAATGTTTTGTTTGTTAACAACTAACTCAGATTCTGTTGAGCTCTGAGATTCTGCTGATTAGATGGAAATTCTTGGCATGCAGCCTTAGTAAGTACGATCTTTAAGGGAATATTAACATGCTATGAATATCAATTACTATTAATTTAACTAATTGCTTTTTATTAATTAATTCTTTAAGATAACAATGCCACCCAAGCGAGAGAAGAAAGAATAAAAAAAGAAAAACGATTGGAAAAGATTGGAAGAGATCGCGAACGCAGAAAAAGGGAATCGAAAGAACAGAAATAAATGATCGTATCATGAATACTTTAATCCAAGAAGACTCCAAAACTTACTTTAGTGTGGACACTGTAGATTATGAAGATCAGTCGGATCAACAGCTATACCCTATCGAGTTTTTGAACAGTTTATCACCATCCGGTTTACCACCGCATTAGACTACATCTGAAAATTAACACTATTGTAATGTTGATCAGAAATTTAAACTCCAGTAAAGGATTAGTTAACGGAACACGAATGATCGTAAAAGGCATGCACGAGCACTGTATAGCAGCGGAAGTTATTGGCACTGGAAAGACTATTCTCATAACCAGGATTCAGTTATGTCCATCAGAACTTACCATTCCCTTCAAACTATGTAGAAGACAATTTCCGATCAAAATCGCATTTGCTATGACAATCAATAAGGCTCAAGGACGGACGCTTGAACATGTTGGAATACCATCGCCCGTTTTTTCCCATGGTCAGCTTTATGTAGCATTTTCCCGAGTTTCGTCATTTAAGAACTTCGCTAATACCATTACTGAAGGACCTCGACAACTTATACAGAATGATAAATTGATAACATCAAATATTGTATTTAAAGAAGTAATTAAAAAATAACAAAAATATCTAAATAAAGTTTTGTTTATTAAACATTTTGTTTTTCTTTATGTGCGAATTATTCGCACGGGCACAGCTAGTGTGTGTGTGTGTGTGTGTGTGTATATATATATATATATATATATATATATATATATATATATATATATATATATATATATATATACACATATATATACACACAGGGTGGGCCAAAAGTTACTTTACCATAATTTTATTTTATTAACACAGTTATATTGCAACTAAATAAAGTGTACATCAAGTTATATTTTAACTAAATGAAATGTACATCAAGTAAATTTAATATTAAGTTAAATCAAATGTTCAAAATGACCTCCTCCTTACCCTAAACAGACTTGGCACCTCTTAGATACAGAGTGGCAAATTCTCCTTCTCAACTCATGATCATTTTTCAAGTTGTCAAATTCTGCTGTTATTCTTTCTTTCAGTCCTTGAAGACTTCTAGGCTTTGTCTTGTATACTTTCTCTTTGATTATCCCCCAAACTGCGAAGTCACATGGCGTTAGGTCAGGTGACCTTGGAGGCCACACAACAGTAATCGTGGTGCGCCCTTTACTGATCCTGTTTTATGAAATTTCCGGAAACTATTCCACCCAGTCGTCAAACAATGTCCAAACTGGCAAAAAAATTTCTGTATCTAAGAGGTGCCAAGTCTGTTTAGGGAAAGAAGGAGGTCATTTTGAACATTTGATTTAACTTAATATTAAATTTACTTGATGTACATTTCATTTAGTTAAAATATAACTTGATGTACACTCTATGTAGTTGCAATATAACCGTGTTAATAAAATAAAATTATGGTAAAGTAACTTTTGGCCCACCCTGTGTGTGTGTGTGTGTATATATCATTCTATAAGCACTCTTCTTACAGAGGAGGATATACGATATAGGATATACATATATAGGATATAGGAGGATACTAATGTCTGGCCCAAACTATAATAGTTGGAGAGCTGGTATTTAATACCGAGGTGAATAAAAAAAATAATCGGAGGAAAAATTGCAAAATTGCGACAATATGCATTATTTTGGCCGCTAAAAATTATAATCTATTTTACTAACATTTCATGGTTTAGGTATTTCTAAATGGGCTATCAAGCTGAAATTTTTTCTATCTGTAGAATTCGCCAAATAATAAAAACGGGAATATACAAATTTGAAAATTTTTATTCGTTCGGCCGTAATAAATTCTCAAATGTTTAACAAATTGACTAATGTTTATGTACTTTCTGTAGATCCAGGAAGCTGAAAATTTTGACAGGGTTAGGAAATAATGTCCCGGTGGTAAATAACATTGAAAATTTTAGAAATATTTATTGCTGTGGCTGTTAAAAATTAAAAAATTTAAACAATGAAATTCATATAAATGCACTTCTAGAGGTGCTACATTGATGACATTTCGCATAAATGTGAGGTATTCGTAACAAATGATAAAAACCTATAAATGTGTTATAATTATAAATTTTAGGGGTTGTTTTTACCCCAATATTTTCGAAACAGAAAAACACGTAATTCGGAGCCGAGATGCGAACTTATGCATTGAAAGTAATTTTTAGGCTTTTATTTTTACTTTAAGGTTAGAGAAAATGCTTGCAGAATGCAAGCACACGTTCACTAGTATATATATATATATATATATATATATATATATATATATATATATATATATATATATATATACAGGTATCCCTCGCCGTTCGCGGGGGTTACGTTCCCGAAGACTCCGCGAACCGCAAATCCGCGAACGGCAAATGCATAAACTAATGGAAGAATGAGATTCCGTTCCTACATCTGCGAAAGTGGTCCTAAGTGATTACTGACGACTGTAGGCCAGAGAAATAAATAGTAAGCTTAAAATATGAAAGGAAAACCAAACTGACGAACGTTTAAATTTAGGAAAACTAAGAAAACAGAAGTTTATTATTTCACCGTGAATTATGTGGAGTATATGTAGGATGTTGACAATGGAGGTGTTTCGGAAGAGCATTATTTGGAGATGGAAGAGGAAGATGAGGGACTTGGCTTCAGGAATTCTGTGATTTGGAGCTGATTCCCTTTTGTTTTGATTTTTTTAAATAAATTTCATCTTAGGGAGATATTGCAGAGTCAATTATTCTCTTAAAATTGATGCTCCTTTCCATAGATGGATCAGCCTGCATTACTATCTCTTTCAACTCGTTAGCCATAGTTAAAATTTCTGCTAAGGTCTTTGCTGAAAACTGTTTTATCTTAGTCTCTACATCTTCTTCTTTGTTTTCGCTCTCACTTGATTGTGCAAATTATTAAAGTTCCTCATTTGCTAATTCTAATTCTTGTTGAAAGTTGAGCAATTCCTCCACTTCTTCCTCTTTTAGATCTTCAAAGCCCTCTCCACCTACATTTCGATGATCTCTTCAACTTCTCCGCGAATGCTGGGATAAACTTTGGAACTACCAGCTTCGGGCCAAAGTTTCTGCCAACATGCATTTATTGTTGATTGTTTTGCTTCGTCCCATGATTCTTTTATCATATGAATGGCTGTTCGAATGTTGAATGAACTCCAAAATTCACGAACAGAAATCAAAGAATTGGTGTCCATTTGCTGTAAAATATGTTTGAAAGTTCGGCGAATATAATAGGATTTGAAGGTCGCAATGATCCCTTCGTCCATCGGCTGTAAGAGTGGTGTTGTGTTTGTTGGTAGAAATACAACTTCTACGTCAGAATAGCCTTCTGCAAGAGAAACTGGATGACCCGGAGCGTTATCCAATACGAGAAGCACTTTAAATGGCAAATTCGTCTGCCTCAGATAGATCTTCACCTGCTGGATGAAGCAGTTGGCAAACCAATCTTCGAACAGTTTACAAGTAACCCATGCCTTCTTATTAGACCTCCAAAAGACAGGTAGATCTGATTTTCTGAACGGTAAATTACCATTGGTTCGCATTTAAAATCTCCCGAAGCGTTTCCACATAATATTACAGTGAATCGATCTTTTGCAGCATTAAAATCTGGAGCAGTACGTTCCTCTTTGGAAATAAAGGTTCTATTTGGCATTCTTTTCCAATATAAACTGGTTTCATCGACATTGAAAATTTGTTCTGTCTTATAACCTTTCTCCTCGATAAGCTTCAAAAATTCACCGGGGAATTCCATCGCTGCATCTTGATCAGCTGATGCAGCTTCTCTTGTTAGCTTAATGTTATGCCAATTTAAACGCTTCTTTAAATTATCAAACCAGCCCTTACTCGCTAAAAAACTGGTAGAAGAATTCTCTTCATCATCGTCTTCAGTTCCACTCTTTAAATGTTCATAAAGGTTAAGTGCTTTATTTCTTATTAACTCCATGCTAAGGGGAGCATTTTTCTGTGTTTTATCCTCTATCCACACACCTAAAGAGTTTTTCCATTTTTTCTAAAACGGGGTAACGTCTACTTACGAAAGAAACTTTAGCACTAGATGGAGTAGAAGCCATTACACTACTTCGTATTTTGTCTTCGACCCTTTTTATAGAACGTATGGTTGATTCATTTACTCCATATTCTCTACCAATGGAAGCATGACTAGCTCCACTTTGTAACTTATCTAATATCATGATTTTTTCCCTCAAAGTCATGACTTTACGCTGGCTCTTAGCTAATGCGTCCCTTCCACTTATATTAACACTTTTAGATCCCATAATAATGTAAAAGAATGGGTTAATTAAAAATGTTTATAAAAGCACTCTACTATAATACAATGCCAACGTCACTAAGCATAGTCCTGCCTAATAAAATGAAACATCACATTAATACCACAGACATACCAAGGATATCAAGTCATGTTGCTTGCGGCACTATAGAACAGAAACTGATATAAATGTGGAAAACGGAAGCTTGCGAAGGTCCCCCCATATTCCCCTAAAAGTCCCTTTTTCAACAAGCCGCGTGTCTTTTAGTCCGGTGGCCATATTTATTCCGCGTAAAAACAAGCAGACTTAATACTGTTTACACAGGTGGCGAGACAAATAAATAGAACATAGAGTGGAGCAAACTGGGAGATTTCCCCGTTCAGTATTCTATGGATCCTTCAGGAAACGGGAAGATTTCCCCGTTCGGTACGACAAAAAAATGAGTAATGGTATTGCTGAGAAACCGCGAATAAGCAAAACCGCGAACGGCGAACCCGCGAACGGCGAGGGATATCTGTATCTCTAAATCGAAAAAATCTTTCAAGCAAACCTCGTGCAAAATTATATTTTCTACAACTTAGACAATGACAAATATTTATGTAAATTAAGTTCTACAGGAAAGAGGTATTTGGAGAAAATAAAAATGACAAAAGTAAACATGTATTTCGCATAACCAGTTTAGCCTAATCCTTTTCAAACCTTGAATAAAAATCTTATAGCTATCTATGTAAAGTCCCTTTTTCAACAAGCCGTGTGTCTTTTAGTCCGATGGCCATATTTATTCCGCATCAAAATAAGCAGACTTAATACTGTTTACACAGGTGGCAAGAAAAATAAATAGAACATAGAGTGGAGCAAACTGGGAGATTTCCCCGTTCAGCATTCTATGGATCCTTCAGGAAACGGGAAGATTTCCCGTTCGGTACGACAAAGAAATAATTGGTATTGCTGAGAAACTGTGAATAAGCAAAACCGCGAACAGTGAGGGATACATGTATATATATGCGCATCTTGAAGGGGGCGACAAAATTTGACAAATATGGAAACCTATCAAAGTAAATCCATAAGGCCAGGGGGCGCCATATTATATCTCGCCTCAGGTGGCAAAATGTCTGGGCAAGGCCCTGTATATCTATATATATATATACACACACACACACACACACACATATATATATACCGAAAAGAATACCGAAAGACAGGTGGGACAGAGAGCTTGTTAAGTTCTTGGAGCAAACTTGGAGGAGGGAGGTGGTTGACAGGGAAAACTGGAAGAGTCTGGGGGAGGCCTTCATCCGTCAGTGGACTAAAAAGGTGTGTGCGTGTGTGTATATATATATATATACACACACGCACATCATCATCATCAGGTCTGTAGTTATTCAAGTCTTCTTTGGATCCTTTCTTGTGCAGAAGGATAACATATGCGTGGCTTTGTGTTTTTGGTATCTTTTCCATCCTCAGACAGGAATTAAAAATCTTAGCGAGAATTGTTTCCGTATGATTACCCATTGCTTTGAATACTTCCGCTGTGATACCATCCATTCCAGATGCTTTTCCATTCTTCATACTTCTGATTGTGTGTCTCACGTCTTCCGGAAGGATATCTGACACCTCTTCAGTGGGCATGTTTCCATCATCATTTACTTCATCATTTCCTAGAGGATCCTCATACAGCTTGGTGTAAAATTCTTGTACCCGTTTCAGGATCAGTTTCCTACTATGGGTTATGGAGCCGTCTTCTAGCATCAAGACCACCAGCTGTCTCTTTCGGATCGAGAGATGTTGCTTCATCTTCTTGTAACTTCTATTGTTTTCTATGGTTTTCTCGATTAGCTCATAAGTATATTTCTTCACATCTTCCTTGATGCACTTCCTTATAGTATTGTTTAGTTCTGCAAAATGGATCATTTCTTTAGGATCTTTACTAATTATCATTTTCCTTCTTTTTTCCATCAGCAGTCTTGTTTTTTCGGTCAACTTTTTCTCTGGCTTTGTTTTAACTGTTCCGCCTATTTCTTCAGCGGTTTCCTTGAGTATCTCTATAAATTGGGATTCAACTTCTTGGTCTTCCAGTGCACTGAATCGATTTTTCAGTTGGAGCTGAAATTCTTCTTTTCGTTCTTTTAGCACCTGCGTGTTGATAATAGACTTAGGCACCTTTATAAGCTTCTGTCTTTCTAACGTTAAGTTGAATTTTATTCTGCATCTTACCAAGCGATGGTCGCTTCCAGTTTTAAACTGGTTGAGGACGGAATAGTCTTCAGCCAATTGCTTCTTGACTAGTATAAAGTCAATTTCGTTTTTGGTACCATTGGGTCCTTTCCAGGTCCATTTTCTATTGGGATTCTTTTTGAAGAAAGTGTTCATTATATATAGACTAGTACATTCAGCAAAGTCTACAAGTCGGTCCCCTAGTTCATTTCTGTCTCCATAGCCCCATTTTCCAACTGCGCTGTCGTCTTCCTTTTGTTCTCCTACCTTGGCATTGAAATCACCCATGACCACTTTTAGATGGCAGCATCCTTTGTCGTGCAGTTCTCCAACTTCTTGGTAGAAATCTTCCACTTCCTCATCCGAGTATGATGACGTTGGCGCATAAACTTGGACTATTTGAAGTTGATATCTTTTATTTATTTGAAGCACTAGTCTAGCTGCCCGCTCGGATGAACTTTCCATTTCCACGATATTATTCTTCAATTTTTTGTTGATAATGAATCCAACTCCCCGTTCTTCCTGTGTCAGTTCCCCTGTAATAAAGAATATGTCCACTCTTCAACTCCAATAGGCCTTCACCTTTTCTTCTCACCTCACTAAGCCCTAAAATGTCCCACTTGATCTTCTCCAGTTGTTCTTGGAGCTCTTGAAGTTTATCTTCACTGGACAAAGTCCGGCAGTTAAAGGTAGTTAGGTTGAGGTTAAAGGAATTGGATAAGGATGAGAAGGAGTGGCAGTGGGCGTTTAACCTCCGGGGATTCGTAGTACCCTCTGCCTTCATGCCTTGTTCCTGACCACTGACACGGTCAGAGGTAATCCAGCCTCCTGAGAATGAGGGCCGTTTCTTATGGGTGTACATGTCATGGGGTCATCCCCCCGATTGTGGGCCTTAAAACACCACGCTGGCCCAGAGCGGGTTGGTGAGTACCTCTTTAACTTTGGCCGGAGATATTGCAGAAAGACTTTACAGCATGGTTGAACCTACCGGTGTCCGAGGACAGCACTGTTCTTCGCCCTTTAGCCTCCGTTTACACCCTTCACCCTCCGTTTACACCCTTCCGCCGACTTTGAGGCAGTGAACTGGGCAGTTGGAAGGGATTTACAGACACACACATACGCACACACACACACAAAGAAACACACACACACATATATATATTTAGAGCAACTTGGTGTTGAAGGAAACCCAGTGAACACTTACCGGAAGTAGAGCCGCTGGGGTGTTGGAGAGAGACATTTGTTGTGTCACTCTTGTGCTGACGAAGGGATCATCCCGAAAGCTCTAACCTCTACAAATGTGTCTCTCCAACACCCCAGCGGTAAGTGTTCACTGGGTTTCCTTCAAAACATAGTTGCCCTAAATATCCTTAATTACCTTTCCTCTTCCGTAGTATATATATATATATGTCTATATATATATATGTGTGTGTGTGTGTGTGTGTGTGTGTGTGTGTGTGTGTGTGTGTGTATATATATATATATATATATATATATATATATATATATATATATATATATATACTAGTTAATATGTGATTGCATTCTGCAAGCATTTTCAAATTTTAGCATTTTTGCAAATTCAAATTACTCCCAGGCGATGTTGTACATAATCATATAACCATGTCAAATTTGGAGTTTGTTGCTCATTTAGAAGTGCCTTATAATTTTAATCCTCGTATGGGGCAATAATGGAGCAAAACAGCCCCTAACATTATGAGTTATTACACTCTCAGATTTTTTCCATCTGTTGTAACTAAAAACCCATAATTCTGCAAATTTCAAGTTTGTATCTCATTAAGAAGTGCCTTATAATTATCACACTCGTATGGGGCGGGAAAGGGGCAAAACCACACATTAAAAATTGGAATTTTTGCAATTTTACAATTTTATCTTAGTTTGCTATGAAAATTCTATAATCGTGCCAAATTTCAAGTCTCTAGGTCCTATGCAGCTGCCTCGCATTTTTTGTTCTCGCATGGGGCCGAAAAGCGGCAAAGCCGCCCCTTAAAAATGAGAATTTTTGTAATTTTATTATTTTATCTTAGGTTGCAATGAAATTTCTATAACCGTGCCAAATTTCAAGTCTCTGGTTCCTACGCAGCGGTATCACCTTTTTTGTTCTCGAATTGGGCAATAATGGGGCAAAACAGCCCCAAAAATGAGGATTATATCAATATTGGATTTCATTCATTAGGTGTAGTTTACCATTAACAGCATTAAAATATAAGCCTCTGATTCCCATTAAAAGCTTACCCATATGAAAGGATAGAGGTTGTTACCAAGGAAACCTATTGTTAGACCCAGAAAAATTACTACTTTTTTTAGATAAAAACTATAAATTTACGTTAATTCTACTCGGATTTGAATTCTGACTTCAAAAATAAGAAAGTACAATTTATATCCTATCCGACAGTTTAAGTCTCGAGTTCGTATCTTGACGGGAAGTAATTTTAAAATGCAAATATAAAAACCTCTAAACCAATTTACATGTATTCTTATGGGTTTTTATCATTTGTTACGAATACCTCACATTTATGCGAAATTTCACCAATGTAGCACCTCTAGAAGTGCATTTATATGAATTTCATTGTTTAATCTTTATTAATTTTTAACAGCCACAGCAATAAATATTTCTAAAATTTTCAATGTTGTTTACCACCGGGACAATATTTATTAACTCTGTTAAAAATTTCAGCTTCCTGGATCTACAGAAAGTACATAAACATCAGTCAATTTCTTAAACATTTGAGAATTTATTACGGCCGAACGAATAAAAATTTTCAAATTTCTATATTCCCGTTTTCATTATTTGGCGAATTCTACAGGTAGAAAAAATTTCAGGTTGATAGCGCATTTAGAAATACCTAAACCATGAAATGTTAGTAAAATTGTTTATAATTTTTAGCGGCCAAAATAATGCACATTGTTGCAATTTTGCAATTTTTCCTCCGATTATTTTTTTTTATTCACCTATGTATTAAATTCCAGCTCTCCAACTATAATAGTTTGGCCCAGACATTAGTATCCTCCTATATCCTATATATATTCTATCATTCTATATGCACTCTTCTTACAGAGGAGGATATACGATATAGGATAAGGATATATATACGATACAAGTGACTGTGTGCTTCTTACACATGATATATATATATAGGAGGATACAAAATTATGAGGCACTTCCAGATGTGATGGAAACTTGAAATTTGGTAGGATTATAGGTTTTTAGTCACAATCAAAGGAAAAAATCCGAAACTGTTGAAATTCCTATTTTGTGGGGCCATTTTGGCCCCATTTTCCCCCTTTTTTTGCCCATAAGAAAACGTAAATTGGTGTAGAGGTTTTTATATTTGCATTTTAAAATTACTTCCCGTCAAGATACGAACTCGAGACTTAAACTGTCGGATAGGATATAAATTGTAGTTTCTTATTTTTGAAGTCAGAATTCAAATCCGAGTAGAATTAACGTAAATTTATAGTTTTTATCTCAAAAAAGTAGTAATTTTTCTGGGTCTTACAATAGGTTTCCTTGGTAACAACCTCTATCCTTTCATATGGGTAAGCTTTTAATGGGAATCAGAGGCTTATATTTTAATGCAGTTAATGTTAAACTACACCTAATGAATGAAATCCAATATTGATATAATCCTCATTTTTGGGGTTGTTTTGCCCCATTATTGCCCAATTCGAGAACAAAAAAGGGTGATGCCGCTGCGTAGGAACCAGAGACTTGAAATTTGGCACGGTTATAGAAATTTCATTGCAACCTAAGATAAAATAAAAAAAATAGCAGAAATTCAAATTTTTAGGTGCGGTTTTGCCCCATTTCTATCCAATACGAATGTGAACATTATAAGGCACTTCGTAATGAGATACAAAATTGAAATTTGGCAGAATTATGGGTTTTTAGTTACCACAGAAGGAAGAAATCCGATATTGTAAAAATTTATAACGTTATGGCTGTTTTGCCCCATTATTGGGGGGGAATAAAATTATAAGGCACTTCTAAATGACCTACAAACTTGAAATTTGACACGATTACATGATTTTTTTAAAGTAGACAGGGAATAATTTGAAATTGCAAAAATCCTACAATTTAAAAATGCTTCTTCATTATATATTGACAGGCCTTACTTAGAATATAGGAGCATATAAATTTCCAGCGCAAACTACAATAGTTTGAGCTGAAATTTAATACATAGGTGATTCGAAAAAAATAATCAGAGGAAAAATTGCAACAATATGTATTTTCTTGGCCGTTAAAAATTATAAACCCCTTATTAACTTTTCATGGTTTAGGTACTCCTAAATGATCTATGAAGCTGAAATTTTTTCCATTGGTAGAATTTGCCATATAATGAAACGGGATTATAGAAATTTGAAAATTTTTATTTGTTCGACCGTAATAATCTCTTACATGTTAAACAAATTGACTAATGTTTATGTACATTCTGAAGAGCAAGGAAGCTGAAAATTTTAAGAGAGTTAGGGAATAATGTTCCGGTGACAATTAACATTGAAAATTTTGTTAAAGTTTATTATTGTGGCTGTTAAAAAGTCAAAATTTTTAAGCAATTAAATTTATATAAATGCACTTCTAGAGGTGCTATATCGATGAAATTTGGCATAAATTTAAGGTATTCGTAACAAATTCTAAAAACCTATAAATGTTTTATAATTATAAATTTAGTGGTTGTTTTCATCCCAAAAGTTTTCAATAAAGAAAACACGTAAATTGGTGAAGACGTCCAAAGTTTTGCCTTTGAAAATTATTTTTCCGCTCTTAATACTTGCAGAATGCAAGCACACATTAACTAGTATATATATATATATATCATGTGTAAGAAGTATCTATATATTATAGATATATATATATATATATATATCATGTGTAAGAAGCATCTATATATTATAGATATATATCATGTGTAAGAAGCATCTATATATTATAGATATATATATAGGGCGTCCATAAATGATTTTTCCGATTTTGATATTTTATTATTCAGCGTTACTTCAAGTTACGCATATGAAGCACATACCAATTGAAAGAACAATTCAACAAGTTTTATGGACGGACACAAACTTATTAATCAAGTTCAATGTGAGCGCCACGAGTAACTCGAAGGACATCATATGGACATTCAACCTCCTGCCACACGTTGCAGTGCATTTCATGATCAATTTTAGCACAGGCCTCTCTAATCCGTGCCTTCAGCTCCTTCAGTGTCGTTGGCAGCGGGGGGACGTAGACATTGTCCTTCGCAAACCCCACAAAAAGAAATCCATTGGTGTCAGATTAGGCGATCTCGGAGGCCATTCCGTAGGGCCTCCGCGCCCAATCCAACGCTGAAGAAGACGTTCATCCAGGTAAGACTTCACGTCATTATGGAAATGCGGTGGGGGACCGTCTTGTTGATAAATCAGATCTGGAATGTCCTCCTGCAGCTGTGGCATTAACCATTCACAGAGCATGTCCAGGTAGGTGATCCCTGTCACTGTGGATTCGATGAAGAAGCCCGTACAGCTTTTCTCGAGACATTGCCGCAAAAACATTAACCTTGGGACTGTCCCTTTCATGTTCAAAAGACTCATGGGGATTTTCACTGCCCCAGATTCGTAAATTGTGTCGATTCACTCGTCCCCACAGGTGGAAGGTCGCCTCATCACTGAAGACCAACTTGTGCATAATCGTGTCATCATCAGCCAGTTTTTCCAGGAAGTTACAACAGAAGTCATGACGCTTCACTTTGTCCGTGGATTTCAGTTGCTGCAACATCTGTAATCGATATGGACGGAGATGAAGGCGCTTCCGAAGAACTTGCCAGACACTTGTTTTTGCTATGTTAAGTTCCCGACTGGTATGCCGCACAGATTTTCGCGGACTGCGCACAAACGATTGTCGAATGGCTTCAACGTGCTCAGTACTCACGGACGGTCTGCCGGTACTTTTGCGTTTACACACACAGCAATCGCTAACAAAACGCTCTTACCAAGCACGATTTGATGGTTTACTTGGAGAAGCCTTCCCGTACTTTCGTCGAAACTGTCGCTGCACTGTAGCAACTGATTTTGTTTCATGAAACGCTAATACAGAGAACGCTTTCTCCGGCCCGGACGCCATTTTGCCGTACCGACAAATGTAGCTCTGCCTAGTGGGCAGCATGCACAACTGGCAAATTCAAACTTTTAGAGTTCATCTTTCATATGGTTAGTGTATTTCAAAACAGCTACTTAAACAAGCTCGGTGTAATAAAACATCAAAATCGGAAAAATCATTTACGGGCACCCGTATATATATGTATACACACACGCACGCACACACACACACACACAAGTAATGTATTGCATTTCATCTCACCTTAACCTTGGTCCCCACAGGTGGAAAATTATACCTAACTCCAAAACGAGGTTCCAGGTGCCACTATATATTTTATATGGAAATTCATGGATTTTTTTAAAAAACACCTCTGTATATGGTCTGTTTTATCTTAAACTGGTTTCTAGCATTAGGATGTTGTCTATATTGGTGTTTTGAGTGTGTGTGAGTATGTGTATGCACATAACACAATATACCTGATCCTGTGTGAGTGAATGCGGTATGCAGACTATACCTGGGTAGGTACTACTGCTCTGAAAACTGGTTTTTATATTAGGGTTAGTCAAATATACCTGCTGTTGTGCGGCAGTGTTGGTAGACGGGAAAACTTTCCGGGCGTGCGCAGAATCGGCTGTCTCGGAAGGCGATATTTCACATATAGTTTGGTCGATATATCTTGACTGCGAATATTTTTGTGAGATTCTTATATTTTTTGTTAGGATGGCTGACAAAGAACACGAAGTTTCAAGGGCTCAATTCAGACGGTAAGATTTTGTGTTTTTACTTTGTTTTGTAATGGTGCATTGTGTATTTTTTTGTTTTATAGCATGAATTATGAGTAAAAAACGGCTTATCTGAGCAAAATAGCTAATTCTGACTCCTAAAGTGATGCAGATAACGAAGCATTTGAAGGCACCGCATCTGGAGATGAGTGGTTGGTACCGCCGATAAGGCCTGAGTCTCGAGCAGCAGAAGAATTAGATGTAGAGGATGTTTATGCATATCCCGAAATTGAAATACAAATGGACGACGATGATGACAACGAGGACTACACTGCCGATGATGATGATGAAGAAAATACTTCCGATGAACAAGTCTTACGCGGCAAAAACACACCGTATGGAAACTTACACCTCCTACCGGTGTTCAAACACTAAGGCACAATGTTGTACGTCAGGAAGCTGGGCCAGCAAGATCTACACAGACTTTCTATTCAAGATACATTCATGAAAACAACAAACTAACCGAAACCAACCAACGAATAATCTCCTAAAGCTCAATGTATCTGACCATGGCGACTGACGCTTTCTATTCAGTTGCTAAATAAACAACCAACAATCACAAAATAACGTGTCGTAGTGATGAGTAAATATTGATTACGCGGAATGAGTTTGTATGTCAACATAATAACAGGAAAAACTACTGTCCTTTAAAAAAGTCTAGATACCCGAGTTTAAAGAGGTATATCTCGAAAACGGTAAAAGCGATTTTGATGCGGTGAAAATTAACGGGTAGAGAACGACAGGCGATATCGCGTTCTCAGAAAAACAGTGCAACCAAACGGCGCACTTGCACACGCATTGACATGTCGCTTCCCTCTAGCACCGACGTGCCACATTTCAGTCTGAGTTTGGAACACGTAAACTTTACAACGTTTTAAACAGCGCGTGTTTATTGTCTTAAAAATGAGTGCTGAAAATTTTAAGTATGATATAACAACACTTATTGGACTAGTGGAGAGCAGGCCCACCTTGTGGGACAAGACGGCAGATGACTACAAAGATAAAATAAAGAAGTAAACGGCGTGGAAATAAGTGTTCATGTTTTTCGAGGAGTTTGAAAGTTTGAACCGGAAGGAACAAAATAAGATAGGTAAATTGAATGGAAATACATTTTTATTTATATTAAATTGAAATCTAAATCACAACTGGCAGTATCGCCGGGTTTAGGGAAATATCGCCAGTTATACCGCGACAGCGATAATGTCGTTGCGTGTGCAAACCACAAGCGACAGCGACAATTGTCGCTGTGGCGGGCGGCAGCGATAATATCGTCAAGTGTGCAAATAGCCTTACGCGTATTTCCACTGACAGGGTGATTCTTGGTCGCTTCAGTCACGAAAACAAAAACATTTGGTATTTCCAAAAGGTTGAATACTCAGATACAGTATTTAAAAAAATAAATATACTTTTCTACCACAATCTACGATAAACGCGTCCTAGTCACAGAAAATAATCTTACTGAATGTTCTCGAGTTAAATCATTATCTTAATGAATTCATCCATTGTTATATTTATAACAATAAAACACTAATTAAAGCAAAAATGTAGCGTATAATGATCTTACTAACTTAAGGATTCCATTTTTACGTCAATATGAACGTTTAATCGATGGTAATTGAAACAGAGGCAACAATTAAGATCGACTTGGCAACGTCCCGAAGGAGAACAAAGAATCGGCAAAATTTCGAAAACAATTGTGTATTTCCGTAAATTTCGACCGCGCAGGGTATAAGCATTGAAAGTATAAGATAATTTAGAGTTTTAGCCGTCGAATAAATCAAAAACGGAGAAAATCGGTCCATATTTACGTATTTTAACGAATGAAGGAAAAAAACCTTGCACTCTGAAAACTCGAAAATCCCGTGTAAACTTATGGGAACATATAATTATCTCCTGGAATCGAACCCGGGACTTTAGGAAATTGAGAATAGTTTTCTAGAGACCTCCGGGCCTGTAGAAACAAAACGCAGTTTACTGAAAATCTCTACGGCAAACGGTTTTCGAGATAGAGGGGGGGACGGACGGACGGACGAACGGACGGACAGGCGGACGGAAGGACACTTCAGAAATTATATATAGGATGAAAAACAATCTCATACAAGCAAGAACGAATCACCGCTGGCGAACTTTCTTGCAGGATTTGGGCAGGCAGCTATCAATGCCGGCCATCGAGAGCCATTCAAGGTGTCCAAGAGCGTGCCATTTCAACACGAAGTCGGGGTTCGAGTGCAGGCTGGGGAAGCCGATCGTAAATTACACCATTGATGAGGAAGGAAATCAGTCGAGAGATTCATCCGGTCATCTCGTAGTTACTGAAAGATCTGCAGGCCAACAGCAAAGAGACAAGGGAAGACACGAAAATCATGCTGTGTATATAGGCGCCCAATTTGTGGCAAGCACACAGAAAAAATTTCAAAATGCTATTTCTGTGCACTCTAACATTGTAATTTTTCGACTAAATATAGTTTTTTTTTCCAATAAATTTATACTCTATATTTCGGCTTATGTCGACTGAGTGGGACCACATTTAAAAGTGACCGCGAAGCTGACCCCTCGACTGTCATTAACTCGGGTTAGAGGCCCATACCTCGAGACCCATCCTCAAATCCGAGCTCAGGTGTCTTCACCCTCTCAGCGGGGGGGCACTAGCCGACCACGTCTTTTGCAATAAAA
Organism: Uropetala carovei; assembly: GCA_036926305.1. NCBI lineage: Eukaryota > Metazoa > Arthropoda > Insecta > Odonata > Petaluridae > Uropetala > Uropetala carovei. The sequence continues at coordinate 1,350,868 of JAXCHB010000184.1, forward strand.
TTTAAACTATTTTATGTTGTTAACTTAGTGCGATTGTGACTCAAGCAACATATTCGGGTTAATGCGCTGATCAAGAGCGTCTTTTTAACGGAATTCTACGATAAATAATAACATATTTACGCTCACATCTAATCTTGACGCCAAGGAATACCAACCTCTTAAGATTTTTCGGACGGGATTGTAATGAAAGCAGACATTCGCGAGACGGTGCGGAGGGTGTAACTCTTGGATGTTATATGGTGTTAGATGGGAAGAAAGGGAAACCGCTCATAACTAAAATAACTCTTGGTTGTTATATGGTGTTAGATGGGAGGAAAGGGAAACCGCTCATAACTAAAAAGCTTTACAACCTTTTTCAATCAAACTTTCAGGAATCACTTGACTATTCAACTTTTCAATTTGAAACTGCTCGCCGTGTACATAGTAGTTCTGGGTTTGACTTCAGGAGCATATCTTTTCTCCATTTGAATAACGTGGGCGGAGCTGAATCGAAGCGAGGCCTTTTTTCTTTAACATTTTCAAATATCTTAAAAATGAGATTTCGACGAGGTATTTTCACAGTTATGCCGAAAAAAGTATGGAAATAAATTTCCATATCGTAGAAATTCAAATCTCTTTCGAAAAAAGCCAAAAATTAGGTTTAATTAATATTTTTCGTAATTTTTTACGAATTTATTCAATTCGTCGTGATAAAATCGTTTTTTATATGTCCATGACTATTATTACTCTCTGGAACATTCGATTATGTGGATTTTATATTCTTTTTGCGTTTTAGTGTACATAAAATTTGGTGTCATTAATTTTTATTTTATTTTAACGTAATACTCAATTCACGCCTACCCGTCATATTTCACGGGAAATTACGCTAGTCACTTATAATAATAGACAATTTTTTGTTGGTTGGTTGGTGATCATAGAAAAATGCGATTAACTAGATAAAAAAAGATATAGAAATTCTAAATGTGGCAGGTATGCTCGATATACATATTTTAAGGTGATGGCAAAAAATATCTCGAAAGAAGTCGACTCCAAAGAAGGCATTTTCATTTCCCATAAAGTAACACGTAAAACTCGGCTTTACGAAAAATCTTATGAGGTTGGTATTCCTTGGCGTCAAGATTAGATGTGAGCGTAAATATGTTATTATTTATCGTAGAATTCCGTTAAAAAGACGCTCTTGATCAGCGCATTAATCCGAATATGTTGCTTGAGTCACAATCGCACTAAGTTAACAACATAAAATAGTTTAAATTTTATTGCAAAAGACGTGGTCGGCTAGTGCCCCCCCGCTGAGAGGGTGAAGACACCTGAGCTCGGATTTGAGGATGGGTCTCGAGGTATGGGCCTCTAACCCGAGTTAATGACGGTCGAGGGGTCAGCTTCGCGGTCACTTTTAAATGTGGTCCCACTCAGTCGACATAAGCCTATATTTCTTCATTTTGAATTTGTTTTTATTCATCTATTTTCCCTCAAAATACATAGTGGTACCCGGGTACCTCGTTGTGGACATTGCATATGAAAACCTACAAGCACCAAAATCTCAAAATTTTGCTATTGGTACTACTGTTTTTTTTTGTTGCTGAAATGGACTTATCTAAACTAGTTTTAAGATGTCAGGGAACCTCAGCAAAAATCTCAACCCTAACATAGACATTTCCTTCGTCGAAAATCAAAATGGTACCCGGGTACCACGTCGTGAGGACGAAGATTCGAAGGGACGAAGTTCGACCACTTCCGTCTCCTAGCGGACACAGTCCTACGCCCGCTCCCTCCGACTGAAGTTAAAATTCAACACCCCTACACCATCCTCCGTGAACCCATCCACACCCATCAACCATGCCGAGCCCCTTTCTCACTTCAAACTGCCATCCCAACACATACCCCCCACACTCCCCCCCCCCCCCCAACACCCCCTAGAACAATACATCTCTTACATTTCCAATGCCATCTCTCACCCGGACTTCCCAAAATCCCTCGACCACCAAGACAACCTTTCCAGAGATGAAAGACACGCTATGGCCCAACTCAGGTCCAATAAAAATATTATAATCTTACCCGCAGACAAGGGTTCCACATTGGTCATCCTCGATAGGGAAGACTACAACCAAGAAGCCCTCCGCCAACTTTCGGACCAAACATATTACTGCTCCCTCGACTCTAATCCCACTGACCTCCACGCCTCCGACATTTCTACTTTCCTCCACACAGAGGGGCCACGAGAAGGGCTATCGAAGGATTTTATCGCCCGACTTGTGCCCCCCCCCACTTCTACCTCCTTCCCAAACTTCATAAAACCGGAAATCCAGGTCGACCAATAGTCGCGAGTTTCGATTAAACAACTGAGCGAATCTCCGCCTTCGTCGACCTTCAGCTCAAGCCCCTTGTCCAACAGCTACCTTCCTACATCAAGGATACGAACCACTTCCTCCATCGACTAAAATCACTTCCTTCCCACCTCCCCCGCCAAACACCATCATGGTCACCATAGATGTGTGTTCCCTCTACACGAACATTCCACACCCAGAAGGACCTGCCACTCTTCGAACCTCTCTTGACAAGATGTCAGAGGAGAAGAAACCATCTCCTGCCTTCCCCACTACGCTGGCAGAGATGGTCCTCACCAAAAATAATTTCGCGTTTGGAGGGCGCCATTACCTACAAACCAAAGGAACGGCAATGGGCACACGGATGGCGCCTTCTTACGCTAACTGCTACTTGGGAGAATGGGAGTCCCAGCTCCTCCAATCCTCCCCGCAAAAGCCACTCATCTGGCTCCGCTTCATCGATGACATCTTCTTACTGTGGACCGATGGGGCGTAATCTCTTCATTGCTTCCTAAATACAATCTCCACCCACCCCAACCTCTCCTTCACCCACCACTCCTCCACGACAGAATCTACGTTCCTCGACGTCAATCTATGTTTTACAAATGGACGCATCATCACCTCGGTGCACATCAAAAAGACAAACCACCAACAATACCTCCATTACACTAGCTGCCACCCACACCACACCAAAAACTCCCTCCCTTATTCCCTCGCCCGCCGAGGATATAGGATATGTTCGGATAGTACTTCGCTATCCGAATATTGCACAAAAATTCAGGAGGCATTCCTCAACCGTGGCTATCCTCCAGAATTAATTCAACATAAATACACCGCGCCATTTCTTCTTCCTCTTCCTCCCCCCCCCCCTTCCGGAAAATCACCGAACCCAAACTCACATACTCTAAGCGACACCCCCCTGACTCTCACAACAACCTTCCACCCAGGGCTACCCGAAGCCCTGAAAAACATCCTTGCCGCCGCCCACCCAATTCTCACATCCTCACCCATCACCCTTACACTCTTCCCCAAGCTACCCATCATATCATTCCGTCGACCTAGGCGACTTGTTGTGGCGCAAAGAACTCCCTACGGGTCCAACACCACCCCCCGCAGGGTCTTTCCCATGCGAAATACCACGGTGCCTCACTTGCCCCATCATAGAGACTTCCTCCACGTTCACCAGCCCGATAACAGACATCACCCACCCGATTACGTCCCACGGAACCTGCACCTCCAGAAATATAATCTATTTATTAAACTGCACACAATGCCCGGCGTTTTACGTGGGCCTTACCACCACACCCCTCACCATCCGTATGAACTGTCATCGGGACAGTGTCGCTCATAAGCGCCCCCTTCCGGTGGCCGATCATGCGGTAAGCCACTCCCTACCCTTCAATAGATGTTTTACTGTCAAAACTATCCGGGCTCTCACAAAAGACTCTCCCGCACCACAACTCCGCCAATGGGAGCTCGCTCATATAGAAATCCTCCGCTCTCTTTCCTTTCCCGGTCTAAACCTTCGTTGACACCCCCACCCCAAATACCCTAGCCTCCTTCCCATCCCCTCTGCCCCCAGTGAGACACTTTGGTTTAGTTTTAGTAATACTCTTGTGCCTAAGAATGGCGGAAGCCCGAAAGCTCCAAGAAACAGCCTTCCTCTATCGCCATGGACGTCCACAACACCAAGTAAGTGTTCACTGGCTCCCTCCTATCCCTCTCAACTACTAGTTGCGATCTTTTATATATATATATATATATATATATATATATATATATATATACACATATATATATGTATATATCGTATACTAGCTGAAAGCACCCGGCGATGCCGGGTTATGCCAGACGTCTTTGGCGAATAAAATTATGTATTATATGGTAATACAATCATTTCACCTTTTGCGCATTTTTACCAAAGGATGAAGGCATTATAAATTAGAAAAATATGTTTTAATATTTATTTCAAAGCTTGCTTGTAAACGTGTATTTCCGTTGAAATCTCCATTTCGAATTTTTTCATGAAAACAATACTTTCTCTATACTACGTATATTAGAGAAAGAAAAAACTAATTCTGAGATATCTCTGATACCTATGAATTGGGTCGGGAGGGTCCATGGAGGTCCGGAGAGAACGTGAGCATACGTGAGAGTAATAGGATTTCGAGTTTAACAATGTAATCAGTTGGCAAGGCAACTTCACGTTAAAAACGCTACATTTTGTCAAAATATGACATTAAAACGTTAAATTCGAAAGATTTAGATTCGAAAGCGATAAAAGACGATAAGAATAAGAAACTGCATTTATTTTTCTTTAATACAGTCCAAGTCCGAAAATCGTAGGCCAAATATGTGAATTTGAATAAGCAAAATAAAATACGGTTGCATGTCGAAATATCGATTTTCCATGTTATCTTATGAGGAATGGAAATCATTCTCGGGAATCGAACCCGGGTCGATTTTGGAAATTTTTTTTCGTAAATGGCTTCTACTTTAAGAACCGAACATTCCTACCAAATGCCAATCTTCTAGCTACTCAGAATGTTTGTTAAAAATAGCATTACAGAGTTCCGATTTCCCACTGACGACAACGATCAACGACAACGAAGTCAATTATATATATATATATATTTAGGGCAACTAGGTGTTGAAGGAAACCCAGTGAACACTTACCGGAAGTAGAGCCGCTGGGGTGTTGGAAAGACACATTTGTAGAGGTTAGAGTTTTCGGGATGATACCAGTTGTGTCTCTCTTGTGCTGACGAAGGGATCATCCCGAAAGCTCTAACCTCTACAAATGTGTCTCTCCAACACCCAAGCGGCTCTACTTCCGGTAAGTGTTCACTGGGTTTCCTTCAACACCTAGTTTCCCTAAATATCCTTCCTTACCTTTCCTCTTCCGTAGTATTTATATATATATTGTGTAAGAAGTGTCCTTATATAATATATACATAGGAGGATACTAACTATGAGGCACTTTCAGATGAGATAGAAACTTTAAATTTACCTAATAGGTTAGTATGCCTAGTGGCCAGTGGCGGATCCAAGGGGGGGGGGGGGGGGCGATCGCATTTCTAACGATTTAATCGAAGCAATTGAATTTTCATCATATTACACATCTGTAATGCTTATAAATGCAAATAGGCTCACGTATAAAATAAAAATTATATGAGAATAGGGATGCACGTTATTTAAAAAAATCATTATGTGGTTATCTTCTCCTCATGGATAATCTAAATAAACGGTTGCATTGACGTCACCTTGATAGTAGGTCCTGTAAGAAGTTAAAAGCAGTCGTTGATAGACACTTGAAGGAAAGCAACTGTTTGTGAGTTCGTCTATAAGGGTGCAACGATAATAATCGTTGGAACTAAGGTAAGGTAGATTTAAAAATTTTCCCCCCCTGAATATATCGCGATATTAAACTAGCATTGAGTAACTCTGTGACACTGTGATGACGTAATTGCTCTACTATATTGCTGTAAAATCGCAGAAAATTTTAAAATGCCAAGGAGTAGACCAGTGAAAAGGAGAGCTATAAGTCCAGCTACAGCTGCCAGAGAAAGGAAGAGGAGCCAGAGATCAAAGGAAGAGTATTGCAGGAAAGAGAGAGAAAGAGATGCGGAAGCTCATAGGATTGCCCGTGAAGATGAGGAGCGGAGAGTACTAGAAAGACAAAGAAATAGGGAAACACGTCAAATGAATAGGGAACAAAGAACATCCAACATAGGGCCAAACTATTTAGATAATTTGCAAGCGTAGCTGCAACGGGCTGCTAGTGTGTGTGTGTGTATTTTATCCAGGCCTCAGATCGTTCGAAGTGCCGTCTGCAGAAGAAGGCGAATGGAGAAACCGTTTCCTTACCTTCACTATCGCTAGCGTCAGAAGAGAGTTGTGGGGCCTCGTTGGCGATGTACTGTCGCCCGCTGAGGAGGTTGCTCTCGACGACCGGCCGTTTGTCCTCCAGCTGGCGCCGAAAGGCCCGATGGTCGTCCTGTGAGGATCAAACCGAATGTATCAAAGAAAAGGTAAGATCAATGCCCTATAGTAAATTACAACTAAAACATCTGATGTGCTCACCACATGACTATCTCCATACAGAGCAATGAATATGATTACTCTCGACGTCAGCGCTCTCAGAAATATTTATCAGTGATTACATTAAAGAATACTTTTAAAATATTTTCTATAGTCTTTAATGAAAACAAGAAGTAAAGAAAATTGTTAGATGTTTCTATGGATAACAAAATATCTGAGTAATTAATACCACCCTTGGAGGCGTACGCACCGCTATCAATAATTAGAAAGTTTTACCATGCCGCGGAAACAATGAGAAAAATTCGGAAGGACATCTCCAACACAGGACCTCGACATTTACATCCGAACGCTCTGCCCACTCGGCCACCGCCGCTTCTTGTAGATAAATATAGTTACTGTGTATGGTACTCAAGTAGTGGCTCGGGAAATCCTATATATTATGCGCGTAGTGAAGCCTCGCGTAATTATATCGGCGTATTTCTCGAGAACCGTTCGTCGTAAATATATGCGGTAAACGGCATTTTGTTTCTACTGGCTATGTGGTCCCTGGAAAAATATTTTCGTTAGCTAAAGTGTCCCGGGTTCGAATCCAGGTGACAATTATATTTTCCCATAAGTTTACACGGGATTTTTGATTTTTCAGAGTGCAAGGTTTTTTTCCTTCATTCAGTACAACACATAAATATGGTCCTATTTACTTCGTTTTCGCTTTAATCGACGGATAAAACTCGATACTATCTTATTCTTGCGATGTTTACACGTTACACGGTCGAAGTTTTCAGAAATACGCATTCTTTTTCGAAATTTTTAGGATTTTTCGTAATCATTCCGGGCGTTTCCAAGGAGACTATCATTGTTGCCTCCGATTCATTTAACCCCTCAACGCCGAGCGACGTGTCCTGCACGTCCGAGGTAGTGTTTGCTTTCTTTACCGTTTAACTCACTTAACACTTCATACATCTATAAAACCATAATATATTTTGAAAGAGGAAACTTTGGGATTTTCTGTAATCCATGTCAATTAATTTTACTATTGTTTCTATATTTTATAATCTACGTCAAAGTCTGCGATGAAATTTTCATTTTTGCGCAGAAAATACGGAGCGCCACCACCTTCCTTTGTCTACTGACGCAAGGAATATATGTCCATCTTAATAACCTTTATATATTTTGAAAGAGGAAGCTTTGACCTTTCTAGAAATGCATATCTTGTAATTTTAATGTAGTTTTTATAATGTACGTGAAAGTTTGCAATGAAATTTTAATTTTTGCCCTGAAAAATCGGTGCGCCACCACTTTCATTGTCTATTGACGCAAGGGATATTCGTAAATCTTCATCACCTTTATATATTTTGAAAGAGGAAGTATATCTTGTAATTTTAATATAGTTTTTATAATCTACGTGAAAGTTTGCGGTGAAATTTTCGTTTTTGCCCCGAAAATTCGCTAATTACGCAATGGAGATTAGTCAATGTGAATATGCTATGTATTTTGATAGAGGAAGCTTTGACCTCTACTGTAATGCATGTCCTGTAATTTTACTATTGTTACTGTATTTTATAATCTAGGTGAAAGTTTGCGTAGAAATTTTCGTTTTTGCCCCGATAATTCAGTGCACCAACACATTCTTTTGTCTAATTACGCAAGGCAGATTCGTCAATCTGAATAAGATACTCGTATTTTGATAGAGGAAGCTTTGGCCTCCGCATTAATGAACGTCCTGTAATTTTACTATTGTTATTGTATTTTATAATCTAGGTGAAAGTTTGAGTCGAAATTCTCATTTTCCCACAATATTACCGTGTTTCCGCATCTAAAAATCGCTTTTCAATGCCCGAGGAATTATTTCTTTGGCTTCACACAGAAGAAATATAATTTTTTCCCTACCACATATATTTATCTTTGTTGAGCCTTGCGAGAAACGTTTTCGCTGCTTGAGTTACGAAGGATAAAGTTCTTGTATCATTCTATAAGCACTCTTCTTACAGAGGATATTCGATACTAGTTAATTGTGCTTGCATTCTGCAAGCATTTTCTCTCAAATTAAAGTAAAAATAAAAGTCGAAAAATAATTTTCAACGCATAAGTTTGCATCTCGGCTCCGAATTACGTGTTTCTCTGTTTTGAAAATATTGGGGTAAAAATAACCCCAAAATTTATAATTATAAATAACTTATAGGTTTTTAGCATTTGTTACGAATACCTCACACTTCAGCAAAATTTCAACAATATAGTAGTGCATTAATATGAATTTCATTGTTGAAATTTTTTAATTTTTAACAGCCGCAAATATAAATATTTCTAAAATTTTCAATGCTTCTTACCACCGGAACATTATTTCCTAATTTTGTTAAAAATTTCAGCTTCCTCGATCTTAAGAAAGTACATAAAAATTACTCAATTTGTTTAAAATTTGAAAATTTATTACGGCCGAACGAAAGAAAATTTTCAAATTTCTATATCCCGTTTTCATTATTTGGGAAATTTTACCTCTTGAAAAAATTTCAGCTACATAGCCCATTTGGAAGTACAGTAGAACCCCATAAATCCGGCACCCTCGGGACCTAGCGCGAGCCGGATTTTAGAAAATTCCGGTTTTTTGATAATGTTGCACCATGCCTAAGTATCCAGGGGCAAATCGGCCTATTGCGGGATAAAACAAAAGAAAGTTTTTCTAATCTATATAATGTATTTCAAAATTTAATCAGAAATCACGCCAGAATATTTTAAAATATGAAATATACAAAATCTATGTAAATAAACATGCAAAATATTAAATAAATCATAATAGACGCCTTGCCCTCTTGCCACCCTTGACTACGCCACTGCACCTTCATACCATTTCACGGCCTATACGTAAAAAAAATAAAATACACAACATTAAAATACAAAATTTACGCCAAAACTTATAAAAGAAACAATCATTAACAAGTGACGAATTTGGAATAAGGTCATAGCAAATTTAATGCACATTTACCAATTTACACGTCTCGTTTCTACTCTCGATGGCTAGACGATAAGGTCGAGACAGCGTCTTTAGTTGCGGGAATGCAAGTTTCATTTCATTTCAGTGTTGGAAGCTTTTTGAAGGTTTTTCTGCGAAATTGTCTTGAACATATCACACAGATTGCTTCATACATAGTGATCTTTCCTTAATAATTTTATCTTTAATTAGGTACAAATCCATTATATCCTGTGATTAGATGCATGACCGCTGCTCTAAAGCCGATATTGTATCAGTGACTAATTCTATGCAACGGTCTATTGAAAGCTTGTTTGCAGCTGCATTGTCATCATCGTAATTCTCACGTTCGGGTTCCAAAACCATTTTAACTATTTCTACGTCAGTTAGCTGATTCACTATAGGCACTTCATAGTCGATTTCCATTCAGTTTTCAATGTCTTCTTCTTCCAGACCCTTCGTGAAAGCGTTATTCGTCGATCCCTTAGCAAATTCCATAATTTCAGACACCAGTCTCTTTTTGTCACAAACACTGAAACCTAGAAAATGTGGTGGTGATTCATCAAATCCTTCAAACATGCTTGCAGGCCACAAATTATGCCAGGCATTTTTCAGTGTTGCGGCCGTTACATCAGTCCACGCTTTAGCTAGTCCAAATCGCGTCCTTAATGCTAAATTCCTTTTTAAATCCATCAACACCTTGGCCTCTATTGCAAGAAACAATCAATTTCTGCATAAATTGCTGTCTGTAATAGCACTTTAGTGAGCGTAATATTCCCTGATCCATAGGTTGAATAATAGATGTACAATTTGGAGATAAATAAACCACACGCACGTTACCCAGTACCAAAAGTGATGCATCAGGATGGGCAGGACAGTAATCTAATGTCAGAATTATTTTACAATCATCACCTAGTTCCTTAGATTTACAATGAGCACGTGCCTCTGGTGCAAAATAATTCACAAACCAATCCAACAATAATTAAGAAGTTATCCATGCACGTTTATTAGCACGGTAGTTGATAGGAAAATTCTTTACACCCTTTAAAGCACGAGGGTGTGCACTTTTACCAATTACAGTTATATAGCTTTAGTTTGTGCGTACCTGCTGCATTTGCGCACGCAAGAACCGCCAGCCTCTCCTTTGACTCCTTCACTCCAAATGCCATATCCTCATCGGCGGCTGCAAGTGTGCTCCGAGGAAGACATCGCCAAAATAATCCTGTCTCGTCCGCGTTATATATTTGCTCTGCAGTAAGATTTTCATCCGAAATTAACTTGGTGAACTCCTCTACAAATGTTTCGGCAGCATCCGAATCGGCTCTAAGTTTTTCGCCAGACACTGCTAATTTTCGAATTCCATGGCGAAGCTTGAAGCGATGAAGCAAATCTTGCGAATAATCTCAAGTTTTATTGATTATCAAATCATCGTGGAATTTCTTTGCTTGCTGTATTAGCAATAGGCCTGATACCGGTACACCTTCACTTTTTCTTTGTCGAAACCATTCAAACAATACTTTATCGATATCGTTGACCCTGGAAGTGTGTAATGTTTTTCGGCCTTAGGAGTGTCACTGTCTGCATAAAATGTCAGCAACTCATTGTTTTGTTTCTTCAAGTCATACGCGGTAGAATTGCCTATGCTATATTCTTCACAAAGTCTCTTAACTGAAGCACCTTTTTCAGGTTTTCTTAATAAATCTACTTTTTGTTCAATAGAAAGAGATTTACGTTTACGCTTCATAATACTACTGGAGGAGTTTTTAGCTTTTTTGGAAGACATTCCCACATGAACTTGAGCAATATCACACTAATGAAAAACATATGCGATCGCTACGAATCTGAACACGCGACTGTATACAAGTTATACAATGTGACTGTGGAAACTATTCCCTAACATGTACCAACATGTATTGGTCAGCTGACAATTGGACTCACTCACACATACAATATAACTGCTGCCGTCAAATTGGTTATAGAATTCGCGAATTTTAATGCGAAGCGGTGCGTTTATCGTTCCATAGCGGATTAGGCTACCCGTGGCAAAAATTTTAAAAAGTACACTTTTCAAAAAGTGCCGGATTTTTCATAATTACTGATTTTAGAGTGCCGGATTAATGAGATTCTACTGTACCTAAACCACGAAATCTTAGTTAAATTGTTTATAACTTTTTACGGCGAAGAAAATGAACACTGCTGCAATTTTGCAATTATTCCTCCTAATATTATTTTCGGTTCACCTATGTGTTAAATTTCAGCTCTCCAACTATTGTAGTTTGGGCCAGACATTAGTATCCTCCTATATATATATATACATATATATATATATATATCATTCTATAAGGACTCTTCTTACAGAGGAGGATATAGGATACTAGTGAAAGTGTGCTTGCATTCTGCAAGCATTTTCTCTCACCCGAAAGCCAAGAGTATGAGCCGACAAATAATTTTTAAAAGCAACAGTTGACACCTTGTTGTCGATTTACGTGTTATTCCTTATGCTCAATATTGAGGTAAAAACAACCCCTAAAATTTATAATTATAAAATAATTATAGGTTTTTAGAATTTCCTAGGAATAACTCACATTTATGCAAAATTTAATGAATGTAGCAACTCTAGAAGTGCATTTATATGAATTTCATTGTTTAAATTTTATGATTTTTAACAGCCATAACAATAAATGTCTCTAAAATTTTCAATGTTATATACCACCGGAACATTATTTCCTAACTCTGCGATATTTTTCAGCTTCCTGGATCTTCAGAAAGTTTGTAAACATTAGTGAATTTTTTAAACATTTAAGAATTTATTACCTCCGAACGAATAAAAATTTTCAAATTTCTATATTCCCGTTTTCCTTATTTGGCAAATTCTACGTGTAGAAAAAATTTCAGCTTCATAGGCATTTAGAAGTACCTAAACCATGAAATGTTAGTAAAATGGTTTCTAATTTTTTACGGCCAAGAAAATAAACATTGTTACAATTTTGCATTTATTCCTCCGATAATTTTTTTGATTCACCTGTGTATTAAATTTCCGCTCTTTAACTATAGTAGTTTGGGCTAGACACTGGTATCCTCCTATATCCTATATATCATTCTATATCGACTCTTCTTACAGAGGATATACGATACAAGAAAATGTGTGCTTGCATTCTGCAAGCATTTTCTCTCATTTAATAAGAAAGACTAAAGGCCGACAAAAAAGTCGTAAATGCAAAAGCGCCTTGGTCCTATTTCAATGGTTTTGTTATGGGAAATAATCTTAAATTTAAGGCTACCTGGAATCGAACCGATGACACCTAGGCAGAAGTTTTCAAATACTATGGAGATATACTCATGACATCTACAAACCCTGAAGATATCATCTATTTATTCCTCTTAGTTTCGTCTATATGAAGGAACTCTTTTTTTTCCATGCTTTCTTATGGGAGATATACCGGGTCATCCGGAGTCGAACCCAGGACACTTGCGGTTAAAGTGATAACGGTTCCCTATAGATCTCCTGGGTATCTAAATACCCTCCAAGTTTGAATTCTCTATCTTATCCCAAAGTGGCCGAAATTAATTTTCAAATAAGCCACAATGCTTTTCTCATGGGAAAAAACGGAAATTTCGGAATTTCTGGAGTCGAACCAATGACACTAAGGTATGAGATCTCAATTTTTCTGGCGGTTTCCCCATGCCAGCTACAATTACTGAAAATTTCAGCTCTCCATGTAGTGTAGATTGGGCCAGATATTAGTATCCTCCTATATATATATCATTCTATATCGACTCTTCTTACAGAGAATATAGGATACAAGTAAATGTGTGCTTGCATTCTGCAAGCATTTTCTCTCACCTTAAAGTGAAAATAAAAGCCGAAAAATAATTTTCAATGCTTAAAGTTGCATCTTGGCACCGAATTACGCGTTTTTCTGTTTTGAAAATATTGGGGTAAAAACAACCCATAAAGTTATAATTATAAAACATTTATAGGTTTTATCATTTGTTACGAATACCTCACATTTATGCGAAATTTCGTCAATGTTGCACCTTTAGAAGTGCATTTATATAAATTTCATTGTTTAAATTTTATTAATTTTTAACAGCCACAGCAACAAATATTTCCAAAATTTTCAATGTTATTTACCACCGGGACATTATTTCCAAACATATTTTTCAGCTTCCTGGATCTTCAGAAAGTTTGTAAACATTAGTGAATTTTTTAAACATTTAAGAATTTATTAATTCCGAACGAATAAAAATTTTCAAATTTCTATATTCCCGTTTTCCTTATTTGGCAAATTCTACGTGTAGAAAAAATTTCAGCTTCATAGGCATTTAGAAGTACCTAAACTATGAAATGTTAGTAAAATGGTTTATAATTTTTTACGGCCAAGAAAATAAGCATTGTTACAATTTTGCATTTATTCCTCAGATAATTCTTTTTGATTCACCTGTGTATTAAATTTCCGCTCTTTAACTATAGTAGTTTGGGCTAGACATTGGTATCCTCCTATATCCTATATATCATTCTATAAGCACTCTTCTTACAGAGGAGGATATAGGATACAAGTAAATGTGTGCTTGCATTCTGCAAGCATTTTCCCTCACCTTAAAATGAAAATAAAAGCCGAAAATTAATTTTCAATGCATAAGTTCACATCTCGGCTCCGAATTACGTGTTTTTCTGTTTTGTAAATATTGGGGTACAAACAACCCCTAAAATTTATAATTATAAAACATTTATAGTTTTTAGCATTTCTTAGGAATCCTCACATTTATGCAAAATTTCATGTATATAGCACCTCTAGATGTACATTTATAAGTATGTCATTGTTTAAAATTTATGAATTTTTAACAGTCACAATATAAAACTTTCATGAAATTTCAAATGTACTTTCTACCGTAATATTGTTTCCTAACTTGGTTAACATTTTCAGCTTACTGGCTCTAATTAAAGTATCACTTGTTACGAATACCTCACATTTAATCGAAATTTCATCAAAGTAGCACCTCTAGAACAGCATTTATATGAATTTCATTGATTAAACTTTTTTAATTATTAACAGCCAAAGCACTAAATATTTCTAAAATTTTCAATGTTATTTACCACCGGGACATTATTTCCTAACCCTGTTCAAAATTTCAGCTTCCTGGATCTACAGAATGTACATAAACATTAGTCAATTTGTTAAACATTTGAGAATTTATTACGGCCGAACGAATAAAATTTTCAAATTTCTATATTCCCGTTTTCATTATTTGGCGTCTTCTAGAGGTGGAAAAAATGTCAGCTTGATAGCGCATTTAGAAATACCTAAACCATGAAATGTTAGTAAAATAGTTTATAATTTTTGCCGGCCAAGAAATTAAACATTGTCGCAATTTTCCAATTATTCCTCCGATTATTTTTCTCGGTTCAACTATGTATTAAATTCCAGCTCTCCAGCTTTTGTAGTTTGGGCCAGACATTGGTATACTCCTATATCCTATATCGTACATCCTCCTCTGTAAGAAGAGTGCTTATAGAATGACAAGTAAATGTGTGCTTGCATTCTGCAAGCATTTTCTCTAACCTGAAAGTAAAAATAAAAACCGAAAAATTACTTTCAATGAATAAGTTCGCATCTCGGTTCCGAATTACGTGTTTTTCTGTTTCGAAAATATTAGGGTAAAAACAACCCCTAAAATTTATAATTATAATACATTTATAGGTTTTTATCGATTGTTACGAATACCCCACATTTATGCGAAATTTCATACATGCAGCACCTCTAAGAGTGCATTTATATGAATTTCATTGTTTAAACTATTTTAATTTTTAACAGCCACAGCAATAAATATTTCTAAAATTTTCAATGTTATTTACCACCAGGACATTACTTCCTAACCCTGTTAAAATTTTCAGCTTCCTGGATCTCCAGAAAGCACATAAACATTAGACAATTTTTTTAAACATTTGAGAATTAATTACGGCCGAACGAATAAAAATTTTCAAATTTCTATATTCCCGTTTTCATTATTTGTTGAATTCTACAGGGTTTACTAACATTTCATGGTTTAGTTATTTCTAAATGCGCTATCAACCTGAAATTTTTTTTGACGGTAGAATTCGCCAAATAATGAAAACGGGAATATAGAAATTTGAAAATTTTTATTCGTTCGGCCGTAATAAATTCTCAAATGTTTAACAAATTGACTAATGTTTATGTACTTTCTGTAGATCCAGGAAGCTGAAAATTTTGACAGGGTTAGGAAATAATGTCCCGGTGGTAAATAACATTGAAAATTTTAGAAATATTTATTGCTGTGGCTGTTAAAAATTAAAAAATTTAAACAATGAAATTCATATAAATGCACTTCTAGAGGTGCTACATTGATGACATTTCGCATAAATGTAAGGTATTCGTAATAAATGATAAAAACCTATAAATGTATTATAATTATAAATTTTAGGGGTTGTTTTTACCCCAATATTTTCGAAACAGAAAAACACGTAATTCGGAGCCGAGATGCGAATTTACGCATTGAAAGTAATTTTTAGGCTTTGATTTTTACTTTCTGGTGAGAGATGATGCTTGCAGAATGCAAGCACACGTTCACTAGTATCCTATGTCGTATCATTCTATAAGTACTCTTCTTACAGAGGAGGATATATGATAAAGGATATAGGAGGATACTATTGTCTGGCCCAAACTACAATAGATGGACAGCTGCAATTTTCAGTAATTGTAGATGGCATGGAGAAACCGCCAGAAAAATTGAGATCTCACACCTAGGTGTCATGGGTTCGACTCCAGAAATTCCTAAATTTCCATTTTTTCCCATAAGAAAAGCATTGCGGCATATTTGAAAATTAATTTATGGCACTTTCCGACAAACTTGGAGGGTTGTTAGATACCCAGGAGATCTATAGGGAACCGTTATCGCTTTAACCGCAAGTGTCCTGGGTTCGACTCCGGATGACCCGGTATCTCCCATAAGAAAGCATGGAAAAAATGAATTCTTTCATATAGACGAAACGAAGAGGAATAAGTAAATGATATTTTCAGGGTTTGTACATGTCATGAGTATATCTCCATAGTATTTGACAACTCTTGCGTAGGTGTCACCGGTTTGATTCCAGGTAGCCTCAAATTTGAGATAATTTCCCAAAAGGAAAACATTGAAATAGGTGCAGGGCTCCTTTGCATTTAGAATTTTTTGTCGGCTTTTAGTCTTTTTTATTAAATGAGAGAAAATGCTTGCAGAATGCAAGCACACATTCACTTGTACGATATAGGATATATATAGGATATAGGAGGATACTAATGTCTGGCCCAAACTACAATAGGTGGAGAGCTGGAATTTAATGCATAGGTGAACCGAGAAAAATAATCGGAGGAATAATTGCAAAATTGCGACAATGTTTATTTTCTTGGCCGCTAAAAATTATAAACAACTTTACTAACATTTCATGGTTTAGGTATTTCTAAATGCGCTATCAAGCTGAAATTTTTTCTACCTGTAGAATTCGCCAAATAATGAAAACGGGAATATAGAAATTTGAAAATTTTTATTCGTTCGGCCGTAATAAATTCTCAAATGTTTAACAAATTGACTAATGTTTATGTACTTTCTGTAGATCGAGGAAGCTGAAAATTTTGACAGGGTTAGGAAATAATGTCCCGGTGGAAAATAACATTGAAAATTTTAGAAATATTTATTGCTGTGGCTGTTAAAAAATAATAAAATTTAAACAATTAAATTCATATAAATGCACTTCTAGAGGTGCTACATTGATGAAATTTCGCATAAATGTGAGGTATTCGTAACAAATGATAAAAACCTATAAATGTGTTATAATTATAAATTTTAGGGGTTGTTTTTACCCCAATATTTTCGAAACAGAAAAACACGTAATTCGGAGCCGAGATGCGAACTTATGCATTGAAAGTAATTTTTAGGCTTTTATTTTTACTTTCAGGTGAGAGGAAATGCTTGCAGAATGCAAGCACACGTTCACTAGTATCGTATATCCTCCTCTGTAAGAAGAGTGCTTATAGAATGATAGCACGGCCCCTCAAACCGGCGCGCCGGGTGCCATGGCGCCCTTCACAGAATTCCTTGGCGCCCGCTACTAAGGCTATGGCAAGTCATTCACTGTGGAGGTGCAGTAAGATACGATCGAATAACATTTTATACGGATTTCGTTTTTCAGCTGATTCTGTGGTAATTCACTTAAATGTAGCTAATTATATCCCATAGGAAAGCTCAGTATTTAACATTGTTAAGAGAGAAAAGAAACAATGTAACATTTTACGTTAAACATTTCATTGTTATACGATATGCACTGTGCTGAGTCTTCTACTCTCGCCTCGTACATCGGAATGACACTCCCCACCGTCAGTTGGTAGATCGCGGTCGCAAAGTGAAAGTGAAAAACACAAAGTTTTGAGAAAAGGAGAATATTGCTCACTAATATTATACTACAGAGACGATAATTTACCTACTCTCATCTAGAAATAATTGGTAAATATAGTTATTATCTTTGCTTTTTAATTTTAAACTATGAATTCCTCCCGCTTCGTTTTTTGTAGTTTACTTTTTTTAATTTAATATTTTTTTAGAATTTAATTTAATTTTTTTAAATTAGGGTTTAAGATCATGGCAAAAAGGAAAAGAACGTATTACTTCAACTCCGACTGGGAGAAGCAATTTTTCTTCGTAGATAGTCTGTGTGTTTATTGTGCTCCGGGAGTGTGGCAGTACCAAAGAAAAGTAATATTGAAAGACAGTTTTTGAGCCTTCATACAAATTTCAACAATGAATTTCCTGTTAATTCATCAGTTCGAAAGAAAAAATTACAAGAATTGAAACGTAATTTATCCGTACAACAATCTCTTTTCGTAAAACCTTGTGCAGAGTCTAAAAATGTAACTGTTGCGTCATTAAGAATTGCACATGTGTTATCTAAACGAAAGAAGCCATTCCAAGAAGGCGAAATAGTCAAAGAAGCAATGCTATCTGCAGCTGAATCGCTTTTTGATCAGTTTAAGAACAAAAGTGAAATAACTGCATCTATCAGAAAAATCCCCCTTTCGAGCACAACTATTTCGAGGAGAGTAGAAAAAATTGCCAGAAATTCAGAACCGCTGTTGATTCAGGATTTAGAACTATGTGAATGTTCTTCGCTGCAATTAGATTTATCCACTGATGTTACTGATATCGATCAGTTGGCAATTTTTGTAAAAATGGCTTTTGAGGATTTCACCGTAAAGGAAGCATTCCTGAAAATACACCCATGAGAGGGGAAGATATTTTCGGTGTTTTTAATGGTTACATTCAGAAAAATAATATCCCTCTTCAAAAGTTAGTGGCAATTACAACCGATGGAGCTGCCTCAATGGTTGGATGTAACAACGGTTTTCTCGCTTTGTGTCGCCAAGAGAATTCATTCCCTTAGTTTTTGTCGTATCATTGTATCATTCATCAGGAGGCACTGTGTGCAAAAGCGTTGAAATTTCAGCATGTAATTACTATTGTAACAAAAATTATAAATTCCATCAGAACATCGCCTACAAGCCATCGTTTATTTAAATCATTTTTAAGTGATAAAGGTGCTGTATACGGAGATGTCTTGTTGCACACGGATGTGAGGTGGCTCAGCAGAGGAAAAGTCTTACATCGTTTTCTTGGCCTCATAAGTGAGATTAAGGAATTCTTAGGGCCAAAAAAAGAAATGTATCCTGAATTAGAGAATAACCTTTGGTTAGTAGATCTAGCTTTTTTGACCGATGTAACCGAAAATTTGAATGTGCTAAATTTAGAATTACAGGGCAAAAATCGTAAGCTAGTTGAAATGACTAGCTCAGTAAATGGATTTAGAGGTAAGTTAAATTTATGGAAAACTGATATAGTAAGAAATTCGTTGGTATATTTCCCCAATTTGAAGTTGATCGTAGAAAGTATTCAAGAGGAATTTGATCCTAGTTCTTTCATTTGTTATATTGAAGACCCCCTACAAGAATTTAATAATAGATTTAGTGAGCGCTGTGTTTTGGAGCCATTCGTTACATTCATGTTGAATCCATTCATGCCTATTAATGTCACTGAGTTTGTGTATCAGTTCATTATTTGAAAGTGTAAAAATTGAAGATCGTCAGTTAGAAATCACTGTCTTGCAAAATGATATATCCTTAAAAGCTCATTTTAATGAGAAAATTTTTGGAATCTGGTTGATAAGGTTAAATATCCAGTGCTACGGAGCATTGTTCTAAAAATTTACTCATGTTTTGGATCAACGTATTTATGGAAACAGTTTTCCCATGTGAGTTATGTTAAATCTACGCTTCGGTCAGGTTTGACTGATGACCTTCTTGACGATTGTCTACGAGCAGCTTGTTCAAGCTAAATTCCCGATTACAACAAGCTAACCGAAGAAGTAGGTACAAATTAAATTTTCTCATTAAAAATATCATGATTTTCATTATTTATTATTAATAAATTTGTATGAAAATAAATATATTTATATGTTTGAAAATAAACAAATAATCTTAAACCATTTCTTTTAATTTTATTTTTCTGAGTACCTCCAATTGGCGCCCGCAAAACTTCTCAAAATTCGCAAATGCGCCCTCGGGGATGAAAAGGTTGAAGGCCCCTGCGATATATACAGGTAAATGAGTGCTTGCATTCTGCAAGCATTTTCTATCACCTTAAAGTAAAAATAAAAGCTGAAAAATAACTTTCGATGCTTAAAGTGGCATCTCAGCTCCGAATTACGTGTTTTTCTGTTTTGAAAATATTGGGGTAAAAACAACCCCTAAAATTTATAATTATAACACATATGTTTTTATCATTTGTTACGAATACCTCACATTTATGCGAAATTTCATCAATGTAGCACCTCTTAGAAGTGCATTAATATGAATTTCATTGTTTAAAATTTATTATTTTTTAACAGCCACAGCAATAAATATTTCTAGAATTTTCAATGTGATTTACCACCGGGACATTATTTCCTAACTGTGTTAAAATTTTCAGCTTCTGGATCTACAGAAAGTACATAAAAATTAGTCAATTTTTTAAACATTCGAGAATTTATTACGGGCGAAGGAATAAAAATTTTGAAATTTCTATATTCCCGTTTTCATTATTTGAGAAATTCTACTGGTAGAGAAAATTTCAGCTTCATAACGCATTTAGAAGTATCTAAACCATGAACTGCTAGTAAAATAGATTATAATTTTTTACTGCCAAGAAAATAAACATTGTGGCAATTTTCCAATTACTCCTCCGATTATTTTATTTTATTCACCTCGGTATTAAATTCCAGCTTTCCAACTATAATAGTATGGGCCTGACATTAGTATCCTCTTATATACTATATATATCTTATATCCTCCTCTGTAAGAAGAGTGCTTATAGAATGATAGGATATACGATATAGGATAAAAGTAAATGTGTGCTTGCATTCTGCAAGCATTTTCTTTCACCTTAAAGTAAAAATAAAAGCCGAAAAATAATTTTCAATGCGTAAGTTCGCATCTTGGCTCAGAATTACGTGTTTTTCTGTTTTGAAAATATTGGGGTATAAACAAACCTAAAATTTATAATTATAAAACATTTATAGGTTTTTGGCATTTGTTACGAATACCTCACAGTTATGCAAGATTTCATCATTATAGCACTTATAGAAGTGCATTTATATGAATTTCATTGTTTCAATTTTATGAATTTTTAACAGCCACAACAACAAATATTTCTAAAATTTTCAATGTTATTTGTCACCGGATCATTATTTTCCAGCTCTGTTAAAAATTTCATCTTCCTGGATCTGCAGAAAGTACATAAACATTAGACAATTTGTTAAACATTTAAGAATTTATTACGGCCGAACGAATAAAAATTTTCAAATTTCTATAGTCCCGTTTTCATTATTTGGCGAATTCTACAGATAGAAAAAATTTCAGCTTTACAACTCATTTAGAAATACCGAAACCATGAAATGTTAGTAAAATGGTTTATAATTTTCACCGGCCAAGATAATTAACATTGTTGCAATTTTCCAATTTTTCCTCGGATTAATTTTTTCGCATCACCTATGGATTAAATTTCAGCTCTCCAGCTGTTGTAGTTTGGGCCAGACATTAGTATCCTCCTATATCCTATATATCATTCTATAAGCACTCTTCTTACAGAGGAGGATATACGATACAAGTAAATGTGTGCTTGCATTCTGCAAGCATTTTCTCTCACTTTAAAGTGAAAGTAAAAACCTAAAAATTATTTTCGATGCATAAGTTCACATCTCGGCTCCGAATTACGTGTTTTTCTATTTTGAAAATATTGGGGTATAAACAACCCCTAAAATTTATAATTATAAAACATTTATAGGTTTTTAGCATTTCCTAGGAATACCTCACATTTATGCAAAATTTCATGTATATAGCACCTCTAGAAGTGCATTTACAAGAATTTCATTGTTTAAAATTTATGAATTTTTAACAGCCACAATATAAAACTATCATGAAATTTCAAATGTCATTTTCTACCGGAACATTATTTCCTGACTTGGTTAAAAATTTCAGCTTCCTGGCTCTAATTAAAGTACATAGATATTAGTCAATTTGTTAAACATTTGAGAATTTATTACGGCCGAACGAATAAACATATATATAATTTGAGGCTACCTGGAATCGAACCGGTAACACCTACACAGGAGTTGTCAAATACTATGGAGATATACTCATGACATCTACAAACCCTGAAAATATCATTTATTTTTTCCTCTTTGTTTGGTCTATATGAAGGAATTCATTTTTTCCATGCTTTCTTATGGGAGATATACCGGGTCATCCGGAGTCGAACCCAGGACACTTGCGGTTAAAGTGATAACGGTTCCCTATAGATCTCCTGGGTATCTAACAGCCCTCCAAGTTTGAATTCTCTACCTTATCGGAAAGTGCCATAAATTAATTTTCAAATATGCCGCAATGCTTTTCTTATGGGAAAAAACGCAAATTTCGAAATTTCTGGAGTCGAACCCATTACACTTAGGTGGGAGTTCTCAATTTTTCTGGCGGTTTCTCCATGCCATCTAAAATTTCCGAAAATTTCAACTCTCCAACTGTTGTAGTTTGGGCCAGACATTAGTATCCTCCTTTATCCTCCTCCTCCTCTGTAAGAAGAGAGCTTATATAATGATATACTTATACTAGTGAAGGTGTGCTTGCATTCTGCAAGCATTTTCTCTCATGCTAAAGTAAAGAGTATCAGCCGACTAATAATTTTTAAATGCAACAGTTTGCACCTTTTTCCCTGTTTACGTGTATTTCCTTATTGTCAATATTGGGGTGAAAACAACCCCTAAAATTTATATTAAAAATATTTTTTTAGGTTTCCATCATCCGTTTCGAATACCTCCCATTTGTGCAAAATATCATTGGCGTAGCACCTCTAGAAGTGCAATTATATAGAATGAATTGTTTAAAATTTGTGAATTTTTAACAGCCTGAATAACAAATATTCCCAAAATTTGCAATATTATTTACTACCGGAGCATCATGCCCTACCTTGTGTAAAATGTTCAGTTTCCTGGCTCTAACGAAAGTACATAAACATTAGTCAATTTGTTTAAAAATTCCGAATTTATTACGGCCGAACGAATAAAAATTTTCAAATTTCTATATTCCCGTTTTCATTATTTGGCAAATTCTACAGGTAGAAAAAATTTCAGCTTCATAGCACATTCAGAAGTACGTAAACCATGAAATATTAGTAAAATCGTTCTTAATTTTTTACGGCCAAGATAATAAACATTGTTGCAATTTTCCATTTATTCCTCCGATAATTTATTTTGATGCACCCGTGCATTAAATTTCAGCTCTCCAACTATAGTAGTTTGGGCCAGACATTAGTATCCTCGTATATCCTATGTATATCCTATAAATATCGTATATCCTCGTCTGTAAGTAGAGTGCTTATAGAATGATATATACAAGTAAATGTGTGCTTGCATTCTGCAAGCATTTTCTATCACCCTAAAGTAGAAATAAATGCTGAAAAATAATTTTCAATGCATAAGTTCGCATCTCGGCTCCGAATTACGTTTTTCTGTTTTGAAAATTTTGAGGTAGGTACAACCCCAAAAATTTGTAATTATGAAACTTTTATAGGTTTTCAGCATTTGTTACGAATACGTCACATTTATGCCAAATTTCGTCAAAGTAGCACCTGTAGAATGGATTTATCTGAATTTCGTTGTTTATATTTTGTTAATTTTTAACAGCCACAGCAATATATATTTCCAAAGGTTTGCATGTTATTTACCACCGGGACATTACTTCCTAACTGTGTTAAAATTTCCAGCTTCCCGAATCTACAGAAAGTACATAAACATTAGTCAATTTGTTAAACATTTGGGAATTTATTACGGCCTTCGGAATAAATATTTTCAAATTTCTATATTCCCGTTTTCATTACCTGGCGAATTCTATAGGTACAAAAATTTTTAGCTTTATAGAGCATATAGAAATACCTAAACCATGAAATGTTAGTAAAATAGTTTATAATTTTTTCGGCAAGAAAATAAACATTGTTGTAATTTTGCAATTATTCCTCGGATTAATTTTTTCGGTTCACCTATGTATTAAATTTCAGCTCTCCAACTTTTGTAGTTTGGGCCAGACATTAGTATCCTCCTATA
Source organism: Uropetala carovei (assembly GCA_036926305.1). NCBI lineage: Eukaryota > Metazoa > Arthropoda > Insecta > Odonata > Petaluridae > Uropetala > Uropetala carovei. The sequence continues at coordinate 1,374,872 of JAXCHB010000184.1, forward strand.
TCCTATAAATATCCTATATATATCGTATATCCTCCTCTGTAAGAAGAATGCTTATAGAATGATTTATATAGAAGGATACTAATATCTGGCCCAAACTACAATACTTGGTGAGCTGGAATTTAATACATAGGTGAACCGAAAAAAATAATCGGACGAATAATTCGAAAATTGCAACAATGTGCATTATTTTGGCGCTAAAAATTATAAACCATTTTACTAACATTTCATGGGTAAAGTATTTCTAAATGAGCTATCAAGCTGAAATTTTTTCTAGGAAGTAATGTCCCGGTGGTAAATAACATTGAAAATTTTAGAAATATTTATTGCTGTGGCTGTTAATAATTAATAAAATTTAAACAATGAAATTCTTATAAATGCACTTCTAGAGGTTCTATATACATGAAATTTTGCGTAAATGTGAGCTATTCCTAAGAAATGCAGAAAACCTATAAATGTTTTATAATTATAAATTTTAGGGGTTGTTTATACCCCAAAATTTTCAAAACAAAAATCGTAATTCGGAGCCAAGATGCGAACTTATATATTGAATATTCTTTTTCGGCTCATACTTTTTACCTTACGGTGAGAGAAAATGCTTGCAGAATGCAAGCACACATTTACTTGTATCGTATATCCTCCTCTGTAAGAAGATTGCTTTATAGAATGAAATATATAGGATATATATGGGATATAGGAGGATACTAATGTCTGGCCCAAACTACAATAGCTGGAGAGCTGGAATTTAATACATAGGTGAACCGAGAAAAATAATCGGAGGAATAATTGCAAAATTGCGACAATGTTTAATTTCTTGGCCGGTAAAAATTATAAACTATTTTAGTAACATTTCATGGTTTAGGTATTTCTAAATGCGCTATCAAGCTGAAATTTTTTCTACCTGTAGAATTCGCCAAATAATGAAAACGGGAATATACAAATTTCAAAATTTTTATTCGTTCGGCCGTAATAAATTCTCAAATGTTTAACAAATTGACTAATGTTTATGTACTTTCTGTAAATCCAGGAAGCTGAAAATTTTAACAGTGTTAGGAAATAATGTCCCGGTGGTATATAACATTGAAAATTTTAGAAATATTTATTGCTGTGGCTGTTAAAAATTAAAAAATTTAAACAAATAAATTCATATAAATGCACTCTTAGAGGTGCTGCATGGATGAAATTTCGCATAAATGTGACGTATTCGTAACAAATGATAAAAACCTATAAATGTATTATAATTATAAATTTTAGGGGTTGTTTTTACCCCAATATTTTCGAAACAGAAAAACACGTAATTCGGAGCCGAGATGCAACTTTAAGCATTGAAAATTATTTTTCAGCTTTTATTTCTACTTTAGGGTTATAGAAAATGCTTGCAGAATGCAAGCACACATTTACTTGTCATTCTATATCATTCTATAAGCACTCATCTTACAGAGGAGGATATAGGAGGATACTAATGTCTGGCCCAAACTACAATAGATGGAGAGCTGCAATTTTCAGTAATGTAGATGGCATGTAGAAACCGCCAGAAAAATTGAGATCTCATACCTAGATGTCATGGGTTCGACTCCAGAAATTCATAAATTTCCATTTTTTCCCATAAGAAAAGCATCGCGGTATATTTGAAAATTAATTTATGGCACTTTCCGATAAGGTAGAGAATTCAAACTTGGAGGGTATTTAGATACCCAGGAGATCTATAGGGAACCGTTATCACTTTAACCGCAAGTTTCCTGGGTTCGACTCCGGATGACCCGGTATATCTCCCATAAGAAAGCATGGAAAAAATGAATTCCTTCATATAGACGAAACTAAGAGGAATAAATAGATGATATGTTCAGGGTTTGTAGATGTCATGAGTATATCCCCATAGTATTTGCCAACTCCTGCCTAGGTGTCATCGGTTCGATTCCAGGTAGCCTAAAATTTGCGATTATTTCCCATAAGAAAACCATTGAAATAGGTCCAAGGCACTTTTGCATTTACAACTTTTTTGTCGGCCTTTAGTCTTTCTTATTAAATGAGAGAAAATGCTTGCAGAATGCAAGCACACATTTTCTTGTATCGTATATCGTATATCCTCTGTAAGAAGAGTCGATATAGAATGATATATAGGATATATATAGGATATAGGAGGATACTAGTGTCTGGCCCAAACTACAATAACTGGAGAGCTGGAATATAATACATAGGTGAGCCGAGAAAAATACAAATTTGAAAATTTTTATTCGGACGGCCGTAATAAATTCTCAAATGTTTAACAAATTGACTAATGTTTATGTACATTCTCTAGATCTAGAAAGCTGAAAATTTTAACAGGGTTAGGAAATAATGTCCCGGTGGTAAATAACATTGAAAATTTTAGAAATATTTATTGCTGTGGCTGTTAAAAATTAAAAAATTTAAACAATGAAATTCATATAAATGCACTCTTAGAGGTGCTGCATGGTTGAAATTTCGCATAAATGTGGGGTATTCGTAACAAATGATAAAAACCTATAAATGTATTATAATTATAAATGTTAGGGGATGTTTTTACCCCAATATTTTTGAAACAGAAAAACACGTAATTCGGAAGCGAGATGCGAACTTATCCATTGAAGGTAATTTTTCGGCTTTTCTTTTTACTTTCAGGTGAGAGAAAATGCTTGCAGAATGCAAGCACACGATCAATGGTATCGTATATCCTCTGTAAGAAGAGTCGATATAGAATGATATAGGATATGCTTATAGAATGATATATAGGATATAGCAGGATACTAATGTCTGGCCCAAACTACAATAGCTGGAGAGCTGAAATTTAATACATAGAAGAACCGAAAAAATTAATCCGAGGAATAATTGCAAAATTGCAACAATGTTTATTTTCTTGGCCGGTAAATATTATAAACTATTTCACTAACATTTCATGGTTTAGGTATTTCTATATGCGCTATAAAGCTGAAATTTTTTCTGCCTATAGAATTCGCCAAATAATGAAAACGGGAATATAGAAATTTGAAAATATTTATTCGGACGGCCGTAATAAATTCCCAAATGTTTAACAAATTGACTAATGTTTATGTACTTTCTGTAGATCCAGGATGCTGGAAATTTTAACACAGTTAGGAAGTAATGTCCCGGTGGTAAATAACATTCAAAATTTTAGTAATATTCATTGCTGTGGCTGTTAAAAATTAATAAAATTTAAACAACGAAATTCAGATAAATCCACTTCTAGAGGTGCTACATTGACGAAATTTGGCATAAATGTGACGTATTCGTAACAAATGCTGAAAACCTATAAAAGTTTCATAATTATGAATTTATGGGGTTGTTCATAACCCAAAATTTTCAAAACAGAAAAACGTAATTCGGAGCCGAGATGCGAACTTATGTATTAAAAAATTATTTTTCGCCTTTTATTTTCACTTTCGGGTGAGAGAAAACACTTGCTGAATGCAAGCACACATTTACTTGTATCCTATATCCTGTATCGTATATCATTCTATAAGCACTCTTCTTACAGAGGAGGATATATATCTTCTGTCAGAAGCATCTATATATTATGGATATCATGTGTAAGAAGCATCTATATATTATAGATAGGAGGATAGATAATTATGAGGCACTTCCAGATGTGGTAGAAACTTGAAATATGGTAGGAATATAGGTTTCTGGTCACAACCGAAGAAAAAAATCCGAAAATTTTAAGAGGCTATTTTGGCCCCTTTTTGCCCCATTTTTTGCCCATAAGAAAGCATGTAAATTGGTGCAGAGGTTTTTATATTTACATTTTAAAATTACTTCCCATGAAGATACGAACTCGAGACTTAAATTGTTGGATAGAATATAAATTGTAGTTTCTTATTTCAGAAGACAGATTTCAAATCCGAGTAGAATTAAAGTAAAATTATAGTTTTTATCGCAAAAAATTGCTAATTTTTCTGGGTCTAACAATACGCTTCCTTGGTAACTAGCTCTATCCTTTCATATGGGTAAGCTTTTAATGGGAATCAGAGGCTATTATTTTAATGCTGTTAATGTTACACTACACCTAATGAAGGAAATCCGATATTCATATAATCCTCATTTTTGGGGCTGTTTTGCCCCATTACTGCCCTATTCAGGAACAAAAAAGGCGATGCAGCTGCATAGGACCCAGAGACTTGAAATTTGGCACAATTATAGAATTTTCATGGCAGACTAAGATAAAATTGTAAAATTGCAAAAATCCAATTTTAATGGGTGGCTTAGCTCCTTTTCGGCCCCATGCGAGTGTGATAATTATAAGGCACTTCTTAATGAGATGCAAACTTGAAATTTGGCAGAATTATGGGTTTTTAGTTACAGCAGATGGAAAAAATGTTAGAATGTAAAAATTCATAATGTTAGGGGCTGTTTTGCTCCATTATTGCCCTATACGAGGATTAAAATTATATGGCATTTCTAAATGAGCTACAATCTTCAAATTTGACACGGTTATATAATTATGTACAACATCACTTGGGAATAATTTGAATTTGTAAAAATGCTAAAATTTGAAAATGCTTGCAGAATGCAAGCACATATCATTTTGTGTATATATATATATATATATAACATATATATATATATATATATATAGGAGGATACAAAATTATGAGGCACTTCCAGATGTGCTAGAAAATTGAGATTTGGTAGGATTATAGGTTTTTGATCATGACCTAAGGAAAATATCCGAAATTGGCGAAATTCCTATTTTAAAGGGCTATTTGGCCCCTTTTTGCCCCATTATTGGCCCATAAGAAAGCATGTAAATTGGTGTAGAGGTTTTTATATTTGCGTTTTAAAATTACTTTCCCTCAGGATACGAACTCGAAACTTAAACTATCGGATAGGATATAAATTGTAGTTTCTTATTTTTGAAGACAGAATTCAAATCCGAGTAGAATTAGCGTAAATTTATAGTTTTTATCGGAAAGAAGTGGTAATTCTTCTGGGTTTAAGAATAGGCTTCCTAGGCAACTGGCTTAATCCTTTCATATGGGTAAGCCTTTAATGGGAATCAGAGGCTTATATTTTAATGCCATTAATGTTAATCTACGACTAATGAAGGAAATCCGATACTGATATAATCCCTATTTTTGGGCTCTTTTGCCCCAGTA